>JAJTUV010000464.1:0-600000 GCA_021653895.1 Mastomys natalensis
TTTTTTTTTTTTTTTACATTTCAGATATTCTCCCCTTACCCTATTTCCCCCCTCCCTCCCAGGAACTCACTATTACTTCCCCCATCCTCCTGCCTCCACATTGGTGTACCCCCACCCACCCTTCCCTGTACCTCACCTCCCCACCCTCGAGTATCCCCCCCCATGTCCAGCCTTCATGGGACCAAGGATCTCTTCTCCCACTTATATATATAGCTCCCTTGCATATATAGCTGGAGCCATGGGTCCCTCCCTAAGCGCTCCCAGGCTGGTGGTTTGGGATTGTTGCTTTCCATGGTATCGCGAATGCTCTCAACTCCTTCAGCCTTCACTCTATCTTCTCCATTGGGAACCCCATGATCAGTTTAATGGTTAGCTGTGAGCTTCTGCCTCTGAGTATGTCAGACTCTTGCAGACTTCTAAGGAGACAGCTATATCAGGCTCCAAGGGAACATTTTAAAAAAATACTTAATTGAGATCTTGCTTAGAGATTTAGAGGTGAGTCTCCATATCATTATGGTGAGAGGTAGGCAGGCATGGTGCTGGAAACATATATTAATCCAGTGGCAGCCAGTAGACAGAGAGACAGAGAGAGAGAGAGAGAGAGAGAGGAGAGAGAGAGAGAGAGAGAATAGAGACTGGGACTGGCCTGGGCTTTGAAAGCCATGAAGGGTGCCTTGAAGACAATCTTTCTCCAACAAGGCAACAGTTTCTAATTCTTGTAATCCTTCTCAAATAATTCCACTTGCTGGTGACTAAATATTAATGAACATGATCACATGGAGTCATTCTCATTCAAACTACCTCATTCCTGAACTAACAAACATTAAATATGCAATAAGATGTCCATTGGATGTGTTAGAAAATGTAGGAGAGGTAAGAGCACAGAGGGCTTTAACTATTTTTATGAGTAGATTATTTCATTAGCTGAGTGATGGGTACACTGGAATCTGTTATACTATTCTCTCTGTCTCTCTCCTCTCTCTCTCTCTCTCTCTCTCTTCTCTCTCTCTCTCTTCTCTGTGGGTGTGTGTGTGTAATAATTCAAAAGAATCTTTAAAATCCAGTGTTTGAATAAACAATATGATAGAAGAAGGAAAAATGAAGAGCAAAGTCGAGGCTTGTAAGAAAAAGCTCATACTCACTGACATCATATGTTTTATCTTTTCCAACAAAAATGACATAATGTGATTAATGTGGACCAAGTAAAACGGAAATTGAAATATTTTTAATAAATTTAAAAAAATATATGATGATCATACTTTATTAAAATGTACTATCAAGATTTTTCAACAATATTAGGCTTATGAAAATCTGGAAAGAACCAGTTACCTAAACTAGAGAAATATTGATATTATATGGCAGCATGTAACTGTTGGTTGATGACCCATGACAATATATCATCATCAAAATGTGTTAAACAGGTGAGGTGCCATCTGTAACATGTTCATGTATCATTAACTGACATCTTGTATAAATTATGCAATCAATTTTTTTACTCCATGCTTTTGCATTAAAATAGTCTACTGAAAGTATAAAGATCTGGCACAAGATTGGATTGATGTGGAAAATTATCCTCAGTGCTTATATATACACAGAAGAATGTTCCCAGTCCCACAGAAAGGCTGGAAACTGAAGAAAATTAGAGCTAGAGCCAAGCCATCCTATTAACGTAAGGAGACAAACTGGAACCCAAGCACACAAAATTAATTTTTTTTTCTGTTTCCTCTCTACCACATCAAGTACCCTGCCTTATATTCTACAATTGGCAGGGAATGAACACCACCCCTAAATACCTAAAGTATCCCACACTAACTTTGTCATAAATGGATTTTAATTTGATCAAGTATAGATTTCAACTCAGATATAGAGCCATTTTTGTCTTAGCCTGACATCTTTTCCTGAAGTTTGATGGATCAGAGAAGGCATGGTTTTAGTATTACAACATTATGAAAAGGAGTATGCGTGCCACTTCCAAGTTTTTAACTACCCTAGAATCCATCTGACTTCATCTCTATGCTTTCTCTCTTGCTCTATTTTCTTTTCATTTCTACTCCTGGGAGTAAACTAGCCCTTCCTATCCATCCCTACACACAGACTGGCCCTGTCACTCTGGTGGTTCTCACAGGCACAATTGGCCTTTCAAGGACTCACTATGAACTACAATATACATGATTCCCATCTATGACTTCACCCATGAGCCATTTTCTTGGTATTTTTCTCTCATACAGCTAAACGCTAAAACAGCATCCTGTACCCAAGTTCTCATTTTTGCTTCACTATGTGCCAATTTGGGATATTCTTGCATTCCTATCTGAAAATCTCATCTGTATTCTTTTTCATGATGTATAATTGTACCTGTGTTTCTGCAATCATACATGCTTTGTTACACATTTTTCTCTTATGCATACCACAAATTAATATCTTTGTTTCTACTGTGTATCTAAGATGGAGTGAGTACAAAATGTCCAGATATCAGAAGACATTTTTATGTATCTTTTCAGATGGGAAAATTACTGTCTGCAACCATCTCTGCCTGAATGTGTCATACTGTCTTTACAGCCATTGAAGATTTCGTGAAAGGAGATTTGTAGAAAAGCATCTCTTTTCAGATAGCTTCATTGAAATCACTCAACTGAGTTTATTCCATATTTTTAAAATCATATTTGAAAAGCCACAACACCTATGAGCTCTCAGTGCTTCCAGTAAAAGGAGAAGGATAAGTGGTAAAAAGAATTACGTTATCTCATAGTTTAACATAAAAGTACAATATAGTCTGTTGCAAATGATGCCTGTCATTGCTGCTGCTGTTACTGCGGTCATCATCATTTTCATTATTCTCTTATACCTCCTTTTTAACATCTAGTTGGCAGGATGCTCCCACACAGTTTGGAAGGATGCTATTGGATCATGGTATCGCAGGATGTGAAGAGTGCCCTATGGAGAATTTAGGTGAACAAATCATGATATTAAGCTCCACACAGGCAGAAAAAAATATGACCCCATTAGAGAAGTAAGTTAAAATTGTAAGATTTGACTTATCTAAAGTAACATCCTCCAGCCTAGATAAAATAGAAATAAAAAAATCTATCTGTGGAAAAAGAACTATTCTTGTCTGAGAATTTGCTCACTAGATAAGTGACAGCTCACTATAGACAAAAGGATTTCAAATTACATTCTAGGCCATAGCTCTTGTCTACTGACATAATTTTTCAAAGTTACAGAACAGAGTGTCACCAAAGATTTTGCATTTGTCTTAGAAGCCCCAACAAGGTAGAGAAAGTACTAGATATTACTGATTGTTTGTTGCTTAGCTTTTAATTGCGGTGAATTTGGATTTAACTGATGACAAGAAAAAATAAAAAAGAGATTAAAGAAAGTTATTAAAAGTAGACATTTAGCTCAAAGAATTTTATTCTTTGGAAAACCAGAACATTGTGGTGTAACCACTATGTTTGAAGTGTCTCATTTATGCTGCGAATAATACTTCTAAGTTTAAGAAAATACATAACCTGTTCAGGAAGTTTTTAACCTGTGTCCAAGTATTCGAGGTTCGTCCCCCTTTCTCTTCTATTAGATTCAGCATTTCTGGTCTTATATGAAGGTCCTTGATCCACTTGGACTTGAGCTTTGTACAAGGAGATAAGAATGGATTGATTTGTGTTTTTCTTCATGTAAGCCAACAGTGGAACCAGTACCATTTGTTGAAAGTGCTGTCTTATTTCCACTGGATGGTTTAGCTTCTTTGTCAAAGATCAAGTGACCATAGGTGTGTGGGTTCATTTCTGGGTCTTCAAATCAATTCCATCGATCTATTTTCCTGCGTCTGTTCCAATACCATGTAATTTTTATCACTATTGCTCTATAGTATAGTTTGAGATCAGGGATGGTGAGTACCCCAAATGTTCTTTCATTTTTGAGAATAGGTTTTGCTATCCTAGGTTTTTTGTTATTCCAAATGAATTTGAGAATTGTTCTTTCTAATTCTATGAAGAATTGAGTTGAAATTTTGATGGAGATTGCATTGAATCTGTAGATTGCTTTCAGTATGATGGCCATTTTTACCATATTAATCCTGCCCATCCATAAGCATGGGAGATTTTCCATCTTCTAATACCTTTGTTGATTTCTTTCTTCAGGGATTTGAAGTTCTTGTCATACAGATCTTTCACTTTCTTGGTAGAGTCACACCAAGATATTTTATATTATTTGTGACTATTGTGAAGGGTGCTGTTCCCCTAATTTCTTTCTCAGCTCATTTATCCTTTTAGAAGAAGAAGGCTACTGATTAGAATTAATTTTCTATTCAGCCACTTTGATGAAGTTGTTTATCAGCTGTAGGAATGCTCTGATGGAATTTTTGGGGTTGCTTGTGTATAGTATCATATCATCTGCAAATAGTGGTATCATGACTTCCTCCCTCACAATTTGTATCCCTTTAATCTCTTTTTGTTGTCTAATTGCTCTGGCTAGAACTTCGAGTAATATATTAAATAGGTAGGGAGAGAGTGGGCAGCCTTGTCTTGTCCTTAATTTGAATAGGATTGCTTTGTGTTTCTCTCCATTTAGTTTGATATTGGCTATTGGTTTGCTGCATATTGCTTTTATTATATTTTAGTATGAACCTTGATTTTGTGGTCTCTCCAGTACATTTAACATTACTGGGTGTTATATTTTGTCAAAGGTATTTTCAGTACCGATGGCTTATGATTTAAGATCAACAACCAACAAATGGGACCTCATACAATTGAAAAGCTCCTATAAGTCAAAGGATACTGTCAATAGGACAAATGGCAACCCACAGATTGGAAAAAGATATTTGCCAACCCTACATCTAATAGAGGGCTAATATTAAAAATATACAAAGAACTCAAGAAGGTAGACTCCAGAGAAACCAAATAATACTATTAAAAAATGGAGTACAGAGCTAAATAGAGAATTCTTAACCATGGAATCTCAAATAGCTGTGAAGCACTTAAAGAAATGTTCAACATCCTTAGTCATTAATGAAATGAAAATCAAAACGACCCTGAGATTCTACCTCACACCAATCAGAATGGCTAAGATAAAAAATTCAGGTGACAACAGATGCTGGTGAAGATGTGGAAAAAGAGGAACACTCATCCATTGCTGGTGGGATTGCAAGCTGGTAAAACCACTCTGGAAATCAGTCTGGCAGTTCTTATTTAAACTAGAAATAGTTCTACCTATACCACTACTAGGCATATACCCAAAAGGTGCTCCAACATATAACAAGGACACATGCTCCACTATGTTCATAGCAGCCTTATTTATAATAATAGCCAGAAGCTAGAAACAACCCAGATGTCCCTCAACAGAAAAAATGGATGCAGAAAATGTAGTACATTTACACAATGGAATACTACTCCGCAACTAAAAACAATGACTTCATGAAATTCATAAGCAAATAGATGGAACTAGAAAATATCATTCTGAGTGAGATAACCCAGACACAAAAGAACACACATGGTATGTACTAACTGATAAGTAGATATTAGCCCAAAAGCTCACAATACACATGATACAACCCTCGGACCATATGGCACTTAGATGGAAGGAAGACCAGGGTGTTAATGCACATTGAGGGGGGAACAGAATAATCTTGGGAGGTGTAGGGAGAAGGGAACCTGGTAGAGAGAGAGGAGGGGGAGGAAAAAAGGGGGGCAATATCAACAATTAGAGGAGATGTGAGAGAGGTACAGAGGATTAAGAAATAGAACAAAATTTGCATCAAGGTAGATGAGGAACTGGAGGGTCCCAGAAACCAGGGAAATATGAAGCTCCCAGGATCCAATGGGACTTTATTCAAAATGCACAAGAAGGAGGTAGATAGAAACTTCTGAGACAACCTCCAGTAGATAGGCACAGCCCACCATCAAGGGATGGGGCCACCAACCCATCTCAAAGTTTTTAACCCAGAAATGTTCCTATCCAATGGAAGAATAGGGTCAAAAAATGGAACAGAGACTGAAGGAAGGGCCAACCAGGGACTGCCCAACCTGGGGACCCATCATTTCTGCAGACACCAAACCCAACACTGTTGCCATGGTCAAGAGACCCTTGCTGACAGGAACCTGGTGTGGCGGTTCCTTGGGAGGTCTAGCCAGCAACTGTGGATACTTGGAGCCAACCATCAGACTGAGCTCAGGGAACCTGGTGGTGGAGATGGTGGAAGGACTAGAGGGGAGAAGAGGATTGCAACCCCATTAGAAGAACAGCACAGGCTGGTCTGACCACCTAGTTCTCTCAGAGTCTAGACCACCAACCAAGGTGTATATCTGGTGGGATCCATGACTCCAGTTACATATGTAGCATAGGATGACCTTGCCTGACAGCAATGGGAGGGGAGGACCTTGGTGCCAGGGAGGTTTGATGCCCCCAGCAGAGCAGCATGCTGGAGTGGTGGGGTGGGAGAGTGTGGGTGGGTGGGAAGCACCCTCATACAGGCAAAGAGGCAGGGCAGATGTGGGCTAGGGAATATGTGGAGTGGTAACCAGGATGTGGGATATAATTTAAGATGTAAAAGACTGGGGTGATTAATAATAAAAATGAAAATGCATAATCATGATTATGTAGGAGTAGAATGCAAGAACCATTTTTGAAAAGTTGTTTTCTTTTTAAATATACAATGATTAATAATAAGATTAAGCTTTTAACAGTCATGCTAACTGTCTCAAAATTTGATTTACATGTCATATTCTGTATTTGAAATCTTATTGCTTTTAACTATCTGGAAGATAATGTTAATAGAGATGAGATCTGGGTAAAGAATCGGTGTGTGTGGTGTGTGTGTGTGTGTGTGTGTGTGTGTGTGTGTAACGTATATTTTAAAAATGATTACAATAGTTTATAAGATACCACAGTGAAAAGTACACCCAATAGATCATATCATATATCTTCCAATCTCAAATGTTGAAATCAAAAGTCTACTATGTTAGTAGTAAAAGATGTAACATAGGTAATCAAAATGATCTTAAGATTGGAAAGCCAGGAATGGTATCCATATCTTTATGGAATGGACTTGAGACCTCTCTTGTAATCTCCAGAATGGAGAATACTGTGAAAGTGCACAGTATGTAGCAGGAAGGAAGGTCTCCCCAGAAGTCAGCAGTGGTGACTTCCTGACTTAAGGATCCACATCCAGAACTAGTAGAGTTTCTGCTCTTCACAACACTGTGCTACTTTATGACAGCAGTCAGAACAAAAACACATGACATCTATGAATCGAATGCTTTAAACAAACACAATTTGCTCCCAAAATAAAGCAAAAGTGTGGTAATAAAATGATTTGGCAAAACTCTGTCTCTGGTATGACCACTTTTGGCAAATGTGTTTGAACTTCTCTCATGAGAACCGGGTTTTCAAGGATGCTTTGTGCATTTAAGAGACTAGAATATCTGCATGAGTGTTGATACAAAATACAAAGTGTATAGCACATAAAAATCACCGAAGTATGTTCTTGAGTTTTGATACATTGATCACCAAAATCATAATCTAATAAAAGTTCAACTTAAATCAAGTAAGATATGTGCCAACTGTCAGAAAAAAATCTATAAAATCTCCATTATTATAAATCATTATTATACATTAGTTTTATTGTATAATTTTCTTTTTAAAATTATTGTTATATTTTGTGAGCGTGAGGTGAATACATTCCATAGCATACAAGTGGTGGTCATAAACTACTTGCAGTAGTCCATTTTCTCCTCTCTCTGTGTGGATTCTGGAAATGAACTCAAATTGTCAGTTCTGACACCAAGCACCTCTAACTGTTTACCCATCTTGCTGAACCCAGTTTCATACTACTTATCTTAATAAATGATCCCTTTGGGCATATGTCTAACACAGGACAGATATCTATTGACTAAACAAGTGTAGATTACTCAACTGCTCAAAACATCCACTTTCACAAATATCCTGATGACCACTGTACAGAGGAAATCTCAACAGGAGGAGTTCAAGTTTGTCAACAACTGTCAAATGAATGTAATCCTGTTTCAAAAAGGAAAAACCACAGAGTATGCAAAGCAACCTATGGGATATCATCTGCATCATCCTCTCTAGCTTCCCTAATTAGTTGCTACCATCTCCTCAATCCACAAAGTCTATCAGTTCTTTCTACCTAGAAATAAACAAGGAATCCTTCAAGAATTAGTCCATGCCTACATTTTCTCTACAGCATTCTTGAAACTGCCCTAGCCAGTCTGCATCTCCTCCAGATATGTCTAATTACAGCATTCTGTATGCACCTATTAAATTGTTTTTTTAAATGTAATTATTGGTTGCATAGAAGCTAGAGACAATATCTTATTTGAACATCTCCATATCACCAACCCTAGCATCATTTCAAATTATTGAAGATGCTTGTAATCACAAAACAATTTTACATAACCAATCCTAAACCAAGAGCATAAAGATTTACTCAACATACGTCTCTTGCACATTGGTACAATTTCATATAAATTAGTAGAATCAAAATCTTAACAAAGAAATCAACAACAACAAAAAGTGATAAGACGACCTTAAAAAACATTCTTTGGTGGAATGTAGAGATGGCTTAGTTGGTTTGGTAAAGTGTTTACTAAACAAGAATGAAGAACTAAGTTGAGTTCACAAACCCACATAAAAGTTTGGGAAGACTGACAATACAATAATTTCAGCACTGAGGAATCAATAGCAGACAGATCTCTAGAGCTCATTAACTGGACGGCCTAGCTGTAGTAGTGAGCTCCAAGTTTAGAAAGAGGCCTTGTTATCATAAAATGGAGAAAAGTGGGTGATTGAAAACATCAAACACCAACATCCAGCCTTCACACTTATACACACCTTCATGTGCACCCACATGCACACAGGCACACAGTACACTTACCTATAAACAAATAAAAACTAAAAACAAATGGATAAAGAAAGGTACTCAAAGACTAAAACAAGGCTGTTGTGGTAACCATATTGTACTCTTAAAAAGAAAGAACCATAGCAATCTCAATGTAATGGGTGTGAATCTAAAGAAGTAAGGAGCTTCTAGCACTTTCTGAGGCCGTCCTCTGTCTCTGGAATTAAGACATAACCAGGGATATACAGAAGGGCAGAGCGTCTTGTTGAAGGAGGAACTCTGAACAGAGTCCTATGTGCCATAGTTAAGTGAGTCTCAGACAAAAAAAAAAACAACACACACACACACAATTAAAATAACTTTTAGAACACTTTTAAATTCTCATTTTTTTCATTAAAAATCGATCATTTAAAGTTACTTGTGAGGAATAACTGCCATTAATAAATATTCCTGGCTCATGAACGCAGAGGAGTAGTCAGAACTAGTGTGAGCTGAAGAAGTTGGTGGAACACAGAATTTCTTCGGCTCTTTGTTTTCTGTGTTTTTTTTTAAACAAGAATCACCATTGATTAGGTGAAGAAAAGTCTCACAGAAAACTCTGATGCTTTCACAAAATTTATAGCAAGAAACCTCACCCATTTACTTGAAAAACACTTTATCTTAAAGTCAGCTGACACTTTCAGAGAAAAAAAGACAGAGAATTAGAGAAAGCTGGGGAATGAGTGGCTTCACATGAGTGACACTTGTCAATCCCATAAACATGGGGCTACTGAGGTAGGTAGCATCGCTGAGCTCTGCTGCTCTCTAAAAGAAATTCTGTTACCATTTTATGACAAGGAGACGCTTCAGCCATGCCCTTCTATTCTCTTTCACTATTCGAAAATTTCCTGAAAAAAAATATCAGTCCCCATTTCTGCCTCAGCAGAGGCTATCCAGAAAATATAATTGAATCTTTCTATGATGAATACTTTCTGCACTGCCTTGAGGGCATCATTTGAAGTTTCTAGGATCATAGTACAGAGTTGTAGTTGTAAATATAAAAAAGAATGCTCTCTGTCTATTTGACCTCAGGACACACCTTGAATGTCATTCTTTTGAAAAAATACTTCTTATGCCTTGCTTTTGTGAATTTCCACATTATTAAAATCAAGCATAGAACAAACATAATCCTCATTAGCTAAGAGTTGATTAGGTTCCTTTTTATAGGGTCATAATGCACCTTATTTTAGAATATTAACTTTGATAGAGAAAAGTCAGAAATACTTTTAAAAAGCACCCTGTGTTCTGTATCACAGATAGATTTCAAGTCAGGATTTTCTATTAACTGTTAAAGACGTAGAAACACTTACGAAATTACTCAAGTGTTTGATGAGCATCATTCTAAATATACTGATAAATGCCTGTGACCTTCCTAACGTGCAGGCATCTTTGCCTTGTTCCCCTGAAAATCTTTCATACAAATATATGAAACCGCAAACCTGTGCTTCATTTATCTCAGCCTATTGTCTATTAGGAGTGACATGATAATTGGGAAACCATTGATCTTTAGTGATTACTCTGATGCCTTCATGTGCTTCACAAGGCCCCTCTGAGCCAGGGGGGAAGTCTACAAAGCATTAAATATAACTAGCAAGATGATTTTAATAGAAATTCTTTGCTACAGTAGCTTTGTAATGTTAACACATTTCAACTTTAAAAATGAGGCAGTTCAGTAGGATTGCATTTGCCTCAAAAGGTAGCCAGCATGTACAGTGTAGACTGTAGAGTCCTACCTGACAAGTCAAGGTGCTGCAAATACTAGATAAAAGTCTAAAACCTTCTCTATGGTGGCAGATGGCCACTGATACCTCTCTGTCCATTCATCATGTATTTATCTTTATCTACCATCTATTTATCTACTCCAATTATGGGTCTACATGAGCAATGTTGGGAATCTACTATACCTTAAATACTGGTCTATACATCATCCTTACTTATTTAGTTTTCTGGTGATTGTACATTTTATTAAATTACTTGCTTGATTAAATGGCATTCTGTAGGTCTCAAAATTTCAATACAGAATCATCGAATTTGCCTGAGCATGAACAACCCAATCTCAAATAAAGCTCTTTCTTGTCCCTGTCATGTATCTCCCTACAATAATAGATGAGTGAGAGTTATATGCCAATTCAAGGCTCTTGTCCCAATCACCCATCCTCCGACGGTAATATGTACAAGTTCTGTACCATTCAAGGTTCTAGTTCCTACCTTCTCTTACCTCCCACCTTACAAAGAAAAAAAACACTTAAGTCACGTTCCTGTAAGAAAGGTTATTTAATCAGGATCTTAGTTTCACTTAAAGTAAGCCTGGTGTAAATGTCCCCTCCAGCAGTCTCAGAGTAAGCTCATAGAGGAGACTGATTCTATCCAAATTAATAGAGTTTAATGTCCTTCACAGACATTAAATGCTGTGGTGACAGGAAGTCCTGGTTAGAGAGGTAGAAAGCTGCCCCACTTTTCCATTTTTTTTTTTTTTTAATGACTGGATACATTAGCATACCCAAGTGAGTTTGGTAGATCTATTATGTCATTCATTGTCCTCAGATTCCCTTCCTCCACTCACAGGGGGGATGTCATGGTGGGTGACTCCCAGCATTCCAAAGCAATCAAGAGTAATTAGTTCTTTTGTGTTGCTGGAAACTCTTGATTTTCCTACATTTCCCACCTCATAAAATAGGCACAGCAAAGCCAAGTGGCATTAATTACGTTTTTTAGGCCACTGACTTTTCTACAATACAGCAGAGTCAATATATATGTCTTAGGGTTGTTACTGCTGTGATGAAACACCATGACAAAAGCAACTTGGGGAGGAAAGAAAATGATTTATTTTGTTCACAGTTACATATAACAGTACATAGAGAAACCAGTGGACGTCATTATTTGTTTCTTACCCAGAACCATCAAGTCACTCAGAAAACTGTGACATGAAATAGACCTATGGTCTCAATTAATTTTGGTTGCTGTAACCAAAATGCCACAGACTGGATAGGTTATAGACCACATGGATTTATTTATTTCTCTCTATTCTTGTGATTGGCAAGTCACAAGTCGGTGTTTCTCATTGTGTCCACATGTGGGAACAGAAAAAGAATAATCTCTGTGTCCTTTTAAAAGGGATTTGCCCTGATGATCTAATGATCTTCCCAAGGCTTCACAACTCATACCATCACCTAACTAGTTAGAATTCTAACATGAGCTTTGAGGGAAGACAAGTCTTGAGCAGCATTATGGTGTATGAATGTGTTGTAGCGGGGCCCACCTGTCTGATTAACAATCCTCCAGGTAGTTCTGAAGCACTGAGTTACAAAAAAATCAGCCTTAGAAGAAAGGCTTTGGCCCAGTAGGTAGGAAACTGCTCTTCTGGCTCCCAACCACTCTCCAGTGATTGACTTCTGAAGAGGACCCAAAGGAAGATTGGAAAAGCCCGCCTCTCCGGAAGTGTGTTATCAGCTGTTGACTAAAGGGGTTGAGTTGACATGGAAAGTTTGGCTCAGAATTGCAGTTAACTAGCTTAAACTTCACAGACAAATCTTTCCTGTCAACTAAATTCATATACCCATATTTAAAATGTAATTTAACATGACATTGTAGATGCGTATTAACCATAGCTATATACTATGTCTTCCAAGAGAAACGAGAGATAAATATAGTTAGAAAGCGATATTCACCTTAAAATGCCCTCAACTAAGAATTGTAACCTGGAGAAGATCTGGAGTGAAACATTGTCATTAAAGTCTAATTCCGGGGACTCTTCAGTGGGAAAATGTAGTAAAACGCCAGCAGATTTGAAAGCCAAAATGGCCTGATGCTCCTGGAGTTCATTTTGCTTGATGAAAATCTCACTGGGATAGTTATTGTAATGCATCTAAATACTGTGCAGCTGTGGAGAAAGGCCTAATTAATTTTAAATGTACAAGTTCTCTTAAAATTAAAATTTAAACAGCAAAATTTCAACCTTTAGTAGAAATTTGGGATATTTGTATTTTGAAAGGAAAGATACGCATCATGGGTGCTTAAACTTTCTGTATTATTATACATATTTCAGCATTTTTGAGGGCTATTGCAAATACTGAGGAGGGAACATATTTGGAGGCCATACAGAAATCCAAAGCAATTTTAATACTAAATTTTCTTTATTCTTTGATTCTTTCATCATTAAGTAATGTTTTTATCAAGTATGGAATGAGTAAAATCTCTGCATTTGATGTAAGCTGTCTTTTCATTCTAATGCTTCTTAATTCATTTTTTCCCAGATTACCTGTGTTATTATTCTGTCTAAACTCCACCTCAACAGTTACCTGGCAACAGCCAGGTATGTGCTTCCTCACAATTACCTGGCAATAGCCAGGTAGGCCTGCCCACTATAAAAGGGAGCTGCTTGCCCCCCTCCCCTCTCTCTCTTACTCCCTTCAACTCTCACCTGCAGGTTCTCTCTGCCCCTCCCTCCTTTCCTTCCCCCTCTCTCCACATGGTCATGGCTGGCCTCTACCTCTCTTCTCTCTCTTCTCTCTTCTCCCCGCCATTCTTCTCACTTTCCCACTCTTCCCCACCTTTGCCTCCCCCCCAAATAAACCCTTTCCCTGTGGAACTGTTTGTTCTGGTGTTGTCTATCTAAGCTGCTGCACCAAAATCTAACAATGGTGCTGAAACCCAGATACGAAGACTTCGGGAACCTCGAGACCCATGCAGCCACCGGCTCCAGCTGCTGTGACCATGCAGGACAGATGCCATGTGGCCCATCACAACTCCACCACCACCACCACCACCACTGCTACTCCACACGAACTTCATCTGCTACTGCCTGCCATCGTCAACCATGTGAATTTCCATTGCTGATGCAAAACTTCCATTACATGAATTGTGCCACTGTGGCCCCCATGTGGTGCTCTGCCACGTGGGCTGGGTAGCCAGACAGACATAGAACTCATGGTTCCACCTTTTCTGATACCAGACTGTAAAAGTCCTCAAACACACACTGGCATATTAATTGGTAAAGAGTTTCTGATTGACAGGAGGAACCCTGGACACCCAGTTGGGGTCTGGCCAGCGTTGCCTGGGCTAAGAGGTTGGCTTTACATTGCCCCAGTCCATATGACTGGCCTCTAGCTGAACTATGACCTAGGACAGTGGCCCTTTCATTGATCCCCTTTCATCCTTTCATTGGTGCCAAGAATGGAAACCAACGGTGGAAGGGGCCCATGCCGAGGCAACCTCTTCCCTTGAGGGACCAGCCACATGACAGTATAGCATAGCATAGAGTTTATTCAGGGAATGGGAGGGGAGCCAGGAGGATAGTAGAGTCAGAGAGAGAGAGAGAGAGAGAGAGAGAGAGAGAGAGAGAGAGAGAGCAGAGAGGTAGAGGAGTAGAGGCTGGCCATGACCACATGGAGAGAGGGGGAAGGGAGAGTGGAGGAGGCAGAGAGAGAACTTGCAGGTGAGAGATCAAGGGAGCAAGAGAGAGGGGAGGGGCAAGCAGCCCCCTTTTATAGTGGGCAGGCCTATCTGGCTGTTGCCAGGTAACTGTGAGGAGGAGCATACCTGGCTGTAGCCAGGTAACTGTGGAGGTGGAGTTTAGACAGAATACTAACAACATGTCTACTAGAGAAAGTAGGGAACTAAAATTGCCAAATATTACTAGGTTGAGATTAACCTGTGTCTTTAAATCCAGTGGTAAATTTTTATGAGAATTAAACATGGTTGAGCAAGTATCTCTGGGAACAAGAC
Source organism: Mastomys natalensis (assembly GCA_021653895.1). Classification (NCBI taxonomy): domain Eukaryota; kingdom Metazoa; phylum Chordata; class Mammalia; order Rodentia; family Muridae; genus Mastomys; species Mastomys natalensis. The sequence goes on from JAJTUV010000464.1 coordinate 14,615, forward strand.
ATTGAGTCCTTTGGGCACATGCCAAGGAGTATTCAGGTCCTGTGGTAGAGTAGTATTTTAGTTCCCTGAGGACTCTACATACTGATTCTGTGAATGGCTGCTGAATTTACAGGATTTCAACATTGAGCTCAGGTTTCTTCTTCTTTATAGCCTCACTGCATTTGCTCTCCATTGCTTTGTTGATTTTAGCCATCTTACTGGGATAAGATGAAGTCTCAACGTTGCTTAAATTTATGGTTCCCCAATCACTAAGAATGCTGAACACATTTTGTGGTATTCTTTAGCCATTTTTATTTCTTCTATTTAGGAGTGTCTGCTTAGATCCTTAATCCCATTTTCTATTTGAGTCAATTGGTGCCTTGACTCTTTGGTTTTGGGGATTTTTGGTTTGGTTTGGTTTGGTTTGGTTTGGTTTGGTTTGGTTTGGTTTGGTTTGGTTTGCTTTGCTTTGCTTTGCTTTGCTTTGCTTTGCTTTGCTTTGCTTTGCTTTGCTTTGCTTTGCTTTGCTTTTGCTTTTGCTTTTGCTTTCCTTTTCTTTGCTTTTCTTTGCTTTGACTTTACTTTGACTTTTGGCTTTGGCTTTGCTTTAGCTTTTGTCTTTGTCTTTGTCTCTGTCCTGTCTCTGTCTCTGTCTCTGTCTCTGTTTGCTTTTGCTTTGCTTTGCTTTGCTTTGCTTTGCTTTGCTTTGCTTTGCTTTGCTTTGCTTTGCTTTGCTTTGCTTTGCTTTGCTTTGCTTGCTTTAGATTGCTTTGTTTTCTTATGTGGTAGTTGTTGTTTGGCCCTAATTCTGAGGTAAATGGAATTCTGTTAAAAAAAAAAAAAAGTTCTATCCTATACCTGCATCTTGTGTGTTTTCTGTTTTCATTTAGCAGTGTTAGTGTTACCAGGTTCAAACTGAAGTCTCCTTTAACACAGGCTGGTAGAAACCATTCTAATTCCATTGTTCCATATGTGAGCATACAGTTTGTCCAGCCTCATTTGTTGAAGATACTGTCTTTACTCCAATGTATGTTTTCCTCTCTTTGTTAGCTATCAGATGTGTAATGTGAGTGATTTTGTCTGGTCTTCCATTTTACTTTATTTGTCTATATGTCTGTTTTTGTGGTGGTACCATATTGTGTTTATTAATATACATCTATAATTTACCTTGACGTCTATAATACAATCCCTCTAATACTTTCTATTTTATTCAGTATTGTTTTCATTAACCATAGTCTTTGTGGTTACATATGAATTATAGGGTTTTTCTTTCTGTTTCTCTGACAAAAATTGTAGGCACATAGATTGGGATTACACCTAATCTGTCAATTTTTTTTTTTTTTTTTTTTTTTGTAGAAGAGTAATTTTTACAATTTAATTTTAGGAATCCATAAACATGGATGTCTCTCCATTTTTAGATTCTTTTTTATTGTCTTTATGAAATTTTCATTGTAGAGCATTCAACTTCTTAGTTTCATTTAGAGATTTGTTAAGGGATCACTAGAGGGTGCAATAAGAAGGAGCAAAGTGATATAGTTATATTATAATTTTAAAATTTATAAATATTAAAAATAAATACATAACTATTAAATGTTCTATTCCATTAATTTTTACATGCAGATATTGATTATACATGCACCCATTTCTCCAGTAATTAGAACTGATGCCATAAGCCGGGACCTATGATACCCATTCAAAAGTTGTCACTGAAGAGATGGCATCTAAGTAAAGATGGCTGTAAACTGAAAAGAGAGATGACAACACACTTACTAAAAGGCATAGTTGGTGGATGAAAGAAATGCAGGAAAGGTTGTCATTGCATAAAGTATATTTTTGTAGCCTGAGGGAAGAGTTTACAGAGAGGAAACAATAGAATGCAGACCAGGAAGACTTGAATATTGTTTAGCTTGTTTATGTTTATTTTTAACCCACTCACAGTGAAGTAAACATCCAGCACATAGAGCCGCATGATTCAAAGACAGTGTTAAAGAAAATGTCAGTTCTCACAAAATGAGGAAACATTACATTTTAGTGCCCTTCTATAGCTCCCATGATTGTACCATAGGGAAGTTATTTTCTCTAAGTGTCTCTACAAGTGATCTAATCAATAAGTCAATATTAAGCCACCATTGGCTTCATAATATTTTAGAATTTTGCTATGATCACCTTATATCATGAAATAATATATATAATAAAATCCAGCACTAGAATCCTGCCTTTGAGAAACCATATTGTGATGGTTTCCATATGCTTGACCAGGGAGTGGCACAATTAGGAGACATGGCCTTGTTGTAGTAGCTGTGATACTGTGAATGTGGGCTTTAATACCCTTGTCATAACTCCCTGAAAGCCAGTCTTCTAGATGCCTTCAATGAAAAGGGAGAACTCTCAGCCTCTCCTGTATCCTGCCTGCCTAGACACTGCCATGCTCCCATCTTGATAATAGTGTACTGAATCTATGAACCTGTAAGTCAGCCCCAATTAATTGCAGTCCTTATAAGAGTTGCCTTGGTCATGGTGTCTGTTCACAGCAGTAAAACTCTAAGATACATATGCTATAAGCCTTATAGTCCAAGTCAAGGAAATAAGATGGCAATTTCCCATATTGAGTTTGTGTATATGCATTCTTTCTTCCATGCAGATTTGTTAGACAATGCTAATTACTCTGTAGCTTGAATTTATCCCTCAACCTCTAAGCAACTCTCTTTTCATGTATTTTAAGGCTTTAACCCATCTAAACCTATTACTACAAATATATTTTCCAAACATATATTAAATTCATGATATCATGTCAGTTTCCTTCTCCTCCTCTTGCTAGTCAAGCCATAAATTATTAATTAACTACTAGCCTTAATGCTTAAATAACAAATTTACAACATGCCTCCTGACAGCAGCAGAAGTGAGTAACCATTCATAAACATTCTATTGAGAACTGAGTATAGCCATTTTTGATATAACTTGAGTGTCAAATAACTGTAAAGAAGAGAGGAGCAAAGCACCCAGGTTATCCAACCAAGATAGAAGCAGCTTTTTTTTTTTTTAAAGATTTATTTATTTTATGTATATGAGCACACTGTAGTTTCAGACACACCAGAAGAAGGTATTTGATTCCATTGCAGATGGTTGTCTTGTCATAACTCCCTGAAAGCCAGTCTTCTAGATGCCTTCAGATGAAAAGGGAGAACTCTCAGCCTCTCCTGTATCCTGCCTGCCTAGACACTGCCATGCTCCCATCTTGATAATAGTGTACTGAATCTATGAACCTGTAAGTCAGCCCAATTAATTGCAGTCCTTATAAGAGTTCCCATGTGGTTGCTGGAATTGAACTTAGGACCTCTGAAAGAGCAGTCAGTGCTCATAAATGCTGAGACATCCTTCCAGCCCAGAATCAGATACTTTATTCTTGGGTTTTGTCAATAAATAGTCAAAAGTTTCTTTAAAAATGTGTTGGTAAATAGAGGCCATTTGTGTGGAATATATGCATGCAATCTAGTCTGTTTGCACATAAAAACTCTTAACCCTTTCAAGGGCCCTAAAAGCAAAAGAATCAAAAGAAAGAGATCTGTGAGACCACATATTTAATTTCTTTCTCTACTGTATTCAGCAAAACATTCTAAATACTCTAGTACCTATATATTTTAATTCAGCATTAAAATATTACAAAAGCTGTTTTATTTGAATTACTTGTTTTCGTGAGTGCTTGAGTTCTTACATATTCTGTCCCTATGCAGCTTGAGCAACATTGGTTTTTGGTAAGTCAATCAGGCTCCAATGAAAACCATACATTCTAGAAGGTATAACAGCATAAACCATACTTTACTGATAGAGAGTAGGAAGAGATAGAATGCTGGGTAGTTAGTGAAGAGGGGTAAATCTTTGAGGATATAAGCAGCTGGATAAAATCAAAGCACATAAAATTTTTCAAAGAACTAGTTCTTTAAAAATGTTACAAGCATTGGTCTGGAGAGAGGGTCAGTGACTAAAGCACTTTCTACAAAAGTGGGGATAGTGGAATTTAGCCCCCAAAACTATATGAAATAAGGCAGGGATGGAAGACTATTCGTTAACTGTACTAGCAGAATCTGCTCACTATGAATTCAATGAGAAACTATGCCTTTGCCAATAAAATGAAGAACCATCACACACACACACAACACACACATACACACACAAACACACACATACACACATATATACACACACATATGCACACATACATACATACACACACACACACATACATACACACACATATACACACACACACATACACACACATACACACAAACATACAGAGACAGAGATACAGAGACAGAGAGATGGAGAAAGACAGAGAAAAAGACAGACAGAGACAGAGAGAGAGCAAGCGAGAGAGCTAACAAGGTAGCAGAACTGAATACTTGAAGATTTTGCTAGTTTGATTTACAACTTATGATTATGAGGGTAGGTAACACAAGAGATTCCATTTACACTTTTATGTTATATCCCATGTCTCTGTTCAAATGTTCAAAGTAGACTTTGTGCTTCTGGATACGTGGGTACTGCTTACTTATTCCCATAATTTTTTCTGGATCAATATGGGGTTGATAATTGAATGGAAACTATATGAAATCAAAAAGTTTCAAAGTTTCATGGAATTCTCCTTTTTCCACATGCATGTATACCATCTGCTAGATCAGCAGGTCTCAACCGGTGGTCTTTTGGAGGCGATTACATATCGAATATTTACATTGAAATCCATAACACTAACAAAATTGCAGCTATAATGTGACAACAAAATACCATTATGGTTGGGGTTTACCACTCATGAAGATCTGTATTAACAAATTACAATGTGAGGAAGGTTGAGAACTACTGTGCTTGACTACAATGTCAACTAAATATCTCCATGGCTATATAATTGGACATTTTACTTCTACTTGAATGGCATGTGAATAGGAGATGATGTATTTTCACATGTTAATTTTCTATGAAATACTGTGAGTAATTCATATTAATATGTCGCTCTATAGTGTCATACTTCCTCAGAAATGAATATTGTATATGTTCATCCTGATTCCAATAGTACATCAAAAGGTTATCATCGAATGGAAAAAATATCATTATATCTTTACAATTTTAGGAAGTAACTGAACTTAGGGTTGAGTGGTACACTATATTGAAAATCACCTAGCCATTAGACAAAAAGAAAGACAGTTAATCCTTCTACTTTTGTAACCAAGAAATATTCATCATCTCTGCGTTTCAACTTTCAAATTAAGCAAGCCTACCCTGAAATTCTAGAAATGTTTTTAATTCCTAAGAAATGACTTTGACTGGGTTAGGAAAGGTACTCTGACCCAGAGATAGTGTTCATGTGCTAACAAGCAGCAACAATGTTGTCTGGTTTGAAAATCATATGGGGTGATATTTTTCTCACTATCACAAGAAAAACCTGAGACCTTGACTATGTGGAGCTGAAGAAACAGGAAGACATAAATCTCCCGGAAAAGGTCCAATCCCTGCTGTTTCTGGGAATTAAGAGAACATCAAGAAACCAGGACAGACATTGGTACCAATTATGGACAATCCAGGTAAATCATCCATGAGATGAGTCACATGAGAGAGGTTCCCAGAATCTTCACTGGTCCAGAAAATTACTCAGCCGTAGAAGGAAGTTGGAAGTCCTCAACAACACATTTAGACACGAAGGGGAGTTTTTAGTTCAGTATTAGGTAATTCCTATTGAAGAGAAATATCTATACAGTGGAAAAGATTCTTTGGATACTACATTTGGATCTCTCCACAAACAGTTTTACATATATTTTGCTAAATTGGAACAAATATGATCACAGTGCAAATACAGGCAGGTCTCTTTTATGATCTATGAGTGGGACAAAATATCAACACATGTCCCAATGAGACATATTTCAAGAATAAAAAAAGGGTGAGCTGCTGTACCCCTGGAATAAGCTAAGTCCTTTAATCCAGGTCTCTAGACCGCCTCTTACTGCTCTGACATTTACTTTTCATCACAGTAGGCTGCTTCATTCCATGCCTGTTCTCCATGCTTCTCTGTATAGTCAAGCACCATCTAACATATTCTGCATTCTCTGGAATTACGGTAATCCTTGCAAAATATTAGGTAAATATGAGGCAAAATGTACTTTTGATTGAACTTAACTGCAAGACTTGTTATATCTGTTTATTTTCATGACTTTGATACAAATTACTTGCTTATTTTTTTTTCTCAAAATAGAAAGTTGGTAGTGTTGGATCTGAATGGACAGGAGTAAGTACTCTAAATCTAAACTCAAGTAAGAAAGAGAAATTGTTGGATGCCGCTTCTAGATGTATTATCTGTAAGTTTTATAGTTCTATGCCTTTATATCCTTTCTCTACTCTATTTACCTTCACATATTTTAAAGAGTTTTTCCCACAAAGAGGAGATCACATATCCTTGTCATGTATATACAGAGAGTAGTTCTAGGTGCTAACTTTCAAGCACTTTAATAGATACTCGTACAGAATGAATACAAAGAACCAGGGCAGAAATTAGTTTGCAATAGTCATCATATTTCATGACCTTCATAGACGGGAGTAACCTCTTAAGTTTGCATCTCTGCTCAAATTATGTAGCTTGTGAGGTTTCTCTTGATATTCTCCACCAAAAATAATTGCCATAGAGAAAAGCAATCTTTGTCAAATTTTCTATTCCTGTTAAAATCAATAAACTTGGAAAAATGTAAGACAGAGGAGAATGTTTTTCATGACTAAATCTGGATTCTTAGTTGTCAAACTGGTTTTGTTTAGCATGCACCCTGCATAAGACACACATGTTCAGAGGAAGAAGTCAGATCCCTGAGTCCCAGTTTTTGATGTGAGCTCCTTCAAGGACAGAAGGCCCACTGAATGGCAATTGCAAGGTCTTCATTTAACCTTCCTGTGGGATTCTCAAATGTCCAAAAGACACAGAGATTTCAATAAGCTCTCGGATCTGACAGTACATTTTTTTTATCTTTAACTGAAAAAGAAATACAATGAAGTAGGGATTTCATGGCATTGCCATCTGAGAGTGATTGTTTTTCTTGTGTACACCGAAAAGTAGCATTCAGAGACCTCACATTATTAGCTTTCCTAGGGTTAAATCTTGCAGACATGCATTTTAAGTGTGTTACATGCATGCTGTCATACGAGGTAGCCATGTTATACTTAAAAGACCTTAGAAAAGCAGAAACTCAATAGTTATTAATACCAGCAAAGAAGGGTTATGTTCTACAGCTGCTAAACATCTACTGACAATGAATTATTGAAGGCCATAGTAGATTCTGTATGTGTGTGTAGTAGCCATATACATTCAGACAATTTGGGTCTGTGTGACCAGTTCCTGATGAATTTTGCTTCAGAGACACAACCTAATAACATTTGCACTAAAGATAACTCCATGAAAAAGGTGTTTAATGATGTGCCTGACATCTGAGAATCATAACTACAATCATGCGCTAACCAGTATTTGGACTATATAAATCCTCTTATGGAATGAAATGAATGAATGTACTGACTCCTCAAATTCATAGGCTGAAGCTATGAGTATCTGTAATTGTACATAGGATTTTAAAGAAGGAGTTGGTATTTAGTAAGGATATAAACAGTACGGGGGCTTGGGAGACCTGTGTTGTTATCTTACGGGATACTGAGAGATGGAAGAGAAACCAACAGAGCATCCACAAAGAAAATGACACAGTGTAAGAAGAGAGGCAGATGTTTCTAGGCAAGCAGATGACAAGAGCTAGAAAATGCCAAATTTGCTGAAAGCCTGGCCAAAGTCTCTAACCTCCAGAATATAATAAACAAATTTTCATCATTTAAGGCATCTGTTCCATTGTTCTTTGTTGGGACATTCAGAGCTGGGGATTATAAATTTTTTCCTATACTATAAAGCTCTGTTGCTTGTTCTTGACATCATCCAAGTTTCCAATTCTCTATTTACTTCTTAGCTGGCCCTTTGACTTTTAAACTCAAGTTTCCTGATGGATTTTTTTTTTTTTTGTCTCTTTCCTATTGAACAAGACTTACTTTCATGCCCATCTTCCCAAAAGAGTTGTCAAACTTCTGTAGTAAGTATACTACAGATGAATAGTCACCAAGCTTGTAAGTAAAATTCAGAGACCAAAAGGTTAAACACAGGCTCCCAACCTTTCTCACACTCATGACATTTCATGTTCAGATTACCACATATTATTTCACTGAAGTCTCCCTTTTCCTATTATTTTACTTATTTACTTATTTTACATCCCAATTGTAGCTCATCTTTTCCCAGTGACCCCTGACACAGCCCTTCCCTATCTTGTCCCTTCATCTCTGAGAAGGAGGAAGCCCCTCTGAGTACAAACACACTCTGACACAGCAAGGCACTGAAGGACTGGAAACAATATCACCCATTGAGGACAGACAAGGCATCCCAGTTAGGGTAACAGGAACCATAGGCAGACAAGAGTCAAGGACAGACTCTTTCTAGTTGTTGGGAAACCCACATGAAGACCAATCTGCATATCTGGTATGTATGAATATTGGGGCCTAGGTTCAGGCCATGTATGTTCTTTGGTTGGTGGTTCAGTCTCTATGAGCCCCCAGGGCTCCAGGTTAGTTGACTCTGTTGGTCTTCCAGTTGAGTTCCTATCCTCTTCTGGTCCCTCAATTTTTCTCCCAACTCTTCCTCAAAATTCCTCAATATCTGTCTAATTTTAGCTGTGGATCTCTGCATCTATTTCAGTGAGTTTCTGGATAAAGTCTTATATGGGAAAACACTTTATGAACTATAAAATGGAACAAATTTAAATAACTATTCTAATGCATTACACTTCAGTGTCAGAAATGAAAATTTGGTGTAGACATACCAGATTTTGAGTTTTACTGTTTTCTAAATGTTATTGTTCTTCATCCATCAAATTTTTTTTTGTTTTTTGTTTTTTGCTTTTTTTTTGTCTGTCGGTTTGTCCTTTTGAAGACATTATCTGGCCATGTAGTCTCTCACGTGTAAGGCTATATATAGTCTCTGCCTCAATCATCTAGACTAACAGTATCCATGGAATTAGTTAGGGTTTCACCTACTGTGTCTGCTTAGCTAAAGTGATTCATGATAGTACCCCACAATTTTGTAAATATCAGATGCCAAACAATTTAGTACACTTTAGAAAATATACATAATGTTATAAAATTATTTGAACCTTGAAAGATAATCACATGACATTTAAAATAGAACAAGTGATCATTTTAGAATGGCTCTGAACCACTAGAAGAGATAAAAATAAAACTGACTCACAGAGAAGTACCTATAATATATCATTTCATTCTTAAGTTAAATGAGCAAAAATGTGCTCTTAGGAGTTACTGATTCCCAGAAACAGTACTCAGAAGTCACATTTTCAGACGCTAAGAGAATTTATGTGATTGTCTTTAGAAAGTGTTTAAACTTTCTTGAAACAAATGTTCTAGGACCAATTATATTATATATAATCCTGAAGTCAATTCCGGGAATTCAAAACATGTTTTATTAGTAAGTTGAAAAAACTCTGCTAATAGTCTGGTCATCACTGATGTGTCTTTCAGTATTTAGCACAACCATGATGGTCATCATTGATGTCTCATTTAATTACCATTAACTAGAATCTTAAAGCAATACCTCTAATGCACTAGTTGTAGCTAGTTTGCTAATTGAAGAGTTCAATGTATTATCTTTGAACTACATGGTGCCATCTAGGGCAACCTAAGTTGAGAAGTCCATTAGGAAGACTGAGTATTGGCTGACATCTAGTACCTCTGTGTCCCTAACCAGTCTTTGTCCCCAAAGTCTCTCCCTCTAGACCTTCTAATATGTAGCATCAAACTTCCAACTTCCAGGGAACAAGGAACATCCAGACTAGTGAAAGACTAGTCGAGAATTGGAACAGCATTGCTTCTGCCATATTTGTGTATTGAAAAGAGTCATGGGCGGCCATATTCTGTCCTTGTTGCTAAGGGCAGGCAGACTTGCCCATTGAAAGATATATGGCAAAATCACATGATGAAAGTGTTGGAGGTAATAATTATTTTTAAGAGCTTCCTTAGAAAATAAAGAATTGCACAACTGTTATGTTTTTAAATAAACAGATAGTTCAATGTATACTATTATTATACATAGTAATATAAGAATAATTTATTGTCTATTTCATGCCAGTTTCTTTGCAAGCATGTGGTAATTGAGCTACTTGCTTTCTAAATGAATATTTTGACTCTACATACAGATATGTAGCAGCAATGGTATTTTAATATGTGTGCACACATTTAAATAAGACCTAAATCGATCGTAAAAGATTCAAAAGTCCAATGGCCTATTCAAATTATAATATAGTATGAGTTTTGCAAACATATTTATGCAAAACTTCTTAGATAATTCCAAAAAGAAAAGTAATGACACCTCATGAGTGAAAATAGGTCCTTTCCACAAAACCTAATTCCTACTGTTAGCTTTGTTCTTCCTAGCTCAAACGTAACAATTGAAATCAGCCCCATGAATTTCATTTTCATAGTCATTGTCTCTCAGTTTGCCTAAAGAAAAGACCTTAAAGTCAACTACAGAGATCTTTGACTTTTATTGCTGTAAATTGGTGATACACAACAATATAATTGACAAACATTTAAATTATTAAAATTTGACCAGTTATGTAATAAATAGACATGTAGATATATGTTTATTCAAAGCATGGTAAAGCCCTGATATTTGTAAGACCTTTTTCAATTTTCTTCTTTGACATACACAAATCACAGTAAAAGTCATTGCAATGACAGGCCGGTACAAGAAAACTTTAACCAAATCAAAAAATAAGAAGCTAAAGGAAGAAAGGCCCTCATGGATATTCCTATCATTAAACAAACCCTCAAGAGAATCCATGGTGATTTTTTAAAGCAAACATTCAGAGACAGTGAAAAACATGCAAGAATATTTTCAAATAATTACATATATGGCATATATATCCCCATGTTAACAACCTTCCAAAGAAGAATCATATGTTCAGGCAAATCCTATGTATGCTTCTGGATGATAAAGATTCTGATCACTATTAAAAGCTAACAGAAAGGGTAGATACGTAGACAATATCTGACAGCTAGAGTCACTTGTCGCTGTTACAGATACAAATACAGTATCTTAGTCAGTGTTTTATTGCTATGAAAAAACACCATGACCAAGACAACTTTAAGCAAAGAAAGCATTTTACCAGGGGTTTGCTTAAAGTGAAAGGCTTAGTCCACTACCAGCATAGCAGCAAGGCAGAAGGCTTGCTGCTGGAGAGGTAGCCGAGCACTTTTTATTCTTTGCTTTGTTTTTCTCTGGCTTCATAAATTTGTCTATTCTTCTCTCTTATATTACATCGTAACCACGGTTTCCATTCCCTCCTCTCCTGCCAGTCCCTTCCTCCATGTCCGTTCTCTCCCAGATCTACTCCTCCTCCATTTTCCTTCAGAAAAGGGCAGGGTTCCAGGGATATTAACCAAACATGGCATACATACCAAGTTACATTAAGACTAGTCACATCCACTCATATTAAGGCTGGATGAGGCAAGCCAGTAGGAGAAATGGGATCCAAAAGCAGGCAAAAAAGTCAGAGATAGCCTCTGGTCCCACTGTTAGGAGTTCCCCAAGAACAACAAGCTAGCACAACTTTAATTGTGGTACATTTACACCATGCAAATGATAAAAACAGTGAGCTTTGCAGTCTGATATACAGTTAGAGACACAAGGAAGCTGGGCATAGCTGAGATTTTTAAACCTCAAGGTCACCCTCTGGAACACTTTTCTTCCAACAAGACCATATTTATTTCAACAAGGCCACACTTCCTAATCCCTCACAAATCACCACTTCCTGATGACTAAGCATTCAAATACATGGAACTATGGGGGTCATTCTTATTCAAACCACCATGCCTTGTGAGGATCAAGCAAAACAATCGATTCAATTGCATATTAATATGTGTTTACTGTTACATAGTCTCTTCTCTCTGACAAACTAAGAAACTGATAAAGTACTTGATTAGACTGAACTTAGGAAAAGCTACTGCACAGTTAGCCATGTACACACATAGCATGACATGGGTCCCCTCAAGGGATTTTATTTTCTATAAAATATTTTGTGTAAATTTTCACCAAATGGTAATATGAAATATTTTATTTGTATTGCTATACAATGGCACTATATATAGCTTATTTTGAATATACTTGATAATTATATCACAGTTACTACAAATATTTCTTTCCTACTTGTGTCAAATTTAGAGCAATAAGATGGTAAGCTGCTCCTTCAGATCATGCTTAGGGCTTAGAATTAATGTGTGTGTGTGTGTGTGTGTGTGTGTGTGTGTGTATGTGTGTGAATGCATATGTACACTCAAGCATACCAGAAGAGTGAAACATCACTGGACATTGTTTTCATGTTACAAAACACTTTTATATTCACAATTTAATGTATCCAAAAAGTCCAAAAATCACACCTAACCAGTTCATCTTCAAATTAATTTCAGTGGTATAAATAGAAAGATCCCTATTTTAAATGAAAACAAAAAAAAGCCAGAAAATAGCTTTTGCTTTTATAGGGTAAATTCTGTTTTCCCATAATAAAACACTTTCTTATCTGAAATCTTTTCAGAAGGTAAACTCCGGGTAAGATTCAAAGTTTCCCTTCATTTCCACTCCACTTACTGCCTGATTCTCATTCAAGGTTCTCCCAGTCCCCTCTTTAAACAGTGCTGGCATCATGACTACCTGTTTGCTATTTCTGAACTTGAAAAATGTTCTAAAGCCAACTTCCTTTCTTCTTTTGTTGTAGCTGCTTTGGTTCCAGCAGTAGGGAGACTTCTATGTCTGCAAACTACAGCATCTAGAGCAATGTCAACATTTGGGTTCAGCTCTTCTAGTTTTCACTGTCCTGCAGCTTGAAGCTGAATATGAAATACACCCTTCCCATACTTCCCCATAAAAATGTGCTTTCTTAACTCTTGAATCAGATAAGTACTCTACACTAGTTACTGTTATACTGTGAAACACAGTCATAATGGTGGATGATATAAATTAAATTCCCAATCCCAAAATAACATGAAAGAAAAATTGGTTTACAATTCATATAATTTAGAATGTTTCACCTGGGGATGTGTCTCAGTGGTAGAGCAGCAGATTGGTACTCTACTTGGGTTGATTTCTAGAATCACAAATAAACCTATATAAATAAATAATATAAAACTAAATTAATAATATGGTTTCTTTCCTTACCTAGTGTTTTAAATTAAATGTGACTCTATTTTCAGAAACAGTAGAACCCAGGAAAAATATTCAAGGACAGAATATCGGTGGGAATGGGAGTAGTTTTTTGCAGATAGGGCACTGTGTAGTTGTATTCTGACTCATGAACATATGCATACCTATGTAAACAGATTCTCATTTAGTTAATCTATGTATCTGAATTAATTTATCCTTCACTGCATGAGAGTTATTACCTCAGGATTTCCCTACTGAGGGCTCTATTTCGTTGGAATAATGAAACTGGGGACTTGACCTACATCTGAATTATTTATCATGAACATAACGTCCTTGGAGTATCTATTGAAAACCTAGTATAACATATTGGTGCTTCTGGCAACATGACCACTTGCTAATAGCCATCCATCTATCTACCTACCTACCTATCTATCATCTGTCTACTTACCTATCATCTAAGTATCTATCTACTTATCTATATCTTTATTCTTTGCCTTCTTCGAAATCATTGGAACTTTTTTCTCTCTCCCCCTCTACAAATTCCTATGAACTGATCAGATGACTATAACACCAAGCATTGAAGACAGTGCCTCCTAGTAATACAAGCATAATATACTCCTAGCTTTCTTCACTTCAATCCCAGTTGCCATTTTGTTTTCAATATTTCAGCTTCCGAGAAACCAGATCTGCAAGGAAATTTCTTTCTTAATTCTCAATGGCCTCATTTCAAACCACAGAAAATTGTAACAGATTCATGTGAACATACATACTTGTGTGTTTCTTTGCCTTTTGTGGCAGGTAATATGAGTGTCCCCCAACTTTCAGTGCACTGTTCAAAGCTCTTTCTTTCTGGTGCTCTACCCTGCACTTATCTCTGCTACACTGTTCTCTTTATTTTCTTAGTCATATTTAGATGAAGAGCAAAGTTGTGAAATTCCAGAAGAATAGGAGCCTGTCTACTCTGAGAGAGCATTCAATAACATAAAGTTAAAAACTCTTTATTTTCACTATGCCAATAAAGAATTAATAAAGAAAATATTATACGCCAATAAAATAATATCAGAGCTTAAGAAGGAGATAAGCATATAATTTGAAGCAACATATATGAATCTATAGAACACTATGCTAAATGAAACAAGATAAGCATGCACAGAAAATTAACACATTATCATATTTATATGTGTTCATCTGTTGGAGTTTTTTTTTTTTTTTTTTTTAATTACCGCTAAAGCTATTGTCTGTGGAAAACAATTTATTTGGGATCACAGCTTTAGAGATCTTACTCTTACTCCATCATGAATTGTCCCTTGCTGTGAGCCTGTGATTACAGTAAAGTATCATGTACAAAATCAGGAGCGGCAAAGCTGTTCACTCTAGGGAAGCCAGGAAGCAGCATGAGGAAGTGAAGAGGAGGTTACAGGCAGATATGCTCATCAATTGCTCCTCAGGACTTACTTTCTCCAGCCTTTCTCCAAATTTCTAGATTCCACAATGTAATAATATCATCAAATTATCAATCATTTAGTGAACTGCTACACCGATAAAGTCAGAACACTTAGCATCTAATCACCTCTTAATGATCCCATTAGCTGGGAACCAAGACTTCAATGCATTTGAAGGAGAAGCATTATACTCAAACAAGAATAATATGAAATTCAAAAATATTTAACTAATATAAAAAGAATAGAAAGATAGATTTCAGGAAGTTGGAGCATAGGTGGCAATGCTAATCTGAGATTATAAAGTCTCTGATAGGATACAACTACATGAATACAGTCAATTATAAAGGTTGCATATTTTACCTGTATGTATGGTTTGTATGTATATGTGGTGACTATATATATGTCCCCATATATGTGGACACAAGTCTGTGTAGATGTGTGCATACATTGTAACAGACATCCAGACGTCAGTGTGACCCCAGACTTTAGTACAACGGACTCCATAATGAAAGTACGATTTGGGCCATAAATCTCATTGTTTAGACAGCACCACTTGCAAAACAAAAACCAAAGACCTAATGCTTGAAAATCCATAGATCTCAGAAACTCTCCAAATGTTATAGCCTTGCTTTTCTGCTTCTCTGGTTCTGTTTCTGGATAACTGTTCTTGTTAACTGAAGTATGTCAATCTAGTACATAATTTTTGTACTTAAATCTTACTCTGAGAATGTTTCTGGGCTACAATGGGATACCAAACACCGAATGCCATTTTCAGGTGGCTAATAAAGATTTTCTTATGGCTTAAAACCATTTCTGAGTGGTCTTATATGGCAGATACACCACAATACTTCTCAAGATCCCACCAAGATCATAAAAGACTCCACTATGAGACAGCAAGAGTCTCAGAGCCCTTCAGAATGTGGATGAATGGAATGGTCAAGGCACTAGGAGCACAACCTGCAAACATTCCAGGACCCCAGAACTCCTTCTGATCAATGGTTGCCTAATGTGTTAGAGTCTGACACCTACACACTGTAAGGAAACAAATTCAAAAGTCGTCTGGGCTGTCACCTCTGGTAAGTGTGATTGCAGTGCCTTCTGTTTAGGACAAACAAGACAGGCTTGATGTGGCTACTGCTTCAGCGTTCCTCTGGGATCCATTCGAGACATCACTGGGCTCCCCTGGTCTTTTTAGTTATGTGAGTGTACAGTGGCCAGCAGTAGTTGTCTTTACTGTGTTTCTCTGCCTCTTTGTGTTATCTTTCTGTATGTTCCTGTCAGTTCTGTTGATTAGAGAAATATCTAAAATGTAAGGGGGAATGATCCCTCCCAAAACCCTGCAGGCTGCTGAGCACCGCCATTGGCACGGGATCTCCTACAGTTTCACAAGCTGTAAGCTTCAGTGCTGGCACTCCTGTAGGCAGTGGCAGTGGCTGCTGCTGTTACTATGGTTACACGAGTGGCAATAACAGACGTGGACTCCTTTGGCCCAAAGAAGAGTTTTATGGATGAGGAAGAGTATGCCTGTGTCTCACACAGAAAAGATTCCAATAAAAAAATTGGCCCCATTTTGGGTAGCCCAGTGATGATTCAAGACATCTGAAACATGAAACCCTGGAAATCTCAATCAGTTTCTCTCTATTGACTACTTAGTTTAATCTGGTGCGTGACCACCCCTGGTTTAAAGTTTGTACCTTCCTGTTGGGGACCAGAATACTCTTGGCTCTGCTGGGCAACCAAGAAAAATCCCAAAAGTGTTTTCTTAGCACTTCTACTCCCATAGTATTTGTTTGTTTTGTCTTTTGCCTCCTTTTCTCATTGGTCACAATGGTATTCACCTGGTTTTCGGCATCTTGGAAGGCATTAGCTGAGCAGTCATAGTACTGGATAGATTATAGAATGAATGCCCTTCTTTTTACCAGTGAACAGCAAGGGCAAGTAAACACAGTAGGCCCATCGTAACTATCAGGCCCAGGTCAATCTTATCTTTAGGGAGTCCAAGGACCTAGCAACAATGCACCTGTCATTATCGTTTCTCACGTTCTTCACCTCGGTGTAGTAGATCGCAGGGGTGACACTGGGTCACTGTTGTTTGGGGTCAGGATTTTCTTTACCCATATGAAGGTTCACCAGACTATAGAATCCTCTGATTCTAGAGTCCACTGGTTCTGTGTCAGGGGCTGTAGGACTTATTGAGTGAATGGCTAGTAACATTTGTCTAATGAGCTCTTTGATATGGGATCCCTTAGGAGAGAAACGGATAAGAGTTTGGCTAACGTGTTGCTAGTTGCAAAGATATATTTTAAAGTTATTTCAATTATTAAGTAGTAGTAGTAGCAATTAGTCATGGTTGGTCTTCAGAATCAAAGGAGATTGGAATTCCTCTTTATGAAACAAGAAGTTTCTGTATGACACTGGGAGAAACTTGATTTGTTGATTTCAGGAATAATTTTTTTTTAAAGGATAACCATGGTCAAAAATAACCTGAGAGAAAGAGAAGAAAGAGAGAGGGAGAGGAAAGGAGAGAGGAAGAGAGAAAGAGATAAATATAAAACTGTTACTATTCTTTGTTCTGTTGGTCTCCCTCCCTAACTAGTATGTTTCTGGCTCTGGCTGAGTCATTAGTCCTTTAGTTCTTGCTCTTACTATAGAACTCTGCTTGCTCAACTGCCTACTTAGCTATTTGAACAAAATAATAACAACAATAACAAAAAAAAACCCAGAAAAAATAATAAATTCTTGTAAACTATCAGTGCTACCTCCTGTCCCCAGATAAGTCAATGACTTGACTCATACCCATAGAATGTAACAGGACCTCATACCTTAGTAGGCACCCAGAAATTAGCACAACTGTCTCCGTGATAGAAATGCCACTCGGGCCATTAAACAATATGTCTACTTATAATAAGTAGACAGCACCACTTGCTAGAACTAAAACAAATACGTAATTCCTCAAAGTACATAGATCTAAGAAAGTCTCTAAATGTACTAACCTTTCTTTTGTCCATCTGTAGTTTTACTTCTGGCCAGCTCTTCCTTTTAATTAATGTATGCCAGCTTGGAACATGGTTTTTGTAATTAGAAGCTCACACTGAGAAAGGTTCAGGGCTACACTGGGATCCTGAACACCCAGTATAGTAGCCAGCCAGCTAACAAAACTGTCTGATCTTAATTCTGTATCTTCCATATCTGAATAAATTTCTCTGGTGAATACCTCACATCATGGACCTGTGCATGCCTGTGGAAGTATAAATTGATATTAAGTATCTTCCTTTAAGGCTCAGAATCTTATTAATTGAGGTAAAGTCTTTCAACTGAACCACAAATTTCCAGACTGGGCTAGATTATCTAGACAGCTTACTCTGGGGAGCCTCTGACTACCTTCAGAGTGCTTAAATTACAAGTAGATAGCCATACCTACCCACCATTTGCATGTAGTTTCGGAGAAATATGAACTCCAGTCTTCATGCTTACAAGAGAAACACTTTACCCACTGGGCCATCTCCTCAGGACAGTATTAATATTTAATTCATACAATTAATTCATAGTTTCAAATGTCTCAAAATAAAATTGATTTGTAAGAATGATTATAGATTTCTTACATTACAGATTTAACTATAATCATTCTACAGTATATTCTATACTGTATCAAAACAACACACTGTAACACATAAATATTTATAATTATATTTTATTAATCACAAATAATATTAGTAAAAATAAAAGGTAGGCAATACCTATAATTTATTAAAAGATCATATTAAAAATTATTACACTCTGGCAGGCCAGTTCCATGATCCTATTGTAGCAATAATGTGGTCAAAGCAAAGTTAGTTTAGTCTCAATCCTATCGTGCATGTAAGGTAAAACCTATCTAAACTTCTCACTCTCGTTATTCTTGGCCAATTCTGTTCTTTTAATGCCCATGTTATTTACTGTTCCTCATTGTTTTTCCCTCAGAAAGTCACTGCCAAATGGAAGAGTAGTCTCTTAGAGAGGAAAGCACGCTTGCATAAAATTATGAGCTCTGAATAAACTTAGGGAGAACAAAGTATTGATTCCACTTCAATGGTTAGAGAAGTCTTCATGTTGAACCAAGGACTTGAGAAATAACACAGTATTATGGAAATCCCCTAGACTGGGGGCCCAAAAGATTCCATTGGAATCTTTACCATGACTTTTATATTGCATTACATCAGCAGGTTTCTAGTCATCCAGACTTCAATTTTATTCAGCTGTAAAACTATTACTATAATAAACTTGCTTTTAAATATTGTTACACGAAGAATATTACATATTTCTCTTTATGTAGTATAAGAGTGTACTCAATGGCAATGAAAAGCATTAGCATAACAAATACAGCAATGCTTGATCGTATCTTCCATTCTTTCTGTTTTCCATCAACCACAGCTATTATCTGAGTAAAATATAATAAAGCTCAACAAAACATTCTGTCTCAATTCATTCATGTCTTGAAATAGCCAAAGATAAAATTCAAGATGACTCTTCTGACCAGAAAGAACTTTGCCTTGGCCAGAAAAGACAAAGATTAAATTACTGTATGAAGGAGCCTTTTCCACTAACCTTAGCGAGGAATAGGGAAACTTCTCTGACACATAAAAATAGCTATTTTCTTTTCTCTTCCTGAGAAAAAAAACTCAGTGCTATTTAACCTCTGCAAGGTGAGCTTGGCCGAGGCCATGCACATGAGCCTTTGTTTTGTTCACACAAAGATGTTCTGTCCCTTTAACCTACTCCTTCTCTCAGTGTGCTTTTCTAAGTGGTGCAGGCCTTCGTACATATATACATGATCATGGATCATGTATGTATAAGAGAGATTGTATGTATTTCCTTCCTTGAGAGCAATTCATGTTTCATATGTTAGAGAGAACATTTACTATGCAATAAGTTGTAAATCTTTACAACCCTCTCCTTTTCTACTGGCCACCCTCTACTTCGGGGAAATGCAAGGTGCTCTAGTTGGTATTATTTCAAGGTTGATACAAATAAATCATTGCAATTAAATGTTGGAAAATCTGGATGCCTGATTCTAGCACTGCTTGGCTTCCCATGTTCTGTTTGATAGTGATTATAGCGATTATAAATAGAAATTAGAATGCTGAAAGTCCACTTGAATCTCTAGTAGATACTCTGTCATCAAAGGAACATTTGATTAATTGACTTCAGAACACAAACATTTAATACTTGGATAAGCAAAAGTAATTCTATATTCCAGAAAATATATAGGAGAAAATATCTTTTCTCCATAAGTCTTACTCTAATTATATGTGGCTCAATACCATCTTATTTACAAGAATGTTTCACACTTATTATTATTAAATATTATACAATAACAGAACAATGGTGATCATACACTATTTAAAAGTGTCTGCTGTGTGAAAATGAATTTACTATGGGGTTACTTTAAAGATGCTGAGGCATCCCAATGGAAAAGGACACATTCATTCTCCTGGGCTCAAGACTGGAATTCTTAGAAATTTCCTTAAAGTAGGGGATATTTCTGAATCTCTTGACATGCTTCATCACTTTATTGAGGCTGAAATTCATTATTTTCCATAGAAATTGAGACTCTTGACAGAATAAAGGCCAATAAAATACAAACATTCATTATTTAAGCATTATTCAAGAAAGTTCATCCATTATCAGGAAATCAAATTGTGCTACCTAGGAAAGATAGCAGTAGCAATGGCTAAATTTGGAGGTGTCTTCTCTCTTGACACTCTTATTTGGAACATCCTTAGTAGACTGTCTGTCGCCTTCTAACTAGCAGCAAATGTAGCAGTATGGAGAAGATTGGTTGATTTGAAAACTAGGGGTGATGGGATAATTTAAATATACCCAGGGTTATTATGAAATGTAAATTTTCACCATTTGACAGCTGGTAAAGGAGTTTGAAAAGAGTTAATGGGTGCTTTTCAAGTAAAATATTAATAAAAAAATATTCATAGAACCACAAGTCTAATGCAATTTCTAAATACATTCTTCGTCAAAATGGTGCCAAGCCGAAAATATGTGTCTTAAGAATGAAAACAAAAATGGAAACCTGCAATGTTGTCAATCAAACAGCTCCTAGTTCTGTTCATAGCAGTAGCATGAGGCATCTTATCTAATCTCAAGTTTGGGACACTGGAATTATTAGTTGATGGTAATGTCCTTACCTTGCATTTTAACTATGCCAAGGTTAGAATGATTCTTAAATTCACACTTCTTATTAAAGGTTTGAGCAGATTTCCATAAAAGGCATAGTTGCAGATGACCACAACCACATATTTATCTAAGATGAGGCTCCTCTAGTCTTTTATGAGTTTTAAACTGCACAGATGAACAGTGCAATTGTCATTAGAACATCTATCTCTAGGGGAAAGTACCCAATGGAGGATCTTGAAAATAAATGCACTCTTTGCAAATGGTAAGGATCAGTGGTCTATAGAAAGTAATTTTGTGCTGCTTACAAATGAATTCCCAAGTCCTAGAAGGTAGAAAATTCATTATATTGCATAGCTGGGAACATTCTAAATGTCTCCCACTGTTTGGGAGTGTTCTGGGAATGCAGGTGTCTGACATAGCCATTTAACCTGCTAGCAATGTTTGGCAAACTCTTGAATTCTGCCAAAACTAACTTCGAAGAAAGTTAGTAGCAATGAGCAAAGTAAGGGAAGCAGATTACTATTTTCAATAATTTGAGAAAATAAATCAATTAGATAAATAAAGTAGCTATTCTTCAAAACTGTAAGCAGAGAATATTTAATAACTCAGACATAACTTTAGTCTCTGGAAAAATCACACAGAATTAGAGTTCATAATTTTACCATAAGACTCATTTACTTATGAGTTGATCAACATAATTTTAGGTCAAATTTTATACAAGTCTCCAGGGTACAATATTTCACGGGAATTATTTAAACAGTGTCTTAATTACTTCTCTCCTTGTGACAAAATTATGTAAGGAATGAAGGGTTTGTTTTTGATGATGGTCATGTCAAAGAAAGCATCAGAACTGGAGTCTGAGGTGACTAGTCACATTCTATCTGCAGTAAGAGAACTTGTTTTGTTTTTCCTGTCTTCCCTTATATTTAGTCTAGAATGCTATAACATGGAATTATGCCACCTCCACTCAGTATACGTCTTTCCTCTTCAGTTAGACTTCCCTTCTGTAAAGGTTCCAACAGACACACCACCAATAGCACCACCAAGGTGTGTCTCCTGAGTAAATCCAGTCAAGTGGCCAAGGAACATGACCCATCACAGAAATTACACTTTACATCTTTTGATTAATGTCTGTTATAACATAAACCAAAGCACCAGATTCATTTCAAATATTTTCTTCTTTAAATGCATAAGCATTTCATAATTGTCACATCTGACATAAAGGCAAAAAGGAATAGGGAGGATGAAGAGACTGCTGAGCACATATCATGGCTTCTTCCTGTGAACAAAGAATATGCTAATAAAATACTCATAAGCTGCTGATAAAACATAACTCCCAAAGTCTAGCTTCCTAGGAGACATGAAGCTGTGACTTGTACATTCTCTTCTATGTCTGATTTGCTCATTTACATATAGAATGTTCTTCATGCATCAACATCATGATTGGTAAGGAATATATAGTTGTTGTTTAGTTTTGAAAGATAGAAAGGTGGAGTAGGGAAAAGTTAAAGCTAAGAGTATACACAGTTGTTTCTTTTTAACTTGTGTAAATCATCAGTAGCCAAAATGGATAAAGAAAG
Source organism: Mastomys natalensis (assembly GCA_021653895.1). Classification (NCBI taxonomy): domain Eukaryota; kingdom Metazoa; phylum Chordata; class Mammalia; order Rodentia; family Muridae; genus Mastomys; species Mastomys natalensis. Next base: position 37,048 of record JAJTUV010000464.1, read on the forward strand.
CAGCTGTCTTTGAAAATATGTACAGTTGTATACAATGTCTGTCATCTCAACTTAATCAGATGTGGTGTTGTTGGCAAATTATAAATTATGCAGAAGAAAGCTTCTTATTACTGGTATGTGGCTGTTTACTGTGGGGAAGGAGTGCCCATTTCAGTCTCCTGATGAATACTCTAAAACTGGAGACAAAAATAGAGCACATTTGGTCGAGTGTCTGTTCTAAGCGAAATACAACAGAAAGACAAATGCAATAATTAGGCTGTATTTATGGAACCAAAGTAAAATTGCTGTCTCTGATTTCACAGCTGTTTCATCATGCAGAACTGTCTTTGTATCACTGGCTTCTAAATAATACGCCCATGTGCTAGGCCTTGGAAGCAGGGTCACTGTCCTGAATGAAGGTCACAATACAGATCTGACAGGAACAAGTACCACATCCAAAAGCGAACTGCCACCTTGAGAAGCAATCAAGCAACTTCCACGGGGCTGATTGCCTCTAACTCCACCTCGAGGCATTTAGCAAAGTGGCAGCCAGGTCTTGATTAATCAGCAGAGGCACTAATGAACCAGTCTTGCCTGAGGTTTCCTGTGCTGTCTGATTCCTAACTGCCTCTTTGGTGAATGACTTGGGGACTTGAGTAAGCCTCACATAGCAGCCCATCACTGCATCCACACAGACATCTAATGACAGAGGAGAAAGTCTCAGTAAGTGGTACATTCATATTGTTTGTTGTTAATCAAAATATGCCTCATATAAATATTTAACTTTGGAGAGTGAAATACAGAGATTGTTGAAACTTTTGCTGAGAATTTTGCTTGGCAGATGGCTGAGACACATTGTAAAGTGGTTGTTAAGATCACAAATTTTCTAGATGCAATTCTTCCCAAAAGTTCTCCCAAATTCTCCCAATGTGACCTAGACACCTAGGTCCCCCAGGATACAGTATGAGTACTGTTTCAGTACTTAATCAGCTCTGCAAATCTGGTAACTTAAAAGAGGAGGCATCTGCTGCTGTTAATGGGCATACGATTTGAAATGAACAGTCAAGTAGAAAGCATCCATTTGGAAAAAGAATTCCAAGTAGCCCTGGTGATATACAAGGAATGAAGACCCAATATAGAAATAGAAGGTCAACCACAAAGTTTGTACAATCAACTAAAGTGCTATTGTGGACAACTACCATTTAATATCATGGGGCAAGTCATAGTTTCATGAGTACATGCTTGCGGATCTCCCTGGAATAAATAGCAATGTGTTTGTTGTTCAGCTCCTGTTAGTCATTAGATTCAGCATTGAGAGGGACAGTCATGACTCCTCAACTATCACACTGATGGGCAGGCCCAATTGTCTGTCACCAGAGCGGGTTTCAAAGAAGAATCATTAGTGTTCTATGTCAGTTCATGGGAAAAGGGCAGACACTCAGAATAGCCACTTCAATTATAAAAACCACCACTACTTATTTTTTCTCCATTCTTCAGGTTAAAGTCTCCATTTTTCATGGTACCTGAATTTTCCTATGTACTCACAGAGCAGAATCCAAAGGAAATCACTAGAAAGATTTTTAAAGAGGCATAGATAACCCATAAAAGAGTCTCATAGCCTCTGGATTCCCCAATGATATTAGTACCAACAAGCATGGATTGATTTTTCTGGTAACAGAATCCTGGCCAAGGCCACATAAACAAAGACATTTTATCACATTTGCATCCTTGGTCTTTCTAGGACCTGTCAGAATCTAAATTCATATACCCCGTAGTAGGGGATTTTGGCTTACTGACACAGCCATGTTCGATTAAATGTGCATACTCCTCAATACAATCTCGCTAGACAAATAACCACTTCAAATATCAGTAGTCATCACACCAAATTTTTGGGGGGGCACGAGTTTTCTTATTTTCAAAGAAACTATTTCTATTTAACCCTCTAGTAAGAGATGTGATTATATTATAATCCTAAAAATAAAAGAAATGGTCTTTTAAAACATTTCATAGCAAGCAAATGCCTTCCTATTTTAAAAAAAGGATTCATCATGTTTTATCTTCTGCATAGAATTTCAGTGTTGATTCTATGCATTTAGCATGTCACAACACATATCGAAATGAGGAAGTGCAAAGGAAAATCCAAGTTATGTCATTATTCAAAACCAAAGGAATTACATTAAGCAATGCTTCTTGCTTATTAACTACTTCCTTTGGAGCTAGAACTAGACTCTCTGTGCAAGCCTTTAATTGTCCTTAGGAGGTGCTGAGGGTGGTGTTCTCTGCTTTCAGTCTTGAAGAAACTGAATTTGGTGTCAGTTAAAATGTTAGAATCCCTTAAACAGATAGCTTCCTGTGTATGTACCATCAGGAAGCAAGTGCAAGCCTGAATTTATAAAGATCCTGGTGGTCAGGATCCTAGTTGCCTAATGGGCTATTTCTCTATTGTATGACTCCAGCAAATAATAAGAACCAACAAAACATGACACACTTTTACCTCCAAATCATGTATTCCTGGGCCTAAGTCTTTCTGAGCAGTTAGATGAAAGAAATACTGGGCAGCAACAGGACTTATAGAATTAAACAGGTAAAGTCTCCTGTTCCAAAACCTAAAAGGAAGAGCCAGTGAAGCCATTACCTTAACAACTGCAGGACATTCACCCCTGTCTACAGAGTCCATGGAAATTAGTTTTAGAAGGTGATTGCTTTCATGTTGCCTTGTAGCTATGCAGCTAAAAGGCAGATTTCACCACAAACCTTATACTTCAAAAGACATCTTAAGGAGTTGGTGAATACAAGGTTATTATATATTCCATAATGCTATATTTTGAAGTGCTACAGTGACATGTGTCTTTAGTACAACATTCGCCAAGTTGCTACATATACCAGAGAGCAGAATTCTGTAGCAGGGATTATTCTGAGAACATGGATGCTTAAAGGATTTATAAATTAGGTAAGTTCCTTATTCATTACTGGAAGACCCAGCCCTGAGTAAACATCTCGATGTCTTCCACAAAGTGACAGCAGCATAGCACCAGGATGAAAAAAGAGCCTCATGTCTCACCAAAAAGGCAGACTGCTAATGAATGCCTGTTTATGAGTATGTTGTTTTTGAATATTTGTTTGCCAAGTGCTGTGGCTTCCTCTAGTTTTCAGTTAGGGCCACAGTATCTTTGTGTTACTACAAGGAAAATCCCATAGAACTCTAAGAAGAGTGAATAAATTTCCTTTAAAAATTCATGTCAACCCAAAAGTCAAAATGTTTTCTTATATAAAATTACAGTCTTTTCAGAAAACTAATGATTGAAGAGAGACAGATTGAAATAGATGAGTACTTATTCTAGTGGTGTGTGTCCTTATGAGAGAAGGATACAAAAGGGTCCTGAAAAGATGGAGAGATTATAGTGGTCTGGTTTGATATGAAGTGCTCCCGAAAACTCATGTATTGAAGTCTTTGTTTCCAATGCCATGTTTGAAAGTGGCATGTTGGGAAAGTTATTACATCTCAAAGAGTATGGTGTAATCATTGGATTAACTCACTGATGGACTCTTATTTTGACAGTATGATTGAAAATTAGGAAACTAGGTGATAGATCCTTGTTCTAGGGGAAAGCATTAATCCTACCAGGAAAGAATAAGGTCACTATCCAAATTTTGAGCCATATTTGTAGCAAGCTTGATTTTTATTAGGTTGCACCTAAGATATGCCCATCAACTGACTTCTACAATGGGCTAAGGAGACAACCCAGGAGTTCGTTTCTTGGGCCCTTTTAAAGAGTAAAGTTATGAGTAGTTGAAAAGCAGATTTACAGAAAAGAAACAATGAAGCAATAAAGTACAAAAACATCTAAGAAAGAAAGAAAGAAAGAAAGAAAGAAAGAAAGAAAGAAGAAAGAAAAAGAAAGAAAGAAAGGAAGGAAGGAAGGAAGGAAGGAAGGAAGGAAGGAAGGAAGGAAAAAGGAAAAGAATAGGAAAGAAAGAAAAGAAAAGAAAAGAAAAGAAAAGAAAAGAAAAGAAAAGAAAAGAAAAGAAAAAGAAAAGAAAAGAAAGGAAAAGAAAGGAAAAGAAAGGAAAGGAAAAGAAAAGACCCACCATGTGGTCATTATGCCATTGGAGGTGGTGGTTAAGAAAGAGGGTCAGAGTGTTCTCAAAAAGCAAGTCAAGGTCATAGATTCGACAGGTCAGGTTCTAGGAGCAGACATAAAAACAGCAATACAGTTCTTACACTAAATGGAAACTTATTTTTACTAACATAATCGTGCTTGCCTTCAAAATGGTATCAGCCAAGTTCCTCAAAAGTAGTTCACTAAGTGCACTCCCTGGAAGATATGTCTGGATCCTTGCTCATCCCACCTCCTGACCACTGCACAGTGAAGAGTTTTATGGAATCATGCCTTTCTGCCGTGGTATTTTTGCCTCATCACAGGCCTAAAAGCATCAGAGATAAGGGACTCTGTATTAAAATCTCTGAAAGCTTGAGCATGAATATTTATTCTTTTATTATTATGTATTGTTCATAAGGAGAGAAAATAGGCTAGTACATTTAAATGAGGAATTTCCATGGCACAAATGCCCAGGATTGTTGGAAGCTTCACCTAGTAGGTATAGGAAAAAAAGAAGTCTTCTATAAAATCTTCATTGAGGTCTTGGGTTTGAGCAACATCATGATTATTTTCTTCTTCTTCTTCTTCTTCTTCTTCTTCTTCTTCTTCTCTTCTTCTTCTTCTTCTTCTTCTTCTTCTTCCTCCTCCTCCTCCTCCTCCTCCTCCTCCTCCTCCTCCTTTCTTTTTCTCCTTCTCCTTCTCCTTCTCCTTCTCCTTCTCCTTCTCCTTCTCCTTCTCCTTCTCCTTCTCCTTCTCCTTCTCCTTCCCCTTCCCCTTCTCCTTCTCCTTCTTCTTCTTCTTTTTCTTTTTCTTTTATGGGGCCACAGGGTTTTATGCATTCCAAGCTAGTCTTAATTCTTGCTCTGCAGTTGTGAATGACCAAGAACTCAGAGTTCTCTTGCTTCCATCTCCCTGGTTAGGGTGTGTACCCACTTGATGATGAGATGTTCATGCATGTTAGAGAATGAACTGCACTATACCTTTATCCTCAACATATTGAATTGCTAGCTTTTCCTCAGTGACAGGATGTGTATCTACAATTTCAAGGCAATAATTTTAAGATGCTCAATTTAGAAATTAGAACAAGATTATTACTGCTTCCCAACAAAGATTATCACATCTCTAAGTCAACACATAGCTGCATACATATAAAACCTATCGCCAGAAAGGTGAGAATCTTCAAGCCAGCATATTCACTAGCAAAACATGCAACAACTAAAATACAATCTTCAGATTCTTTTTGTGGGAAGAGAGTTATCTTAACTATAAGTTGTGTATTGTATCTCTGCTCCTGTCATATAGAAAATCCAGCCCTTCAGACTTCACCTATTATAGAGCGAGCCCTCTTACATTTCTAGTCCCTAGCAACACTTTAGACAGCTCTAAGAAAGAGAAAATGTACATCACATCGTATCCATACGGCAGAAACTAACTGGATGGTGAAGTATCATACTTTACTAATCTTCCATATTCTTGTGTCCAGGTCTGAATCAAAGACTTGAGGTAAACTGATGATATCTTACTGGACAAGGCCTGATTCTTACAGGTCATTCTAAACTGTATAATTACATCAGAATTTTTATAGTTAATGTCACTGAGTAAATGCAGTATGGTCCTCAACTGCAACACTAAAATTTGTCTTTTGAAACATTTTCTTTTCTCAAATGGTTTTGTGGGTTCTAAGAAATACAGTGAAGCAAACACAGAGTCCCAACTCTAAAACTGGCCTGGGTCTCTGAGATCAGAATCATTGCTCAGTTCCCATTATTTTTCTCTAGGATTCTGTTCTAGCTACAGTGTCTTCTGGGCTTTTGATTTTTTTTTTTTTCCGAAAAACTGGACACATGATTGTTTTTCTTTCTTATTCTAAGAAGATGAAATGAAGTTTGGAAAATTTTTCCAGAAATTATACTTTAACTTGTCATTTTTGCGAATAGCATAAGAAAAAGATACAGAGACTAACCGTATTTTGGAAAAAAAGCACTATGTTAAAAGTTTCATTCCCCTCTCAAGAAAGACAAATAACATATTTAATATAGATTAGTAACAAGCACTTCTTGAAAATTTGATTTTATATTCTTTTTTAAAGAGGTTGTCCCTGCCCATATCTCATACCATATGACGGTCCTGCTTGCAATTTCATGCTTCGGCTGCACCCTCATGAGGGCAGGCTAGCAGACTTTTCCATTTCAAAGGCAGTACCAGCCAGGATCTATAGGAAAAGCTATGACTTAAACATGCTCCCACAACACGACAGTGCTAAGTGTGCTTGCGTATGCAGAGAGGAAATGCAGAATGAATAAGCATCCCAAAATGTCTAATAGAACTCCAGGATCTGCTGCCTATCTGCTTCCATTCTCTGCTTTATTGGTGCCCTTGTAGCACTGAACAAGATCAGGCATCTTAACTGCATGTGGGGAAGGGTAGGAGGAGGATGGTTCCTTGTGAAGAATTATTTCTTTTACATGTATTCAAAACTGACTTCTTCAGTCCCTGGTATGTATTAGCTGTGATTCTGCACCCTGGGGTATATGTACAAATGATAAACATAATTTTCTGCTCTAAATGCTTGTTATAAGATCACAGAAGAAAGGTAGATAAGCAGCACAGCAGAATAATACAAATGGGACCTTCAGTAACCTTTGATAGAGGGCACAACACCACCCATGAATGTCTGAGCATAACTTAACAGGATTGCAGATCTACAATGAGTTGACCTACACATGTGCTGAGAGGCATTTGGAGAAAACAATGGAGACAAACTTTATCTGAGGACTAGGCTTCAAGAACAGTTTATTTTACCTCAATGGAATATAGGATACTCAGGTTTAAATGTACTCTATTGCAGACATAAGAACCTAGAACACGTGAATCTCAGCAATACATCAAGGCTTCTAGAGTCAGAGACTGGAAGTTCAGGAACTATTGGCTTTGGAAAGAATCTAATAGGAGAGCAAATAGGCATCACCAACAAGAAGCACAAGAGACATTTTACTACAGTAGCAATAATATCAGAAGACAGCTCAAAACAGTATCGACCGAGTTTGGCATGTTGTTTTATTTCATCTGTCATTCTTTTTTTCAATATCCCTGAAGACTTAAGTGGCTATTGTCTGAAGAACTAAATATGAAAAGGAAATGTGGGTCCCCGGTTCTGGAGGGTGTCCCACGATGATCTCCCGGCTGAGGACAGAGTGAGAGCAGGGAGGGTCCTCTGCCCGCGTCTCCACTGTCTGTTGGTCTCCAGCCCAGCCTGGTGAGAGAGGTCTGGGCCAAAGGGTGAAAGTGCAAGCGGGGAGAGAGATTGCCTGCCTCCGCTGCTGCCTCTGCTCAAGTCTCCACTGTCTTGGTCAGCTCGGTCACTCCCAGGTGCTGCACCTGTCTCCCCACGCTGAGCCAGCCCTGGCTGGGCCGATAGAAGCCGGCTAGCAGGCAAGGAAGCAGCTTGGTGCCCCAGGAAGGTTCCGGGGGAGCAGATCTCTCCCCAAGTGTTACAGCTCTTGAGACAGAAACCCTCGGACACCAGGATGATTCTTGAACACCTTTACTTCTCCTGAATAGAGCCCTTATATACAGTTTCAGGGTGGGTTAGGGTCTGACAGCAGATAACGCCTATTGGCTTGGTCGGAGAGCTTAGAGATACCTCATCTACATTTGGGTTAGAGTCTGGCAGATAATGCCTATTGGTTTGGACTGAGAGCTTAGAGATACCACATCTACATGTGGGAGAGCCTGAGGCACTGTTCCTTGTGACTGATGGTCATAGCCTCCCTTTGGGAGGGGCTGTGGAGGGCTGAAGCTGAATGAGAAGAACCAGAGCCTGGGGGCAGCGCCCGAACACCTGCCGTCCTGATACAGGTCCAGGGTTCAAGACTTGCTCAACCAGGCACCCAGATGCTTCCCACAGCCCACCGCCCCACAAGGAAAATTGTGCATGCCATGAGTATGAGGGATTTTTAAACGAGTACATAGTAGATAGCTTTATAGATGTTCCAGAAATAGAAGGGCTGGGGATTGTGAAAGCAGCACAAGAATTGAACCACATATCCTAGTTTATGACATTCTAATCTACAGGTAAGATATGTTAGTCTCACAATGAGTAGAGATTCAGGAAACAGACTGATGGTATGAATGATAGAATAGAGTAACTGGATAGAGAAGTGAGTGATTCCAAGTGAAAAAAAAAAAAAAAAAAAAAAAACAGGTTCACATTTAAAAGGGACTCTCAGCTCCACTTAAAGGCTATGTTCATGAAAGTAAAAGAAGATTCAAATCTGAGGAATATATCTGAATGAAGATGCTAAGAGCTTAACTGTGTGTTAATAAGGGAATGTGTATAGAGACAAGAAAGCAAGTGGGGGTAGAGATGAATAAAACCACGTTGGAAATAGTGGGTAGGAAAACTCAGGGTTTAGTTGAGGAAATTGCATTAGGAGAGAATGAAGCACTCAGTCATAGAAAGGATGAAATATGTCTCTGGAAATGTCCAGATCCAGCCTTCCAAATATAGACTGTTATTCCAATATTGGATTGATTTCTAGACCAATACATGATTGAGTCCTAAGAAAATACAAGAGACATTATACTTTCTCTTTTTGATTCTCTGTCCCACATGGTCTAAAAACTCGAGACAAGGCAGCTTGTCCCTCTGAGATATAAGCAAACAAAGGTAGGTCAGGAACATATGTCCAATACAGCTTCCCAGTCACCCTTGTTAGGGCACTAGCAAGCTTACAGGTCAGCATCATTCTTTGTCTCAGCAACAGCATGTCTCACTAATCATTCTGGCAGCCACCATGTTCCTATAGAATCCTGCAGAAAAAACATAAACATGCCCTCTTCCCCATATTAGATACCTGGTCGGGATCATGCCATATGCCTGTAAGTGGATCCTCCTTTTCACCTAGGCATAAGTATGCCTAGTTGAATGGTGCCGTAGACCCTCAGCAGAAAGTTAATTTAAAATAAAAAGAGAATGATTTAAATAGATTTGTGGTGTTCTGGTATATACTTCCCCCTTTTTTATTTTATGAAGATATTGTTTTAAAGTTCCATGGGCCCCTTCCACAATACCTTTTCCTTGAGGACTATAAAGAATCCCCATAATAAATTGTTGACAAAAAGTCTCAACTGCTTCACTACAATTACCAGATCCATTATCTGTTTTTATATTGGATATTTTATTTATTTACCTTTCAAATGTTATTCCCTCTCTCATTCCCCCAAAACCCCTTATCCTACCCCCTCCTCCTTCTATTAGGGTGTGCCCCACCCATTCATCCATTCCCATCTCCCTGTTCTCCAATTCCCCAACATTAGGGCATCCAAACTTTCAAGGACCAAGGCCCTCCTCTTCCACTGATGCCTGAAAAGGCCATCCTCAACTACCTATACAGGTGGAGCCCTGAGTCCCTCCCTTTGTGTTCCCAGGCTGGAGGTTTAGACCCTGGGAGCTCTAGTTGAGTATTTTGTTACTCCAGTTCCCTATGATATTATGATAGCAGGAGATAAAGTTGGGACAGGATCTGGATTTCAAACAAAGGTTAGTGCATGTTTTAAGGATCTTTTAATTGTCAAGCCAAAATTGGTTTTGTCTCTTCTACATTATTTATTGTAAGTTGCATTGACTATATAATTTCTAACTGTGTTAGTGTGTTGAAACCTGGCATGTCTGTTATGGGGGGTCTATCAACTAGCTTTTGGCTTACTACCCTGAGTATTAGAAAACCTTGATTCTCTGAGAAAAGCTTGAAAGTGCTGGAAGAAGTGAGTTAGACTTTAAGCAGAAGCAAGAGAGTAGTGGGCTTGATTATTGCTGGTATAACAGCTTTAATTTCATTAATTACTAGCACCACTGCTTCTGCAATACCATTGACACAAGGAGTTAAGACAGCTATTTTTGTTAACCATCTAGCAAAAAAATGTTACTAATGTATTGAGTATATAAAAGGATTTATATAGGTGTCTAGAACAATGGATTGATGCTCTATAGCTTATTAAATTATCTGAAGGAGGTTCAGGGTTCAAGAGTTAGGAGCCATCTCAAATGTCATGACAAATATAATTGGAGTAGTGTTGCTTCTAAAATTTACAATAATTGTCATTATAAATAGAAAAAAGTTTAAAGACACCTGTAGGGTATTTGGCATAACCCTATCACCTCTCTGGGTGTTTTAACTTTGCATAGTGAAATTATTAATTTAAATAATGCTGCTCTGTTGAGCTTTGATGCTGCAGATAAAGCTGATAAAATTATCCATGGCCTGAGGTCAGTTTTTCCATTTTGGTCAAACCTCAGAAATGGCATATATAGCTTGATCAGGCTAGCCCTTCTTGTCCTGGGAGTACTTTTATTCCTGCCCATTGTATCAAAGCTTGTCTCTAACTAAATCAACAGACTAACAGTGAAAGTACATGATTTGAAACTGAAAATGGACTCCCAGACAGAGTTATTAATTTAACAGGCTGGCAAGCCAAGGATGAGTAAGATTCTGCAGAGCCTTACCAATCTAAGATAGAAGAGAATTGCTTATGATAATGTATATTCCATGACAGGTAAGGGAGGCTTTCATGTCAGAATGACCTAAGACAGGCTCAGTCTGGTTTATGCAATAAAAAGGGAGAGATGTGGAGAGCTTTTGGGGCTACCTGGCAGGAATCTGACATTGGCCAAGGACAAGGAAATGGACTGCTTGGAAGGAATCTGACATAGGCCAAGGACAACGAAATGGACTGCAGGCAGGAATCTGACATTAGGCTGGAACAAAGAAGGAATTTCAGGAAGAAATCTAAATCCTAGACTAAAACAAAGAAGAAATTTCAGGCAGGAATCTAAATCTTAGGCTAGAACAAAGAAGTAGGCTTCAGGCATGAAAATGACTTTGGGCTAAGACAGGGAAGTAGGCTCAGATATTTTCGTCAGCCTGATAAAGCCCTTAGAAATAGTGATTACAGGAGTGATCATGGGACTCTGTTTATCGTTGTGCAGGTTCTTTGACTATCTGGGTTTATTGTCTTGCTTGTTCCTTGACTATTTGCATCTATTGTGTTGCTAGTTCCTCAGCCTAGAACTGACCTTAATACTTGCATGTAATTTAAACAGTATAAAGGCAAGAAAAGGAGGAGGAGGGATGGAATAGGGTATTAATGGGGGGTGGCATCTGAAATGTAAATAAATAAAATATCGAATTAAAAAAAGGATGCAATGTATGCTAAAAGGTTAAATTTTAATTTATAGATATCAGCAATCCTCTCTGTTTCTCTCTCTCTCTCTCTCTCTCTCTCTCTCTTTCTCTCTCTATTTCTCTCTGTGTGTGTGTGCATGCATGTGTGTGCAAGTGTGTATGTGTGTGTGTGTCTGTGTGTGTACATGTTTGTACGCATGAGAGGGAGAGAGAGGCAAAAAGAGAAAGAGAGAAAGAGAGACTTTTAAGATAGAAACCGACACCTCATTTGTGTTGTAGAAGAAATGGAGAGAATAGAATGTGTTGAGCCTTGGACATTGCCCATACTCTGACCCTGTGGTCAGAAACTGAATACATTTCCGAAATGAAAGCAACTAGCATTTTAAAGTTTGTAATGTGTGACTAAATCAAAGATGAGAAGATAGTGTTACAGAGGTGCACACAAATAAATCACAAGATCTTTAACAAGGATATGGCGTGTGGGAGTAAACCTTGGTTATAGGGAAGTCTTTCCATAAAGGAATAAACCAAATGATCTGAAAAAGAACAGATAGAATCTGTTCCATAGTTTCTGGAGACCAATATTAGACTACTGACCACCAGAAAGGTTAAGTTAAAATATTTGTTAGCCACAAATTTTTAACACTTAGAGCAACAAAAGAAACAAATAAAAGTATCTAGTACAGATGTGTCATGTATGCATGAGGTGCTTTATAGAATTTCTCTCATTCAGTCTTAACAAATTAAACTGGGAAAGAGACATTATTAGTCCATTTCACAGACTAATAGCTTGACACTGAAAGCTTATATGGTATAAGATAACAACTTAAATGCATCAAAAGAGGAGGGACTGGCTAAGATACAAGAAAAAGTAATATAAATTCCAGCTAGAATTACCATCAATAACATAATTAGATGACCCTGTGCCTTTCTAGACTTGTAAAGACTAGAAAAGATATCTCTAGTGTCGATCGGCAATGAGAAGAGTATGCTTTCTACAGAGAAACCTAGAAAAAACCGAGGAGTGCGACTCAGTTTTAAGAACTCTATTTACTGTTTGTCCCTTCCGAAGTTTACACAGTCAATTGTCTCATTAGCAAAATGGGATACCTGATAACTACATCATTGACGATTCTATGGAATATAAGACAGTTTTTTTTAAAAAATCCAAGCTTCGGCTAAGAATTGGGTGAAGGAGTTACAGAGGCAGGCCAGCCCCAACATCGTCATTGCACTAGCGGGTAACAAAGTCCTTTGCATTTAGTAAACACTGTGATGTTTATACACTGTGTTTGGCATTCTTTGTTTGAAATCACACTAGCCCCAAATATGTAAACATATTACATAATAAAAAGGAGAAGGAAGGAAATTTTTGAAGAAATCCAGAATAAATTGAAAAATAAAAATAACCATACCATCGTTGTTTTAATAATGGCCAATATTAGTTTTATTTAAGATACTTTAACACTTTAGTGTTGAAATACTTAACTACATTATCAACTTCTAAATAATAAATATTGATTTTAATACGTACAAATTGTTACTAAAATATTAAACTAACAAATTGATTAAATATTGTGGACACCTTACAATGACCTGGTACCATTTTTACTGATTTTAAGCATCATTATTTCTGTCCCACTTCTAAGACTGAGAATGTAATGCACATGAACTTTCAATCAAATAGATTATTTAAAGCACAGTGATTATCTAAAATACAGGGCACAGAAAACATAGAGTGTTGTAAAACACTGTACATAGAATGTTTCAATACTATTAAAACTGGTACATATATATCCGATCTAATCCTGTATTCTTTCTCTAGGGAGGCTTTGACTATTAAATACCACCCAAAATACAGTTAGTATGATTTGGGGTATCCTTGATGTACTACTTTTGTATGGATGTACTAATAGTTTTCATATGAGTACAAGTATTTGATTGAAACCCAAACTTTAAACTACTAAAATAATTTTAAATAAAATTTCTAATGGTCATATGAAAGTCCATTTTATGACTGCTTCATAATTTATGCAAATAGTCTCATGCTAAAGGAACTCCTCTAGGTTAAGACTTTATTTTTCTGAGAACTCTATTTACCATCTTTATCAATCCTCTAACTTGGACCCTGTGTTTCACTTTCACCATCACCACATTAGGTCCCCAGTGTCATAAATTGCTAGGCTACCTAAGCCTGAAGGCTTGCAGTGTCTGCTAGTTAAGGAATTAACATCTAATGAACAAGACTTCCCAGTGCAGACCCAGAGGGCACCATTAAAAGATAGGGCTTAAATAACAACTTCAGTAAGTCTTTTACATAAAGATCAACTTGAACTAATGTCCATTAATAAGGAAGGATTAATACAGGTTTTGGCTGTGCTTAAAATAATCATTTACAGGCTAAGCTAAAGCTAAGGATTTTTTCATTTGCCAACTACTTTTTTTCTATGAAGCCATAGAAGATAACATTCTCTTGAGAATAAAAGAAAAAAAATGAATTCACTTAACCTAAATTATGTAACTTACATTTAGGCTATCCAGGTAACGTAGGGCTATAATCACAGTGCTTGGGAGACAGAGGCAGGAGGATTACTGTGAGTTGCAAGAAAGCTAGACTCTATATCAAGATCTGATCCTCAAACCATCAAATAACTAAACAAATAAAGAAGCCTGTATTTATCATTTCACTATTAATCTCTGACCTTTGGCCTGGAGAATAAAGAAACAATGATCATGATACTCTCGGTTTACAAGACACCACAGAATACACACATTCAAGACTCTGGTCAGTGCACTAAGGAGACATTCTGTGGCCACTTTACAGATCCTGTCTTCAAGGTATACAGATTCATAGTCACAAACTAATATGGCACTGAGACTTGATATGGGCCTTTTACTTCTGCACTGTCCTTTCTACACAAAAGCATAAAAGACAAATGCAGATTAACTAAGCAACTTATGAGTTTCTCTAGGAAATTACTCATTGAGACTTTGAACACAACAAAAACATAAAAGGCCTTCACAAACAATAGGAGGTGAAGAACCATGATAACAAAGTGAAACGTGAAATTCTAGAACTGATAAAAGAAAATAATTTTAAAAAATGAAAGAATTAGTTCATAGTAATATATTAGTGTTGGTTTCTAATGGCAATATGGTGGGAAAGTCCAAGAAGCCGAAGTGCATTAAATGTTAGAAAGTTCTGTAGTATATTTACAGCCTCACTGTTAAAATTATAATGAAATAATGTTTTTTCTTAAACTTTAAAAAAACAAATCGAGAAGATATTTGGTTTCTGCTCAAAGCACATAAAGAACTTAAAAGGCATGCCCTTAACAAGAAGAGAACTTAACATGATGAAAAATAAGACAAAACAAGAGTTCTTTGATATGCTAACGAAATGAGGTCACAGGGCTATCCAGAGCTCCAAGGTTTAAAACATATGCATGCAGTATGCAAAATTTCAACACATAACTGGCCAAACTTACAAATGGAATTATCTTGGGAAACCAGTGTGGGGGTGGATTTTAACAATAAGTGATCAGTTTCAGGAGATTCTCGGTAGAGAAACCTGAACTTTAAAATCCCCAAGAGGAGAATTCGGTCCATCCACAACCTCCTAAAATAGATACAGAGGGATACGTGTAAGGGGAGATTTGTTAAATTATTTGGCAGACAAGAATAACTATTCTTCAGTTGTCCTTTCAAATTTCCTCCAAACTGTGACTTAATCCACTAAGACTGGAAATCAAATAAACAATAAACAAACAAACAAAAGACAACCAGATTGAGAAATATTTTATTGAAAAACATTTTTATGCAATATAGTCTGATCGATATCCCCCACCTCAACTCACCCTCTCCTACTCCCTGCACACCAAATGGCATGATTTTTTCTCTCCTTTTAGAAAAAAAAAAGGAAAACAAAATAAAAAACAAAATTATAAAATAAAAGATAAAGAAAACATAAAATGAACATACCATAAGCACATACACACACATATAAACAATACCCATAAAAACACAAAAACAGATACTATAATACATAAGCAAAAGACCAGTAAGATGAGAGATGCACAAATAGAGTAATAAAAAAAAGTTTACAAAATGACCATTGAGTACATTTTGTGTTTTCACCTTCTGTTGGAGAAGGGACTACCCTGAAGTATATAGTTAATATAATCAGTGAGACTGCATTGGAGAAAACTATCTTTTTTACAAACAAGTATCAATTGCAAATAGCTTCTTGATAGGTGTGGTAATGTCTGTCCACACAGTACTGAGACATTATGTAGGTCCGTTGCATGCTGGCATAGTCTCTGTGAGTTCAAATATTCATAAGTCCTGTTGTGTCTAGAGAATACTTCTTAGAGTCATCCATTTCTCCTTTCTGGCTTAAAAACTAACCTCCATATATAAGAGAAAAGATGATATTTGTTTTGGGGATCTAGATTACTTTATACAAGATGATTTTGTATAGTGATATATATTTACCTGCAAATTTCATGATTTAGATTTCATAATAGTTGAATAATATTTTATTGTGTAAATATACCACATTTTCATTATCTATTTATCAGCGGACATCTAGGCCATTTCTAATTTCTGGCTATTATAAATAGAGCACCAATGAACATACATAAGAAAGTATTTGTGTGGTAGGTTGTAAAGTCTTTGCCTACATGCCCAAGTTAGGTAGAACTGGATCTTATGTTTGATGTTGTCTGAGATTCCTAAGGACCCTCCACACTAACTTCCACAGTGGCTGTCAAGTTTGGACTCCCACCAGCAGTGGATGAATGTTCCCCTTTTCCCATCTCCTTGTCACCAGATCCTGTCACTTGGTGTGCAATGTCTCTGGCATCTAAGATATGTAAGACTGAATTTCAAAGTAGATTTAATTTGAATTTCCCTGATAAGAGTGTTGAACATATTTTCTTAACTGTTTCTCAGGCATCTGAGTTTCCTCTTTTGATGTTTATCTGTTTAGATCTGTACCCAATCTTTTTAACTGGGTTATTTTTTTTTTCTTGATGTTCTTGGTCAATTTGTTGGTTGGTTTAGTTCTTTATAAACTTTATATATTAGTCCTCTACTGAATGTATAATTGGTAAAACAAACTTTTACTATTCTACAGGCTGTTGTTTATCCAAATAATGATGTTATTTTCCATGTAAAACCTTTTCAGTTTCATGAGACCCCAATTATTAACAGTTGACCTTAGTGCCTATACTATTTAGTGTCCTGCTCAGAAATTGTTTTTCTATGTTAATGAATTTAAGACTATTTTCTACTTTTTCCTATCAGGATTAGTGCATCTGACCTTAGGTCAAGATTCTTGATCCATTTGGGATTAGATTTTGTGCAAGGTGATAAACATGGATCTATGTGGATTCTTCTACATGCAGCCATCCAGTGTGAATTTTTGATTTGTTTGTGAAGAGCCAGGTGTCTATAGGACTTATGTATGGTCTTCACTTTGATTTCATTTATCAACATGTCTAATTTTGTGCTGTTACCATGCTGTTTTATTACAATAGCTCTAGTACAATTTAAGATATGGCATGTTGATACCTGAAGCAGATCTCTTATTATTCAAGATTGTATTAGCTATCATATTTTTCTGTTGTTGATGTATTTTTTTTTTTTTTACTGTTTCCATATGAAATTGAAATTTTGTTTTGTTTATTTGTTTGTTTGCTTGGTTAGTTTGTTTGTTGGTTGGTTATTTTATTTTTCAGTTTCTATAAAGAATTGTGTGGTGGTTTACACAAGAAAGGCCCCCCATAGACTCTTATATTTGAATGCTTGGTCACCAGGGACTAGAACTGTTTGAAAGGATTATAACGCTCTCTCTCTCTCTCTCTCTCTCTCTCTCTCTCTCTCTCTCTCTCCCTCTCTCTCTCTGTGTGTGTGTGTTGTGTGTGTTGTGTGTGTGTATGTGTGGTGTATGTGTGTGTGTGTGTGTGTGTGTGTGTGTGTGTCTGTCTGTCTGTCTGTCTATCTATCTGTCTGTCTGTCTCTGTCTCTGGATCAAGATGTAACTCTCAGTTACTGCTTCAGTGCCATGTGTGTCATCATGCTCTCCACTATGAGAATAAAGTACTAAACCTTTGAAACTGTAAGCATGATCCAATGTTAAATGCTTTCTTTCATAAGTATTGCCTTAGTCATGGTATCTCTTCATAACAGTAGAACAATTACTAAGACAAATTGTATTGGAATTTTGATGGGGATTGCACTGAATCTGTAGATTGCTTTTAGTAGAATGGCCATTTTTACTTTATTAATCTTACCTATCAATGAGCATAGGAGATCTTTCTATCTTCTGGTGTCTTTTTCAATTTCCTCAATTTCTTTCTACAATGCCTTAAAGGGTTTTGTGTTTTGTTTTTTAATACCACACACACACACACACACACACACACACATTTCTTTTGTGTTGTTAGAGTTATCAAAGATATTTATTTTGCAAGGATATTGTGTAAGATACCTTTCCCCTAGTTTCTTCTGTGGTTTGAGTAGAAAACTCTCTCATACGCTCATATCTCTAGATGCTCAATCATCAGGGAGGGTTAGGAGACAGGGTCTTTTTATAGTAGGGGTGGCCTTGTTGGAGGAAGTGCATCACTGAGAATAGGCTTTGAGGTTTTCAGATACATAAGAAGCCATGAGTCTCTCTTTCTTCCTGCTGCCCGCAGATCCAAATGTAGAACACTCAGTTTCTTCTCCTACACCATTTCACCCTGCCTACTCTCATGCTGATAGTGAACTAAACCTCTGAAACTGTAACCAAACCCCAACTAAATGCTTTTTTTTCTTTAAGAGTTAATTAAGATGGTCATGGTATCTCTTCACAAATGATTTGACTAGATACTTGTCTGTCATTTGCACATAAGAAGATAACATTCTCTTGAGAATAAAAGAAAAAAATGAATTCACTTAACCTAAATTATGTAACTTACATTTAGGCTATCCAGGTAATGCAGGGCTATAATCACAGTGCTTGGGAGACAGAGGCAGGAGGATTACTGTGAGTTGCAAGAAAGTCTAGACTCTATATCAAGATCTGATCCTCAAACCATCAAATAACTAAACAAATAAAGAAGCCTGTATTTATCATTTCACTATTAATTTCTGACCTTTGGCCTGGAGAATAAAGAAACAATGGTCATGATACTCTCGGTTTACAAGACACCACAGAATACACACATTCAAGACTCTGGTCAGTGCACTAAGGAGACATTCTGTAGCCACTTTACAGATCCTGTCTTCAAGGTATACAGATTCATAGTCACAAACAAATATGGCACTGCGACTTGATATGGGCCTTTTACTTCTGCACTGTCCTTTCTACACAAAAGCATAAAAGACAAATGCAGATTAACTAAGCAACTTATGAGTTTCTCTGGAAATTACTCATTGAGACTTTGAACACAACAAAAACATAAAAGGCCTCTCACAAACAATAGGAGGTGAAGAACCATGATAACAAAGTGAAATGTGAAATTCTAGAACTGATAAAAGAAAATAATTTTTAAAAAATGAAAGAATTAGTTCATAGTAATATATTAGTGTTGGTTTCTAATGGCAATATGGTGGGAAAGTCCAAGAAGCCGAAGTGTATTAAATGTTAGAAAGTTCTGTAGTATATTTACAGCCTCACTGTTAAAATTATAATGAAATAATGTTTTTTCTTAAACTTTAAAAAAACAAATCGAGAAGATATTTGGTTTCTGCTCAAAGCACATAAAGAACTTAAAAGGCGTGCCCTTAACAAGAAGAGAATTTAACATGATGAAAATAAGACAAAACAAGAGTTCTTTGATATGCTAACGAAATGAGGTCACAGGGCAATCTAGAGCTCCAAGGTTTAAAACATAGCATTCGAGTATGCAAAATTTCAACACATAACTGGCCAAACTTACAAATGGAATTATCTTGGGAAACCAGTGTGGGGGTGGATTTTAACAATAAGTGATCAGTTTCAGGAGATTCTCGGTAGAGAAACCTGAACTTTAAAATCCCCAAGAGGAGAATTCGGTCCATCCACAACCTCCTAAAATAGATACAGAGGGATACGTGTAAGGGGAAATTTGTTAAATTATTTGGCAGACAAGAATAACTATTCTTCAGTTGTCCTTTCAAATTTCCTCCAAACTGTGACTTAATCCACTAAGACTGGAAATCAAATAAACAATAAACAAACAAACAAAAGACAACCAGATTGAGAAATATTTTATTGAAAAACATTTTTATGCAATATAATCTGATCGATATCCCCCTACCTCAACTCACCCTCTCCTACTCCCTGCACACCAAATGGCATGATTTTTTCTCTCCTTTTAGAAAAAAAAAGGAAAACAAAATAAAAAACAAAATTATAAAATAAAAGATAAGAGAAAACATAAAATGAACATACACACACATATAAACAATACCCATAAAAACACAAAAACAGATACCATAATACATAAGCAAAAGACCAGTAAGATGAGAGATGCACAAATAGAGTAATAAAAAAAAAGTTTACAAAATGACCATTGAGTACATTTTGTGTTTTCACCTTCTGTTGGAGAAGGGATCTACCCTGAAGTATATAGTTAATATAATCAATGAGACTGCATTGGAGAAAACTATCTTTTTTACAAAGAAGTATCAATTGCAAATAGCTTCTTGATAGGTGTGGTAATGTCTGTCCACACAGTACTGAGACATTATGTAGGTCCGTTGCATGCTGGCATAGTCTCTGTGAGTTCAAATATTCATAAGTCCTGTTGTGTCTAGAGAATACTTCTTAGAGTCATCCATTTCTCCTTTCTGGCTTAAAAACTAACCTCCATATATAAGAGAAAAGATGATATTTGTTTTGGGGATCTAGATTACTTTATACAAGATGATTTTGTATAGTGATATATATTTACCTGCAAATTTCATGATTTAGATTTCATAATAGTTGAATAATATTTTATTGTGTAAATATACCACATTTTCATTATCTATTTATCAGCGGACATCTAGGCCATTTCTAATTTCTGGCTATTATAAATAGAGCACCAATGAACATACATAAGAAAGTATTTGTGTGGTAGGTTGTAAAGTCTTTGCCTACATGCCCAAGTTAGGTAGAACTGGATCTTATGTTTGATGTTGTCTGAGATTCCTGAGGACCCTCCACACTAACTTCCACAGTGGCTGTCAAGTTTGGACTCCCACCAGCAGTGGATGAATGTTCCCCTTTTCCCATCTCCTTGTCACCAGATCCTGTCACTTGGTGTGCAATGTCTCTGACATCTAAGATATGTAAGACTGAATTTCAAAGTAGATTTAATTTGAATTTCCCTGATAAGAGTGTTGAACATATTTCTTTAACTGTTTCTCAGGCATCTGAGTTTCCTCTTTTGATGTTTATCTGTTTAGATCTGTACCCAATCTTTTTAACTGGGTTATTTTTTTTTTCTTGATGTTCTTGGTCAATTTGTTGGTTGGTTTAGTTCTTTATAAACTTTATATATTAGTCCTCTACTGAATGTATAATTGGTAAAACAAACTTTTACTATTCTACAGGCTGTTGTTTATCCAAATAATGATGTTATTTTCCATGTAAAAGCTTTTCAGTTTCATGAGACCCCAATTATTAACAGTTGACCTTAGTGCCTATACTATTTAGTGTCCTGCTCAGAAATTGTTTTTCTATGTTAATGAATTTAAGACTATTTTCTACTTTTATCCTATCAGGATTAGTGCATCTGACCTTAGGTCAAGATTCTTGATCCATTTGGGATTAGATTTTGTGCAACGTGATAAACATGGATCTATGTGGATTCTTCTACATGCAGCCATCCAGTGTGAATTTTTGATTTGTTTGTGAAGAGCCAGGTGTCTATAGGACTTATGTATGGTCTTCACTTTGATTTCATTTATCAACATGTCTAATTTTGTGCTGTTACCATGCTGTTTTATTACAATAGCTCTAGTACAATTTAAGATATGGCATGTTGATACCTGAAGCAGATCTCTTATTATTCAAGATTGTATTAGCTATCATATTTTTCTGTTGTTGATGTTTTTTTTTTTTTTTACTGTTTCCATAAGAAATTGAAATTTTGTTTTGTTTATTTGTTTGTTTGCTTGGTTAGTTTGTTTGTTGGTTGGTTATTTTATTTTTCAGTTCTATAAAGAATTGTGTGGTGGTTTACACAAGAAAGGCCCCATAGACTCTTATATTTGAATGCTTGGTCACCAGGGACTAGAACTGTTTGAAAGGATTATAACTCTCTCTCTCTCTCTCTCTCTCTCTCTCTCTCTCTCTCTCTCTCTCCTCTCTCTTGTGTGTGTGTGTGTGTGTGTGATGTGTGTGTGTATGTGTGTGTGTATGTGTGTGTGTGTGTGTGTGTGTGTGTGTGTGTCTGTCTGTCTGTCTGTCTATCTATCTGTCTGTCTGTCTCTGTCTCTGGATCAAGATGTAACTCTCAGTTACTGCTTCAGTGCCATGTGTGTCATCATGCTCTCCACTATGAGAATAAAGTACTAAACCTTTGAAACTGTAAGCGAGTCCAATGTTAAATGCTTTCTTTCATAAGTATTGCCTTAGTCATGGTATCTCTTCATAACAGCAGAACAATTACTAAGACAAATTGTATTGGAATTTTGATGGGGATTGCACTGAATCTGTAGATTGCTTTTAGTAGAATGGCCATTTTTACTTTATTAATCTTACCTATCAATGAGCATAGGAGATCTTT
The DNA here is from genome assembly GCA_021653895.1 of Mastomys natalensis. Taxonomy (NCBI): domain Eukaryota; kingdom Metazoa; phylum Chordata; class Mammalia; order Rodentia; family Muridae; genus Mastomys; species Mastomys natalensis. Next base: position 59,056 of record JAJTUV010000464.1, read on the forward strand.
CTATCTTCTGGTGTCTTTTTCAATTTCCTCAATTTCTTTCTACAATGCCTTAAAGGGTTTTGTGTTTTGTTTTTTAATACACACACACACACACACACACACACACATTTCTTTTGTGTTGTTAGAGTTATCCAAAGATATTTATTTTGCAAGGATATTGTGTAAGATACCTTTCCCTAGTTTCTTCTGTGGTTTGAGTAGAAAACTCTCTCATACGCTCATATCTCTAGATGCTCAATCATCAGGGAGGGATTAGGAGACAGGGTCTTTTTATAGTAGGGGTGGCCTTGTTGGAGGAAGTGCATCACTGGGAATAGGCTTTGAGGTTTTCAGATACATAAGAAGCCATGAGTCTCTCTTTCTTCCTGCTGCCCGCAGATCCAAATGTAGAACACTCAGTTTCTTCTCCTACACCATTTCACCCTGCCTACTCTCATGCTGATAGTGAACTAAACCTCTGAAACTGTAACCAAACCCCAACTAAATGCTTTTCTTTCTAAGAGTTAATTAAGATGGTCATGGTATCTCTTCACAGAAATAGAATTTTGACTAAGATACTTAGTCTGTCATTTGCACATAAGAAGACTACTGAATTGAAAATTTTGTTCATGAGTAGCATGATGATCAATGTAGAAAATCTGAAAACAAAATCATCAACAACAAAATAATAATCCGAGAATTATTGGAACAAATACATATTTGTAGTCAGATTGTAGGTAGCAAAGTTAATAGTTTATCAGGTAAGTATTTTTGGTGTGTTACCACTGCAGCTTCCATATAAAACTAAAAATGTTCTTCTGTCAAAGACTTGGTTTCTGCTAGATCACCTTTCAGGAAGTGATATGCTTATGAGAGCTTTTATCTTGTTAATGGATTAATCCATTGGTGGATTCCTGATTTGATGATGATGTAGAAGGTATAGAAGTTGAGTTGGACCTAGCAGAGGAGTAAGTAAAGAGTGATGTGCTGGGAGAATCATCCTATCAGCTGACGGTTTTCATTGCTTCCTGGCTACCAAGAGCTGAACATCTTAATATGTCACATTTTCCTATTGGTATGCCTTAAATATTCCAGTAACAAAAAAGCCAAATGATTTTAGGCTGAAACATGTTCATATTAATTATTTCCCTATTGTTGTGATAAAACAAGCCAACCAAGGCAAATGATAGAAAGAAGAGTTTATATGGTCTTATGGTTACAGAAGATTTAAGAGTTCATGATGTCAGCAAGCAGCTGGCATAGTGAGAACAACAGGACCAAAGATTTCACTTCTCGAACAGCAAGCAAGAAGCAGAGAGAGAGAGAGAGAGAGAAAGAGAGAGAGAGAGATCTCTTAAATTCTCTAAGTCTTTTAGCTATTCAAACCTGACTGCACTGACATACTTTCACCAGCAGGAAACCTCCTATGCCTCCCCAAACACTGCAAACAACTGGGGATCAAGCATTCAATGGCCCAAGATTTGGGGGAGCAGTTTCCTTAAAGCTATCATTCCTTTCCCTGTTTGGTGTTAATTTCTTGAGTATCTTGTTACAGAAACAATATAAATAAGATTCCTGACATAATCCATAATATGCGCTGAATTTACAATTCAAAATATCCTATCATGGGCATTGCTACCCAAGCAAATGAACTATTTGGATAGAAATCTAACAAAACATATCCAATATCTATGTGAGAACAACTATGAGATTTATACTTTATACTTACAAAAGAAGAAAGATAAATAAAGAGAAGAAAGCATTCATATTAGTATGCCAATTGTTCCTCCGTAAAGTTATGGCTACTTACATCTGATGAAATAGTAAAAATGGATCTAATTTTTTCAATGGCATGCTACACAACGACACATGGATATTCATAGCAGTTTGATGCTGCATCACCAAAACTTAAAACCAAACATGACAACTCTCTATAAAGAAGTGGATACACTGCATGGGAATACCACAGAATATAATACTGCTTAGTCTTGAGAATATAAAAACTATCTTGATGAAAGAACATGAAATGCATACTATTTGTAGAAAGGAGTCAATGGGAAAAGACAATGTTCTATGGCTCCAGCATACCTTCTGCCAAAGATAAAACCACGGCAACAGAGAAATGATCAGCGTTGCTAGGGATTGTAAAAAGGAAGTTATTCAGAGAATAGAACTACTCTATGGCACTGTAATGATGGTATTAAACAATCCTTTCAAACTATATCTCCAGAGTGGTTCTGATGAAAACATGAATTTTGGATTCATCCAATGTAACGAACTTATTTTTCTACTTACAGACTCAGTTGTGAGAGACTGAGGTCTTCTATTTTGCATTGGTTCCTGTCTTACCCTCCCTCCAAGAATGGAGTTTGCAGACAACCACAGGGAAACAAAGACAGTAACAGTATAACATGCCACATGAGAGTAGCAAAACTCAAATTGTAAACCAGCAACTCTGAGATCCTTGGTAGGAGCAGAAACCAACTAAGGGACACTGCAGTGTTTAAGTTGTGTTCTAGGGACAGGCTTGCTATGCCCCAGGGAGACTGCAAGTGTTGTGTTCTATGCCCTCAGCAGGCTTTCCTGGCCAGCCTAGACAATGTCAGCAAATACTACAGCTCAAAAGCTCTTGGAGGGCTTCAGGGTTTCAAGTGAGAATATTCCTTGGAGAGAGAGTACAAAAAGCAGGTCACTGACTCTCACACACTCTGCAGGGCTTGAAGGCTGGAATCACATTTTTCTAAAGCAGCAGGTCTTCGATCCTGGAGACACTTTCAGGAACAGAATCCCATCTGAAGCTTGAATCCTGGAGGCTTGAAAGATAAGAAAGGAACAAGTTCTTGTGCCTTCAGTCACAGAAAGAGTCCTAGAGACTGAGGAGCCATGAAAACTGGAACAAAAACCCTGCCCGTGGTGGAAGGCTCAGGCAAGGCAAACCTTCCAGAACCATGTCCGCCAGGAGGCTTGAAGGCAGCCTATTTCTCTGAAGAGTATCTGGGAGCTGGGCCTGTGGTCAGAACTAGGAGCTTGTTTAAAGTTAAACTCCAGCCAGACTCCAAAATCATTCTTCCTTCAAGATCCCAGCAATCTTAAATACCAGAGCTTTCCAAGTGAATTCCGGTTGGCTGAATGTATGTACATGTATGTAAATAACATGTAAAATGGGACCAATCATGAGGCAGTTGTCAACTAAAATGTGAAAGAGGAAGCCGTTCAAAAATGAGGCGGGTGGGGGTGGGTGGGGGAGGAATCCTTTCCTTGGCTATCTGCAGCTTTTCAGCCCCTTCCTTCCATGGTTGGGGTCCGGGTTATTTTGCATTGTTAGGCCCTTATTTCATGCTGCCGAAATGAACGCCCCAACCTTAAATAGATCCAATAGATTCATCTAATAGATCACTGAAGGCTGTCAAATGGTTGCTATTAAGGATTACAGGCCAGCTGAGTTTTATTATATTTCTTTTAATTTTTATATCCATGTGTATATACCTGAGTTTATGTATATGTATATAAACATTCTTAGAAGCATCCATGAAGTAAAGAGTGTCTCTCTCAGGTCTAGAATTGGAGTTACAGGCAGTTGTAAGCTGCCTGCTGTGGATAGTAGAAACCAGACTCAGGGTGTTCTAGCAGAGAACCAAGTGCTCTTAACAACTGAGTCATCTATCCACTCCCCAATCTAACTCTCAAATCTTAAGGCTCCCCACCTCCCACCGTTTGCCAAGTTGAGAATTTTATGTGTCTTTCTCCTAGTTGCCTCGTCAGTATTCTGTTGCTGTGAAGAGAACCCATGACCACAGCAAGTCCTAAAGCATTTAATTGGAGCTTGTTTGCAGTTTCAGATGTTTAGTCCATTATCAACATGATAGAAAACACGGTGGTAGGCAGACAAACAATAACGCTAGAGAAGGAGCCTAGACTTCTACATCTAAATCTACAGGCAGCACAAAGATACACTGGGTTTGGCTTGAATATTTGACACTCTTACATCCCATTCTCAATGACGTTATTCCACCAACACGGTCATACCTGCTCCAAAAAGGCAAAACTTCCTAAGCCTGATAAAGTAATGCCACTCCCTAATGACTCAGCAGTCAAATATATGAGCCTATGTTGCCATTCCTTTTCAAACCATCACACAGCCATAGGGGAGTGGGCACTCGACTATCAGATGTGCAAGAACTTCATTAGTTAATTGCTGGGGCCCTGCCATTCAACGTGGTTGCAAATGGCCCAATTTGAGTTTTTCTGGGACCCTTCCTAACCATATCGGTGTCAGGAGACTGTTGTGTGTCACTAAAGGGTAATCAAGAAATCTCTCTATATTCTGCTGAATTCAGCTCTAACTTAAAGTTTTCTAAAAGCATTAGATAATTTTAAAGGGAGCCAGATATGGAAAGCGATGCTACAATGGAATTTTAGTATGATATGATGCTAACATTGTCTTATAGTTGAGATTTGACTACCTCTTCCTAGAAATTCTTAGCAGAAAACTTCACCAAGGAGATGATTTTTCAGCCAGGCCTCTGGAGCTATGACAGTGACATCCCCTGGTGAGGACAGAAGGTATGACAGATACACAGAACAGCCTAGAGTAAGGTTGGGCATGCAGAGCTGACATGTGAGAAAGGGTCACATTATTTCATGGGCTGTTTGTTCTTCTTAGGAATCGTACCTCTGCCTTGACAATCACACTCCGTATAGGAGTTTTAGGAGTTTTAGTAACTCTTTTATTGCAGTGATAAGGCATTATGACCATTGAAATTTATAAGGATGTATTTTATGTGTGGCTCTCAGTTTCAGAGGCTGTGTCCATGACCATCATGTTGGGGAGCATTTCAGCTATGGTAGGCATGGTGTTGCAGCAGTAGCTGGGAACTTACATCTGATTCACAAGCAGGAGGTGGGAAGAGAGCTCACTGGCAATAACATGAGCTTTTGAAACTTCAAAGCTTAGCCTAGTAACACTCTCCCTCTAACAAGAACACATTATGCCAACAAGAAACCACCTCCTCCAGCAAGGTCACACCTACTAATCGCTCCCAAACAGTTGTATTCTTTGTCAGCCAAGTATTTAAATATCTGAATCTATGGGGGACATTCTCATTCAAACCATGATAGGGCACCCAAAATATCTTAATTTCCTTTGACAATTAAAGGGAGTAGAAAGATATTTAGTATAAGTGTCTATGGATAATATCAATATAATTTTCTTTATGAAAGTGTAATAGTATTTTTTAATGTTGCTAATGCTCACTTGTATATATATATATATATATATATATATTATATATATATATATATACGTTTATGTGTGAATCTGTGAATCCGTTTATCTGTGAATCTGTATGTGTGTGTATGTGAGCCCTCAAAGGCCACAGACAGTGTGAGATGTTCTGGAGCTGCAGTTACAGGAGGGAGTAAGGCAGCACATGTGAGGGCTTGCATGCAAACTCAAAATCTCTGGAAGAAGAACAAGTGCTATTAAACATGGAGACATCTCTCCAACCACCTATGTTCATTTTAAAATTTACTCTATCTCTAATCCTTTACATCACTGACTTTACAATGTAGAGATATTTAAGGATTTAAAATTATGGAATATGTGAGTCATTTTCTTGATTTAAACTAACTTACATGCAATTTATTAATTAGTAAACACTAACAAATGACAGTTTATGAGATAAGGAAACAATTTAAATAAGCTTACATGACTTGAACTTTCAAATTCATGTTACAGTGCAGAAAACAGATACATTCCAAGTTTATGTAGCTTTCTTATTACCATGTATTTTGTATGTTACTCACTCATGTGCTGAGCTGTGATATAAAGACATTTACAGGTCCAGAACAAACATTTGAAGAAGGAAAACTCACATCACTAATGGTTTGTATGCTATACCTAGTAAACTGTCTTTTTGTTTCAAGGAAGACACTGTGTTTAAAGTGGATTTAGGTTTTCACAGTAAGAACTAAGAATCAAGAAGAGACTTCTGAATAAAAATCAATAGATATAGCTAAATATGTATAGATGTGCGAAATCAGAATACGACCGTGCTTTGAAAACTGGCCCTGGTCAGAAGAGGAAGTATATCTAGAAGTCAATGCGAGCACCAATTACTAATAAAACATACTAGGGAGTAAAAAGTTCACATAAACAGCCAGATGCCACTGTAATGAATGATTACTACTGAGTTTTAAATATATCCAGACAAGTTTTAATGGGAAAGTTTAAAGAAGAATGTTTGCAGTTATCTAATGAAGATAACTTAAGGAAATAGCATGATCTCATTCAGAGGTGTATGTTTCCATTTGCCTCTCTTCTACGAAGCAAGAAGCTTTTGATCAGGGGTAAAACTTGATTCCTCATGACCTCTGTTAGGAGAAGGAAAGAGAAAGAGTTCAGAAGGACACTCCTGATCTAAGCTTTCTTCTCAAATACCAAGAAGCTATACTTGCAGAAACATGTCCTGAAGTATCTCAAACATGAATAAATAAAGATATCCATGGTGTCTAAGGACACTGTGGCAAAGCTCAGGCGGCCCACAGAAGCCAAACAGTGGTCTTGGAGAAAACCTTCATAAATGGAGGAAATGTGGGTTAGGATGTTCTGCTAAGAGACAAAAGACATGTCATTGCAATGTCCTAATATCTTTCTCTTTATAAATGTGTTAACATTACAAATTAGGATACTTGCAAGCTATACAAAAGAGTCTATATCATTGTGCATGGATATAGCTGACTTTTTTGGCTTGCTTCCCAGTCTTTCATTATTTTAAAGTAGCTTTCCGCACTTCTCTCATAACTACGATCTTGGTTTATTCTTATTTTGCCACATAAAAACAGTCTCAGTGATGACTAAGAATAGTTCAAATAGGGAGGAAATTATGGAAGGTTTTAATGGTTTTATCTACTGCACCTGAAACATCATATATATGTGTACACAAATATACACAGAGACACACACACACACATACACACACACACACACACACACACACACACACACACTCCAGAGTGATAGAGGTACACAGCTTCATCATTTTTGACTGAGGCATTATTTGCAATGAGGAAGATATAGTACTCTTAAGAAATGACATTTTTGTCTCCAATTTTGTAAATATTCGCTCCTCTTCTAATTTCCTGAAAGAGAAGGAACTTCATTTGTGACTGAAGACATCACTTAAGAATGGATTACATGTATGAACAGATTGAGAGTATGAAGATGTGGCTACAAACCTTAATCTTCTTCACAGTTTCTGTTTTTATTAACTTTAAAATGATGTTAGGTGGTCAATGTGAAACAGTGTAGCTCAAAACCAACAGAGATGCACTGTTCTTAGTCTGGAAGCAAACTAGTTCTAGATCTTGTAGATCTGTCCTCAGTCACGAACACTGCTTCCTGGGCACACAGCATCTTAACATGCAAGAAAGGACACATGACCTGCCTCAGGTCATTTTTTTAAGGGCTATCATTTTCCTCCTGAGAGTTCCTTCCTTCTGACATCGTGAAGATCCAAGTTCTTCTTATTGTCTCATTAAATATTTTGCCCCTACTCATGGTGGCTACACTGAAACACCCATGACACAACATTATTGCACGTGGAGACATAAAGATGTGTGCAGGTATTGTGGGAATATGTATTATTCTTTGTATAATGTATAAAACAACAACAAAACAGACCATTCACACAGTCACCACCTGAAGTGTGCTCACCCCTCTAATGGGCTATCTAATATTTAGTTGGAAGTACCAAACAAAAAAGAAAAAGAGAAAAAGGAGGAAAAAGAGAAGAGAGAAAGAACGTATTTTGGATCTAGTAGAAGTCTGTGTTTTGTCCAGCCCCTGCTGATCCTGCACTAAGCTCAGTAGCTGCTCTTTTCACTGCTCATTACTCTGCAGTCCAAAGGAAGGGCAGACCGCTTCCAAGGCCTGCAGTAATCTCTTATGCAATAACTGTGTCTACCCTTTCCCTTTGTGTTACAATGCAAAAGCCAATTTGTATATCTAAATTCCATTTTAAGGTCCTTTATCTCAGAGTCTAATTTTCCAAAGCGAAACTGTCAACATTAACCCTTCAGTAGAGGTGAGGACAAGAAAAAGGACTGTGGATTTTATGGGAAGTCCCATATGACCTACCAGAAAGGGAAGGCTCGTGCACTTTCCCACAGCGATAGTCTCTCCCACTGTCTGAGCATATGTGTCAGTCAATGCTGGTCTATCTACACGATTACAGCATTTGTCACTTAAAGTTCAGTATTTCATGCAAATATTAATATATATATATAACGAATAAATAGTGAATTCATATTTATCTAGGGTTAAAAAAAAGCTCCTGGAAATATTTTCAAAACTGACTAGCCTTTAGTCACTTACTTTTTAAATTATTGTGGCTCACTTGGCCTCCCAAATGCAGAAACAAAAACTGATAGGGTCTTGACACAGAGAGTATATAAGAAAAGGAAATGAGAGTTCAAGCAGACATCATTCCTAGGTTTGTATCTAGAATTCTCAAATGTACCTGAGCATTTCTGTCTTCTGTGACTGTTGTAAATACACCATCAAGCCTATCACAGGAGGAAGCATCTCTTCACCGTGTATGTGGTAAACGCAAAGATACCAGGCTAGCCCTGTACTAAGAATAACTGAACAATGAGTGCTCAGCCATAAACAGGACATTCACTCCATGTCTTCTAAGACTCAGAGAACAATGTAGAAGAGAGGAAGCAAGGGACATGAAAGTGCAAAGGTAGGAGAAGAACGGAGAAATACTGTCTTCCCCAAATGGTATAGCAGATGCAGTAATTGTCTCACAGCTTCTGGATCTGTCAATAGTCAATCACAGGCCAGGCATGGTAGCAAAAGCCTTTAATACCAGCACTCCGGAGACAGGACAGGTGGATCTCTGAGTCTGAGGCCACTCTAGTCTACAGAGGGAGTTCCCAGAATACCCAGGGATACACTGAGAAACAACTGTCCTGAAACAAACAAACAAATGCAAAAATAGTCAATTACAGATTTAGGAAAGACCCACATAGCCCTTCTCCTCTCTGCTGAGCTATGGGCTACTGATGGATTCTGGGGGAGAAGCAGAAAGTTCAGTTCAGTCCACTGCCAAGCCCACCATGCTCCAACAGATAGTTCACAAAACAGAGATAGCTCTTGTTAAACTCAGGGACTCACAAAGCAAAGCAATGCGAATGTGGAAAAGTGACTTATGGGAGGGAGTGTGTGAACTAGCGCTGGAAGTGACAGAAGACAGGAATGTAGGGTGATGATGACAGCCTCAGCATGGTATGCACAGTCAAAGAGCAAACATAGTAAAAAGTATTAAAGATGGTTCACTTAATAAGGGTATTTTTTGTCAAGTCTTACAACCTTAGTTCCATACCTGGAACCTACATGACGTACAAAGGGACCAACTAAACAGTTGTCCTCTGAATTTCACACATGAACCATGGATAACTGTGCACCCTCCACACTCAAACACCACACAAAATTTAAATGAATTTAGTTTTATTTAAAAATTTCAATACAATATATCATATCCTTTCATTCCTCTCTAATCCTTCTCAGGTCCTGGACACTTGCCTACACTGCCAGCTTCATGCTTGCTCCCTCACACTTTCCCTCCACTTCCACCTCCAAATGGAGGAAAAATATGAAAATAGACAACAACTGAACCAAAAACTGCCAAAAGAGAACAAAAAGCACATCCGAAAAAAAAAAAACAAAAAAAACATTAAGTCCGTTCTGTACTGGCCAGCTAGGCTATTCTTGGGCATGTAGCCTTCCCCAGAGTGTGGTTGATATATCCAGTGAAACTCATTGGAGAAATTACATTTTCCCTACCCAACAAGTATCAATAACAAGTAGCTCCTTGATTATGGGTGGCCTTTGAGTCCATGTCCCCTTCTCAGTGCTGTGATGTTTTGCAGGTTTGTACCTGTGCAGGTCTTGTTTGTGCTGTCACACTCAAAGCTAATTCAAATCTGTTTCGTTCCTGATGTGTTTGAGTTATTTGCCATCCTTGTCTCTTCCAATTTTTCTACCTCCTCTCCCATAAGGGCTCCTGACCCTCAAGGGAAGGGCTTTGATGAAGACATCACACTGAGTATTTGGTGCTCCAAAGACTCTCATTCTGTATCCATTGTACAGTTGCAAGTCTTTTTAAATTACAATCCACTAAAAGATGATCTATGGATCTAGCGATATGCCATTAGAAATCACTGTATTACTGTTTCAGTATTAAGTTCTTACTAACTATTTGATTCAGTCTTAAACTACTTCCCAGCATTAATACTGTAGCCATTTTCAGGGACCTTAAAGACTTCAGCTGTCCTTAAGGCTTGTAACATGGCATCATTATTGCCAGCCTTTTCTAAATTTCTACAGAAACATTGAGATAAGCAGATTAATTGGCTGGCTTATATAGCCAATAAAAAATATAATCATTGTATTGTTAGGTTTCTAAGCAAAATAATAGCAGTAGAATTTCCCAGTAGGACCTATTAGTGGATATAATTTAAATTTAGGAACAATCTCACCCCCTCGTCTCTAAGAGCTGCCGTGACAGCAGCCAATGAGAAATCCTTCCTCGTAGCTCCCATCTTCACTATGAAGAAAGCAGTATCTATGGTGGCTAAAACTTTTAGAGGGAACATCAAATATCCATGGGGTCTAAAGAAGCACTTTCAATGAGTCTTGTGGAGGGTTTGAATGATAGAACATCAACTGTGTGTTCAAAGAGAAGAGCCAAGCACATGACAGAGGCATCAGCCCAGCTGTAATCTACAATGAGCATTTACAACGCATTATTTGTATCTTCTCTGCTAAGCCTCTAGGTTTTTTTGTAATATCATTTTTGAGAAATCATTTCCAATTTTCTCCAGATTTTTTTAGTTTAGTTATTATGAAATCATTGGACCCACAATACATGGCAGAAATAATTTAAGTTCCTCATTTTTTATTTCTGCCATGGTGGGGGAAGCATTCAAAAGCAACTCAGTCCATGGTAGTGGGAATGGGAGGTGGAGGCTGCTTACATTATGGCAGAGAAGAAGGCATGGAGTGTGACAGAATCTAGGGGCCATGTGTAAACTTCAAGGCTACTAGTGACCTACTTCTGACAGTTGGGTCCTTCCTCCTAAAGATTCCACAGTCTCCCAAAATAGTGCCACCAGCTGAGAAGTAGTCATTCAAATATCAAGCCTATGGGAAATATGTCAGATTAAAACCATATAATAAGACATCTAGAAATATATCTCTTTCATCTATTTTCACATACATAACATTAAACTATCAGGGATGATGTTTGGATATCTAATCACCACCTCATACCCATATCACAGCAGTATTCTTTATTACTATGGTGATGCCTATTAGGGAGACAATCTCTTTATCAGTAGCAAGTTAAAAATAAGCTTTCAATAATTTTAGCTAATACTTCTGATTTAATTTATCCTTAACGCTGATTAAAACAGTGCAACTGAGGAGTCAAACTACTTTGTACAGCGAACCTTAAAACTGAGAAGAGAAGACATTCCCCGTCTATAGATAGAAATATCAACCCACACATTTAAGGTTGATTCTGCTTCAGTGAACAGAAAATCTCATCCGCTGTGTTAAATTGCATTTAACTTTCAATCACTGTATCAACACCAGTACAGCTTCAAAGGGTTGATGTGGGAAAATGGACAGGTGCGAATCACTCAATCATTTCAGTCAGTAATTTATTACACAAATTTCAAATACAGAAGCAATTCTCTCAGTTTTTTTTTTTCTTTTGTGAAAGTGAGTTTTCACCAGAAAAAGAAAAATGATCACATACAGTTTCAAGCCATGTTGTGACCTCCATGCTGAGCTCTGTCCAAAGTGGACTTCACTGCTGTCCCACAATGGCACTGAGAAAAGTTTCCCCAGACTGAGACAGAAACTCCCTCCTTTCTTGTCTAGTTTGTTGTTCAACATTATAAAGAGAAACTGGCCTACTGGACATATGTATTTCAAGGCTCAGCCAATGACTTTCCTAGAGGCCTGTTAGATACTTACAGTCAGTTGCCCACACTATTTTAAAGTGTCTGAGATGAATCCTGAAAACAATGGGAAGTGAGCTAGGAACACAGCATTGACTTCATGGAGACAAATCCACAGTGTAAAGCTGTTAAGAAATTCTCAGAGAAATGGGCAGCGAGAGTGCAGCAGAAGGCTTTTCTCAGTTGTTCAGAGACCTTATTCTTGACCCAAAACTCCAGATTTAGTAACACCCACACAGTTTTGACAAATACAAACAATTTTTGACAGGTGGCAGAGTTCATCTTTTAAAGCTTGTGACTTGTGGAATATGACTCAGTTTTAAAGTTAACCTGATAAGATTACTATCCTATTAATACTTTAGCTACTACAAAGCTCTTTGAGCAGTAATTACATCTCGTGGTACATACATCTGTCTGTCTGTCAGTCTGTCTGTCTGTCTGTGTGTGTATGTGTGCATTACCATGTGGGCATGTATGCACATACATACACACGCATGTGGAGGTCACAAGTTGCTGTTGGGTGTCTTCCTCCACCACTGATCACCTTAATTTTTGAGGAGGCGTCTATTCACTGCTCGGAAGCCAGCAAGCTGGGGGATTCATCTGTTTCAGCCTTCACTGTGCCCCCAAACTCGATGTTACAGAGGTTTGCCCAACATTTTACCCAGTGGGTGTTGGAGACCCAAATGTGGGAGGTACTGTTACCTAGTGACCCATCTTTGTAGCCCATCATCCTACTGGCTCTGTATCAACTATGGTTTAGGTTTAATCTTTTATACATGATCATTTTATATTCATGAGAGAAATGGTTTTGCACCTTTCTGAAAATTGAACTTTAGTTACCCTATCACCCTATAATGGTCAAGGCCAATGCTACAGAAGAAACAACAGTACTGAAGAAAATAATATTTCCTCCAAGAAAGATTTAAAATTGTATGAAATTTCAGGGGAACAGAGACATTATTCCATGAATAGGTAAGCCATTAACTTGAAATTAAGAGAATTTAATTTTATCTGACTTTTGCTTCTGATGAAAAATTTAAGTGTCAGTAAATAATAATAATTAAATGAATCTACACACCCCATTTTGTGGAGAAGGACATAGCTGATATAAATAGTTCTACATTTCAAGGATGAATTCTCACTGGTCGTAAGAGAGTTGTATGTATTAGCATAGTATTAAAGTTGTATTAAATATAGTATTAAGTATTAAACATAGTAAAGCTTAATAGGTTAGTAACATTATAACAACAATGGAGGAAAACATGTTCAGAATCTAGGAATAATTTGTAAGATGCTGTTATAAAATTCCTAAAACATAAAATCAATTCAACACAAACAAACTCAGATAATGAGATCACTATTGGAATCAACTCCTATTTATTTGTATTTATCCACAAGGATCGACCACTAGAGGATTAGATTTAATAAGCCATACAAGATTAGTTGTTATGCCCAGAGATTGAGTTACCATTGTTCCTAAACTATATGTGGTGTTTTCCTTCTTGCGGGGATTAGACCGAGTTGGAGGGAGGAAGCCTGGTTTGTGTGATGTGCTCCTCAAAGGCTGTGGGGGATTTGAAGCACCTGCCAGTGGAAACTTAGAGAACTGAGGGAGAGATTCTGGAGCTCCGGAGCTCAGGTTGGTGTTGAGCATTGGAGCGGGACTTGAACGGCAGCTAAGCCGGGAGCTAGACGGACACAGTCTTTCTAATACCTCCTACTACAGCAAATGCATAAAAAGAGTGATTTTTTTTTATTCATTGATATACTCATTTCTTTGTATGCTTGTGTCAAGTAAACGATGATTTTAAAAAATAAATACGTTTTTCTATCTTTGAGCATCTGTAAAATGGACTCTATTGTCTTCCTTCATAAAAAGTGCAAATAAACAAATCTCATCTGGTTTGTTATAAGACATAAATCTCTATATTGAGTATCTGACATGATGGCTTGATGACATCAGATGTTGTAAAGCAACTATGTTAAATGACACCTAGTCTCGAGCATGTAGACTTAATCGTTAGGTGACTTTGAATGATTGCCTGATGTTAAAAATAGGTTTGCCATCTATTCAACAAAACAACTGAGCTAAATGATGCCCAAAGCATATTTATCTCAAGATTTTATGTTTTATGACTATATTTTATGTGACAATAATGTCCTGAAGTAATAAATATTAAGTAAATGTTTACTATATTTTGAGGGAATTTTAGAGACAAATTTTTGAAAAGATTTGCTTTTTCTAGGGCCATTGATTGGTCTGGTAGATTAGTGTAATTTTTAGTGTAGCAGAGACTATAGTGTCTTTTTCCTCTTTTCAAATTTATTTTGTTATGCTAAAAATGCAAATAAAATCTTATTACTGTCTAGAGGGAGTTTGAGGTGCCCAACATATTGCTGATGTCAATAACTATAATTTTCTACCATCAATCACCCTGTTCATTCATTAATTGAAACTTTATTCCCATTAGTTAGTAATATCTCCTTTCTTCAGCTCCCCAGTCACTGACACTCACTGCTCTAATTTTTGATTGCTTGAATTTGAATGTAATAATTATTTCCTATCCAAACCACAGGATATGCTCTTTTGTGACCACTTTATTCACTCAGTAAAATGTCCTCAAAGTTACTTAAGTTACTATATATTTTTCAGAATTTCACTTTAAAGACCAAAGCATATTCTACTCTATGCATATATCACTATATCACATTGTCTTCATTTACCCATCTGTCTATGAATGTCTATCTATGATATTGCTTCTATATCCTGGCTGTCATAAAAATTGCTTCAATTAATGTGGGTGTGTTAGTGTCTCAGATTCTCATTTCAGTTCTCTTGCATACAAAGCCATCCTAACTTCTCTGATAGTTTCCATGCTGTTTTCCAAAGTGACTACATTGTATTAGCATTTGACCAACAGTGTCCAAAGATCCAATTCTTCAATTTATGTTAACATTTGCTTTCCTTCTTCCCTCCATTCCTCCTAGATCTTATCTTCCTTCTCTCTTCTCTGCTCTGTCTTTTAAATAATAGTCACCCTACCATTGTGAGTTGACAACTCATTATGGTTTTTTCAGGAACAGTGATATTGAAAACTTCCCATGCATCTATTCAATATTGTCTTGGAAGAAATGTTAATGTGTGATTTTAATCAATTTAAAATAAAGTTTTAAATTTTTTGCTACCAAATCATTTGTTACATGTTTTAGAGATGAATCCCTTTGCAAATAATGTACTATGTTGCTAATATTTTCTCATTCTCTAGATGTTCCTTTTTTCTCTAGTGATTGTATCATGAGTAAAAACATTAATCATAAGAGACACGGCACTAACAATATTACACCTATTGATTCCAAAATATGCAATAAATATATAGTATCCAAGACAGTCTGTTAGCTGCACAAAGACAAACACAAAGAGCAGTGGAACAAGATAAAAGCTTGTGAAACAGACACACATACACCATCCAAGTCTCGAGACACAGTAAGAAAAACACAAACAAAAGAATACAAAACTGTTTCTCAGGACAACTGATAGAGGACTCGAAATGCATTTCCATACAAAGAATGAAATTCTCCACTCCATCTGGCACAAAAGCACACTCAAAATGGATTAGATGCAAATGTGAGACTGCAACATAAAGAAATAAGAAACTTTTACCTGACATTGCTTCTGGCTGTAATTCTTTAATGTGGTTTAAGCCATGGCAATGGCAACAAAATTAACGATAAACTGTTTGGGTTTACATGAACTAGAAAGGTTCTGGGCAACAAGGAACACAACAAAATGCACACTAAATGTTGATCTTTGAATGTGTTCAAATTCATCAAAGATGGCTATGGTCATTGATCATCATATGATCACTGATGCTTACGGTCCTTATCTTATAAAGGATCTTTCTGCCATGGCTAATGAACCACTGATATTTGATCCCTGGTATCAATTTGGTATCAACCTACCCCCAATAAACAAAAATATAACAAAATCTTTTTATGTATTCATGTCAATGTATAGAGAATAATTTTGAAAAATTCTTAGAAACAATAGGAATCTGTTAGGGGCCATGGGTAATTTAGACTATAAATAAATAAACAAAATAAAACTGAAAGATGAGTGTTCTGGTATTACCCCAATCTCACTAAACACTGAATCAAGAAGTGCTGTTAAACAGACAAGGGAATTCTAATTTTGCCAGTTTTTAGAGGGACATTTTAGCTTCCTGAAAATTCTACCCCTCTTTCTGTACATGAATATGGCATTTATCAGAACTAGAAAATGTAGTGAATAAATTGTATTTACAAAATCTCTGAGGAGACAGGACATAAAATACTTTGAAAAACCAAAATTAAAATTGGTTTGGAAATGTCATAAAAAATATACTATGCAGATAGAAAAACACAACCATGATTGGATTGCTGGCTTCTTAACTTTGAAGCTCTGTTGCTTTCTTTTTCTATGAAGTATGGGATGCTGTTGCTGACTATAACTGGCATTTTAACCTTTACCTGTTCAAATGTCATAAGAAGGATTTTGACTCTTAGGACGAAGTGAAAGTTCAATGCATTTATTATTCTAATCACATTTTATTCTATATAGTGTTAAATATACTTGTAAAAATAGAATAATCACATATTTGTTTGACCTTATAAAAGAGCAGGGTCAAAGAGGAACACTAAGTAATCTGGGTCAAGTGTTAACACTGTATCAAAGCTTTGATAGAGAGGAGAAACATTTAAAAGAATAAATAAAGTACTTGTTCATGATTAGGTCTTCTATTTGGAAAATTAAATCACAAAGATGTTAGGTATTTAATAAAGGAAGCATAAATGGAAATATTTTAGAGATGATAGAGTTTAAAAATAAATAAAGAGCATAGGTTACATAAAAAAATTCTACACAAAATTGACCAAAATAAGTTTAAACTGTATAAAGGTAGACAGAGCAGAGTAAATGATCTGATTCAAAAATGATTAACATGCATTGTCTTGTTTTTAATTTTTGGAGATTTTAATCCATAGTTTGCCCCTAGTTACACAGTTTCCCCTAAGACCATTACCATCATTAACATTACAATCAATTTCACCATCATCACTGTCAGCATGAATCACCATTACCACAGTGATAATTACCATTTCCATCATTATCATCACAACCAACCATCACCACCATGATCTTTATCAACATCAATATCACTATCATCACCTCTGTCACCGTATTCACTATCACCACCACCACCACACCAGCATCATCACCATCACCACCACCATCACTACCACCACCATCATCACCATGATCATTATCAATATCAATATCAATATCACTATCATCACCTCTGTCACCGTATTCACCACCATCACCATCACCATCACCATCCCACCACCACATCATCACCACCATCACTACCACCACCATCATCACCATCACCACCATCACTACCACCATCATCACCACCATCACCATCACTACCACCACCCACCCATCACTACCACCACACCTCACCACCACCATCACCATCAACACCACCACCACCATCACCATCACCACCACCATCACCACCACCATCTAATCCTTTAATGAAGTATTAGAGATTATTATTGGGTAGAAATTATGTATATCTTATATTGTATAACATTTTATAACTATTATTTGGTATAGCTTTAATATATTTCACTGGGAGATAGTTGCTAGTTTGTGTACTCTGCATGACTCTGTCAACCCAGCTGGAATGAAGAAAGCAATCTGTTTCCAAAAATCATGAATAGAACATGAACAGTAAGTGGCCTGTGAGCTACAGAAACAATCTTACAGACATAGAAAGTCATTCTATGAAGCTCTCACAAACATCCAATAATTAGTTTTTTTAAATGTTCATAGTCTAAAAATTGCTTTATCAATAAAACATTTAAATCTAGGTCATTTCATACAGCAGAAATAAGAAGAGTTTCTTAATAAGTACTCATACAGTTGGAATTCACTGCTGAATAATGTGTTTTTTTTTTTAAAAAAAATAAAGTACCTATACCCTGTATACAGTCAAGAATACCTAAGTGTCACTACTGTAAATGCTCTGTTCAGAGCATCCTAACAGACTATATGCTAAAGTTACATAAACTCAGTCCCATGGACATGTGGACACTAATAAAAATTCTGTCTACATCTTGGAAACTTGATATCAGTTTTCGTTCACTAACACCACTTCTATAATCTTAATCAGGTCAGTTAATCTCCGGGGTTTCAAGGAAACCTTTTTGCTTACAGGAAAAGCAATACACGAGAGGATCTCCTGATGTGCCTTATTGTTGTGCTCTGATTCTGTCTTTTTGCTCTAATTTTCCTGGAATAAAAGATTAGCAATTTTCTTCTTTAGATAACGTGAAAACAGGTGCTGAATACCTTCCCATATTGTATTCTTGGGTTGTCTGTACTGTCTGAGACAGGCAAAGTCTCAAGTATTTCATAAATTGAAGAGATAATTCAATGCCATTATTTTGATTCTCAGAAAATGCCCGGGGAGGCAGCTGCTGGGTTATTTTACAATGCAGTAAGAATTCTATATTCCAACCTGAGTTTTTGACAAACCAATCTAGAATTTCCCAGCAAGGAAGATGCTGAGATAAAACTTCACACAGAGCTCACCAAGTAAATTCTCTGGCTGCCAAAAGAAAGGGCAAGATACTCAACATGACAATTTGTGAAATCATAAGGTAGACTGGAGTCAACTCTTCTTCAGTTTTGTAATGAACATGAAATGTAGATCCTGATTATAAATGCCAAAATTTATGAATAAGGTATGAAATCTGTGGGTTTCTTTAGGCAGAAATATATGAATCCTGGTAGTTGTTTCACTTGATGTATCCAAGCTGAATAGATGACAACAATAATTTTAGATTCTTTAAAATAGTGAAGCAGAATCTTTAGGCTAGAAAGGAATTAATAAGTCAAAGTACTGTGATGAAGAATTGATAGATCTCTTCTTTAAAACTTGTTCAAGTAAAGTTAAATTATCCTACTTTTCTAGTATATCCACAGTGCTGTCACCATTGAAAAAGACTCTAGGCTTTCACTAGTAACAGGTGTTTACACTAGCAAACCATGTGTGCTGCTGCTACACAATTGTTTTCCTGGGTCTTTATTAGACTACTCAAAGAGGAGTCACTTGACACATGGAATTACAGACCAAAGTGTTGTACTTAATGTCTTCCAAACATCAAGTGCACATACTTTCCACTATGTGGGTAGTTCCTATGTTGGGAAATTACACGGAGAGCAAAAAGGGGGATGATATATGTGAGTCAGGGTGAGATATTTTGGTTTTGAGCAAAAGATATCTGATAAAAATTTATGATTTGCTCATTGTAGTGATACATCAGAAAATCAAATGTGAATGTCTGGACATACAGGAGGGACTGTTTAACAAGTAAATTTCCTGCATCCCTCGTTATGATTAACTGATTTCAAACCAAGGTTCTAGCACCATCTAAATCACACACCCGAACTAAGATTCGAAGGCTACTAAACTAGATGGCTTTCCTTCAATCTCTGTCCAATTTAGGAAAAGCCATCCAGAGACTGCCCCACCTAGGGATCTATCCACATTTGTACCATGACCTCATTTTCATTGCCACAGACACAACTTATATTTCTGAATCTTGTGCTTCTCAGCAACCTGTATGTCCCTTAATTTCAGAATGAAGTCTGGTGACCAGGAAATCTTAGCCTAACATGATACATTTACCAACCAGGAACCACTTATTGTTTGTAATATATTGGCTGCTTCTTAGTTTTGATGTCACTGATAATTGCCCAACAGAGGCATTCATTTAAAGTTTTCAAAGATGAAATTAATAAGGATACTGAATGATGCCTTTGGAATAAAGTTATGGGAATTTAAAAATTAGAGAAAGTAATTTATATGCTTACATTTAACCAGCTTATTGAAACATAGAATAGGTCCCTTCTGAGTGTCATGCTGCCTCTGTGCTAATTTATTTAGAATATTATAGGTAAGTAGCAGAATATATGAATATAGGAAAAACTTAAGCATAACGTCTTACCAATGGAATGTGTCCACTTAGTTCTCAGCTCCTGGAGTCAGCTGTACTTGAAGACACAGAATAATTTGTGTTGGGAATTAAGAAGATTGACTGTTCTCTAAAGAATGTGAAAGAAGAAAGAAGGACAACAGTTCCTCCTCTTTCTGTAGTTCACCCTCAAGGTCAGGGACTTGTTAGATTCGTGGAATTCTCCTGCTAAGATGGCTCTGATTCCCCATCTAAAGTTCATCTTGCCTAAGAATGTGGTGATACCCACTTTTGAGCCATTTTTTTTAATGGAAGGTGTTGTTTTGCGTATCTTTTTTCAACTCAAACAGGCTTCAGCGCTGTGCCTTCTGCTATAAAAGTGTTATATTGGTGATATTATCAATATACAATGTAATTATTTTGTGCAAGACTTGCTTTTATTTTCTAACACTATCTGATAGCAAAGATGTGGGACTAAAGCATATTTTTATGAACTAACTTCATCCACTGAAAGTTATTGATGTTTATGAAATATTGTGACCATGACATTTACAGGAATCAGTTTAAGACAGTGACAAAGTCAAATTAATTATCTGAAGAATCTGAAGTTGTATATTATGGTTTGGGATTATAATGAAAAAAAAAAAGGACAAATTTCTTTGAGAGGAAAGATAAGTAAGATACATCATAATCAATGGTATCAATAATCAAACCAAAACAAATATATAAATGTAAAGTATATATGCGACTATCTTTATACTCCTTGATGGTTTTGTCTCATATATAACAGTAACAGGCAGAAATATAAAAAGACATTTATTCTCTTGTATGATATTTTAATGATAGTGTGTGTGTGTATATATACATATATATATACATACTGTATCTATGTGTGTATAATATATATAATTACAGTATATATACAATACTGTATGTATATGTGTGTGTGTATGTAAAACATTTTATATGCTTGTTAACCTAGAGGTTATGGGAATTGGTGGTGAAAAATGTTGACTGCAGCTGTTAACAAATACTGCAGGGAAAATAAAGTAAAAAGGTTAAGGAGTGATTGGGGAGAGATGAGATGCTGAGATGCAAGCAAATTTCTGGAGTATAGCCAGGGAAGATGTATGTGCTGACAGCTGAAGGTGACAGAATGGACCTTGTGAAGGAAAGCCAGGACCAGGAAATACTAAGTGTGCAGTAAGATACATAACAGGAATGTTAAAGACAATCCAACGCCTTGTGGAGGTGCAGGGGAGGGGCAAGCTTGAACGAAAGTAAATGAGAACATGGGAAAAAACCAATGTCCTGTGCCTCTTTCGGTCATTTTTTAAAAGAATTTAATTGTCACTAGTGTTTACTGCTCTAAATGGTAGTGGGACCTGGGAGAATGGAGGTGATAAATGAGGCAGACTAAAGTCTCATGCAATGGCCAACTTTATTCGAGCATCAAGTAATTTACATTCTGAGGGTTAACATAGTCACATGAGTAAAGTGTACAATTGCAAGGGCAAGCTGCAAGTGTCAGGCAAGCTGCGCATGGCAAAAACATATACTTCTATACTAGCATATAAACAAATAACAATAGTAACTTGTAATAAATAATCTGAAATAAAATCACTCTTATCTGTTACACATGGGAGGAGCATGAAATTGCCTTCCAAGAACAATTTGTGTTTTTGAAGAAAGCAAGTCACAAGGCTTTGGTCTTGGTTTCTTGGAGATTTCTCACAACCACTCAGAATCTCCACACAGTGCTGCATTCTCAGATTGCATTCCGACAACTAGAATATTTGGGGCAGAAAAGTGAGAAACCTTAACTCAGGTTTAACTAGACAGCTCCAATTTGTAAATCATGAAGACTTGGAAAGAGGGCAGAGACGTAACAGGCAAAGCATTTTGGAAGGCTGCTATTGTTCAAGTGGGAAATCGTAACTCAGCCCAAGGTAGTTGCAATGTAGTGACGTGTGCAATGTTGCAAAGTGGTCAGACTTTTGAAGAATTGAGAAATCAAGACTGTCAGATTGCTTGAGAGATCAAATGTGCGGAGTTCAAAAATAAAGTTGTTGGTGCAGATTCTAAGGCCGTTGGTCTGTGCATCTGTAAGCCTGAAGTTGCTCTGAGTCTGTGGCTTAGGGACTCTAGGAGAAAACTGACTTTCGGTGAAAACCCAAGGGTCTTTATTCAAGAAATCAAAATCAGGTTTGAGATATTTGTAATATATTCATCATCGCCTTGAGAGTTGAGAAGGATGAAAGGAGAACACTGAGTGTGTTTAGATCATGAGCACTAGGTAATATTTAATATGCTGTGAAAGGTTATATGATCACCTTAGGTGAGGAGAAGGAAAGGAAGAAACCTTGAAATAAATAGAGCCTGGCAGTTCCCCAGAAGTGGCAGATCAGGAGGGTTAAGGAGATAAAGCAGAAATGAGGAGACTAAACACCATCTTTAAGGGTGAAGGAACAATGAATCCCACACTAGCATCATTCTCTACTAAGTTGACTATTACCTAATGTAAATCAAAGCAATGTGTTCTACATCATAGATATCTGCAAGTATTTATTTGCCAAATAAAAAAAAGAACAAAAATAGTTTGAGTAATTCTACTAAAAACAACTGTTAAGAACTGAAATTGTCCATGTTGGGATCTGTTTTGGATATTTGAAAGCCAAGGCCCTTTAGTCCACAAAGTGGGTCATGAAGTATGTTTTTTTGTATCAATAAAAAAAAATGTCTGCATAGAGAACAATGAGTTGAGACCACCTGGGAAATCATGTATGTATCATTTTAAATCCTTTCAAATTTGCCTTCCTTCTCACTAAAAGCAGAATTCTGACTTTTATGGCAGGTCAGCTATGTAGGTTCTGTGTGTGCCCTCAGCAGAGAACTCTAGCAATTACAGTTTTCTGAGCACCTGGGGTGTGGAGCTGACAGGCTGACAGCTATAGAGAAGTGACAAGAAGCCCTGCAATATCACATTTTTTCCTACACACTACCTAAGGGCTGAACATATGTCTCTCTATTAGTGAAAATGGATTCGTTTCCACCATGAAACGTAAAAGGCAAGCATTCATCAGTGATGACTATAAAGAAGCATTTCAGTAATCTTGCTATGAATTGAAGTATAAACCAGGCAAGGAGAAATGATTAAACACTTTCTATTTACCTAATATTTTATTAAGAAAGGATTTGATTCAAGGTAACTTTTTATAGATTCCTGGATACCAATCCTCTAGATTTCACCAAGTTTTATAGGTATCCATAAAATATATAAATGCAACATTTTATATATTTAAAGTGAATTATATTTAATTATACATACATATACACATACATCATATACATATACATACACACCTTGGTTTTTAAGCAATTATATTTCAAAATAAAACTTTTGTTTATAAGTTTACTTCTGATTTTATGCAATGAAATGCACAAATGCCACTCTATCAACCAGAAAATGTTCTAGTATTGTTCAGGGCACAACAGATATTTGATGAATAAGAATAATACATGGTTAAGAATATACAGTATATAAATTTTATCTTAATTTTTTAATATTCTTCAACAAACCCAGTGTTACTTGGGATTAAACAGGAGAAGGCACACAAAACCATGAGGTTTCATTTCAAACCTTCATGGTGTAATTATTTGAGGACACCTTCCAAATGTTGCTTCATTTTAAAGAGGTCTTTGCCAATGGCTCGCAGGAGCAACACATTGTAAGTCTCCAGATATCACCCTTTGGCAGTTGGATTTGCTCAGCATCCCAGTGGTCCCTGCTTAGAAGTTCGTCTCACTTTCATTGGCAGTAGCTTCCTGGAATATCTTGGACTGATAATGGTAACAGCAGTAGTAAAAATCATGTTGTGAATCTGCTCTTCATCCAGTATTGTGTCTAGCTTCTTGAAACAAGTACAGCTCAGATACTGGGGGAGGGGGGAGGGGGCGGGCCCCACCCAGCATTTTACATTAATGTGGTTTTTATCACCATTTTGCTTTAAGCAAATTATTAAATCTTCCCAAAGTGACCGCTAACAGTGAAAACAGTAAGCATAACGATAGTATACAGCATTTTTCTTATCTGTGTCTTCTGCTAGGCACCACCTACCATGCTCAGTGCAGGAGGTCTTTGTAGAATCCAATGCGTGAAATCCAGCCAGTAGCCCTTTCAGGGGCTTCCACAATCTGTTCTTTTCACCTACATGGCTTTGGGAATTGGGATTTAACAGCTCTCCTCAATGGCGTAGTACTAAGGTCAAAATGAAGTTAAACTTGTGTTGTCAGTTTTAGTTTAGTTGGGCATATTCATGTATTCATATAAATGATATAGAATTTTCTACCACACATGATCTACTCATTCTTTCTTCCATTACCCACTGATCTCCTGTTTATAAAATTACCTAGAAATTGGAATCTTAATTTCAAATCCTAAAACAAACAAATGCCACAACAAGAAACAATAATGAAAAACTAAATAAATACCCATAACAAAGAAACTGAGATTCATTTCTCAAAGCTCATTTATTACTTGTGTGGATTTTTAAAATAAATTATTTATTTTATTGATAAAAGAGAAAATAGAAAATAGACTTAACTCATTGACAGAGGACTTTCTGAACAGGACCCTGATTGATAGGACAAGCCTTAAGTTCCAACAATTAATAAATTGCATCTAATGAATCTAAAAAGCTTCTAGATGGCAAAGGACACAATTATATGGAAAAAACCCAGCAGTCTATGGAATAGAAAAAAAGTTTATACATCAGATAAAGGGTTGGCATCTATAATATATTATGATCTAAAGATAAACATCAAGAAAATGAAAAACAAGTTTAAAATTGGGTATGAAATAAAACACAGAGTTCTCAAAATATGAAACACAAATGACTGACAAACTCTTAAAGTAATTTTCAACATCCTTCCACATCAAGCAAATAAAAATTTAAAAAACTACATTGATATTTCATCTAATAAGAGTGACAATGACCAAGATCAATGAAAGAAATGATAGCTCATGCTGGTGATGATCCAGAATAAAGGGAATATTTACTCACTGCTGGAGGGAATACGGATTTGCACAGTCACATGAAAATCAGTGTAACACTTCCTCAGAAAGCTTGAACTAAATCTCCATCTTGATCCAGATATGCCACTCTTGATCATTCACCCAAAACAGTCTACATCCTACTCCAGAGATGCTTTCTCATTTATATTCATAGCTGCTCGATTTATAGCCAGAGCTTGTAAATAACATAGATTGGTGTTCATCAACAGGCAAATGCCTAATGAAAACGTACTACATTCACACAATAGAGTAGTATTCAGCTGTTAAGAAAAATAAAATTTTGACATTTGTAGGTTATTATCCTGAGTGAGATACCCCACACCCCAAAGACACATATTGCATGTTTTCTTTCACATGCGGATGTTGGCTTTTAAGCCTTAGATAGAAATGCTTGAATCCAAATATCCACAAAGGATAGGTAGCTAGTAAGAGACAAGATGGAGAAGAGGTAGTCTTTCAATGAAGGAGAAATATAGTGTTGTAGAGATAAAGCTGAAAACATAGTAGGAGAATTAAATGAGGAGTGAGATGGTAGAGAAAATAGGGGAATATGAAAGGGACAGCTAACAATAAAAGCCACTTGAAAAAGCCATATCGAAATCTATGACCACAAGGTTCTTGAAATATCTGCACATATGAAAGGAATTTAAATGGAATCACCATATAAGAAAAGGTGGTATATGCCCTATCTAGACATCTTATGTCTACAGTTCCAGCCTCAGTATTAGGAATGGATGACATCTTGTTGAGTCATTGGCTAAAAGGGTCCCAAAAAACCACTACCCGCAACATTATAGGCTATTGCCAAGGCTATTGGTTATTCTTAATAGCCTGATTATAAGGCCTTATTGTTGATAATATCTCTTATTTATGTCAACAGATATGGAGAAATTACACTGGTGCCCAATTAGAAGCTTCAATCAGATGGAACTTACACTAGACATCAAAAAAGGAACTCTCTAAAAGACTAAGGAAAACAGATTCAGAAGAGAACCGCACAAAGGAACACAGAAACGTGATAAATGAAATGGAGGGAGAAAGAAAAGCAAGAGAAGATAAGAAATCAAAGGTTAGGAGAAGAAGAATGAAAGCTGTGCAGTGAAGAAAATTTCCATAAAATAATTCTCATACAGCACTGTGTATTTCATAAAGCGCAAAATACATGTAATACTTGAGTTATTTTAATTAATATAGCAAAGTTAAATACAGCATCTGCTTTCCCTGACATTTTCAATAGTAATAAAAATAGGGAGCTAGAGAGAGGTCAAGATTAAGAACAAACACTACTCTTTCAGAGGACTAGAATTCATTTCCCAGCACCAGTATGAGGTAACTTAAAATTACTTGTAATTCAACCTGCAGTGAACTCTGAATTCTCTGGCCTTTGTGGACTAAACCAATAACATGCACACACACACACACACCACACACACACACACACACACACACACAAATCCATATAATTAAAAATAAAATTAATATTAATATGATACAGTAATAAAATTGTGAACATTTATCAAAATTGGATGATGAATGATGGGTGAGTACTGTCTAAGCATCATTACATATCCATATGTTTTATCATAGTCTCCTTTTCCCCTGAGAATATGGGAATCCAAAGAAGTTAATTGAACTGTGAATAGTTGCAGTTTTACAAAATGATGAAGCTTGAACTAAGATATCCTGGATACAGAGCTTAAACTATTAGTCACTAGAGTTCCTATTCCAAGACTAGCAAAGAACTCCTGATAAAACAATACAGGAAGAACTCCCATAGGCATTCCTTTGGAACCCACCAGCCACCCCAGCTAAGAAAGCAGGTAAGCAGTCTTCAGACATCACACATATTTTCTCTCTCTGCTCCTCCAAATCCAATCCTTCATACTAATTCTCAGTATGGTAGCAGACCATATACTGTGGCTGTTCCTTTGTCTCTCTCCATCCTATTCACAGGGGACTAAGATCACCATGTGATACTCTTCTTTACTCACTCCTGTGGATCCCCTCAGCCTGCCCTGTCTTGCCCACCTCCATTCCTAAGTGTCAAGCCCCAATACCAAATATATATATATATATATTTTTTTATCAGAATCCCCCAGTAAGAACACCTGGCAGGAACTCAGAAGTACTCCCTACCAGGCAACTCATAGATACTCCTCAGAACCAGAGAAAACAACAAAGCCATAATACCCATCCACCAAAGCCAAGATCAGATATCAGCACCTAAAATTATAATCATGCCAAATTACAGATGAAAGGAAGGACATAACAACAGACACTGAGGTCATCCACAGAATCATAAAGACAAACCTTAAAAACCTGTATTCTAAAAAATAGAAAATCTAAAAGAAATGGATAGTTTTCTCAATATATACCACTTATCAAACTTAAATCAAGATCAAATAAGCAGACCTATAACCCCTAGTGAAATGGAAACAGTCATTAAAAGGCTCCCATGCAAAATGAGCACAGGGTCAGCTGGTTTAGGGCAAAATTCTACCAGACTTTCAAAGAAGAATTAATACCAATACACCTCAAACTATCTCATGAAAGAGAAATAATAGGAACATGGCCCAATTCATTTTATAAGACCATATTTAGCTTAATACCAAAACCACATAAAGGCCCAATAGGGAAAAAGAATTACAGGCCAGCTCCCCTTTGAACATAGATGGAAAAATTCTCAAAAAATTTGCCAACTGAATCCATGGACACTTTAAAATATCATCCACTAGATTCAAGTAGGCGTTATCCATGAGATTTAGGGATGGTTCAATGCACATAAATCTATAAAAGTAATCTACCATATAAAGAGTCTGAAAGACAAAAACTCAGACACAGAAATGGCCTTTGACAAAACCCAACACTTCTTCATGATGAGTCCTGGAGAAATGTGGGATACAAGGGCCATCCCTCGACATAATAAAGGCAACTTGCAGCACGCCCATAGCCAATATCAAATTAAATGTAGAAATATTCAAAAAATTTCTACTAAAACCAGGAACAAGATAAGGTTTTCCAAACTTTCTAAACTATACTACTTGAAATCTCAGCTAGAACAATAAGACAACTGACAGAAATCAGCTATACAGAGCTAGGTAAAGAAACGGTCAGAGTATCTCTATTTGAAGATGACATGATAGTATACATAAGTGAGCCTAAAAATTTCACCAGAGAATTCCTAGAGCTGATAAGAAATTTCAGCAAGGTAGCAAAACTAATTCACAAAACTCAACGGCCACTCTATATACAAATGACAGAATGAGAAAGAAATCAGGAAATACAACGTCTTTTACAATAGCCTCAAAAAATATAAAATATCTTGAGGTAACTCTAACCAAGCAAGACTTATATGGTAAAAACTTTAAGACTGTTGGACTGATGTTTTGTGTGCTGTGGAAAGATTAACCTTGTATTATTTAAATGCTCATATCTATACCAGTGGAGAGTTGAGTACAGGCTAGATTTTTTTTTTTAATGAAGTGTCACCTGTCTCAGTGTTTTGTAAATATCTCTCAATCATACTCTGATTGGTCAATAAAAAACTATTCAGCCAGTTAGTTGAGCAAAGGAAATACAAGGCTGGGCTTCAGATCCCAGCCAGGGGACCACTAGGAGAAAAGTTAAAAGAGATCATGTGGAAAAAACAGAAGGATTCCCTAAGAAGTCACAATGAGACAGCCGACACGAAGACACACATTGCACAGAATTATCCAGGGCAAGACCAGACTGGCAAGCAATAGGACATTTGCCTGTTATCAGCAGCCTTAGAGGGCTAGAAAATCTCAGAACCTGACCAGCCTAGGCATAAAGTTTGTTGACAAACTTAGTAGGCCTTTGTGTCAACTATTTGGGAGATAGAATGGAAAAAATAAGGATTTCATGCTTAAATTGCTGTTACATAAGATACTGACAGTGCAGTAGATTTCAGAAGATGCAAAGAGTACCCATGCACATGAGTTAGTAGGATTAATATAATAAAAATGTACATCCTACCAAAAGCAATCTTCAGATTCAATGCATTTCCCATCAAAATTATGACACAATTCTTCTTAGATTGATCTTAAAAGGACAATTTTCAGCTTCATATGGAAGCACACACACACACCACAACCAACAACAAAAAACCAGGATAACTAAAACAATTTTTAATGATGAAAGAACCGCTGGAAAGTATCAACATGAACAATCTCAAATTGTACTAGTGAACAATAGTAATAAAAGCAGAATGGTATTCACGCTAAAACAGACATGTTAATCAATGAAATTAAACTCCCTGATATAGGTCCATATATGTATAGACACCTGATTATTGATAAAGAAGCCATAAATACACATGAAAATAAAAGCATGCATCTTCAACAGTGTTGCTGCTTACACTGGATGACTACATGTTGAACAATCCTGATAGATTCATATCCATCACGAGGCATAAAATTCAAGTCAAAGTGGATCAAAGACCTCAACATAAGGCCATAGATACTAAATTTGAGAGAAGAGAAAGCGGAGAATAGGCGGCTATTATCTAAAGTATATAAAAACTCAAAAAAAAAAAAAAAAAAACCCAACTAGACATCAAGTAAACAAACAACCCAATTTAAGTAGGGTGCAGATCTAAGCAGAGAAATCTCAAATGAGGAAATTCAAATTTCTGACAAACACTAAAGAAATATTTGACATCCTTAGTTGTCTTAATTAGGGTTCTATTGCAGCAATGAAAAAACCATGACCAAAAAACAAGTTGAGGAGAAAGGGTTTATTTGGCTTACATTTCTGCACTGCACTCCATTTTTAAAGGGGGCCAGGATAGGAACTCAAATAGGGCAGGAATCAGCTGGAGGGGAGGAGCTAACGCAGAGGCCATATGGGGTGCTGATTACTGTCTTGCTTCCATGGCTTACACAGCCAGCTTTCTTATAAAACATAGGACCAGCAGACCAGGCATAGCACTATGCACAATGGTCTGGTCTCTCCACTAATTAAGAAAATGCCCTATAGACTTGGCTAGATCCTGATGGATGTTATAGAGGTTTGGTTTTTTGGTTTTTTTTGTTTTTGTTTTTTTAAAATTGTGCTGCCCTCCTTTCAGATGATGTTAAATCTGAGAATTGCAAGGAGAAAAGATAAAATCCATGATTATCCAATTAAAGAAAGCTAAATTTTGAGATGCATCCAAGACCAGACTGCTGCCTGCTTCACTCTTAGTTGGCACTTGAGAGAGCGGCCCTGCTGTCCTCTTGTCCTTTTAAGGGAGAGATAAGGTATTCATGAAAAGTTGACTGTGATACAATGCTAGAAAGACGCTGAAAGGGGAGGAGCAAGGGAAAGGATATGCATCTTTCGAGTGGAGTTGTAAGCAGTTTACATCAGATCTAAGAAACAAAAACTTATTCTTAATAACAAATAGAAACCTTAACTTCCATGGGTTCATCCTAAGACAATAGGAGATTATTCTTTAGCTATAAACAGAACCCTTAACCTGCACAGGAATATTTTAATTATAAATAAAACCCTTAACTTACAAAGCCTTAACAGAGGATAAACAGGAACTTCTCCTTAACTATCTTAATTGTAAACACAATTCTTAACCTGCCAGGTATATTGATATGTTTATAAAAAGATAAAAAGAAGGGGAATATGTTCTATGGATATGTGGTGAGATATGAGGGAAGGGGGTACCTTGGAGGACCATGCTGAGGTATCCCTTCCCCCTGAGGGACAAGCCACAGGATGGAATAGTATAGAATAGAGTTTATTAAAGGCATGGGGAGTGGAGTTAAGAGAGTAGTGGAGACAGAGAAAGTCAGAGACAGAGAAGGAGGGGGAGAGAGAGAGAGAGAGAGAGAGAGAGAGAGAGAGAGAGAGAGAGGAGAGAGAGAGAGAGAGAGAGAAGAAAGAAGAGGAGTAGAGGCTGACCACGAGCATGTGGAGAGAGAGGGGGGAAGGAAATGGGGAGAGAGCGAGAGCATGAAGGCAAGAGCAAGAGAGCAAGAGAGCAAGAGAGGAGGGGGCAAGCAGCCCTTTTATAGTGAGTCAGGCACACCTGGCTAAACTGATAGTAATGCCCCACTGTTGAAGACAAAACCCATACAACTCAGTGTACCTGAAGAAATCAAGCTGGTACCTGCCTGCAACCTTCATGCCTACTGACTAGTTCATGATACTGGAAAGTACTCTGAATACTACAAAAGGGGAAAGGTAAACACTGACCTGTATAAACATCCTGGGACCTACAATGTAAGCTGACTGCAATATACAATGGTAGAATGTGGAGAAAGCATATGGGAGCACCCAACCACTATCTGATTTGAGTTAAAGCACACTTCATGAGATGGAGACCATGCCCAAGCACTGCCTTGGTGGCCAAGAATCTGAGACTAGATAGGACAGGAATCCTGAATAAAATGAAATACTAGTATTCTGATGAAGAAATATAACAACTAAACAACTCCTTAAGATACTCTACTATACATATAGATTGGTGCCTTGCTCAACCTTAATCAGAGAAACTGCCTTGAGATTATGAAGACAGAGATGGAAACAAATACAGAGACAAATGCAGAGAAAGTGACACTTAGGACACTCAGCCCTAAAGGAGATATCTCTATCAATACTTCCCTCTCAGGGCTCAGGGGTCTATGTGGAAGAGGAGGTAAAATGTCTATAAAAGTCAGAGGGGATGGAGGACATGAAGAAATCAAGGCCATCTAGACACAAGGGAGCTGGTGCACATATGAATTCACAGAGACAGTGGCAGCATGCAAAGGACCTGGACAAATCTGCACCAGATGAGTGTCCTAAAGCTGAAAAGAGAAGTGGACACTGCGAGTCCCCAAACTTGCAGCTATCTCTAATTGTTACCTACTTGCAAATGAAAAATTAATTTTCTCCAAGGGAGTCTGACTTGGGAAACAAATCTGTCTTAAGGGTAAACCTCGTGCCAAGCAGTAGACAGCCAACACAAAATGAATTCAATGGCATCTTTGGAGGGTCTTTGTCTCATAATGTTAAGTCGGTTCTTATTTTTCAAGCCTTACAGGTTCTTTGCTAAATATTGTAGCTTTTGTTTTTGTGTTTTCAGTAAAATTCCTGTGTGTGTGAACATGCGAAGTGTCTGTTTCGGAATTCATTTCTTTGGCTCTATTCTGTTTTTGTTGTTTTGTCCTATTCTGATTTGCTTGTTTTTGTTTTATCTCACTTTGTTAGTATTCCATAGATACCACTTTGTTTTCTAAGGAGTGACTGAAAGCACAAGATAGAAGAGGATGCTGGGAGAAACTGGGAGGTATAGAGGAGAAGTAACTGCATTCTGAATATATTCGATGAAAAATTCATTTTCAATAAAAGTAATGATTACAGTAATATCTATAGTATC
This sequence comes from Mastomys natalensis, assembly GCA_021653895.1. NCBI lineage: Eukaryota > Metazoa > Chordata > Mammalia > Rodentia > Muridae > Mastomys > Mastomys natalensis. The sequence goes on from JAJTUV010000464.1 coordinate 91,542, forward strand.
TAGAATGACTTGATTGTTTGACAACAATTATTGAAAGTGCTACATTTTCTAATAAAACCAGAATATAGTCCCATGTAGAAAGATAAAGAAATTAAGAATGTCTTCCTTGGGCCAACTACAAGGCTCAGTGGGTAAGGGTACTTCCCACTCACATGGCAAAAGGAGAAAACTTTGTTTTCTGGCACCTACAATTTGGCATATGTACCACCACCACCCACACACAAAATAAATTGCTTAATAAGTGTTTAAATTTTTAAATGTCTTACTTACACATATATTGCCTTGCTATCTAAGAGATTTGTTGTAGTGACTGCTTCAACATCTGAAGTAACTAAATAAGAAAAATAGCAAGACTGGAAAGTGTTTATCATTTCTATCATGAAGATAGATCACCAAGGCATTTATGTATTTATTACTATGCAAAAATTTTAAATTTTTTATGGTCGAAAATAACCCCATGCCCCAGGTATGGTGAGTAATAATATTGCTAATCCTAGTCTTTCAGAGGCAGCAGTGAATGTCACAAGTTTGATGCCATCTTGGCTGTGTAGTGAGTCCAGGACATATACAATGCACTCTGTTTGGGAAAAAGCAAACACAATACTATAGGTAGAGAATTCCACAAGTGTTAACTAGCCACATCTGATCATGGACTGCTGAGTTGTTCAGAGGAAATCTGGCCAAGTGCTCTGCTTCCCTACACTTTTGTACTTTTGTACTTTGGTGCAACACACGTTAGTTAACGGAGCTGAGGTCCTTCAAACATGCCTGTGTCTTCACAGAAACCTTTTCCCACAGAGCAAGCGATCTGCTGGATGGTGCTAAGAGCTGATCATTCCAATATTACTTGGAATCACAGCCCCAGTGTTTTCCCATCTCTGATCTTTGTTTTTTCTTTGTCTTTAATGTATCAAAGAACTTCTAACAAAACATACATACACCAAAAAAACAGTCTTTGTCTCTTTCTCTATCTCTATCTGTCTGTATGTCTGTTCACCCATCCATTTGTCCGTCTGTCTGTCTGTCTGTCTGTCTATCTATCTCACTATGTGGACCTAGATGTCTGGCCTCAGAATCCCAGAGATCAGACTGCTTTTGCCTCTTGAGTGCTAAGATTAAAGGTAGTGCCACAAACTACCCTTTGTCTACTAGTGCAAAAATACTAACAAAAGAATTTTTAAAACTTCTGCTTCTCTATACCTCCACCACATATTCATATTCTGAAATGAAATTAATATCTATAAAATAGCTTTGTTCACTTCTCCCACCATCTGAGGACACAGTATGAAAATGTCCAATATGAAGCAAAGAGCTATTACTTGGCAATAATTTTAACTTCCCATCAACCGAACCCAAGTAACCTAGTTTTATTGTTTTCACATTGCACAGTCTAATAGACTTCAGGATAGCACAGACTAAGACAAGTTTTGTGAAGAAAATCAAAGAGATAGAATGGAGGGTGCAGAGTGTATCTACAAAATGCCAGCAGAGAGGACTTGGAATGACTTTTGACCTTTGGCAACAGTCTAAACCCAAGCTGTTTGACAGATCCAGCTAACAAAGCCTGAGGCAACCCAAAGTTTCATGAGCAATAATATACACTCCAGTTTTAAGTTGCTGAGTTTGGGGATTGTTTGTCACTCAGAAGGACAAACTAATATATAAAAAGTAAGCCTCAGTGGGAGACTGATAAATGACCAAGTTATTTAAGTCATTCTGTATTGTAATTTTGTAAGTTACCAAAGCCATGAAAATCAGTACATTAAATCAACCTGTGGTTGACATCTTCCATAAGGTATAATGAGAAAATAAGAACAAATCCTCCAAGGAGGATTGGAAATTTTATTGAAGGGGCTTAGAATACTACATATCTGATATTATCCACAAAGTAAGAAAATATTATTACCAGTCCACAAGTGAGAAAGAGGGACTACTACTCAGTCTTGCATTTAAAGTATAATGAATGGTCTTCTAGAAACAAATAAGTAAGAACTGTTCAAAAGAGGGAGAATTGCAAAAATCTACCGATACACCAGAGCAAAGGCTAGCAAAAAGTGTAGCCATTTTGAACATTTTCCTTAGCACAACATTGTCCTCAACAGTAAGACAAGAAAACACGGAGCTCCAAGCTTCAAGCTTCCTCTCGCTTTTCATTCCATATCCTCATCACTTCAAGCTGTGTGATGTTAAGCAACAAATTAAACTTCATCCCATTTTCTTCCTACTTTTAAATAGGAAAGATAGCAGGCATCTCATCTGCTGGCCATAAAGAGTAAATTTGATGCTGCCTATAAAGCAACTGGCTTGTTTCCTGACACACACTGGGTATAAAATAAAGTATTGCTCCATTCCCCGATACCTCAAAACTATCAGACCATTTTCCCTCTGGGCTTTTATTTCTCCCAAGGACAGCTTTTATCCCACTAAAGTAATGATTCTACTTAGACAAATATTTTTTCAATTAATATGAATAAACATCCATGGTTTGCCTTTGTTTTGTGATAAAGAGCCTTGTTAGAATTAATGTTTCTCTTTCCCACCTAACACGAGTACCACGAGTGGTAAATGAAGGAGAGATTGCGGACCAATTTGTTATAAGTTCTTATAATATCTTCTATACAGTGCTAAAGTAACTACAGCAAAGTATGCTTTTTTCTTCTACAGGACCTACTTTCAGGAAAACATACAGATTAGTTTTATATCTGCATCCTGGCATTTGCAATTGCTTTTATTTCTTTAACTGCTGCCCAGCGTGCCCTACACAGTCCCAGTAGTATCATAACATTTCCTTACTGACCCACACAAGGGAACTTTATGAATCACTCATAGAGAAGTTAACAAAATAAAAACCAATGTGTTTGGGACACTTTGAAGTAAATGTTTATTCTGTTGTGTACCAGCTGTCCAAGCAGAGATTTAACTCAAATTGATTTCAAAGACAATGTTAGGTTTGGATTTATGTCATTTTCCTTGGAATTTACTTATGTTATTCAATTTTGTTAGGCTAAAAGTAAGTAGAGAGAACAAACTACTTATTTTTCTTACAAAAGTCTTCATCTAACCGTAAAGATTTTTAAAAAGCACGCATTTCTCTAAAAATACTCTAATTTTAATTTTTATTGGCATGAAAATCTTCTAAGTAATTTTCTTGTTAATGAGTATACTTCTGACAGATGAAGCTTTTCTTGCTATTAATCTTATTTTTGCCTACAAATAATGTCTTGTCTATTCTTGAGATAAAACGTTCTCCTAGCTGCCTCAGTCTGATAACCTCCTGACATCTTTCATTACCAAATTTCTTCTAAGAATGGTTTCAAATCTATTCCTTAGAGGAAGATCCCGTCCGGAGCTTAATATTGCTCACCCTTCAACTGGGATGGCTGGACCTGGGGTCCAGCAGAACTTGTAGGAGTCAAGAGAAGCTTTCTGTTCTTGATCCACAAGCCACTGATGTATTCAAGTCAAGAAAAGGTGAGTGCCTCTCCTTTCTGAACATTAAAAGTTCCTGCCCTAAGTTGGGAATCTTTCAGACTGAAGATGGCATAAATTTGACACTGAGGGGTCTCTGAAGGCTCCTGGAACAGATGAATAAATAAATTATAATACACATATTATCTCATTTTCCTTTTCATTTCATTAACATAGAAACTACAGACCAGTGAGACGAGTATCCAAGTGCACACACTTGAGCCTTGTTAAATAAACACATTTTTCCTACATTCTCTCACTTTATAGAAATAATGAAGTTCAAATGAAATCTGAAATTCAGTTATACCAAATTCTTTCTTTCCTTCTCAGGATAATCTGGCTTCTAAATTTTGTATTTTTAAGCTTTGTGTTTTTAAGTGTGTAAAAATATAAATATGTATCATTATTTTGCATATTTAAAACTTTGTATGAATTACATTATTCTATATGCATCCTTTTGCAACTTGACTTGCTTAGCACTAGGTATTTTTAGATTTATCCACACAGCTCACTGCAAAGGCTGTATGATATTTAAATGCTGTGTGGTATGGAAACACAAAAATTAGTATGTAAATCTTCTGGTGCTGAGGATTTTAGTAGCCTTAGGTTTTTGTTACTCTAAGATTGCTACAGTGAACTGTTTGTGCATTTCTCTACAGGGCAGGAAGAGAACTGTTAGCAATCAAATTGCTACCATGCCTTATGAACAACCACAGTCCCCAAGAACTAGAGAAGGTTCCCAGTATGCAACTCTCCCCTTTACCCAGCAGGATAATTTCTTCACTTTCTCTATGTACAGTTGCCTAATGTCTTGTGATTTCTTTTCCAATTTTATGCTTATTAAATGTTAGCTTGGAGGACCTGTAATCATCACCCCACTGGATTTAATGGTGTTTGGCATTCTTGTGATTAACTGATTTGAATTTATTTTTATATCAACATTCTATTCTGCCTCCATTTTGTATAAGGCATTTAAAAACTGATTTGAGGGATATGTGATATGCTCTGCATACCAATTCTATTCTGAAACTCAAATATATAGATATAGATATATCTATAGATAGATAGATAGATATTTGTGTATACGTATATATATATATATATATATATATTTGTATATATGGTGTGTATATATATATATAGAGATGAGAGAGAGAGAGAGAGAGAGAGAGAGAGAGAGAAATAGAAAACTACCACTATTATCAAGAATGTCACCAAAAATAATATATTTAATATATTTTGTCCTCTTTTCTCTGGTCCCCTTCACTGTTATGATAATTTCATTTTTAAGTGAAGTGAAAATGTATAGGGAAATGATTTTCAATAAGATCACTGGTCTACCCTGTTCACCATCCTTCTCACTCCCAAACATTAGGAGTTTCTCTAAAGCCCATGTCACACAGCCTTTGACTACATGTAGTGATATTTAGTGAACAATAAGACAGAAATGGCACAGTCTCACTTATGTGTGGAATTTAGATGCAAAACTTAAAGAGTACAATGACAGTTACCAGGATTTGAGAGGAAAGGAGGAAGAAGGGAGGATAATATAGAGATGCTGATCAAAGATGCAAAGCTCCTGGTAAACATGAAGAATGTGCTGCCAAGACCTATCGCATGGCACAGTAACCATAGATAGTAATAATGTTTTGTGTTTACTAAAATTGCTAAAGGAGCACATTTTAAATGTTCTCTTGACAAGAAAAATTATGAGGTAGTAGATATGTTAATTAGTTTAATATCATCTTTTTATAATGTATGCATATATCAAAATATCACATTATACTTCATAAATATATAATTATATTTTATTAACTCACCTAAAATTTTAAACAAAGTTATAAAGTAAAAGCCAAACTGAGCAGCTAATGGGTTGTCATTTTTTTCCCCTATATGCACAGCCATTACTGGACTAAACAGCCAATCTAATAAATCACCATTATAATGTATATTCAGACTGTAAGTTCTGTAATTCAAAAAAGAATCCCTGATTAATATAGCTCTTAACATAAAAGTGTTATATATAACTTCTGGTCTCATGCCATTGTCAAGAAGTCCTATATATTCACTGAAAATGTTGATCTCCTTGGAGAACATAGTCTTAGCTCTGACACCACTATGTAGATGTGGGATTTACATGAATAACTGGCAACTGCACCTTAAGCTACTAAGTTAAAAGCAGGGGCTGACTTGTTGTCGTTGGTGTCTTTTTCAGCATTGCTCTTACCTTTGCTGTGTGCCTCATTCCATATAAAGTTGTTCCTAGCCCAAAAGAATAAATAAGCATGCAGCCTTCCCCAGTTATGAGGGAGTCAAAAATGTACAAGGAATCCAACAAATCTACCAGTGGGTTTGAATACCATCATTGCACCAATACTGAGAACTGTGTGTCCTTGCTAATAAACTGACTGAGGAGCAAAATACTAGAGCTAATCTGACTGGAAAAGAAGAAGTAGGAGATTAAAACAGAAGAAGGAAAAGTATGAAAGAGAATTCCAGTTAGGATCATGAAAGAAAGATGGAACACTATTATTGACCCTGTAGAAACTTAAAAAGAACATTATGTAAGTATTATTATGAAAGTTGTGAGCTTTATTAGAAAACCTATTGGAAAAAATGTCTGAGAAAATATTAAGTATCAAATTATGCAAAAAGAAAGCAAGAAATCTGTAACAAGAGATTAAAATAGTAATAAAAATTATTTGAAGGAAAAGACAAGCTCAGATGTCTTTACTCATAAATTTCTACCAAAGTTTTGCATGGTGATTAACACTTCACAGATTCTTTACTGACATAGAGAAAGTCACTTCACAGCTCATTCTGAGGTCAATTGTGATACCTAAAGACAAGAGAAGAAACAAATCCTAGTGGCCAATATTCCTTATAAATATAAGTACATGATTACTTTAGAAAATGCTTTTGAACTAAACTCAGCAGCGTATTAAAGAAATCACATGATTCATGAAATAAAATTTGTCTCCAGAATGAAAGCATCCTTCAGCATATGATAATCAGTTGACATGACACTCATCTCCCCAAAAACTGTAAGATGAAGCCCACTTTTTAATGAAATTCTTATCTATTTAACTATAAAATCTAACAATTCTATAATTTAAGACCATCACAGAAAACAAGAACATAGAGACTCCTTGGATTCAATAAAGGTCCTCCACAAACGTCCTTTAAGCAACACTGTATCTTAAGACCAAAAATGTTCTTAAGATCAAGAACAAGACAAGAATGTGGTTCTCTGCTTCAATCACTTTCTACTGGGAGTCCTACCCAAAGCAATAAGACAAGACAAAGAAACAACAGATACAAAAACTGGAAAGGAATAAAGAATACTAGCTTGATTATAGATGATATGAACATCCTAAAGTATCCACAGAAACACTAGACAACAAAGGAGTTTATTAAGCATGGATTGAGGTTATAGTCTTCTAATTACTAATTTGACAATCTTGAATCACCTGAAGAGGAAATCTCTGTCAGGAGTTGTCTAAATAAGATTGATCTGTGTGTGTATGTCTGGAGGGAATTATAGTGATTCTGTTAACTGAGGTAGAAAAATGTGCCCACTGTGGGTGACACCATTCCATGGGCAAGAGATTATACTAATAGTGGAAAATGTGAAACTTTGGATAAGGGACTTTTGCCTCAAATTCCTGTTGCCTTTACATTTCCACAGTAATGAACTGTAGCCTGGAACTGCAAGCCAAAGAAAATCTTTTATTTTTCCAGGATATTTTTCACAGCAAGAGTAAATGAAGCTAAGACAGGAGCTTAAAGATCCACACAACAACCAGTTAAATTGTTATATATTATCAATAAGCAATCTAAAAACTAAATCAAGAAAATTTGCCAATCGCTTCTTCATAAAACATGATTATTCTCTGCCAGAGATGGCTACAGAAGTATTTCAGGTCTTTAAGTAGGGCAAGTCAGAAACCTTAAGAAGTTTGGTTCTTGACAGTAATTCCAAGGATCAATGGATAGGAACTGGATAATAAGTAGCTGAATTTCAGTATCTCTATTGTTGACTTAGTTTGAGATATTTTTACACTGTTTCCAAAGTCACTGCAAGTGTCAATTCCTATTTCCTATGTGGTAACCTGATTACTTATAGAATGGAAATGATTTCTTTTTTCTCTCATCCCTTCTTTACTCCCATCCTCCACCCTCTAAATTACTTTGCAAATAAATATTTCACACACATCAGTCTTTGTCTCAGACTCTGCATCTGAGACAACCCGGCTGAGGTTACTTTCAGGGTTACATACTTAACTTTCACCTCTTTGGAAAGTCTATTTCCAGAATAGGGACTCCACAGGAAGACCAACAGAGTCAATTAACCTGGACACGTGGGGTCTCCCAGAGACTGAACAGCCAACCAAAGAGCAAGCATGGGCTGGTCTTCCTATGGGTCCTCCAACAACTGGAGAGAGGGTTGTCCCGGAATCTGTTGTCTTTCTGTGTATCCTGTTCCCCTATCTGGGCTGCCTTATGGGAGAGCAAGCACCTAGTCCGCAGTAACTTGATGCCAGGGAGGGATGATACCCTGGGGTGGAGATGGGAGTAGAGGAGAGGAAAAGAGGGGGAATGAGGGAGGAGCTGGGTGGGACTGGGAGAAGAGGGAAGGTTGACATTGGGATATAAAGTCAATAAATAAATTGATTAATGCAGAAAATGAGGGAAAGTGTATTTCTTTGTTCATATTGCACTCAGAAAGAGAATTGTGTTGAAGAAAACTGAATCTGAGCTTGTCAATTCAAGTCTTTTAGAAAACTTATTTGAATTTGTACATGTCTTTGTCAGAGCAGATCTGAATTTAGGTAAGAAGAAACGTGTTTCTGTCTGCAGCATTATCACACAGGGGAAAGAACTGTTACAAGACAGCAAGAGAAAATCTGCTAGTGGGGTGAACGAGATGATCATGAGATGTGCGGGTATCTCCCAAGTTAGAAAGAAAAGAACTTTCCCTTTTATTATTATTTAATTAGAATATAATGATGTCATTTAAGCATTTATTTCCCTCCTTCCTATCCCTTCCAAATTCAATCCCTCATCTCCTAAATTCATGGACTCTTTTTCTTCAATGATTGTTTTCCATTCAAATATAAATGAATAAACGTAAAAGCAACCTGCTGTGTCCATTCAGTGCTACCTGCATGTATATGTCTCTAGGGCTTTTTCTTTAATACCCACGAATTGGTATAGCTTAAAAGAAAGATCTTGAAGAAGTGGAATGAGTCAGATTGAATGTTGGAATGAGCTGACTTTCGACTAGAGCCAGTCCTTGGAATGGACAGTTTCACTATCTTGTTGGGAAGATATGAGTGCAAACACCAGTAAGCATCAAGGAACAAATGAAGGAGCCTAAACTCAGCCCTTTTCTCATGACTATAACAAAACAACAGACAGGAATCGACTTAAGGAAAGAGCTGTTTTGCAGCACTCTTTGAAGATGTACTCCATCCTCACCGCAAAGGTGACTCGCAGCTGTGCTGTTAAGAGCAAGAGGCAGCTGGCCAGTTGAACTCACACTGGGAAGCAGAGAGGTGGATACTGCAGCTCCTTGGGTTTCACCATTTTATTTAACACAAGACATAGTCCATGGGACAGTTTCACTCATGGACACTCTGGATGTGACTTCCCTCAGTTAAACAATCCAGAAAGGTCCTCACCTACTGACCCAGAAGTTTTGTTTTTGTGTTACTTGAAGTTTTGGGGGAGATCTGCAAGAGTTGCCACAAACAACCAGGGAAATCTGGTTCTTGACTCGCTTAGAAGAAAGCTGAAGAACACTTGTAGGCAGAACGGAGAGGAAAGGAGAAAAGAAAGGTTAGGCACTTCAGGAAAGGGCACAGACTGCTAAAGTCACACAGAGGCAGGTCTTTAAACAAGTGCTCTGGGTGAGAGTTCTGGGAGGAAGCGCACACCGCTTCACTTGTGGGATAACTATTCTGCCTATCTCCTTAACAGGCCAGAAAGGAGGTTGTGTCTTCCTAGGGTGACCTCTTAGCCAAAGTGTTGGACCTCCAATCTGTTCCAGAGATTCCATTCTTTTGATCTGAAGGAAATGGGTTTTTGATTGTTTCATTTTGAGTTTCCTGTTACTGTTACTATAAGAGTAGATGATCCCATGTCCTTTCAAAGTGACCTTCACAATTAACCATCACAGGGCTTTATCACCTAGATCATGTCTACTGTATCCCAAAAGTGGTCACTCGTAGGACAGTTTGCCTTATGGCACACAAATGCAACATTCTAGGCCTGATCAGCACCCAACCTTCCATGCTAGATAGCTTCTGAGATATGCTTGAATAGAAACTGTCCTTGGAAGGATATTTACTTACTTATTTATTTATTTATTCATTTATTTATTTATTTATTAGAGAAGAAAGTTTTCCCATTGTTGGGAGGGGAGGCTTGATATAGGCGTCCGTCCTAACTTGTTAGGTGTGTTTTTAGAAGACAGGTGTGTGTGTAACTCACTTCAAATGGAGTCTCAATGTATCAGACTATTCCTTTGCCCTGCATACCTCAGCTAGTTCTTCATTTGCATTTTCTCATAATATTTGCTAATGAAATCTCAAGGTACCGTTTATCCTATTATTGCACCAAGGCCAAAGAGAATAACACAGGAGCACAGTATCCTGATGTTCTGCCCTCCCACCCTCTCCCCCTACCCCCATTCCTCCCCTTCACACACAGTCTGAAAGTCCTTTTGAAGTTTCAGTATAGCTACCCCCAAGTTTAATGGGCCGGGAGTGAGAAGAGGAGCATAGGTGGGCGGGTTGTTGGTTTCACAGAGGAGGGTAGAAATATAGACTAAATGAGAAAAAGAAATTATCTGTCACTAAGCAGGTTCTTTCTCCATCCTTTCTCAGAGCCCACACTCACCTAGGGACTCATACCATAAGCACTCCTTTTTAACAGCTGTTTATCTGGAAGTAAAATGAATAATCCAGCTGGATCAGTGGGTGACTCAAAGTGGACCGACCAATCAAACAGCAGATATAGCAAAGGACCACTGAGTTCCCAGAAAGGAGGGAAAAAAAAAGGATGTGGGGTATGTGTGTGTGTGTGTGTGTGTATGTGTGTGTGTGTGTGTGTGTGTGTGTGTGTGTGTGTGTGTGTGTACGTTTATTGAAAACAAAAAAGGTTTTGTTTTTTTTTTTTTCTTTACAATTTTCTGCTGTTAGCCAGGCTTCTCCCACCCTCCTTTCCACCTTGAGGGGATTTGCATATCAATGCCACTCTGCTTTGTCTTGAGTTCCCTGGCCCCTTGTTGCCTGTTTCCCACCTGAAGCCTAATCCCTGCTTTGCTACAACACAATTGGTTGCTGTAGAAATGATTATGTTGTCACAGAGGATTAGAACTTCAGGTGGAGAATAAGCAGCAGGAACAGATGAACTCTTAATAAATTAGAGGCTGCTAGCAAACAAATGCTCGTAAGTAGAAGAAAGAGCATGGCCATCAGAGGGAAGAAAAAGACAATCAAAACGTAATCACTCCGTCCTGATAAATTGGAAAATTAGTTGAGTTTAAAAGTGGAAATTCATTCTGCTATAAAAAAAAAAAAATAGTCACAACTTGGGGCTAAAAAGGCTGTGCTTGCAACGAGATTTATAGGATTTAGTAGGTTAGTGTTGAGGGAATCTAAACCTGAATGGAAGAGGTCAGGAAAATATGAATGAATGAATGAATGAATGAATGAATGAACAAATAAATAAATAAATGGGAAGGGGAAGCACAGAAGTCACCAAAATTTCAGTAATTCTGGTCCCCAGGGTCTTGTGAAAAGTAGTCTGTCACCATTCAAATGCAACCAGTAGTCACTGTATTTGAGCAATGTGTCTGGAAATGTCATTTACAAGGTCACATAACAGCTCATCATAAAGTAAACGCAGGATGTGATGGAAGAGCTGAATCTCCACTAGTAGAAATACAGAAAGCCAGTGTTTCTTACACACCAGACCCCCTGACAGAGGAGCCGTAGGGGGAGCAAATGGGATGAGTCACCCACATGGTTTGCAGATCTGGAGGTGCCTTCAATTTCTACTGACTGTGAGAGGAGAGAGACAGAGAAGCACACAGCATCAAGAATTAAATTACTGTGGTACTGCTTAAAGGAGATACAAGGCAGAAAGAAAGTTGCTCAGACTTCAGGAGAGACCTTGTTTATGCACAGCAAGTGGGTATTCCTGTCACCCTCGTGCGTGGATGACAAATGCATACAGAAAAAAAAAAAACACCCTTTACAAAAGTGAGGAAATTACTAATACTTATCCATTAGGTTTCGTCCAACAATCCCTTTCTTTTAGAGCTGCTTTCCCTGGCAGCAAGGGAAGGTGGGAAGTGTGGGGTTTTTAGCAGGTAACTATCACTAGGAATTATCCCACCTATTACTCTTTTAAACAGTGATGTCTTCTCCATCATTTCCATGATGTGTGCAGGAGGAGAAATGTCAGCTTTGTATAATTGCTTTTATACCTTTATGCAAGAGCCCTGCAGAGGGAAAGGCACAGTTTGTTTTTTATCTCTCAGTGGCTACAATCATGTCTCCTGTGCATCTTTCACCATAACTGCTTGCCTGGATTATTCATCCCTGTCTATAAAGCAAATATAAAATGACTCTTGTTTTCTCCCATTTGAATAATACTATCACACTGCCATCCATTCAGAGGTAAATTCTCAATACTTAACAGAAGGTTGAAAGCCATCAGTGAAGCCATATCAAAAGCTGTAAAATGACATTTGAAGCTATCTGGAGGAATGGGCAATCAGAGAACCGAGAAATAGAAAATTATTGTAATTACTGGCCTTTGTGCTTGAAAACATCTATTCTATTTTTGTCTAAAATTGTACAATCTATTTATATGTAGGATTTGTGAATTGTGTTAAAGAAAGACTCTATTAATAATCAAACAATGTTGTACGAATGTCTTCTTTTTCTTTTTATTTAAAGGTGAGAAGGGGTCAAAGAAAGGGAGAATGAGAAAACAAGCCTTTGGTGCTTTAGAATGTTCGTAATGTACTTTGTATCTCCCAAGTGATCTCACCAACCCTGTGACCTGTACTGAGAAAAAGTCACAAGTTCAGTCTTTGATGTTGGACAAGAGGAGATAATGCCTGCAGGCCTGGGCTTCTGGCATGTGAAGAGATCAGGTCTTTGCCTCAATGACAGGAAGCTGTCAGTCTTGGTGTTTCAGGATATGCTTCAAGAACAGAACACTGAGGGATATCAGTAACACTGGCTTGCTCACGGGCAACAACAGTAAAGATGGAACACGCTTCTGAAGGTGTCTGTCCTACTCAAGAGTCCTCTGTGGCTCAATAAGTCTCAATGCCACTGCCCTCCACAGCTAGGGAGTTGAGAGAAGTCACTGTCTAGACACCAAAGCAATACAGGACATCCTGTTTTTCAAGAAAATTCGAGCACTTTGGGAAGTGACAAGGACTACAAGTATAAGCAAAGGTAAAGAGAGGAAGAGGAGCTGCTTGGCATTCATCAGAGCTGCATGTTTCTAAGGTCTTTTTTTGAGGTTGTTGGAAATCAAGGGAAGATGGCATGTAGAACATGAGGAGCTGCACAGGGCAGCACAGATGACAGCAAACTGACATTTCCTATCCATGTGAAAAAGCAAGTTAAACTCATTTACAAGGGTCATTCCACTCCTTTTCAAACCAATTTGGGCACCGCATCAAGGACTGCAGCTTCTCAGCTGGCTTATTAGCATTTCAGCAGAGAATGTCAGTCAAACGCTGAGCAGGAGTCTTTGTCTTCACACTTCCCTTCTTTATATCCTTTTGCTGAAAATGAGCTTGAAGCCCTTGAAACCAAGGCCCCTTTCAATTAAAAAAAAAAAGAATGACAAAAGAGCCCATTTAAAGTACAGTTCCAAATGTAGGCCCTTCAGGCATTACAGTACAAAGTAGGGAAGTTAAACAGACAACAATGGGCACTCATGACCTTCCTTCATTCATTAGACAAATATTCAGGAAACAGAGCATGCGTGGGAAGCTGGGCACTGAGCCAGGCATGAGGACAGAGGTGTGGAGAGCAGACCTGTCTTTGTGGATCTTCATTCAAGAGTAGGATGTTGACAGCAGTAAGCAGATACACCCTGTCAGTAGATGGGCATTTACTTGAGGGGTAATAAAACCTATATGTTACGTGGTGTAGAAGTTAAATCTGGTTCTTCCTCCCAGTTCCATGGTCTGAGAAATAAGAGTGACTTAAAATATGTTTAGAAATACCCTGGCTACATAGCTAGGCCATTCTCTGACTAGATCATAATTGAAATTAACCCCTTTATTTTAATCTGCATTCTGCCACAGGACTGGTAACCTGTACTCAGGTATTGTTGGACTCTGAGATCCAAACCAGGAGAAATGCTTCACTAGAAGCACTCACGGACAGCGGATTTGATGCAATAACCTGAAGTTTATTGATAATCGGTGCACCAGGGTTCCCTTGCACGCAGGCAAGAGGAACCCCAAACCAAAGCTGAGAGCAGTTTTTATATGAGGGCAGTTTCATCTCTTAAACAATAACCACAAAGGCTGACCTTAATAGCCATTCCCAGGCCCAGTCTCTAGGTGACTCAGATTTGCACATTATTTTTATGACAATGAGTAGCTTCCGTTTGCCCAGGTTTATTAAGTTAAGGGCCCAGCTTTCTGATTACCTCTCATCTTGGTTCCCCTGGAATGTGTCTAAGTGCTCTGGGCCTTCCCCACCTGCAGGTAGGTTCCCCTCCCTGTGGTCTGAGGAATGTTAATCAGCCTCTCTCTTCCTCCTCTGAATGTTAATCTGGCAGGTGTCCTCTGACTAAGGAATGTGTCCTGGGACAGTAGGATTCTTTCAATTTTAAGTTTAAACTTAGACCTGAAATTCCTACAGTATCATGAGTCAGTCTGTCTAGTCACATCTTCCTGGTGAATCTGATATTCCTTACTCTATTCCATAATTCTTTCTGTCTCCCAGATGTCTCACCTCCTAAGCCATAGGCTATCAGATTTGTTATAGGCTAGTACCACATCTATATAGACATAAGATATTATCACTACAAACTGGGAACCAGCATTTGTGACATTCTGTGTCCCAAGGATTCTTAAAGATTACAGAATGCCCAACTGCAATGCAGACATGTGACATGTAAGTCATCACTTGCACCTGTCACACCTCTCCAGAAATGAATCTTCTTTAATGTCACTTGGATGGTGTGGTCTCAGTTGTACTCTTTGACCAAGAAACCATGTTTTTGAACATTGTTTTAAATACTTTTGTAAATACGTAAAGTTACTGTTTTACTCTCCATCATTTCTATGATGCCATGTTCTTACTTGCGATCATGTTTAAAAAACGTTAAAGTGTGTGTTTGTGTATGTGTGTATGAGTGTGTGTGAGTGTGTGTATGTGTGTGTGTTTGTGTGTGTGTGTACAATACACGAGGAAGATTTACCTTGTAATTATTTAAGAAGAACCTAAGAAACAAGAACAAGAGAATTCTGGGAAATAGAGGTTCTTTTGAGGGACCAAAACCTTACAATAAACATCACTTTCTATTTCTATTCTCTTGTTCTTCATAATGAAAGGCATTAAAGTAGAAATGAGATTTCCCTTGTCCCACAACTAGAGTTGCTCTTGACTGCTTATGCTAACAACGGTCTATTTGTTGCCTTGTAATCTTCATTAGAACTTGTGTGAGTATTCATCTTTGTCTTTATAATGTATAATTCAGTGGTCTCAACCTGTGAGTCCCAGCCCCTCTGGGGTAGATTAGCTTCTTAACAAGAATAGCCTAAGACTATCAGAAAACACAGATATTTACATTATGATTCATCATAGTAGCAGAACTGCAGTTATGAAGGAGCAATGAAAACAATTTTATGGCTGGGGAATTAGCATAACATGAAGAACTATATTAAACGGTTGCAGCATTAGGAAGGTTGAGGACCACTGGTTTGAAGGAAAGAAAGGAAATAGAGAAATAAAGTAATTATATTATAATTTCAAAACAAAATGATAAAACGTGCAGTTCTTCTTTCTTCTATTCTCATCCACCAGGAAAGGAATGTTGCAAATGCTGTAAGCCATGGTCTTGATTCTGGAGACTATAGCAGAACTATCTCAGACCCTCCAGTCATATAAATAATGACACAAATGCTTTCCAATATTTTCAAGCTTTGGACTTTAGCTTACGTAGTCTCCCAGCTACTTTAAATTTAATAATCCTGACATGAATACTTCCTGCCACGTAGTGAACTCTATGTCTCTTCTCTGTTTTGGTCCATCCATTCCTCACCATCTCTGCTGCCTGAATCTCCCACTGCTGATTCTTCTCCTAATAGTTCTCTTTCTATCCAGCAGTTCCACTTCCTACCAAGCTACTGGCCGTCCTTTCTTTAATCAGATAAAAATTCTAGATTGCCTTAGGCAGGTGAGGAAGAACAAATATTTATAAAATATGAGATCAGTAATGGGCCATAGAAATAACAATGCCAACATCTTGCTAACATTTTGCTCTCTGGTGGTTCAGATTTAACAATTGAATACAGAGAGACATACACACCTCCACACAATATACTCAAGAGATGACTAGTTATGTGACTCTTTTATAAGAACACTCTTATGTTATTCAACTTTTTCAGTGACTTAACAGTTATTACAAATATCAAGTCTGAGGAGTTTAAAAATATATTAAATATAAACATCCACTGAAAATAATCTCATTATACAAATCACATATCAGATGTCCTGCATATCAAATATTTACACTCATAACAATATCTAAATTACAGTTATGAAGTAACAACAAAAATAATTTTAACCAGGAGTCACCACAACATGAAGATTTGTACTAAAGAGCTGCAACATTAGAAGAGTGAGAGTCACTGGTGTAATGCACCATTCAGGAATTTGACATATACCTTGGTAGCCCTGAAGAAGGCTGCAAATTTCAGGTAGGAAAAATACAGCAAAATGAACAGACTTGTGCCAGGTTACTCTAGAACTCTCTCAGGCTCTCAGTGTAGCTGTCCTGGGAATGCACCCTATGGCTGCCCACTCTTGAGTTGCTGAGGGAGAAACACACCCACTTCTGAATGAAAAAAAAAAAGCACAACAACACAAAGTGTTGGTTCCTGGGCATCTTTCATGAAGACTGGAACGCACATTGCCGTGTGGCAGCTCCACCAGACCCTTGGTTGCTCTCTTTCGACAAATGCTGTCAGATACTCTGCACTACTGGTTCTTCTGTCTGCATCCCTTAGCATGAAATTTGTTCTTGGGGAAGGGTCTGATATTTGCAACTGAACAGGAGTGAAGCTATAAGTTGACATTAAATCGTGCAGACTTTTCTAAGCCTTTCTCGTTGTAACCCCAGAGCTGTCACTCCCTCACTGAGCAGCCTTGTGTTCCTCATAAGTGTCAGGCACTCTGCTCTGTTCTGGGATCAGAAAACTTTCACTTACAGAGTTCTTTACAACTTACAAAAGCTGTTACATAGTTAAGCTCAGAAACTGAATTCTGAGTCACAAGCTAACAGAACTGAGTTTTTTTGCTTTGCTTCTTTCATGACTTGAGCACAGTAATCATTGTTCCATGGTTCACAAAGAGTTTAAAATCTCAAGGTTGTCTCAACTACATTTCCAAAGCAATTAGACTCAATATGAACAAAAATAAATATTCTAACTTAACGCTGACTCCATGAACTAGGAAAAATAACACATTAAATCAACATTTTTCTAAATGCAGCGTGGGACAAAGAAAAATGGTGTTATGCATCAGATCAAAAAAGGTTGAATTTTATTTGAAGTACTCATTTATTTGTGGAAAGATCTTACATAAGATCTTTAAAAACTGAGCAGTTTTTTTTTTCAGGGAAAAAAAGTTCTCTATATTCAAAGCATTAAGAAAAGTGTCAGAATTTCCAATAAAAAATATTACCTGGATTTTGAAATTTTGAATATACATTATTGATTTACAGCCATATTTTCCCCAAGCAAACGTTTCTTTGAGCAAACAACCAAGTTCTGTTTTTTCTACTGTTCTTTAGACTCCTTTTGGCTCTGTGGGACACAGGTGATCTGAACCCTAGCTTACAAAGGTAGTGTTATTAAGAGACATTGGCTTTTGTACTTAGGCTTATATAATTCTTTAAAAGTCAGTATAATACTAAATTTCTCTATATAAAAGTCACTATGGTGTGCAACAGTAAGTTCAAAGTTGCATAGCTCGAAGGAGCAGCCTGGGCAATGAAACATGCAAAAGTTTACATAGGGAAGATAAAAAATTAGTACTATAAAATAAAAAAGAAATGGATTGTTTTCGTTGTTTTTCTTTTTGTTTTATTTTGAGACCAGATGGTAGTTCTTGCTCTTCTGGAACTGACTCTGTAGACCAGGCTGGCCTCGAACTCAGAGATCTGCCTACCTCTGACTGCCAAATGTTGGCTCTAAAGGTGTGCACAGTATGCCCAGCTGGGAAATGGATTCTTAAGAGCTCAAGGCTCTAAAGAGAAAAATCCTATTATTACTAAGAGGGAAGTTTTGCATAAGATATCATGGGTCACACATGGGTCATGTAGAGATCATGGGAAAGGTATTTGTGTGAAACAGGAAAAAAATGATTAATGCAGATTAACAACTAGGAACCACATATAAAGTGGTGTGCCAATTGCAATATGTTGGTAGACTTTGAAAGCTAGCGTAGTTCCTTATGTTTTCTTTGATAGCAAATAAGAAACAAGGACTATTTTAATCCGTAGATGTAATTCATTAGTCTTATGTCACAAAATATTAATCTCAAACTATCAGAGAGAGAAAATTTTCTTCAGTTTTTACAAATATTGCATAACAGTCTATAAACTTCTATCGCTTTAAAATTCTGTCGCAGTAAATAATATACAACAAATTTTCTCTCAACTACCTAAGTTGTGAAAAAGTAGAAGAAATCTCTAAGACCAGAAGTAAATGAAGCTGAATGCTCATTTGGTACCGCGCAGAGAGGGTTGCTTTACCATAGCTGTTCAGGGCCATAAAAGCCTGGATGGTGTAATTTAGATGTATTAGTTGGGACATGTGGAATCTAGAATAGTTTAAATTTTTTAAAAAAAATTATTTATTTATTTAATTTAATATAAATGATTTTCTGAATTACTTAACAGTAATTAATAAGTTTAAACAGTCAAAAAATGTATTGCTTGTGATGGTAATTAGGTCGATAAAATATGGTGAAATAGCCAAGTGTAGATGCATGTGTCTAAAATTCTGGCATTCAAGAGGCTAAAGCAGATGACTATTGCTTAACACTTGCCTGTATTACATGGTGAGACCTTATGTCACAAAAGAAGCATAGAAAGAAAAACTGTCATAACTAAATTAAGTTAAAATATTAAATAACAAAACATTGTTAGGTAAATTGCTCAAATTGATATTAAAACCACAATAAATTTATTTTGTCATATCAAAGTTGGACAAGGCAACCCAATAGGAGTAACAGAGCCCCAAGATCAGGCACAAGAGCCAGAGACCCCTGGTTCTCAGTCAGGAGTTTCATAAAATACTAGGCTAACAATAGCTGTAATATATATGCAGAAGATCTGGACAGGCTCATATAGGCCTTGGATTTGGGCTTCAGTCTCTGAGAGTTCATATGAACTTCCTTAGTTGGTTCAGAACTGCTGGGTGTCCTGCAACTTCTCTGTCTTTTACAATCATTTCACTTCTTCTTTCCCAGGATTCTCTGACCTCTCAGAGGAGGGCTTTGATGGAGTATCTAATTTAGACTCTCTACATAATGTCTGGCTGTGAGTCTGTGCAAATGTTCCCATCTGATGCCAGAGAAAGCCTCTTTGATAATCGCTCAATAAGACGCTAATCTATGAGTATAACAGGATATCATTAGCAGTCTTTAAAGACAAAACAATAGCAATTGGTTCTGGTTTTATGATAGATCTCTGTGTATGAAGTCTCTGGTTCTTGGTCACTCAAGCAGTTTCCAGTGTGGTTTCCTCTAGTGGAATGGGCTTTAGATCAAATCTTAAATATTTTAGATGAATATCTTAGATATAGATCAGCTAGTCTCACACATGTTGCTCCACCATTGCCTAGCATATTTTTCAGGGAAGGCAGATTTTAGTTAAAGGTTTTGTGGCCAGTTTGGTGTCCATGTTTCTCTCTCTGTAGCCTGTCTAGTACTTTTCTGCATCAAGGAAACTACAATAACTTAGGGCTGAGGGCTCCATGTTCCCACCAGCTCCACTTCCCATGGTCAATGAGTTGTACGGGTGTTGTCCTTGGCACTAATACTGACAATATTAGTCACTGACTGTGACTGATAGTGCCCCGCTGTCAGTTTGTGGAGAGGAGAGTTTTGCCTTAGCCTGGTTGTTTGAGGTTTTCTATGAGAACCCTTTGACAAACAATTCAATTAAATACGCACTAGTCTCACAACTAGAAGCCTTGGATAGCTATGAAAGGGACAGTTGAGATTCCTCAGCCCCCGTTCACGTAAAGTCCTCATTAGGATCACCTTCATAGATTATAGGAAGTTTCCACTTTTCCACTTACTGTTTCCACACCACCCGAAAATCCCTCCATCCAGTTTTCTCTCCCCATACTATCTCCTCCACCCCATCTAGCCCAAACGTCATCCTTCCCTCCCACCCATGCTCCTGTCCATCACCCAACCTCAGTATGTCTGTAAAATCTACTCTATTTCCCCTTCTCAGGGAGGTCACTTCATTTGTCCTAGATGCCCTCCTCTCTCTGATTTTTTTATTTGTTTGTTTGGTTAATTGGTTGGCTGGTTGGTTTTTTTGTTTTGTTTTCTTTTGTTTTTTGCTTAATTATTATTTACTTAAAAGCTACTATCCCCTTATAAGTGAAGACATACCATATTTATCTTTGGGTCTGGTTACCTTGCTCAGGATAATTCTTTTTTTTTTAAGTTCCATCCATTTGCCTTCAAATTTTATGATGTCATTTTTTTTAACAGCTGGGTAATACTGAATTGTATAAATTTATTATATTTTCATTATCCATTTGTGTAGTGAAGGACATCTAGTTTTATTCCAATTATTGACTATGGTGATTTAAACAAAAATAGTCCCCACCCCAGGAGGAGTGGCAATATTATGAGGTATGGAGTAGGTGTGGCTTTGTGGTGTGGTGGACTTCTAGGTTTCAGATATCAAAGGTAAGCCTAGTGTGTCATTCTCTTTTGGATGCCTGCAGATCAGAAGTAGAACTCAACTCTTTCTACAGCAGCATATGTGCCTGGAGGCCATCATGCTTTTAACCATGATGATAATGGACTAATCCTCAGAAACTGTTAACCAGCCTCAATTAAATGTTTTCCTTTTTATAGGAATTGCCATGGTCCATCCAAAAGTTTGATAGCTGAGTTGGTGTCCCAATGTCTCCATTGGAAGTCTTGCTGGTTACAGGAGATGACTGGTCAGGCTCCATATTCCCCACTGCTAGTTGTCTTGGCTACATGAAGGTTACCCCATAGATGCTAGGGAGTTTTCAGTAGTCTCTCCTAGTATTCTCTCCTTTCCTCCACCAGTCTGATCCCTCTTGTTTCCATCTCCATCTCCAGACCTTACAGCCCTCTACCCACCCTGTCCACACACAGTGTCTATTCTATTTCCTCTTCTCAGTGAGATGCATGCATCCTCCCTTGATCCCTCCTTGCTACTTAGCTTCTTTGGGTCTATGGACTGTATCATGTTATCTTGCACTTTTTGACTAATAGCCACTTATAAATGAGTACATACCATGTGCAGTGGTGAATTGTTAATCTACTTGAGCTCCCAGTGGGTGCTGTTGTGCAGATCTGCACCTGCCCAAGAGCTCTGGAATTCAGGAATGAAAGACATATGTGCAAGATTATTTTTAATATGCCTTACTAGCTCAATGTCTAGGCCACTCCTGAACCTCTATGTGGCTAACACACTCCCCTCAGGTATTTCTGAATAATGCTTGCTAAATCTATATTTCATCTTGGCTACCGCAGGTCCGAATTGGGGAAGTGGCCACTGGAACCACTTTCCTGGATTCTTACACTTTGTTGGGAAATCTAAAAGTCCCACCTCTGTCTCCTTGCCCAGCCATTGGCATTAGCAACTTTATTTCCCAGTCAGAGCCAATTGGAGGCATAACTGCAAACAGATTTTTTTTTTTTGTGGGTGTGGGGGTATAGCACAATTAGCATGAGAACTCAAGCTGCTACAACCATGTGTCTTCAAGCATCTCGGTTACACCCACTCAGCAACAATATCTTTTCTAGTCCTGTTCATTTGTCTGCATTTACATGATGTCACTGTTTTTTATAGTTGATTGATACTCCATTATGTAAACATTCTATTTTCTTTTTCCATTCTTTGGTTGGGAAATATCTAGGTTATTTAAGTTTCTGGCTATTATGAATAAAGGTGCTATGAAACTAGTTGAGCTAGTGTCCTTGTGGTATGGTGGAGCGTCCTTTGTCTATATGCCCAGAAGTGGTATAGCTGGGTCTTTAGGTAGATCTAGTCCCAATTTTCTCAGAAACTTCCAAATTGAATTCTAAAGTGGCTGTACAAGTTCACACTTCTACCAGCAATGGAGGGGTGTTCTCCTTGCTCCATATCCTTGCCAACATGAGCTGTCTCTTGACTTTTTGATCTTACCCATTCTGACAGTGGTAAGGCAGAATCTCACAGTTAGTTTGGTTTACGTTTCCTGGCTGACAAAGAATGTTGAACATTTCTTTAAGTGCTTCTCAGCCATTAGGGATTCTTCTGTGGAGAAATCTCTGTTTAGATTTGTACCTTATTTTTAATACAATTATTTGGTTTGTTGATGTCTAGTTTCTTGAGTTTTGTTTGTTTGTTTATTTTTTAGATATTTTGGGTATCTGTCCTCTGTCAGATGTGGGGTTGGTAAAGTTTTTTTTTCCCTCATTCTGGAGGCTGCCATTTTGTCCTAATGACAGTGTCCTTTGCCTTCCAGGAGCTTTTTGGTTTTTTAAGTCTCACTTATTAATTGTTGATCTTGGTATAAGAGAGAATGCTTTTCTATTCATGAAGTTGTCTCTTGTGCCAATGTGTTCAAAGCTGTTCTTCACTTTTGTTTCCATAAGGTTTAGTGTATACGGTTTTATGATGAGGTCTTTGATCCATTTGAACAGGATGACAGATATGGATCTATTTGCATTTTCTATATGCAGACATCCAGTTAGGGAGTGGACCAATAACTGGTCCAGCCTGAGACCTCTGCCATGAGAGAAAGCCCACCCCTGATATTATTAATGATATTCTGCTCTACTTTTTGACAGGTACCTGGCATAGCTGTTATCTGAGAGGCAACTGATGGAAACAAATGAGAGACCCATAGCTAAACAATAGGTTGGAGCTTGGTAGGGGAAAGAAGGATTATAGGAGCCAGAGATGTCAAGGACACCAAAAGAAAACCATAAAGTCAACTTATCTGGGCCCACAAGAGCTCACAGAGAGTGAACTGCCAACCAGGAAGCCTACATGGGGATGACCTATACCTTCTACATGTATATTGCCTTTGTGTATCTTGATATTGGGGCTCCTCAAAGCCCATAGGAGAAGGAGAAGGGCTGTGTCAGGACTCTGTTGCCTGCCTTTGGGGCACCTTCTTCCTACTGAGCTGCCTCAAATACCTCAATAGGAGAAAATGTGCCTAGTCTTACTGCAACTTGATATGTTAGGGCTTGATATCCATGGAAGACCTTCCTTTTGCTGAAGAGAATGGGTGGAAGAGTGGATGTGAGGAAGTGAGGGCGGGGCAGGGAGCAGAACTGGGAAAGGGAAAGGAATATCTGCAGTCAGGATGTAAAGTTAATTAAAAAAGGAAAGAGGAGGAGGAGGAAACGAAAGAAACAAAGACAAAACAAAGACTTACATGGTGTCTCTTCACAGGAATACAACCATGACACAGAAGATCGTACCAGGTATTTCTGTTATCGACCTGACCAAGCTTTTGCTTAGAGGAATCGGAACTTTGATCTTGACTCAGAAAAGCAGCTGAACACTTTAAATGAAGCTTATTGGGTCATTCCAATAGGAGCAAATGAGACAGCGGTGGTGAGGATGATTTCAATGGGGAAGGCCTAGCTCAAGACATTTCAGAGGGGAAGAATTTTAGTATGTGCTCTTGGAGACTGTTCTTGTGATACTTTGGCAATAAATAAATAAATAAATAAATAAATAAATAAATATGTGGTTGCTTTCTGTCCTTGTCCAAAAATTCTACCTGAAGTTAAATTGAAGAGTTTTGGATTTATTTTGTTTACAGAGGAGATTTCAATATAGCCTACTGCAGATTGTGTCATGTAGTTATTAGTGGTCACTCTTATACAGATCTATAATGAAAAGGAGCAAGCTGAGCAAGGAAAGTTGCAAAATGTACAATTTAAGGAGAAAGAGGGCACCAGAAAGTAGAATGGAAGTAAGTTCCGTGGTCAAGGATGAGCAGGTTTAAAAAATACTGATGTTAAATGGAATAAAGGGAGTGGTGACCTCAGGGCAAGACCGCATACATCTAAGCTTCCAACTTGTGAAAAGGAATGAAAAAAAAAAAAAACTGAAAAGGAATTAAAGAAAAATTTAGGTTAGGCATGGTTGTGTACACTTTAAGTACCAAAACTCAGAAGGCAGAGAGAGATCTCCGAGATTGAGCCAGCCTGGTCTACAGAGGGAATTCCAGGACAGCCACACTTTGGCAGAGAAAAAAACATGCTTAAAAAAAAAAAAAAAAGCTGATGAAAATATATTTGAATGAGAGGGTCAAGTTCCAGTCCCAGGAAGCTGTAGACCTTGGCAGCTTTGGCCTCTTGCTTTAGAGTCAAGGAAACAAACCAAAAAAAGAAAAGAAGAAGAAGAGGAAAAGAAAAAATGGGAAATAGAATTGTCTTTTATAAGTAACTATAAGTAAGGAAAGTCACTTAGGCCAGGCATATGTCAGCAGTATTCATGCATGCAAGCCTAGAGAGGCCAATGAGTGACACTGTGAAAATGAAGCCTGGATTTCCTTGGAGACCCCAAGATGCTGGAGATGCCAGAGTCACAGGATACATGCCAAGGAATACTGCTAAGAAGGAGTGGAATTCCCCAAGAGAAAGAAGTAAGCTACAGTCAACAAAGCTGAAAGAAGTTGGAGATATGAAAAGTGTTTTGATATCAGAAATTTAGATGCAGAGTTTGGGGTTTGTGCAGCTGGTTTCAGACTTTCTTTGGCCCAGTACTTCCTCATTATGTTCCCTTTCCTCCCTTTAGGAACAGTAATGTATATTCTATGCTATTGTAAGTTGGAAGGATGCGATCTGCTATTTGATTTTGATCTTATAGAGGATTAAAGTTAAGAAACTGAATGAGTGTCAGATAGATTTTAAACTTTTATACGTTGCTGATACTGTGATAAACTGTGGGACTTTTGAAGTTAAACTAAATGTATTATGCATTATGATGTGGCTACAAGTCCATGGGGACCAGGCAGTGGAATGTAGTGGTTTGAGTAAAAATGGCTCCCACAGGCCCAAAGGGAGCACACTATTAGGAGGTACGCCTGGTTTGAGTAGCTGTGACCTTGTTGAAGGAAGAATGTCTCTGGGGGTGGGTTTTGAGATTTCAGATGCTCAAGCTAGGCCCAGTGTGTTTAGAACTCTCAGCTCCTTCTCCAGCACCACTTCTGTCTGTTGGCTACCATGATTCCCACCATGACTATAATGGACTAAACCTCTGAAACTGTAAGATAGTCTCAATTAAATGTTTTGTTTGTTTTTAATTAAGAGTTGCCGAAACATGGTGTCTCTTCACAGCAATAAAGCCCTAAGTAAGACAGTGGTTCTTATGAATAGAGAAGCCATGAAGATGGTTGAACAAGTGTCCTTATACTGTGGTGGGTATCCTTTGGGTATGTGCACAAAAGTGGTATAACTATGTCTTGAGGTACATTGATTCTCAACTTTCTGAGGAACTACTATATTGGTTTTTCAAAATGTTTATACAAATTTGACTCCCACCAGCAATCGAAGAATGTTCCCCTTACTCTACATCCTTGCCAGTATGAGCTGTCATTTGTATTCTTGATCTTAGCCATTTGGTAGGTTAAGAAGGAATCTCAGAATAGATTTGATTTGTGTTTCCTTAATGGCTAAGGATGTTGAACATTTCTTTAAGCATTTCTAAGCCATTTGAAATTCCTGTATTGTGAATTCTGTTTCGAACTTTGCCCCATTTATTAATTGTATTATTTGATTTTTTTTTATTTCTAGTTTTTTGACATCTTCACACATTTTGGTTATTAGTCCTCTAGCAGATGTGCAGTTGGTAAAAATCTCTTCTCATATGTGTGTGGATTTATTTCTGGGCCTTCAATTAAATTCCATTGATCAACATATCTGATTTTAGGCTAATTTCATGTGGTTTTTATTATTATAGCTCTGTAGTACAAATTGATATCAAAATGGAGGGACATCTAGACATTTTTTATTATCCAAGATTGCTTTAGCTACCCTAGGTTTTTGTTTTTGTTTTTCCATATGATGTTGAAAGAATTGTCCTTTCAAGGCCTGTAAAAAATAGTGTACAGATTTTGTATCTGTAGATTGCTTTTTGTAAGATGGCCATTTTTACTATGTTGAATCTATTGATCCATGAACATGGAAGATTTTTAATCTTCTGATAATATTCTTCAATTCCTTTTTTTAAAAACTTGAAGTTTTTTTTTCATATATTTGTTTCAGTTGCTTGGTTACAGTTACCCCAAGATATTTTGTATTATTTGAAGCTGTTGTGAAAGGTTTTGTTTCTCTGATTTCTTTCTCAGTCCATTTGTCATTTGAATATAGCAGGAGGACTACTGATTTTTTAAATTAATCTCTTTTATCCAATTCCTTTGCTGAAAGTGTTTGCCATCTATAGGAGTTCCTTCAGGAATGTTTAGGGTCATTTATGTGTACTATCATATCATCTGCAAATAGTGACCATTTGACTTCACCTTTTCCAATCTGTACTTGCTTGATCTCCTTCACTTCTTACTGCTTTTAGCGAAAAGTTGAAGTCATGTATTGAATAGATATGGAGAACAACCTTGTCATGTTCCAGATTCCAGTAAATCTTCTTTGGGTCTCTCTCAATGTAATCTGATATTGTTACAGAATTGCTGTATTGCTTTCATTGCATTTAGATATGTCTCTTGTATCCTTAATATCTATAAACATTATTAAATGGGTATTGGATTTTATCAAAGGCCTTTTCCTCATCTAATGAGATGACTGTATGTATTTTTTTTCTTTCAGTTTGGGTAATACAGTGGGTTTCATTTCACTGATTTTCATATATTGAACCATGTAGCAGGATATTTATTCTGCTATATTGTATCGTAGTGGAGCTCAGTGATTAGGCAGTAGAAGAGGAGGTGGAGCTGGGAGAGAAAGAGAAGAAGGGGAGGGAGAAAAAGAGGAAGTGGAGGGGAAATGAGGGAGGAGAAGAAGGAGGCTAGCTGCCATGGAGAACCACAGATGGGTCAAAAGCTCTCCTGGGTAGCAACTTCTATCAAAAGGTTAGATACGGGGTCACAACTCTAATTGTGTGGGCATCTTGTTAATTGATCATTTCTAAATATATAAATCCTTTAGATAATCATTAAGCTTTAAGAGTCTTCATTATACCAGGTACTGCGAGGATGGCAGATATTGTCTGGGGTTCAGACGAGCTTTGTGGATGCAGCGTGGTTAATTGGCAGAGCCATCCCCCATGCTGGCATCTCATGGGTCTAGTTGTGGCACACCTGGCCTTTGACCACTTTTAACTGTGGCATGCATGGCTTCTGGCTACTTCTAGTGCAGAACGTGGTGGCCAGAGCTAAGCAGAGCTGCCCCCCACCGATTAGATAGCTCACCCACACAGATGATTTTCTAGATATCTCCCTTACAGAATCATCCTTGCATCTCTGGGATGAAGCCTACTTACTTGATCATGAAGGGTAATGTGTTTTTTAATTCAGTTTGTAAGCATTAAATTGTGCATTTTTTCATCTGTATTCGTAAGAGAAATTGGTCTGTAATTCTCTCTTTCTCTTGAGTCTTTATGTAACTTGGTTATCTAGGTAACTATGCCTTCATAAAATGAATTGGGCAATGTTCCTTCTGTTTCTATTATGTGGAATAATTTGAGGAGAATTGGCATTAACTCTTCTTTGAAATTCTGGAAGAAATCCATGCTAAAACTACCTTGTCTTTTGTTGTTGTTGTTGTTGGAGACTTTTAATGACTGCATCTATTTCAATACTGGCTATAGACCTATTTAAATCTTTATATGATCTTATTTTAACTTAAGTAAGTGGTACCTATATAGAAAATTATTCATTTCTCTTAGATTTTCCAATTTTATGGGTTATGGTTTTTAAATTATGTCCTTATGATTCTCTGGATTTTCAGTGTTCATTGTTATCTCCCTCCACTTTCTTCTCTGATTTTGTTTTTTGATATTCTTTCTCTGCTGTTTAACTAGTTAGTAGATATATGGATATGTCTATCTTTTTGATTTTCTCAAAGAACCAACTCTTTCTTTCATTGATTCTTTGTATTCTCTTTGATTCTATTTTTTGATTTCAGTCCTGAGTGTGAGTATTTTTGGCAGTCTATTTCTCTTAGGTATGGTTACTTCTTTTTTTTCTAGAGCTTTCTGATGTGCTGTGAAGTTGCTAGTATGAGATCACTCCAGTATTTTCATGTAGGTGCTTAGTGCTTTGAACTTTACTCGTAGCACTGCTTTCCTTGTGTACCTTAAGTTTAGGCATGCTTTGTACTCATTTCATTAATGGCTTAAAAGTCATTTATTCATTATTTATATCTTGATTCATTTTTCATTTAGTAATGAGTTGTTCAGTTTCCATAAGTTTACGAAGTTTTTATGGTTTCTTTTCTTCAAGATATCCAACTTTAATTTGTGATGGTCTGATAGAGTGCAGGGAGTTATTTCAGTATTCTTTTATCTGTGGAGATTTGTTTTGTGTTGGAGTATGTGGTCGATATTTGAGAAAGTTCCATGGGGTGCAGAGTAGAAGGTATGTTTTGTTGTATTTGGGTAAAATGTTTTGAAAATATTTATTAGGTCCATTTAGCTTATAACATCTGCGATGGCCAGGATTTCTGTGTTTAGTTTTTGTTTGGATGACCTGTCCATTGGTGAGAGGAGCACTTAAGTCTCTCATTATTAGTGATTGAGCATCAATATGTGATTTAATCTGTAATGTTTCTTTTACAAGCTTGGGTACCCTTGTGTTGGGGCATACATGTTAAGAATTGAAATGTCATCTTGATGGATGTGTTTCTTTTGAAGAGTATGCAGTGTCCTTCCTCATCTCTTTTGACTAGTTTTGGTTTGAAGTCTATGTTGTTAGATATTTAAATGGCTAGCTACACCAGCTTGTTTCTTAGGTTTATTTGCTTGGAACCACTTTTTCCACCTCTTCATCCTAAAGTAATGTCTATTCTTTATGTCAAAGTGTGTTTCTTTCTTGCAGCAGAACACTGGATCCTGTTTTCATATCTACTCTGTTAGTTTGTATCTTTTTCATTGGGGAATTAGACCATTGTATTGAGAGGTATCAATGACTAACAATTGCTGATTTTTTGTTGGTGGTGGTGGTAGTAGTTGTAGTTGTGATGGTGTTTTTGTTTGTTTGATTGATTGATTGTTTTATTGTGTATGTTGCGCATTTCCCTTCTTTACATTTTGATGGTATTAGACTATTCACTCCCTATGTTTTCTTCTGTTTAGCTAACCTAATGTCTTAGGTTGATATTTTCCTTCTAATACCTACTGTAGGGCTGGATTCATAGACAGAGATTATTTAAATTTGATTTTATCATGAAATGTCTTATTTTCTCAATTTATGGTGATTGAAAGTTTTGCTGGGCATAGTAGTTTGGTCTTGTATCTGTGGTCTGTTAGAATCTAGACAACACATCTGTCCAAGCTCTCTGTCTCTTAGAGCCTTCATTGAGAAGTCAGGCATAATTCTAATAGGCCTTCCTTTATGTTAGTTGGTCTTTTTCTCTTGTAGCTCTTAATATTTTTTTAATGTATACTTAATGTTTTGATTATTTTGTAGTAAGGGGACTTTCTTTTCTGGTCCAATCTGTTTAACATTCTGTATGCTTCTTTTACCTTTATGGGCATTTACTTCTGTCTTAGTTATGGTTTTATTGCTGTAAAGAGACAACATGATGATGAAAACTCTTACAAATATTTACTCTATGTTAGTTTACAGTTTTAGAGGTTTAGTCCATTATCATCATGGCAGGAAACAAGGCAGCATGCAGGCAGACATGGAATTGGAGAAGGAGCTGAGAGTTCTACATCTTGATTCACAGGTAGTAAGTAGAAGGAGACTGTGTGCCACAGTGGGCATATCTTAAGCATAGGAGACCTCAAAGCCTGCCTACACAGTTATACATTTCCTCCAACAATGTCATACCTCCTACTAGTGCCATTCCCTATGGACCAACCTTTCAAACACTTTAGTCTGTCTATGGGGGCCATTTCTATTCAAACCATCACAAGTTTTGTGGAGTTTTTTTCCCAAAGAGGTTAAAATTCTTTGATTCTTTACTTTTTTCATTTATTTAATTATTTATTTTTATTCACTTTACATCTCCATCACAGACCCCCTCTTCTCCCAGTCCCTCTTCATGTGGCTCTTCCCCGCCACTTCTCCCCTTTACCTCAGAGAAGGGGAAGTCACCCCCTGAGTATCAACACACCAAGTACTTGACACCTCAAATCCCTATAGGACTAGGCATATCCTCTCTCATTGAAGTCAGGCAAGGAAGCCCAGTTAGGGGAACAGGAACCATAAGCAGACAACAGAATCAGGGTAAGTTCCTACTTGAGTTCTTGGGAGACCAGCATGAAGACCAAGCTGCATATCTGCTACATATGTACTATAAGGAGTGAGAAGGTTAAGCTCTTGTATGCTCTTTGGATGTTGGTTCAGTCTCTGGGATCCCCTAGGAGTCCATGTTTGTTGACTCTGTTAGTCTTTTTGTAGAGTCCTTATTCTGTTCTGGGTCCTCAAATCTTGCCCCAAATCTTCCTCAAGACTGAGCTTGGTCTAATGTTTGGCTCTTAATGGGTCTTTGCTTCTGTTTTGGTCAGCTGCTTTATGAAGTCTCTCAGAGGACAGTTATGCTATGCTCCTATCTGTGAAACCAGGCTGACAGATGCAAATATAGCCTCAGGTTTCAAGTTAGTTGGACAAGGCAGCCCTGCATTGTGTCCCTGTTGATCCTTTGAGGACAGCTCAGCACACACACATACACACACACACACACACACACACACACACACCCCTTTCATTTTTGTCCATGTCATACAGGGTACCTGTGTATCCAGATCAGCAGTATCAAATATGAATGTCACAGTGTTTTCACATGTTGTATCATTGTGGCAAGGCTTTGCCAGACAAAGAGGCATTAAAGTCTCACAGTGTGTCCCTGTGAATCCACTACCCGTGCATTCACAATAGTAGATTCTCCTCCATTCATACATAGTCCTCCATGAAGACATGGATGACTGACACATTCATCAAAATTGAGTTCACAGTGGTCTCCAAAGACTCCGGGTGTATAGTCACAGAAGTAAGCCCAAGAGTATGCTGACACGTGGCACTATGTAGGCACACTCATTAATTACCAACTCACAGTTCACACCAGAATACTCTTAATATATACAAATATGTATATCTTATCTCATTGAGGCACATAGCCTCATTCATACAGGGATCTTAACACATTTATCCACTTCCAAGTAAATGCTTGCCTTGGTATCTACCACATGCCCTCTTCTATGACTTTGTTGAAAATATTTTCTGGACTTTTGAACTATGTTTCTTCTCCTTCCTATATAACTGTTGTTCTTAGGTTTGTTCTTTTCACAATGTCCCATATTTTCTGGATGCTTTGTGTGATGTTTGGTTCTTTTTTTTTTTTTTTTAGATTTAACATTTTTTTTTGACTGAAGTATCAATTTCTTCTGTCAAATCTTCAGTGTTTGAGAGTCTCTCTTCCATCTCTTGTTTTCTGTTGGTAAAACTTGTCTCTATAGTTTGTGCTTAAATTTCTAAATTTTTCACTTCCGGATTTCCCTTGATTGCTTTATTACTTCTATTTTCACTTTTAGGACTTAAACAGTTTTATATGTTTCCTTCAACTGTGTGTTTTTGTTTTCTTCACTTTCTTTGAAGGATTTATTCATGTCCTCCAACTGTTTCTTTTGTGTTTTCCTAGGTTTCTTTAAGGGATTTATTCATTTACTTTTTAATTAAGGACTACTATCATCTTCTTAGAGTTGATTTTAAAGTTGTTTTTCTTATGTTTAGGCTATGTTAGAGTGTCCAGAGCTACTGTGGTAGGATAACTGGGCTCCAGTAGAGACTTATTGCCCTTACTGTTGATTGTATTTTTATGTGAGTATCTCCACATCAAGGTTTGGGAAGATTAAAGAGTGAAGTGCTGGTTTCCGATTTGTCCTTCTTGGGTAGGTCTTTGGCCCTTTTGTTTCTGTTTCCTCTCTGGATTTTATGAGAGTATAATGGTGGTTTGTTGCTTGTTTTTTTTGTCTTGTTTGGCTGGTCTGTTTACAGGGGTGCCTGCTGATGTTTGGGGCTGGGTAATTGGGATGAATTGAAGGAAGGAAGGTTCAAAGAGAAGGACTTTATAATCCATTAAGGATGGGGTTAGAGAGGAAAGGGAGACTACAGTAGGTTTTCAGTTACAGGGCTGTAAATGGCAATGTAGGGATGGGATCTTGAGAGCAGTAGGAAAGGTGAGGGTCTGCCTTCAGACTATTTCCTTGGAAGGAGCTGCTCTTGGGCTACCATGGCACGGCTAGTGGATATGTAGTCTGGAAAACAGAAACAAGTAGGTGGAGGAAGGTTAGAAAGACATGTGGGCTCCACAGTTGTGGGGAGGGGTAAGGGAATGCTGCAGCCAGAGTTCTATTGTAGTATTAGAGACTAGATTGGTGCATTAGGTCTGGAGAAACAGAGAGAAGAAAAGGTCTATAAGGAGTCAAGCTGGTTTTCTGGCAGGTGCAGCTTGTGGTTTAGCCATATATTTCACTTTTTGAGTTCATAACATAATTACATCATTTCTCCTTCCCTTTCCTCTCCCCAAACCTTCTCACATACCTCTACTTGTTCCTTTTCAAATTCTTGGCCTCTTTTTGTATCAAATGTTGTTAAATATGTATATAGGTGTATAGGTATGTTTATAAATACACATACATACACGCACACACCACAGAGACACACACTCTACACAAAGAACGACAGGCAACTACAGAATTGTGCAAGTGGGAGAAGTAATCTTCTCCTTCCAGGGAAAAGCACACCAATTGGCCATACCAATGTATACTGTCCACCCTGAAAACATACATACAAGCAACACTATACAGACTAAGCAGTTTGTGCTTAGAAATTTATACGTATATACATATATGCATATAACACCACTTAATGGACAAAGAGGCCGTGATTTAAAATAGAGAAAGCAGGGGTATATGTGAAGGTTTGGAGGGAGGAAAAGGAAAACTTGTTGTCATTGTATTTTAATAACAAAAATAAAGTAAACAATGCATATTCATTGTGCATATTACTAGGATTTAAGACAATGGTTCCATAGATCTAGCAGTTTTATTACATTATTAATGTTTCAAAATCCTGAAAACAGTGTTTATTTCATTCTTCATCTACAAGTACTAGGGATGGCACACAAATTGAGAAAAAAGCATTTTTTATTTTCCCAGAGATGGAACCAAGTCTCTTTTGACAGCTCTTAACTAGTTTGAGGAAAGTGTAGTTGGTATCTTGGGGACTGAGACCTAGAGAGATGAAGATACTTGAAAAAGTGTGCACTTGGAACAGTGCACGGTAGACCTCGCTGCACTGCCCTGGTGTGGTCTGCCCTTTCACAGGAAGGTCACTGTCTGACCTCAAAGCAAAGCATTGACTGGCACTGCTTACGCCTCACAATGCTGAAGTCTGTTTATCTGCTAGTACACTGAGAATCCTGCAGCATGAAAGGAGATATCATGTTGTAAGGCTTTTAAAACAATTAAGGGAAATAAACATTACAAGTGTTTGTTGATAAAGTTACTCTCTTTTTCCTTGTTTTCCATCTCAGTGCTTGCAAGCCAAGACTTATATCAGCCTCAGTAAAGCTTATGTTTATGTTTAATGCAAATACAAAAGAAAAAAATCCCTGAAGATAAGAGCTAAACACTTAGCAATTTTGGTAGAAAATGAGTAACATTAATTAAGCCATTGGCATTTTGGACCCAAAGTAAGCAACTCAGTTTAATCATAAAATCCCCATTCAGCAAATATTAATGGGATGCATGTTGGAATAAGGGATGCAAGGAATTATGACTAGGAATTGATAATTTTATATGAAATACAGAGAAGCAAGCAAATAGGGGTGTTTAGAAAATGGAATACATAAGTCTGGTAATAAGACAACTTAATTGGGAATAAATTAAATCTAGAAGTAATAACCATACACTTGAATATTTTAAAAAGATTGATGATTTCGTGTACTGTGAGCCTGGCTTTTAGATATTCGTAACTGCAATAATTCTAATTGTTTCCTTAGAGCTATGTATGCGGGTACCATGCACCCTCCAATTGGCCTTCCCAGCATATGTGTACAACAAAACTTCTGAAAGGAATGCTATGCTGATTATAAGCAGAAGAAAGTAAACCCACACTAGCTTTTTAATAGGACTTTATTGTATAATATATCACGATATACTCCTTTATGAGACCATACAGGACTTTGAAGAATATCGCTCATGTCTTCCTTACTATTTTTTTATTGCTTTCTTCATCTCTATCTTTTTTTTTCCTGGATTCTTTACTATATGCTGTCATTAAGTTGAACCTCTGGAACACTTTAGGAAGTTTCTAATTTTTTTCCTGATAGAAGAAAAGGTGAACGATGGATGCAATCCACTAAAGGTATGCATAACCCTGTCCTAGGGGACACATGTAAACTGGGATCATAGTGATATGGTCTCATGTCCACCTGTAGAACAATTATCAGGCCAAGTGGAAGAAAGTATGTTTTGGTGAGACCTAAAATAAGCATTGTTTGTCTCTAGCACGTGAAGCTGTTATGCAATTAGCTTATAGAGAAGCAAGTTCCTCATCATTTCTGAGTAGCGCTATTTGTCGCTGTTGGTTGCCGTGGGTTTGTAGACATTCCTTTCTTCTGACATTTAAACTCATTGCATCTCTTCCTCTATGATGTTGCCAGGTCCTTGAAGGTCAGCTGACCTTCAAGGTGTATGGTCCTTTATTGAGTAAGCATTGGGCCACCAAACTATAGAAATAGTACCACCATTAGAGAAAGAGTAAACTATTCTTAGTAGTTTAATTAATGATGAGTCTCCTGCAGTAACCATTTCCTCCTCATCAAAGAACTTTCAAAACTAATTCTGACAGCAGCAGAGATCTGTAGATGTAAATATAAATCTTTTAAGGCAATTTGACAGACATATAACATCTGCTTGACTAAATAATAGAAGTACTCTCCTCATTGGTCCCTCCGAGCCATGGAGTTTTATACTGGTTTGCAGTAACAAACATGGCTTTCTTCCTGTGAATTGAACTGTAAATCCAACCAGAAGCAGTAGTTTGCACCCATCATAATTGTGCCTGTATTGAATAAGCATGTAAATCCTGCCTGGCATGTTGATGATACAGTGTGTATTGTCCATAATGAAGTAGCACTATTGGTGACAGTGTCCCTTGTATAACACCTTCTGATAAGGAAAAAATGGCTAGTCTGAAAAGATATTTCCTTCTTAATCTTGATTTCCTCATGTCCTAGAACCTAAAATATGTGGGTATTGGTTCATTAGCAATAAGCCCTCATTGTCCAGTTCTGCCATGGAAGCAGAAGCAGTGGCAATAGTCCTCATGTTTGCATGGGATCAGGAGCGTGCCTGCTCAACAACTCCCAGGGGTGCAGCCCATTTCTAGCATTGAGGTTCTTTTCACTGAAGAACTTGACAATTTTGCTACTCTTAGAAGTGATTTTTTTTCACCCACATAGGAGGTATACATTCAAGAACTGTAACTGCTGTTCTCCTCATTTTCCAGATGCTTTTTCAAATCTGTAATACATAATGATACCATGTAATGGAACTGTTTTTCTAGAGTGGGTAGAATTGTTGAAGGGATGCTACCAACCATTCCAAACAAACACACACTGATCTTGAGATTCAGCAGAAAAAAAAAAAAAAAAAAAAAACATGAACCCATCACATGTATCAAAGATTTTCAGTTTTTAATACAGCAATAGTAGGTATGTCAGTATTGGTTGGGGAATTAAGTCCATATGTATATGTGTATGTATATGTGTATGTATATACATATGTAAATATATGTATGTATATGCCATAATCTAGATCTTCCATTATTCATAGTCATTCTTCATAAACCATCTGTCCTTATTTTTAAGGCACTACAACAGAGCTGACATGTGTCTTCCCATCCAGTAGTTTACAGGGGACTAACTCCAGCTGCTGGTCCCAGATCAGTGACAAGGAAGAGCAGGACTAGAGTGACATTGCTCCACATCCCACTTGAGCCAGATCCCCAGTTCTGACAGACTCTAAACCAGGACTGTTTTGATTGCCTCTCTGTCAGTCACAACTGGCTACTGAAAAGGTCTGAAGATGAATGTACAATCTCCATCTCAGTATACTCTCTTACAAGAGAGAATTGTACTCAACATTCATTCTGGCAATAATTGCCTCACAGTAGAACAGACTTCATCTTTCCCACCTGAACAAACAATATGATCCAAATCTCTTTGTTGAACTGTTGAACTGTTAAACCTCCCAGAGTTTTACAAGCATTTTATTTGGCTTCCTATCAAGGGTTTCCTTAGAAACTCTAGCTTCATACAAATCTTCTACACTTACTTTCAAATGACCAGGTCGGGCCCTACTGTCTGCTTTCTGGTTTGTTCATTTCTTCCTGAACACTTTAATACCTTACAAACCTACTTACCAACTGTACCAGTCCCTTCAGACATGCCATAGATACTTCTACACTGTAAACACCACATCCTATCAAGGGGCTCAGTCAAACCACTCCCATCTCTTATAGGTCCTGGTGAATTAACTTCTCTCTTAACTCTGATGTGAGTACAGTCCTTTCTGACCTAATGAACACAGCATCCAACTGTACCTCTCTCATGCCCAATTTCTTCAGGAATGCCTGAATGTTCTTGTCATAATGTCTTCCATTCCTTATATCCATAGGACCTCAGCCTGCCATGTGTCACTAATGGCTTCTATGAGCCACTCCATCTTGATTGATTTCTTCACATTGTTTCCAATTAAGCAGTCTCCTTTTCAGAATACTAATCAGCTTTATTACTTAGTATCTCTGTTTATATAGCACTCAGACTGATTCTGCCTGTTCCAATATCCCACCACCTCACAAACTACATCATGATAAGTGCTTTAAATTCTTGAAAATATTTCTCAGCTGGCCAGTGGTGGCGCACGCCTTTAATCCCAGCACTCGGGAGGCAGAGGCGGGCAGATTTCTAAGTTTGAGGCCAGCCTGGTCTACGGAGTGAGTTCCAGGAGAGCCAGGGCTATACAGAGAAACCCTGTCTCGAAAAACCAAAAAAAAAAAAAGAAAGAAAATATTTCTCAATTCAAGGAATTCAGCATCAGAGTATTCCCTCATGAGTACAGGTGCTTATGCAATGCAGGTACATCATGAAGATCCCAAACTTCATGTTAAATTATGGATTTCCCTTCATCTGTACTGGGACTGGGACTGAGGTATACCTTCTACCACTTCCACATTGGTCTTGTCTCCTCACGGTCCAGTTTTTCTGGGTGTTCAGGCTAGACAGTATTCCTTAGCTCAGATCCACCTTTCACTGTCTTTCTCTTGTGATTGGCCAGCTGGAAGAAATAGCACTTCTATGTCCAAGAAATTCTTACTTTATTGTCCAATCAAAGACTAATATGGAAGGAGATAGCATCTATATGTCTTTTTCTTTTGTAATTCCTCCTTTCTCTGGGTAAGCCCTCTTAAAATACCTCTGCCTCATTTGCATTCCTTATTACCCACTGTAAAATCCATCCAATTGCCACCACATCCTGCTTGCAATCCTGTCTCATACATGTTACTTTAGGGCCTATAATATATTGTTTAGTCCATTAGTTATGTAGATGTTAGCCCTGTCTTTGCATGATAAACCCATTCATTGAGGATGCACACTATCCTGTGTCACACAGAGAAAGATGGGCACCTGGCATTCCTCCCAGAGATGCTCTAAGATCATATAGTTCAATCCAGTTGCATGTTTATCACCAACCTTGGGATTGTTTATCATCAATTGGGAGCTACACAATTAACACACTACCAGGAGGAATGCCATTCTCTACTGCTTGCTGAAAGCTGAATGTTTTGCCATTTCCAACACATACATTCTACCCTCATACTCAACATTAGCTCAGTTAATAATTGCTTGGGGACCAATTATATTTTCTTATTTCTCCCATGGGTCTATTTCTATTCACCTCAAAGGACAAAGATGAACATAGGGTCATCTATACAACCCCTACTTGGGGAGTCAGTGAGTTTACTGAGTGGACTTGTTGTTGATTCACACACCTCAGGATGGCTCACAACTCATGAAAACTGATTCCTCAGAATCTAGTCATGAGTCTCAGGAGCCTCAACAAGGACCCTCCCCAAATTCAACAATACCTTATTGTGTTGTAACTTTTAGGAACAGTCTCAAAAGTCTTTTAAGTTTCTTATGCCATCTTATTACTTTCTTGTGTGTTCTATTCCCCTCTTTCTTCTGCAATAGAATGTTTTACTTTTAAGCCTTAGCTATGAAACAGTACTTTAGTATAATTTGGTAAACATCCTGGTTCCCTCACTCTAAGTCTCGCTCTTTACAGTAACCTGAGGAATTCTATGAGCTATCAAATGGCGTATATAAATGGCGTAATATGTTGTTTTCATCCTGTTAGTTGAGTTCTGAATTTTAGAGCAAAGAATCATGATCAATATACTATGGATGCTAGGACATCAGTTTACCTGAGTCTCAACTTCATCTTTAAGTTTGAACTAATTCCTAGTTATCTTATGATTTTGCTTTAACTCTGAAAAGGCAGCATGTACGCAGCAATACAACATGATATGAGATTCAGCAAATGCGTTAGATCATTATTAGAAGACTCACTAGATACTATGTAAAGATCTTCAGACAGTCTAAGAGAATAAGCGTTTTAACTTCTTTGAAGCTGATTTCAACTATATTCTCATGTTGCCTGGAAAACACGCTCAACTGTGATAAGTTGATTTCTGATATTTTGTTTATAACAGCTCTTGTAAATGTATCCTTGAAAACAAACACATATTTAGGAACAAAAGGATAAAGAATGTAACTTTTGACTAAGCATCTAGAATACTAACCCTAATTTAAAAATATATATAATTTCTGCCATCATTTTAAGATGGAAACATAAATTATCATTATATGAAAATTTGTACATGATTTTAGATGTATACATTGTAAAAAATAATGACATAATATGTTAAAATGAAAACAAGCATTTTAGTATAGAGCAAAATGTTATTTTAATATTATTAATACGTCTTATTTAGAAAATGCTTTTAATAAGCAACAAAACACTGAGGAATATTTATTATTTCTATTTGTCATGTAGAATATTATAGGTTACTGGCTTTACTTTTATATTTCATTTCTAGTGTAGTCCTATAGATCAAGCTATACAATTCAGTTTAAAAGGATTATTTTGTGGAAAGGCAATACCCAATGAATAACAATGCTTATTATTATTATTATTTGTAGAAACTATCTTGTCACCCATATATGTGTTAAAGGAGATTCCTTATTAACCACATGTGTTTATTGTTCCCAGCCACAGAGGTGTATCTGACCTATATTTAGCTAATCTACACTGTGTGTTCTTTTTTTCTCCTTTTATTAAAAATAGATACTTTTCCTATACAATACATCCTGATTACGACTTCCCTTACCCATATTCCTTCCAATTCCTTCCCATCTCCTCACTTATCCTGATCTGGTCCATTTCTGTATCATCAGAAAAAATAAGTTTTGAAGGATAACAACTAAACATAACAGAATAAAACATAATAAGACAAAAAAAACTAATCACATCAAAGTTGGACAAAGGAAACCAACAGAAAACAAACAAATAAACAAGATAAGGCACTAGAATCAGAGACCAACTCAGTTCACACATGCAAGAGTTCCATACAAATAGTAAACTGAAAGCTATAATACACATGCAGAGGATTTGGCCCTTTAGCCCCGTGCTTGGTGCCTCAGTCTCTCTGAGGTCATATGAGTTTTGCTCAATTGATTGAGAGGACCTCATCCTCCTGATAATCTCCAGCTATCTGGTTCTTACACTTTTTGCCTCCTCTTCCACAGGATTCCATGGGCCCTGAGGAGTTATTTGATGGAAATATCCCCTTTAGAGCTGTTTACATTAGACATTACTTAACAGCTCAGTGGTCTAGAGCTCTTGTCCCATGTTAGCTAGAAAATAGCACAATTTCTACACAAAATTTTGGGATGCTGTCATTTGTTGTGTCTCTAAAGTTTGACAAAGTGAGATGTAAAGCTTGTTTACTGACAGATGTGAAAGGGCTGTTTCAAATAACTATGAGTGTAGAAAGGGGGTACAAAAAACTTGATGTTCACCTACCTGTTGGTTTCAGAGATCTTTAGGGTTCCACTGAATCCTGTTCTTTCCAAAAGATCAAATTTGGCATCAGATAATTGCCAACCAAATGTATTCCTTAACCCAAAGCTTTCAAATTCAGAAAGTCTGAGATTCCAGCTGTCATTACTCTTGGTCATCAGATCATCTCATCTCTGAAGCTTACTCCCCTCATCCAGTACAACTGCTCAGTGAGTGGTTCCCAGTCCACAGTGAGGACTAAAGCTACAGTGTAAACTTGATACATAGTGGCACAATTTTCCTAACAAGTGCTGCACTGATATTCATTGTCTTTTCATTTTGTTAAATTCCTACAGCTGCTTCTCAGCTTGGCTCGCTACCAACAGTCTATCCTCACATACTTCTGGCCCTCACACCTTGGCCAGATCAGTTCTCCTAAAACAGGCTAAGCATCCTTGTCGTCACCACATCAGAGGTCATGCGTGATATTTCAAATTAAAAATGAATCTCCTCTCCATGGAATAAAAGACTCCACAATTTTTTTCCAGACTTCACAATAGCTCACTTTCCTAGAGTATAGCAGCTACTGAAAGGTTTTGTCTAAACGATCAAGGCCAGACATTGTCAGGTACTCAGAGAGTGTACACCACGCACACACACACAACACACACACACGAGAGAGAGAGAGAGAGAGAGAGAGAGAGAGAGAGAGTATTCATTCATCCATCCATTCATTCTTCATTCTCTGCATTATTTCAACAGCCACTAGTTTTTGAAACGAGAATCAGCCTAGCTGATTCATATGTATCATTTTAACATATGAAAGACCCTAGCAGGCCTAAGCACAGCAAACATGGCATCAACAGTTATTGCCTTTTACTCTTCCTTCCCTTGCTAAAACATTAGATTGAATTTTACAGCCCTCCTCCAATGTCCATTCCCTTATCTGACCACTGACTCATTCCTGAGACAAAATATGAAGATCCAACATCAAAATCATTGTTTAGTTAATATGTCCAATCAAGATTTATGAACCCACCCTAGCACAGACTCCCCCCATTTCCCCTAAAAACCCACTCCCACAGAAACACCTGCTCTTGCCCTCTAGTTCACTTGTGTCTGCTTCTGCTGCTTGCTGTTGATTTTGCAGAGCCCCTTCCCCCACCCCAGCTTGCTCCTCTGGATTAATAAATCTATTTTGAAATGGTGAATTGAATTTGGTGTCTGGTTTGTCCTATAGTGACTGTCAGGGAGTCATCCTCCCTTACAATATAAACTGCATCTAACATTAAAAAAACATTATCCTGGCATATCTAAAGATTACAATGTATAAATTGGTTTGTGCACTACATCCTTTGGTATAGACAACTAGTTACATAAAGGGAATATGGTAGAAATTACCCTGTATCAATAGGTATAGCTTAATGGCTTTATGTGCAATCCCTCTATTGGCTGTTTCAATGGACCTGCAGGCTGCTATGAAGATACTCATTTTACTAGTGATGAGGTAAGGTTGTTGCTGTTTCAGTATCTTGTAAAGTGTTTAATGAGGGGCCATTGCCGTCTGTGACTCCCCTTTCTGCTGTGTGGCTTCTGCATTCTACTCACAAGTTGAGAGAATCAAGAAAGGTCAGGAATTTAAACATGTCACTTCCTGACTTCATCCAAAGAGAAAAAGTATGTCCTAGTAAAATCCATCTTGTTGCTTCAAGTCTCTAGTTAGCCAGTAAAATTTCAAAATGAGGCTTCCACTCCTTATGGATTAATGGCATTCGGCATTTATGATTTGAGCAATCGTTTTGATCTTTGAATCAGTTATGCTATCTCTAATTAACAAGTCTCATTTGCCAAGCTGACTGTCACTGTTTACACAAAAGCCACTGTGTGCACTCTGCATGCTCTCTGGAAGAAGCATAGAAGCTTTGACTATCTATATAAAGCACTGGGTTCTCTTAACCTCATATTCCTCCCAGGGCATCACACCTGCAAGGCCTTGAGAACGGCAAGTGCAAGGTCTCGTTTGCACCTGGCAAAGCTGTTAAGTAGCTTGACCTTCATAAAGTGCTGTTTAACTTTCTTTTAAAACCTTTCCCTAAGAGGCCTTTCCTCTGGACCAGGAAGAAATATAGACTCCTATGGCCTCCACAATAGTTAGGTTTTGAAATATTAAGTATGAACAATAGGTGCCTGTGCTACAGGGCTAGCTAGTCATTTGATGTTTTCAAAGGAGACTGGAAGTCATTTCTCGCCATGCTCCCCAGCTGCTCAGGTAGCACTAGGCCAGCTCATCAGAGCTCCTCCACTTACCTAGGCAGTGGCAGGAAGCTATTTAAGCAGTAGAAATTGCTTTATTGCTGCCGTCTTCTCTCCTTCCGTCTCTTGCACTATAGACCCTGGTCCAAAGGGAGAGACTACACAGAAAAGTCTTCTCACTGAAGAATTACTGGCAAATTTCTTATAGTATAGGGCAGGAGACAAAGACATCTGGCCAAAGAGTTTGCAGTGTCCCAAACTAAAAAACTCATGAACTCTAATCAAAGATGGGTGCTCCAGCAAAACTAGAAAAAACATGAAGTTCAATCAAAGACAGCTGCTCCATGAAGCTTATTCATTTGTGCACTGTTCTGAGAGGGGAATTGGCTCACTCGTTTGAAACAATATTGTCTTATATGTGTTTTTGAAATGTTTTGGCGATGGTTTCATGAAAAAAAATAAATAGATGTTCTGAGGTGAACAACTACTCAGAACCACAAAGTCGTGGGTTGTTATTTTGTACCCATTTATTTTTTTAGTTGTATGTGTTCATATATACAGTCATGTGTATGCATGAGACATGTGCAGAGGTTAGAGGACAACTGTCAGAGGCCAGATGACAACATTCAGTGCCAGTCTTTCCTTCTGCCAGGTGGAGTTCACGAGTCTGATATAGTATATCAGTCTTGGTAGCAAGTACCTTTGTGATGAACAAACTCACAAGAGTCCAAAATTGCTGGGTTGTGTGGCTATTGTTGCTTGTGTTGTTTTACTTTGCTTTAGTTTTAGGTTTTTGTTCTTGTCTGTCTATTCCTTGGTCCAATGTATAATTGGCAAGAGTTGGGGAAATTATCATACAAAATACTGCCATGTTTTTGTTAAATATGACTTAAAATGATAAGAAGAGATGATTTTTGCACATCTATGCACAGGAGCATAGAAGACTCGGACATTTAGGTGAGAATTTAGTAAAAAAGCAGAATGATTTTCTGATATTTTTCCACAAGGCACTGGGAAGATTCTGAGTCAACTGCCTGAACTGAAATGTGTGTCCCTGCACTAACCGGCACAGGAACATGGTACTACAGTTCGTCAGGTGTCAGTCTATTTGTCAGTTCCACAGAAAAATAAGAGCCCTAAAATGACACTGACTGAAGTGATTAACCTTTCACAGCAGTCTGCTAGGGCTGAGATACATGTAATCTTGCATGGGTGCGTGCGTGGGTGTGTGTGTCTGTGTGTGTCTGTGTGTGCTGTGTGTGTGTGTGTGTGTGTGTGTGTGAAATGTACTCTCTTGACTCTTGACACTGAAGTTAGCAATCAATTTCTGACCTCTCCTGGTCAGTAGCCACAGGCCTTCCTTGGCCTCCAGATGTATCTTGGCTCCCCTTTTCCAGTGTCTCTCCCTGTGACAATACCTGCACCATTTCCTCTTTCCACCTCTCTCACTAAAACACTTAGCCCAGTGTGACCTTATTTCAACCCATTGTAATAATCTAGTTTCTGGTATAATAATCTAGTATAACCAGATTGTGGGGTGTACATATGAATATTTCCACATTTCTTTTAGGGGTATGTAACTCAGTGCTTTACAGTTTAGCATGTGTAGTTGAAATTAGAATAGTTTTTAAAAACCAACAGTGACTTCCAGATAACACTACTCTGTCTTAGGATCACAGTCTTGTCAAAGGGAGAGTAGCTGCAGCCACAGAGTCAGGACACACACAGAGCCTTTCTATTTGGAAATTAGAATAGGTTTTTAAAAACCAACAGTGACTTCCAGATAACATTACTCTGTCTTAGGATCACAGTCTTGTCAAAGGGAGAGTAGCTGCAGCCACAGAGTCAGGACACACACAGAGCCTTTCTATTTGGTGTAATCAATTTTGTAAATGAAGGTGTGAAACACATAATGCGATAAGACTAAACTATTTTCTTAGCCTTCAATATAAGTCATTTTAAAATCATAAGTTTGTGAGTTTTTTGTTTAGTTTAGTTTTGTTTGTTTGGTTGGTTTTTTAAAAAAACACTTCAGTTAGAAATGTCTGTAATTGGACTTGTTTTGATACTCATCCTGAGTCTCATTGGACGGCAGTGATCCTGGTGAATCCTCCACACCCCT
The DNA here is from genome assembly GCA_021653895.1 of Mastomys natalensis. Lineage (NCBI taxonomy): Eukaryota > Metazoa > Chordata > Mammalia > Rodentia > Muridae > Mastomys > Mastomys natalensis. Next base: position 136,198 of record JAJTUV010000464.1, read on the forward strand.
GGAGTGCTATTCAGTGCAGGCATTCTCTGATTCCAGTGGTGAGAACGCAAGTTGTGGAAATATTTGCTTTGTGGATTTCCCAATTTTCCAAGTAATCTTTACAATGCATTTATCTGATTGTGTCCTTCAAACTTTTCAAATTAATGTGTAAAATTATACTCTGATTCTAAACTCAATCTTGATGAAGTTATACACATTAAAGTTTGTTTTGGGATGACATTGGAAATGATATGGGAAACAAATGTCTTTGAAAATAATTGCTTTTCTCTTTTTACTACATAAATACTAGCAAAGCAATTTGGGGCTATTTATGGTAAAATATCACAACACCCACATATTGATTTTTCTTTCATTCTTTGTTAGATGCTATCTAAAGAACTGGCTTCTATTTATGGAATAAAGTAATGAATTTTCTTTGATATATGTTCTTCAATCTTATAATATTACCTCAAAGAATACTATATTTCTGTGTGAAATTCCCTATATTGAAAGGCTAGTTTTAAAATACTCAGCAAGTCATTTTAAGGGTGCTTTGTAGAGAAGTTCTTGCTACATAGCTCTGGCTGGTCAGGAATTAATTATTTAACTAGGCAGCATCAAACTTGCTACTAAACTGCTGCAGAACTGTGGAACTTCTGGAGTTCTTTAAGCAACAATTTGAATCATAAGTCATTTGACTTTTCTATACAGATATTGTCCACTATTTTTGTTTGTTTGTTTGTTTGTTTTGCTTTTTTTGTATTTTTAAAACCACATTTTAGTTTTTTTTTTTTAAAAAATATGTGAGAAACAAAAAGCAGTATGTGTAGAATTCCATTCATTCTCTAAGTGATGTTTTTGGGTTAATGAAGAATCTCTGAAAGTTCTCCTCCAAGAACACTGTCCTGAATTGAATTCAAGTCAATGGATATCACTGATCACTTTCTCTTTCCAGTAAGATATTTGGATATTGATGAGACAAAGTAATAAGCTAGATGTCTGTTTTTTCTGTTTGAACATGAACTCCTTCCAGCAGGCTTCTGTTTTTTAACTTAGTCCTCTGGGATGATACTGTTTGGGAGCATAGGCTATCCCTGGGTAAAGCAAATGAGAGGAGCATGCCTCTGAAGATTACACTCCATAAGCACTGGTCCCATTCCTTGCCTTTCCTTTCTCTTTCCTGTCCATCATGAACATGGTGCTTTTTGGCCACATGCACCTAGTGGAGTTACAATGCTCTGCCCACATGCTTGCAGTTAAGCAACTACAAACTCCTCTTCCTTTCAAGGCCTTTTGTCAGGTGCTTGGTCATAGCAACAAGTACCTAATTAAAAAAACCACCACTATGGCAATGGTGTTGTGTTTTCTATAGGAGTCAAATTTTAAATAGCGTATGTCATGATTAATATTAGTTGTCAACTTGATAGGATTTAGAGTCACCATGGAAACAAATCTCTGGCATGCTTGTGAGGAACTGTTTTTAGATTAGGTACACTGCATAGAAAGACATATCCTATACATGGGCAACACACATAAGATGAAGTAAAACCCAATGAATTTAAAAAGGGCAGAAGCAGTGTTCTTTTTGGGGTGAATTTTCCTTTTTGTGGGGACACCCGTGATTTTATTGTGAATTTTTTGTGACCTTTTCTGGAATTTTTTGGGGGACCTTTTCTGTGAAAACAGTTTGGTTTTTGCTGTAAATATTAAAACCGCCCAATTTTGCTGTAAGGGGCCCCTACCCGAATGAAAAACACAAAACTAATTAAAATTTGGGTTTTAAAATTTTAAAACCTAATTGGGAAATTTCCTACTAAAAAAACCCCAGCTATTTTGATCCCTATAACTTTCGGGGTTTAAAACCCGGCCACTGCTTTTTCCTTTTCCCGCTCCAAAAACCTCCATAGTCGGCTTCCTTTTTCCCCTTTTCCCCGTGAATTCCCCCTTTGCGGTGGACTTCCCTACTTTTTCTCTTAACCCCAGAAAAAAAACCCCATTTGGTTTTTTTTTTTGGCCTGGGTTTTTTCTCTCGGAAATAATTTTTTTTGTTCCATCCATTGTTTTTCAAATTATATTTTTATCATTTTATTCTTTTCCTTTTCCTGTTTTATTGTATTTTCCCCTATGTCTTTAAGGGATTTTTTTTTCCCCCTTTTTAAAAAAGTTTTTTATTTTCCCCAAGAATTGATTGAAGATCCTTTTTTGTGCTTTAAGTTTTTGTTTTTCGGGGTGCTGTGCCCCATTCCCCGGGGGTTTTTTTTATTATGGGGGTTTTTTTTCCCCCTTTTTTAAAAAAAATTTTTTTAAAAAAAAATTATTTTTAAAAATTTTTTTTTTCCCCTTTTTAAAATTTTTTTTTTTCCCTTTTTTCTTTCCCCCCCCTTCTTTTCCCCAAAAAAATTTTTTTTCCCCTTTTTTTTTTTTGTTTCCCCCCCCCCCCCCCCCCCCCCCCTTTTTTTTTTCCCCCCCCCCCCCTGGGCCCCCCCCCCCCCCGCCCCCCCCGGTTTTGGGCCCCCCCCCCCCCCCCCCCCCCCCCCCCCCCCCCCCCCCCCCCCCCCCCCCCCCCCCCCTTGTTTTAAAACCCCCAAAAACCATTTTGGGGGAAAAAAAATTTGGGGGTCATTTTCTGAGGGGGGGGTTTTGGGGGGGAATAGAGCAACCTTGGAAATTTTTTCCTTTTAATTCCCCAATTAAGAAATTCCTTCAAAAAATGGAAAAATTAAGTTACAAAATTTGTGGTTTTTTGGCAAGGGGCAGAAAAATTAGGGAAAGGGGGGGTTTGGGTTTTGGGGGTTTGGGAAAAGAGGGGGGTTTGGGGAAAAAGGGGGTTTTTTCACTTTAATTTTGGGGAAAAAAAGTAATTGGGTTCCCCTAAAAAAGTGCCCCCGAGATAAAGGGATTCCTTATTTTTAAAAAAAAATTTTTATTTTACCAAAATTTTTGGAAAATATGGGCTTCTTTGGGATCCCCCAACTAAAGAAAAAAAGCCCTTGTTTTAATTTTTAAAAAAACCTTTTTTAAAATTTCCCCGTAATTTTTCAAAAAAAAGTTTTTTAAAAAATTGTTTTTTCAAGCCCCTTTAAGGGCCAAAAAAAAAAACTTTTTTGGGGGGAAAAAGGGAAAAAAAGAAAATTTTTTTTTTTTTTTTTTCCCAAAAAAAAAAAGGGGGAATTTTATTTAAAAGGTTTTTAAAAATTTTTAAATTTTAAATTGGAAAAAAAACCTTCCAAAAAAGGGTTTTTTTTCTTTTAAAACCAAAAAAAAAAATTGGGAAATTTGGGCCTGGAAAAATTTTTTTAAAGACCCAAAAAAATTTAAAAAAAGGAAATAAAAAAAAAACAGTTTCTTTGTCCTTTTTGTCATTTTCCAACTCAAAGAAAGTATTTTATAGATATTTACATCTTTGGTTGTAAAGATCTTCTGTCTATTTTGGAGGTCTTCCACACAAGTATGTAATCTTTGTGTATGGGTAGTCAGTAGTCCACAAAGTGCAAGTTGTGCATTAACTTTGCCATGTTGTATGGTTCCAAATTCTGGGCTAGAACAAGTGAGTCTGTAGAACCTGTGGCGAAGGAATCAAGAAGTCCTGGACTCCGCAGTACACACTTCTGTCATAATTTCTATGCAATAGTCCCTCCTACAAAGATTGTGCCAATTATATGCTAATCACATTTATATGTATGAACCTGACTTCCAATGACAGTCTCATCTTGTTCTTCACTCACCAGCAATTACATATAAAGTATATAATATTTTAATGTTAATTTGTAGCTCCCTTACAATGAAGGCAGAGGGCCTTCCCTCCTGCTTTGAATACTATTAGCTTTTACTTCCTATGATGGTTTGACAAGATACTTTATTTTGGTTTTGTGTTGTAGCTCATTTTGGGGATTGAAATTTAATTACGTTTTTCTCTTTCCCACACTCTTCCATATCATCCCATGTAGCCTCCCTGCTCTCTTTCAAATTCATGGCCACTTTTTTCATTGTTATTGCATAAGAGTGTGTGTGTGTGTGTGTGTGTGTGTGTGTGTGTGTGTGTGTGTGTGTATCCTAAATATAACCTGTTCAGTCTGTATAGTATTGGTTGTATGGGATAGGATAGCTTTGTTTACTGTTGGTTTGTGTCTTTTCCCACTTTAGGAAATCAAAATCAAGCCTAGTGCATGTTTTGACTCTTTTTTTGGCTTGGTTTTGGTTTTGCTTTTGCTTTTACTTCTAGGTATTCTTCATTCATTAAAACATAAATTATAATGATATAAATTGCAGATATTTTCTGCCTTGTCATTTACTCATTGGCTGACCTGAAGTAGTTTCAACTATATTTAAAGTTCTGTTTGTTTTGTTTTGCTTTTTGCCTGTCTTATATTTGCCTTGAGTACTATATATTACAAGTGGATAATATTTTAGTTCCACATATTAACAAATTTCAAGATAATAAGTGGTAAATATATCCATCTTCATTTATTTTACTGGAAACTAAATAAAATAAATAAGTTCCAAGATGAATATTCTTAGTTCCAAAAGCTTTGTTGAAATTTAAAACTTTTCTTCTATTTCTCTCATTTCCTCTGCCTTTCTTCTTAGTGTACTGTAATTCAAAGTATGCTGAGGGTTTAACAGAGGAAGTGATCCACAAACAGAGCCAGAAAGGCTCAGGAGTTCTAATACTTCTTAAACCAAACTCCAAAGATAGAGGAGAAAAGTATCTTATTCTTCTCACACTTGGGTTCTTTTGGCTTACAGAAGCTATACTTAAACCAAGATTCATTTATCAAAAATAAATAAATCCATTCATAAACTCATTTCTGCTTACCTTGCTTAAAATATTCATTCACATTCTAAAAGCACTCTGGTAACTCTAGAACAATTTCCTTTTATAAGAAATTGGTTTTAAACTCAGCTATTAATACCCAAAATTCTCAAGGAAGCTTCTATTAAAGCTCGTAGTGATGCATTACAGTCAAAAAGTAATTTCCTCAAAGGGAAATAGTCCCAATTAGGTTATGTTCTTTTACCACTGTATATAAGGGAAAATGGTCATTATTTCCAAACAGTAATAGTATAGTTTCAATGCAATGTCATTGAGTGGGCAATGAAGTTACCTGGAAATTCACCTCTTATTGTCACTGAAAGAGAGAGAAAAAAATAAATTGTTTCTTCAGGTTTGGAAATCTTGCTTACAATTTTAATTTTCACGTGCATTTACTGAGTTCCCAAAAAAAACATGTGTATCTCCCACTATGCCCCTCCTTTTCTTGGGAAAATTAACATATATGAATTGTAGTATGATTGTTTATATAAAACATAAAAAAATCCATCCAAGCACCATAAACCACAAATTAGTAGCAATAATCACTAAAGGGTGTCCTTGTGATTGTTTCTTATACAAACTACCCTCAGTTGTAAAATCAATACGGCACATCTGAGTTTGGATTTTTTCCAGGAATAATTCTCAGTTTGTTAATAAAGATAAATGTATTAGTCTCATTTAGAATGTTTCTGAAAACGACAACAAAACACTTCTAAACAAATTTTATTGGATAGTTTTTTTTTCATACATTTTGATCATAATCTTTTCCTTTCCAACAAAAACACTTTTGAGATTGGACAGAATGTTTGTACCCCAATTTAAAAATACTCCAGATAAGTTAATTACTTCACCTAAGGCATCTACACTGAGACTTAACTGAGACTTACTATTCACTGACACAAAGCATGAAATCACCATTCCCTAACAGATGTTACATGACTTAACACACTAAACAGTTTGTTCAAATGCTAACATTAGTGGACTCTTCACAGATAATTCCCTTTAATATTTATAGGAGTTCTTCAGAATAAGCCCATGTCTTCCTTAGGGTTTCTATTGCTGTGATAAAACATCATGCCTAAAGCAACCAGGGAAGGAGTTTATTTTCTCTTACTCTTTCGTGTAAAACCACTCCATCCCTGAGGGAAGTCATGGCACAAAGTCACAGCAGGAAACTGGAGGCAGGCGCTGGTGCAGAGGTCGTGGGGGAGTGCTGCTCTCTGGCTTCCTTCTGGATTCCTAAGCTTTCTGCCTCTGGTGGTGGAACCTGGACCACCAGCCCAAGAAGGGCACCACCCACAGTGGGCTGGGTCTCCCACTACAATCACTAATTAAGAAAGTATCTCATGGGCTTGCTCACAGACCAATTTGATGGCAACATTTTATTGATTGATGTTCTTTCTCCCCAAATGATTCTACCATGTGTCAAATTTACATACAAACTAGACAGGACATTTGCCCTGTCATTAGTGACTGTCCTCCAACCCAAGCAACCACTATCGTGGAGAGTTCAGGTGTTTCAGATTTGCAAAAGATCATGCCAACTGGCTATGTAGACATTTTTTCAGCCCCCCCCCCCAATAGAGGAACAGAGATTAGGTTGTAGATCCTCATCTGAGTGTCCAGCTGCCTTCCACCAGCTGGCACCAGTGCATGTGACCTGGGTGAGGGAATATAGCACAAAATTGGGACGACTCAAGTGGGGGATTGATATATGACTACAAGGAATCCCTTGTTAGTGCTGTGTAAGTCTTTTTAGGTGCAACTAGTTGTGGGGAGGAGTGCCCACACACATCTTAGTAACACCTCACCCAGGCTCTGTCAGAAAGTTTAGTAAATTTGTTGATTTCCCCATAACAGACTTTTGTGGAATCATCAGTTTGTCATTGGGACATTGAGAAGAAGGGTAGATTTTGCTTTATACTTTCAGGGAATGAATTTAGTAACATCCCTGCCTTAGCAGAATAGAAAGCAGATATAGTATGAATTTACAGGAATATTTAATTTTTCGTGTGCCTAGTTAGTGAAGTTCTACTTTTAAGAGTTTTTTATTTAATTTTTCTTTTGAAAGGATATCTTGTTTGTGAAGTGGATGACTTTGATGAATAAATGTGAGACCAGTCAGAAAATGCAGAAAATGTGCTTTCACAGTAACATTTCCCATTTAAATAGTTCATCACTCAAGACAGTAGCATGGGGTTCTATGAAAGGTGAACACCGCTTGACCCTTACCACTCTTTTGCTAGGAAGGCTTAAAGGTCAAGACTAAGAAAGGATGTTTTCTATGTTATTTTAAAGAATCCTAGATAGTTGCTAACTGCAGCTTTGAATTGGTCTATTTGGGGTCAAAATTGACTTGGAATGGGAACCCAAGCAACTGAGAGAAATCATCAAAGCAATAGGATAGTTTAAGAAGACCTAGTGATCCAGGTCACATGGGAAAGGGTTAGACACATTTTGGTCATTTTCCTTCTCGTAGGAAAATCATAGAGATGTGCTGCTAGCTGGATAATGTCAGATAGAACCTGTGAATTCTAATTACTGTTTTAAGTCAGATTCTTGTAGGTATTATAACGGCAATGATCATGTGTTAAGGATCCAGTTAGATTAGATTTTAGCAGGATAAATGTTTTTCTATCTAGAATAACTTCTTGTTCCCAACAATGACAAATGTTGCTGTATATTGGACAGATAGGACCGTAATGAGAAAGGTCAACCATTTCTAGTACAGTCTGATAAGAATTCGGACAGGCAGCAGCATCCAATAATTGTCCTACTGGCCAAGACCTTATCAAAACACATAATGGTAAGCTTGCATGGCTTAAAAATAACGTTTTGGGTCACAGCAAGGGCTGCCAGCTCTGTAAGAATGACAGATAAACCTAGGAGTCTCTCTGGAAAGGGCAGTATTTGGGAAAGGAGAGAGAGGAGAGGCCAGTCTCTTGTAGAACACTCAGAACACACTGGGAGTGACTACAAATGGCAGCAATTACAGTGAAGGCTTGCAGTCCCTTTCACATGCAGATATCATACTCCAGGATCTCACCTGGGTTAACAATGGTTACCCCACTGTGTTCCACTACAGTAGAGAAGCCAACAAAATATTTGAAAGTCTTATCATCCAATTCATTCTATAATACCTTTTAGCGTGCAAAAGCAGAATCTTATTCATGAAGATAAGAATCTGTATGTGTGTGTTAGAATGTAGGTAAATGCTATTCATTATCTCTCCGTATTCCACATCTATTATGTAGAAAGAAATTAGGACACAGAAAAAAGCATTAAGAACAGCAAATGGAAGAAATCAATGACAGAGAAAGACAGCAAAGTGTCCTCTCCATAACTAAAGCTTATATGTAACAGAGTAGAAGCAGAAAAAGTGTGCATTGTAAAAATATAAAAATGTCCCACTCTGCCTAGCACAGTTGTCATTGAGCTTCTGACCTTTCCACAACTCTAGACCATTTTCCTTCTCAGAGGTGATTTTCTTCCTAATAAACTGGCTGTGTCTTCTACTCTCCATGTATCTGATCCAATTCTTTGTTGTGAGACACTAGGAATCCTAGTGAGTACATTACATAATCTGATGCATGCCTATAACTTTATACACACACACACACACACACACAACACACACACATATATATGCATACATGTATATCTATCTTTTTCTAATCTCATGTAATTTGAGATGGCTTTGATATTCCATCATAAATTGGGCTTGAAGCAATTTGTTATTACAATTATAAAGAAATATAAAATGTGTCTAATTTATCTTTTAAATTTCATTTTGTATTTAATTGTAAGCCTCACTTAGTTTTGTAATTCATACATTTCAAGTTTCCCCAAGGGAATTTGCTACTCTTTCACTGAAGAGTAATTATGAAATAATACTTAAAACTCTATTAATAATGTAGTGAGTATCTTAACTAAATAGCATCCTAAAGTGAAAAATATATTTGCCCTTCATATTTTTAAGAAAATATATTTTAAGATGTAAAAATAAAATTAGTGTACAGGCAAAGAAGAATTTACTCCAAAACAATAACTGAGTATTGCTTAAGGCTTCAGCATTTCAGATTCATAAAAGACAAATATGAGAGAACTCATGTATGAATCTCAAATGATTCATTAATGTAATATATTTGCATATTACATTTTTTAAATTATAGAATATTCTACTGAATTTTATCTTCAACAACCTCATTACATAGGTAGAAAAAAAGCATTGCAATCTCTAATTTTATCAGTGAGGAAAGAAACAGAGGGCAGAGAGGTTAAATGACTCCTTAAAGGTCAGCGAGTGAGTCTGCGGGAAAGAGTGTGTATAATAATTAATGTCCCGTAAGTCCTGGCTTCTGAATGTGAATGTTATCCTCCTGTTAATGAAGAAACCTGAGCTCCCAAGCTGGAATATTGATGCCAGATACATTTGATTCTCTCGTGAGGAAAATTTACATTCCTCTAACATTTTTACTCACACATCGCACTTGATTTATATTTGTGAAGAAATCTTTACTTCCACTTCATCATTAGAGAAACTGTGGTACAGGGAATTGGGTGTAGTGCTGGTATCAAGAAAGTAGAACATCTACCTTTACATGGTTTTGTTTGCTTTTCAAGAAAGAAGGAAAGAGAGAGAGAGAGAGAGACAGACAGAGAGAGAGAGAGACAGAGAGGGACAGAGAGAAACAGAGAGATAAAGACAGAGAGAGAGAGACAGAGAGACAAAGGCAGAGAGAGAGAGAGACAGAGACAGGGAGACAGAGAGAGACTGAGAGAGACAGAGACAGAGAGACAGAGAGACAGAGAAAGCGAAAGGGCTGTCATAAGGTGGAAATAAATGATTATTAGAATTTAGGTTTCATTAGTGGTTAATGTGTCCTTCGTGTCCTCAGTGCCCCTCTATTCCTTAAACTTCTTATCTTATGACCTCACAGTGGTTTCTGAAGTTCCAAGCTGAACAGTGATATCGGAAGAGAATTGGTAAATGAAGCTGGCAGCAGAGTCAAAGATCAGAGCTCTCTGCTTTTAGTGACCAAGACAAATGAACATTTCCCAGAAGCATCACTAAGACATTCTCTTAGATCTGTTTGACCATAAAATCATCCAAAATCTCCCTAATAAGATGAGGGAGACATGAACAATGAATGACTTAGTCATTTTGTGCTGTGATAAAGTACTTAGTGTTGGTAAAAAACCATAACAGTCAGAAATTAATTTTCTTATGGTTCTTGAAACTGGGAAGCTCGTGGTGAAAGCAAAGTCCTTGCTTCTAAAGTACTATCTTGAAAACTATGTGCTCCAAAATGGAGAAACTCTGTCCTTCACATATCAGAGATAAATGACAGAGATGTGAGGGACTCTCTTGTTAAGTATGTCCTTGCATGAAGACTTATGTAAAGTGTTTGTGTTGAAGAGTCTTAAGGCTGGAGCTACCTTGCCATTAGACCCGTTTCCACCTGACTGAGATTTTTCTTTTTCAAAATGTTTTCACTTAGTAGGCTGAGGTGGTTATGCCACTTAAAGAGGGAAGAATGTACGTTAGCTCACAGTTAAAAATACAGTCTACCATGACATGGACGCCAGGGTATTGGGTCACACTGCCACTGTGGTTAGATGAGAGCAATACATCCATACATGCTCAGCTATACACCTGACAGAAAAATAATATCCACAGTATACACAACACTTGGGTCCTTCACCCTGAAAGAAAACAATGGCTAAGAAATATCTCTGAAAAGGTTCTCTCAAAAATGTTCACCATCTCTAATAAATACGTGAATTAAATCAAAACAACTTTGAGGTTTTCTTACCTCAATCAAAGTGACAAAGGTCGGTAGCCAGTAACACACGCATGCTGCAGGGAAAGTGGAGCCCTCATTAAATGTTAATGGGATTATAAACCAGTGAAGCCACTCTGCAAACGAGTATGCAGTTCTCAAAAAGCTAAAAATAAATCGACCATCTGACCTGGCCTGTGTCACTCCTTGGCATATGTCCAAAGGAGTGGACATTTTGTTACACATACACTTGTTCAGTCATGTTCATTGCTACTCTATTCACAATATCTAGAAAATGAAAACAACCTATAAATCCTACCACCAACAAATTAGTAATGAAAATGTTATACATAGACACTATGAAATACAATTCTGCTGTAAAGAAAGATGAAATCGTGGACATTGCGGGTAAGTGGATGGCACTAGAAGAGATTATATTGAGTGAGGTAGCCCCAACTCAGAAATAGCAATGCCTCATGTTCTCCCATTTGAGGTACCTAGCTCCAAATCTTAGATGAAAATACATATCCTGTAGTTACTACAGAAACCAGAAAAGTAAAATGGGACCATTTCCTGAATAGGAATTTTGGAGAGATCTGTGACATTTTAAAATCTACCTGTGGACATAAAGTTTATACACTAAGAGGAAATGCAAGAATTTTTAAAGACTTATTTTATTAATAAATGCTGACATTTATGAAGAAAATATGTATTTGTAGAAATGGATTCTGAGAGAATAAAACTTAGGAGAACAGACTGTTTATTAACCTAATTTACCCACATATGCACAGTTATATGGTTTCTGGATTTAATATGCTGGTTGATATATTTGCTGTGACAGTTACCTTGCCTGATTGAATAAGACTTTCACTTATCATTGAGTTAAATGTACAAAGGGTGAGATGTCAGATGATTCTTGGCATGATTCAGATACAGGAAGGATTCTAAAGGGTTTTGGAGATAGGAACATAGGGGTTGATATAAAATGTCACATCACTCATACAAAACACATGCACAAAACAGAATATTAGGGTACGTGTGTGCAGACATGTACTAATGAGTATGCATGCGTGTGTGTGCTCGCACACACACACACACACAACAGACAGAGATAGAGGCAAGAGACAGAGACAAGAGACAGAGAAAGAGTAAGAGAGGTAGGGGAGAGAGAGAGAGAGAGACTATTTCTAGGGGTCTAGAATACCCTCTATTTTCAGTTCATTAAGAAACACTATAGTTAAAGAACAAGGCATTTCAGTAAATTCTTTATAATCCATGTTTTAAGTGGACACTCAACTGAAAGTCGTTCCACCGGTGAACCTGCATATGTGGACAACATAAAACAATCACACATTCAAAGTAAAGGTGAGTGCTCCAAGTACAAAAATTATATACGCATCCTGCTTTAACAGGCAAATGCCAGTGATGACTGCAATCTACTTAGAAAGCCTGAAACTGGAGCTCTCAATGAGCAGGCTACTAAAATGTTGAGCTACAAAACAGACCTGGAGACTTAGACCCGAACGAATACATCCTTTGCTGAATTACAATCAATGCTAATAATAGGGCTATGGTGATAAGGAAGGCTACATACTATTGAAAATTGATTCTGAAGTCAACTCTGCCATCTGTTTGTGACATTAGCTTGGAAAAATCCCTTAGCTTTTCATGGCTAAGACGCTGACTTATAACCCAGGACGTTAACTTCGTGCTGCCTAGCTATGATCTCTTTCTAGTTATGATTCCTGTTTCACTTGCCGCTGTATGAAATGAGGTGCTTCTCAGCCCTGTGTTTTATATCCGCACTTCCTGCTACCTTCTTTTTAAAAGGCACTAGATCGTTAATGTTTATTTATTTCTAGGCCGATCGCTGGCAACCTGCCTACTCCATCCCTGTGATTGATTGAAATGCTTAGGGCTATATGAATGTTCTTTTCCTGTCTTAGTCTCAGGCAGGTAAGTATCTGCCGTGGTTTGTTCTTGTAAATCTCATCTTGACCCTGGAGTCATATTCTTGGCTGCCTTTTCTAAACACAAAATTAGCTTGGGGAGTAAGTCTGGGTCATCAGAACGGCCCCTGTGCCACAAGCTCGCCTACGTTCCCCTGGAAGCTGGCACGCCCTGTGTTTTCTCTGTCTGGAATTTCTATTCTATGTCTAACTCTTTGTTCTTAACACTATAACAGCATGTTCTACTACTGTTGCCCAGGTTAGTATTATAATAATTTACAATTTTGCTCTCCCTTCAAATGATGTATGGAGGACTTCCTGAATGAACAGTGACTGTAATTGCCGAGGATATTGAGCTTCATCAGCCAATTACTGTGCACAGATGATTGCTCTCAAGTATTCCTCGCAGCACACTTGAAATAAAAAGCAACTGGCCCAGTTATGTCAGTGAATTTCATTGCTTCCACCCATGGGCTTGAGGGGGAGAGGAGTAGGGGAGGGAAGCATTTGCACCAGAGAAGATAAATTCAGCGTGCCTAGACTTTGCTTTCCAATTCCTATTTCCTAGGACCAGCATTTTCACAGAACCTTCAGGGCTGGCGTTTTCTGCTCTTTTATAATCCATTTCTTTAATGGCAATGTCAGGCAAAGGTCTTAGTAAGGAAGCCTTTAGCTTGTGCTCTTTAAAAAGGGCAAAACCAACAAAATAGTTTTCTGAGAATGAAGAAAATAATCTCTTTATTTCGATCCTTCTTATTGTTCTCAGTTTTGTCTACTTATCCTGATTCTTTTAGTTAAAACACTTTGGAAGACCTTTCTGCCTTTATTATCAGTTCTTGACAGCTGAGTAATTCCTCATGTTTGCCATAAAGCTTTCCTTTGCACTTCTGATATAGTTTAATCATTCATCTATTTGGCCTGAGTCTAACTACTGTAAGCACAGTGACTGAAATCAGTAGATCTTGTATTTCATTACTGCCCGGTCATGTATCATGCTCAGTCAGCTTATCATCATATCTTAGAACATCCTGGAAATATGAAAGCGCAGTATACAAAACCATGGCTGGAGGAATGAGGGAGAATATACTTGGCCTAAATTCAATCTTCTAAATGTTGGCTTTCAGAAGCAAAAGATGCCCTTATCAAGTGCTTGAATACCTACAAGGAGAACTAAAATTCACAGGATATGTCATGTCTGGGGAATATTAACCGGATGCTTTTTAAGATGCCTCTGTTCTGTTGTAAAGAAGGTTAGGGTAAACAGTAAAGGTGGAAGAACAAACTTCAAAATATAGTCTCAAGCTATAGCAATTCAGCATTGTCAGTAATCTTTCTTTAGAAGAGAGAGGGTATACATTTCAAGCCCTCTCATTCAGAAGAAAATACCCTCACAAGTTGGCTGAAAAAAATGTCCGTTTTCTTTCCCCTACTCTATCTATCTCCACTGACTCAGGAGTATAGGCTTAAAGATGATTAAATTATAGCATTACCAGAGGGTCTAGGTCTAAACCTCTTATTTTCAAGAAATTTGTAACACTGTGCTAGTTTCCACCAGTTGCATGAAATTCAACATCTTAACGCTATGATTGAGAAAACTTTTTGATTTTAAAATAATAACTTAAAAGAAAGCAAGACTACATACATGGATGCTCTTAAACTGCTATGAGCTTAAAAACATGAAGAACCAGCTTTTTCACTTTCTCTTTGAAATCAAACTTCTTTTTTTTTCACTTAATTTTTTTAATTTATTTACATTCTGAATGTTGTCCCCTTCCCTTCCTCTCTGAGAGAGTACTCCCTTAACCACAAGCCCCTTACTCCCTACCCCTGGGCATCCTTCTTCTCTGGGGTGTCAAGTCAAGTCCCTACAGGATTAGGCACATCATTTCCCACTGTGGCTAAACAAGGCAGTCCTCTGTTACACATGTGGCAGGGGCCTCAGACCAGCCCTGTTTGTGGCTTAGTCTCTGAGAACACCCAGGAGTCCAGGTTAGTTGACACTATTGGTCTTCCTATGGGGTCATCATCCCCTTCAGCTCCTTCAATCCTTCTTCCAACCTTCCACAGGGGTTCTTGACCTCAGTCCAATGATTGGCTGTAAGTATCTGCTTTTGCCTCAGTCAGCTGCTGGTAGAGCCTCTCAGAAGACAGCCATGCTACAAGCACAACATAGTGTTAGTAAGAGTGTCAGGGTTTGGTGCCCGCCCAAGTTAGGATCACTGGTTGGCAGAACAAAATAACCACTGTAGGCAGAGGGAAGGAGGGAATTGGGTGGGAGAGAAGAGGAGAGGGGAAGATGGGGGGCAGGATGAGCTATCAGAGGAGACATGAGAGAAGACCAGATAGCTAGGAGAATGAATAAGGGGTGACCTTAGTCACCTTAGTCAAAATGCCCAATCTGAAGAGACCATCTCCAGTAGTTAGACAGGGCCCCTAGTGGAACTATGGAGTCACCCAACCCATCTTCAAACTTTCAACACACAATTGTTCCTATCTAAAAGAAATTCAGGGACAAAAATGAAGTCAGACTTCTTGAGAGAGCTGTGTCACCTGCTGGCTTTGCATCCCCTCCTGCTACTTGTTCTTTGACATCCTATTTCAGAGGCTACCATTCTTCTGTGTCTAAGCTGTCAAATGTGAAGGATGGTTTTCTCAATCATAATATATCCTCTTTACTAACGGCTTAGCTGGTCATATTATTGAAGAATGCATGGAAGTTCATGAAAACAGGCAATGGTAATAGGTATACTCAAGAGTTCATTATGGTAATCATTTAAGCTTAGTCATGAGTTAAACAATTAGGCAATGGGGTGGGTGGTCTATCTTCTTTCTATCAGCACAGAGTTTTCACCTCAACTGCATTCTATCAATAGTAGAAACAAGCAGCTTACCTATTAGAAGAAGAGAAGGATTCACTGTTACTGAAATAAGATGAGACTCAATTTCAAATCTGGCATATTAAGATGTCTTCCTACACCTATACAAATATCACCTTTATAAAATTAAACTCCTTTTCAAACTGCATACACAGCTCAACTCTTTAACAGACAGTGCTTCATAGGATTGCCCTATTTGTCTCCTAAGAGTATCAACATGTACAATACATAAATTTGTTTCTTAACAATAACAGGATTATATCAATTCCCATCTTTTCATACAGTATAGACAAATGGCTCAACTCATTTTATCTTCTATACATTCCTTGCTGCGCTCTGCAGTCCTATTTTTTACAGCTACCATTTTATTTTTATTTCTGCTTCTTCACTACCGTGGGACTATTTTTGTTTTTATGTTTGTCACCATCTCACCCCAGGATTCAAGGCACACCCAGTCACCAAATTTACCTCCCAGACTTGCCTTATTTTACTCTTCCTAATGTAGCATAGGAATTCTTCAGATACATCCTTTGTTCTTTAATTTCTTTTCACCAGTGGTTTTCCTATTTCCCTCTCTGGTAATTCCTCAGTATCCTTTCTCATTTCTGTTAATATTCCTCTACATCTGTCTTTTCCTCTACTCATTTGATAAGCCTTAGTGTTACACTGTCAAACTGACTTTAACAAACCTAGCCTTTAGTTATATGATGGAAATTAACTTTCGTATAAAGTCAATATATTTGTTATGAAATATGAACAATTGAGAAAATGTGTAAATTGCAGTAAATAGTTTTATTGCTCAAAGATAGTGATAAAAATAAAATAAATCTTGATTTACAAACACTTTATCTTCCTCATACACATAGCATGTGTTTTTATATCAGGGATAGACATGGATTCTCCAATATTCCCAGTCTCCCGTAGTTATGTGAGGGCATATTACTATTTGTATATGTCACTTCTAGTTTGAAGAAAAGATGTAGTGCAAGAACCTCAAAGTGTCATTCGTTGATGGAGAAGCTTTGATCAGAGTAGATCAATGAGTGTCCACGTGAAGCACAGCTGTTCACATCCTTCCTCCCCTCTCTGTCTCTTTCTCTGTCTCTCTCTGTCTCTCTCTGTGTGTTTGTGTTTTTGTGTCTGTCTCTCTGTCTCTCTGTCTATCTATCTGTTTCTGTCTCTCCTTCTCTGACCCACATTGGTATAAGAAACTAGAATTCATAGAGTAAGACATTTAGTTTTGTGGAGAAACTTTTGATATGTGTCAGAATAAAGATAGTATTAAAATTAGACCTACTTCAAGAAACTTAAAGAAGAAGGGTAAATGAAACTCAAGGTCAAGGCTAGATGTGTCCTGGGAAAGAGATGTGGATGTAATATCCCAAAATAAATCACTGTATGCTCATCATTATTAATAAAACTAAAAAAAAACTTATATCAAGAGATATAGTAGAACATTTAATAAAACTGTAATATTTATATTTTATTAAAATAAACACATAATCAATAACAAAAATACCCAATGTTTTAGTAGAGAGGATGAAAAAGGAACTTACTAACCTGATAAAGAGCATTGAAAATATTCTCTAGTATACTTAATACTATTTACAGTACTTATAGTACCTAAAGATCAAAGCATCACATTAAAGACTAGGAATAAGGTATATATCCACTTTGGTCATTCTGTTCAATATCTTGCTGACTTCAAAACAGAAGGTAATGATTTTCTTATTAAACAAAAGCCAGATGCATAACTTGATCCAGGAAAACCAGCCATATTTTGTTTGGTTTCTCGTCTCCCATCCATACTGTAGCACTATCATAGCATCATTCTTTTTAGATTTATTTTTGTCACAGATATTTAAGTACAAACTTACTCCAAGGTGACTAAACAGAAAATATTTTTGAATCAAAATTCACTCACCATTAGCTCTAGGTATTCAAAGTTCTGCTCCATCCAAACAGCATTAACGATGTCAAGAAAGGAACCACTTATCTTCCATATATTTCTGTCACTAGCATGTAACACATTGGATGAAAAATAATAGACACTTCACACACCTTTAGAAATCAAATTATTGTGACATTTGAGGACAGTATATCAAGCAGTGCAGTCAAATTGAAACACTAGGAAGGACTGAAGATAAAACTTACCGAAAAGAAAGAGAAGCCAGAGGCCGTGAATTTGCTGGTTTACAAAGGGGCACATAGTTGCTTTTCCAGGGAGGAAGAGGAATGAGGAAAATGTCATTATTTTAATTTAACAACAACAGTAGCAGCAATAAAAAGTAAAATCATACATTTTATAAATTTTTTCCTAAGGGTAAAAAATCTCATCAGTTTTTTTCTTTTTTTTTTCTTTTCTTTTCCTTTTCTTTTCCTTTCTTTTTCTTTCTTTCTTTCTTTCTTTCTTTTTTTTTTGTGGCTAGAAGTAAATCAAAGTCTGCTGTGTCAGTCAACCTTATACTGAATAGGCCATGGTCCTAGGGAACAATCAAATATTATTGTTCTGCAAAAGAAACATAGTAAACCTAAAATAATTCCTAATGACATTCTGCTATAGCCTCATATAGATCATTGTCTCCCTCAGCCATCAGTCATCAGAGATGCTTCTCCTGCAGTAAATGGGAGCTTACACAGAGACCACAAGGTGACAATGTGCACTGAGTATAAGATTTGGAACACAGTCCTAAAAGGGGTGTCTTCATCAGACTGCTCTCGTCAAGACTCAGGGAACTTTGAAGAAGCAGAGGTAAAGAGAACAGAATATAGTGTACAATTTATTTTTCATTTTATTTTAAAAAAGTAGTGCCATGTAAAGTGCTCAAAATAAGCAGAGCTTTAAGTCACAGTCTTGATTAGCCTTAGGGAGAATTGCTAGAAAGACCAATAGAAGGAGGAGCTTTGGGGATGTGGGCAACTTCCTGTTTCTAAATCTGAGTTCTGGTTACACAAGTGTAAACACTTCACATCCTAATATGGTGGCTCACTTCTGTCATTGGGTTTTCATTGAAATATAACTTTCAGAAACCATTTTTGTGTTTGTCTTTGTACATATCTTGTTTGACCAATGGCAATATTAAGCACAACTAAAAGTCGAGAATTGCTTTAGAAAGTGTGGTGGTTTGAATATGCAGGGAATGGCAATATAAGCAGTTGTAGCCTCATTGGAGTAGTGTGGACTTGTCAGAGAAATTGTGCCACTGTGAGGGTGGGCTTTGAGTCTCTTCTCCTAGCTACCTGGAAGACAGACAGTCTTCTCTCCCAGTTCCCTTTGGAACAGCTTCCTCTCTAGTGCCACACCTGCTTGGAGGCTGCCATACTTCCAGTCTTGTTGATGATGGACTGAACCTCTGAACCTCTAAGCAATCCCCAATTAAATGTTGTCCTTTGTTTAAAAAAAAAAATCAGGAAAAAAACACAAAATTCCTAAAATTTGCCAGAAAGCAAAAAAAAATCCATCCCTTTCTGTAGATGGATGTCAACCAAACCTTGTGTGTGACAGTCAACCAAACCTTGTTTGTGACAGTCAACTAGTAGCAGCTTAACCATTGTAGCAGAAACTCAAGAAACCTTGAGAGCCACCTTAGAACATATTTCTGGGCCTTGCTCACCACGTGATGACAAATTCACCAGACATCGTAGTAGCTTAACCATACATTGACCATTTGAGTGATCATTTAGCCAATAACCTAAATGCATGAGTGAGTATCTCCATGGTATCCTCTAATGCAGAAGGGAAGTTACTGCTAGCGAGAAAGACACAGAGCTGCTCAATTCAGAGCCACTGGTCTGGGGCAGACAAGGGAAAAATTAGCTTGTTTCTTAATGAAGCTAAGTCTTACCTTTATGGTACAAACCAATGAGGAATAAAAAATAAATAGCACATAATTTTGCATTTTTATAATAAGTTTGAAACTAAACACCGGGAAGCCTTGTCAGCCCCTGCTAAGCTGATTCCAATTAAGGCTCCTGGCAGGGTTCCAGCTGCTTTACTCCTCAAATAGCACAGAGCATAACAAGGTTTATGAAGCATTCAAAAGTCAAATACCCTATTAACATAAACATGTAGTGAAATAAATGCTTCTACCAATTTTCAGCTTGCTTTCTTCCTCTCAGATGAGCTGGGCTGATAGAAGATGAAATCTCTTTCCTTTGTGCTTCTTGGAATGCAAAGCAAGGTTTCCCTCATAATCAACTGTGGACGAGTTCCTGTCCCTGCTCAATCACTTTGATCATAATGAATTTCTTCTGATACTAATTTTAGTACCAGGAGTTCAAGCTTTTACTTTCTGTTACAATGCTCAATCATCAACAACACTAACAACAACAACAACATCAGCACACACAGAAAGACAGAGAGACAGACACACGCACACAAACAAACAAAAAAACAAGGTAAGGGTTCTTAAAGGCACACATACTTACATTTTGATTCACATGTCTCTCTGGATCAGCAAGGTAATGGATTTGTTAGCATGGGCTGCCACTGCCAAGATTTAATGTAAGAAACAGTCATTTCCTTGGACATGGGAGTCAAATAAACTACAAATTGAAGGATATAAGCAGGTAAAATGTTTAAAGGGAAAGAAAAACAAGCAAAAAATTGGAGCAATAAATTTTAGTAAAGGTCCAGTTTAAGAAATAAGGGAGGAAGGAGACTATTATGTCAAAAGCCAACACCCTTTTGGCAACCCCCTTAAACAGTGATAAGTTAAATGGAACGAGGTCTCCTTTAGACAACACTGGTCATATATCTTTCTTTTACCATACAGTTCAATGCTTTAGAAAAGGAACTGTGTGAAAGTCTGTTCTTCATAGAATGTGAAAATGGCTTATCTAGTAAACGTGTTTGCAAAATGAACAAAAATAATACCCATGAGCATTCATATGCACTATGGTGATTACAAACGCCAAAATAGCTTGATTAAATTTTAATGCCATCCGTTTAGAAAAATAAGTTGAATAAAATATAGTTTTCAACCCACCACTGTAATAACTGGCCAAATATCAATATATTTTCATGAAGCCAATCTAGTGTTTATTTACATATTAGAAGTAGCTTGTATACTTTTATTTATCATATGGTGTTCTTATTGAAACACATATGCATAATATCTTATAAAAGTATTCTTAATGTTTCTGTACTGAAATATTCTGTCCAGACCATACTTAATAATATCCTAGTTAACTATGTGCCCTATAGGAAGATGATTCTTAACTTACTAAGTGTTCTTAGTTTCTACTCTATCCTGTGTACTTTTCTTGGATGTGGGGGTCTTTAGGATCTCAAGGACCATCTAAATTGGGAAGAAAGATTCCCTGTAGGTCACACAATTAATAAAGTATGACCCTGCCTATGTTCTGGGAACAAGCCATGTTACCAGGCCCTACCATGCTTCCCTTGAATCCATGGATAAAAGACACACACAGTTGTTCATTTTCAACTTGCCTTCTTGAACAATTGCTGGGCATTATTAAATTGCCATTCCTAGCAAACTCTTATTAAGCTACACACAACGCTTTATTAATTGTATGCCTATGGATAAATTTCCTTATGCTTCAATACCTCAAGTCCCACAAAGATGAGGACAATATGTGTCACATTGAATCTTTTAAGGATCCTGTATTTAGTTGCCATGAAATATTTTAAGAAAACGCATTGGTGCTCAAGAAAGCCTATTTTACTATCCCTTATATTAGTCCACTCTTCATTATTTTAACTAAAATTCGAGGCTGGCAATTTTTGAACCTCAATTTTAGAAGCTGAAAATCAATCCTCTTAGACTGGCTCTAGCAAGGACATACATTTTTGTAAATGAATGGAGTTTATTTAGTACATGAATGACTGAAACACATTATAGGAGGTCCGAAAAAATTGTTAAGCAGTGGGGCTCACTTGTAATATTGCAAGATTTGGGGAATCTGGTGATTGCTACTAGATCACTTTCTAGGTCACTACCTCTAGTAGCCCATAGACTTCCTACTAGAACTCAACCGCTTTGAGGTCCCAACACTTGTCAGCAGTGGCACACAGACAAACAAGTTGCCACCACATGAGTTTATCAGACACACCCCAACCATATTTAAGACACAATACTGCTGAATAATAGTGGCTTTCTCCAAAGAGTTGGCTATGTACCTGGTGAGTCTTTAAGAGTTGATGGTGTTATTATAGTCATTCAAAGGATTAAAGCATAAAAGGTTCTGATATATTCAAAGATTGTGAAATAAAGCATATTTCTGGAAAAGTGTAAGATAGGGTACCACTCAAGTACAGCAACAGCATGAAGACTGTCTCATGTCTCCAAACCAAATAGAATGAGAAAAACTGGGACATCGCTTTTATATGGGAAATCTCTTTTTCAAATTAAAGTCATCATCGTGTAACCAACTTGTATCATTTGTAAAATCTCTATTATCAACTATAATATATATATATATATATATATATATATATATATATATAATGGTATATAATATCAACTATAATATATATATTATATAAAATATATATTATATATAATATAATAATATATAATATATAATGGTATATAATATCAACTATTATATATATATATATAAAGACATGTGTCAGGGGCAGCCCTGCTTATACACTGAAGGCCTAAAATCAGCCATAGGCCTAAAATCATCAATAGGCCTGACATACACGCCTGCTAAACATAAACTCTTGGGTCTCTGTGGAAAAACACTGAAACAGATGCCTAGAAACTATTGTAAACAAGCAGCTTTGGTGGAAAATTGCCAGGCTAAATAACCATAGACCTTGTAGATAGGTAACTTTGGTGGATAGCACCAACTTAGATAAGGCCAAGTGAATCACAGTCAGAGTCATAGTGACATGTCCACTGAACCTTCATCCAGCTGACACTCTGTTCTGGAAGATATCTGTACTCCCCTTGAACACCTACGCTCCTATGTCATCCCCTTCCCCACATCCTGCCTTTTTGTGTATATAACCCCTATGTGAAAAAAGTAAAATAGGCAATTTGATCAGACTATAGACAGATCATCATTTTTTTGTGTTCATCTGTTTTCCCCCATCTTCTTTTTCAGGTGACCTCCCCAGACCCCTGTTTAATGCACTGTTGGACAGAACAGACATGGATCATGTATTTCCATAGTACCTGAACTACATTTTAGTATTTTTATTCAGCTAAGCAAAAAAAAAAAAATGCCTAAAGAATTATATAAAGAATACTCACTACCAATTCATGAAATTTCATTTAATAAATTACACCTTGAGGATCCTACTGCCACCACAAGCCCATGCTTCTCCACCAAGGAAGTACAGGAAACTGTTGCCTCAGCACAACTGGTTTGCAAAACCCAGTGCACTGCGAAGGAGGGCTAGGCTTAGCTGGCCTTACTACATCCTCAGTTTTTCAGTGCCACAATACTTTCATGTATGAGTGATTTATGTGTTCCCAAGCTTTGAGCTAAGTGATATTTCAAACAGATTATGCTAACAATGTCTTCTAGAGTAGGGATCTATCTTTTTGATTGTCTTTAATCTGGAAGGTGAGGCAGAGAATAGAATGGGAATAGCTGAGGTCATGCATATAAGCACCTATAGGTTCAAGAGAATTCTCCTGATTGCCAGGGCTTCACAGACGTAGGCACAGGTCATTGCTGGGAAAATTGCCACATGCCTGTTTCTCCAACAAAGGAGAACTCTGCAGAGTATGCTCTTGATTTCTCCCCAAGCCCCGCTCCCTGTCTGCATCTACCTTTCTAATAAATGATTAGCATGCTACTGACAACTTTTCTGAATTCTGAATTCTTCTAGCAAATCAAGACCAGTAAGTACTGCTCTGAATTTAGATTTATCATTCCTATATATTTATAATAGATATGTTGTTAGTCATATCAGATATGAGACAGTGGTGAACAGTCAAATAAGCATCTAAATTTTATTTTTCACATATGCTTATATAATGTTCTACCTCTCAGGCTTCTGTGGGAAAATTTGCCTACAACAACACTGACTTCAACTGCATTCCTTTGCAGTGCATTTCTGAGTTTTGATGTGTCACAATATAATTATTTATTACTTATTGGTGGGCAATAAGAATATTTTCCACACTTTATTTCTGTGGTGATGTAACACACATTCACAAAAGATATTTCTGCTATATATTTTGCCTACCACCTGCTCTCAATATAGAGTCACAATATACAACTGAGTTTTGTACTAGCAATGTATGAGAGGTCTTAGAAACTCCACACTCATGCCAATATCTGTGAGATCAAACGGTCTTACCAAACTGACAGCATTGAAGTGCCCTCTTCCATTGTTTTAATCTGCATTTGGCCTATACAAACTAGAAAAGTCAAGAGACTTCTTACACAGTTAATTGACTTAGTGGACTTTCCTTTATGTGAGTCAATTGTGCAATCTCATTTCTCTATTCTGCACTTGCCGTTTTAAAGAAATCTTTGTAACCTTGCTACTTATGAGCAGTAGATACCATGGATACAGCTTTGTAAACATGTATCTATCAGAGGTCTTGAAGCTGAGAGTTAATTGGATGACTTGGTTTTTACGGAGAGACTCCTCTTCCTGTTCCATAATTGATCACCTTCTCACAGTGTCCTCAATGAGGAGGCATAAGCTAGTGTCTCATTATCCATATCTACTGTTATCATCAGCCCCCCACAATCAATGACTAACCCTAAATCCTTTGAAGAAGCCCCACACTTAAGTATCACCATAGTTGTTTTAGTGGGACACAACTATTCCACTTAGGCCACAGTGAGAATATTTGTTTTTCCTTCTTGCCTGTTATATTTTGATATATACACATGTTTGCTTGATTTCAGTGCTGCCAATTTCATTTTGTTTTAGTTTGTTCTCCTATGTCCCTATGGCTTTTGGCCATAATTCAAAGCTAGCTCTTATTGTTTTCTTTATTCTTCCTATCTTAGCCTAAGGAAGTTTTATTTTGCAGTTAGTGTCTACTGATATCAGAGTTTGTTTTCATCGATATTGTAAATTGATTAAAAGATATCCTCTTCCACATACACAAAGTATCCCAGAGCCCATGCTTTTATAATTTCACTGTGCTTAATTCTGATTCTTTTTCCTTTTCTCCTGTGGTACAGCTGAGTCATATCTATGCTCATATGTGAATATTGAAATGGTGTAAATGGTATTTCTTAATGTTGGAATCCATCAGATCACAGTGCATGACTAAAACAAATCGACTAAAGAGTCAGTGATGAGCTCGTGTGGTGTCCATTACCACATGAAAAGATTTTTTTCTTAATTTTTTTTACTTTGGTGTTTTTGTAATAATAAACTACATTTAAAACATCTTTAGAGTGAAATATAAATATAAGTCTAAAAGGTTTGTGGGAATTGGTCTCTTTACATTCTCATGGGATAGAGAACTACAACACCATTGCAGACACCTCTGTAGTACCCATGTGTAGTACAATTGCTAGGACACAAAACCTCTCAACAGATGTGTTTAATGGGAGGGGAAAATCAGAGTATGGTAAGCAATACATCTTAGAGTTAATAGTTTGCATTCTATTCTATCTCTACATTTTAATTTTACTCTTCTCAATCCAAAATCCAAGAAAAGTTGAAGTTTTACCTAGAAAAAAAAATAATGTCTGATATGCCCTACAACACGCATCCTCAGAGAACTATGCTAAGTGGTGTTTTATTCAGAAGATGGTTCACTTTTCATGTAACTTGTTCTTTTTTCTTTTCTTTTTGATCCCACTTTACCTGTTTCTCTCCCTCCTGTTCATCCTTGAAGTCTGTACTCAATAGTCCTGTTTCTATCTTCTATCCAGACATGCAAATCCACATCTCAATCATTCTTAATCATCTAACTCTTTTATAGTGATCATCATGAACACACATCTAATTTAAATTCCTTCAATATCTAAAACTCTCCTGTATATACCACAGACTTCTAAACCAGGCTTGTTGAACAACATTGCTTTCTGGAACTAGGACTGCACACACATCCCTTCCTCTCACGAGAGAATGGGAGGGAGCATGATTCCATTCCTGTGTGAGGTATCAACTGTGTGCTGGCAGTAAAATTACTCCCTGGCTCCCTGGAGAGTTGGAAGAAAGGTTGAAATTTTAAACTATTTCCTCTGTGCATACATTTTATGAAATTTCATTCTCAGTTATGCAGTAGTAGAAGGCATACATATTTCCATTTTATTTGAACATTTATTTTGACCAGATTGCAAATTTTCTGTTAATTGAGCCTTGAATTGGCCACAGCCCTACTGTGGATCTGCTCCATAGCCTTTGCACATGGACTTTATTATAGCTTCCCCTCCACAGCTGCTCATTTCATATGTTTAATCTAGCATGGTGCTTCCTTCATATGCAGGGGGTGGGAGTGACTATTAAATAAAAATGTGGAGGAAAAAAAAGAGCTGAAAAATATTCACGGCTTAGTTGCATCCACATTCTGTTTAAAGAGTAAAATATTAAATGGTCTGAGCTTATCACTTTGCTGAAATTATTACAGGCTCCCCATGTTTTCATTGCACAAAAAATATGCTAATTTCAAAAGTTGAGAAACGGGAGGTGAGCAAATTTGTTTAAGTTACCTGAAAATTTCTCAGAAATAACACCTTTCAGGATGCTACTGTATATGTTCATGGATGTTTCCCTGTACAATAAACACAAGCATACTTTAAACACATGGCGTTATGGTTCTGGAAAGTATTTTTCAATTAACAGCAGAATTTTTCTCTCTTAACTGTAAGTGCCCCTTTTGACGAAATAAAAATCCATGTATATCTGATATTTGATGACTGAAGAAAATATTTTCATATGCACTCATTTAGCATACGGATTAAACTTGATCCTTCTTTTAAGAAACTTAGACAGTTTAAATTATTCAACATATTTATCTCATCTGGCATTTAAAATTTTTGCAGAAATAGTTCAGAATGTATATTATTTTTTTAACAATAAATTCTGAGAGATAAAATTGCTGGGCATTTTTTTTCCCTTAAAGTTTTGGCCTAAATTTTCACAGTACTTTCAGAAAAACTTTATACCGAATTTCAACCTTAAAAAAAAAACCCTCTTCCTGTAAATAATGGATATTGTATTTGTATTTTTTTGTGGAAATCAAATAAACAATAAAGAAAATATTTTACTCTATTATCTACATTATAGCACTTTTTGCCTACTAGCAAGGTTGAATATCTATCGTTTAATGTGGTTATGGGTTAGCTACAGTTTTCTAAAGGGGTAGAAATTGAGTGTGTCTCTGTGTGTGTTGGTGTCTGTGTGTGTCTTAGTTGTGTATCTTCTGTGTGCATGTGTCTATGTATGTATCTATATCTATTTGTGTGTATCTGTGTATATGTCTGTGTGTGTGTGTCTGTGTAGTGTGTATGTGTCTGGGTGTGCGTTATGTATCTGTGTCTGTGTATGTCTCTGTCTGTTTACATCTATGAGTGTTTATGTGTCTGCATATATATATATATATATATATATATTATACATATGTCTCTGTGTATATTTGTTTGTGTGTCTATGTCTGTATGAGTAGGTATCTGTGGGGGTGTGTCTGTGTATGTGTCTGTGGGTGTGTGTCTGTGTGTATGTCTGTGTCTGTATGTGTCTGTGTATATGTATGCATCGGTGTCTATATGTATCTCTATGTGTATGTGTGTGTCTGTGTTGTTATTGAATATAATTTTTTTTCAGACACTGTATTCTGATCTTCAGAGAGTGAGGGACTTGGGAACACTCACTCGTGAATGCAGTGATGTCTTTATCACACTTCCCCTTAGGAATCTGCACGAGAGGAAGCAGAGTGATTGGTGTAAGAGACAAAAACGATGAATGACTCCCAGGAAACTGTCTGTTCCAGACACAGCAGGACTGACCCACATATGAACACCCAGAGACTGGGCCAGCATGTGCGCCAGTGTCTCAGTGCTGAGAGAGGGGCGTGAACATGAGCAGTATCCGGAATCAAGGAACAATCTTTCATTTACCTTTCAGAGTCTGGTGTTTGCTCCTGAAACTGGCAAATTGCTCTACATTTTAATCCAACAAATACAATATTATCTTAGTAAAATTATCTATCCCTTGTTTTATAAGCTACTCTCAAAAACACATGCTGAGGTTTGCAGTGGGAAACGTTAATTGAATTCCTTTTCCCTCTTAGCCCACTTTTCTGTTGTCATCTTCAAGAGCGTTGAGTGAGAACCATGTAACTCATGTTATTTTCAAGATTAATAGACTCAGGGTGCAAAAGATGCAGCACTCCAAGCATGAAGAATTATTAACTAGCAGCAACATTTGAGGAATGTTCTCACATTTCCCATGCTTCATTGCTTCACTGAACAGTGAGCAGAGGAGTTCACTGGGAGGCAGATGTTACCCTTGCACATATTACAAATGCAAATGATTATCCCCAAAGTGAACAGCCAGCACTTGAAAAAGAAGGCACACAACGCTTTCAAATAAAAGGATAGAAACAATCACACTGGCTTTGAAAAAACAATTTTCCCCTCTAGGCATTATTATTCTTTCAGTCCAGGGATACAAGAGTAATCAGAAATGTCTGAGAAGAGGAACAGAAGAAAAAACAAGAGTGCCCACTTCTGATGGTATCCAGTGCTGAGCTGATATCTAGTAGAAGACAGATCAATACACCAAAGGCTATCCTCATAGAATTAGTGAATTATCACTTCAAAAACGACTATAATTTTCCCAAAAATTGAATGTACATTCAATTTTGATTACCATGTAGATGTGTACAAATTCTTAAGGCAAGTCTTTTATATTTAAACCTGTGCTTTTTATAATTTTTTAACATTTATTTATCTTATTATTTAATGTTTATAGCTGTGTTGACTGCATGTATGTATGTATCTGTACCACATGCATACCTGGTGCATCTAGAGGTCAGAAGAGGGCATCATAACTTCTGGACTGGAGTTAAGGATGCTTGTGAGCTGTGATCTAGGTGCTGGCAACTGGACCCAGAACCTCTGCGAAAGCAATATGTGATCTTAATGACTGAGCCACCTCCCCAGTTCCTTAAGCTTAGTCTTAAAGAGGATAATAGACTGCTGAGGTAGGACATATCCAACCTATATCTTATATAGTCATGTCTTTATTTCCACATTTTTTTTTGGAAGTAAATTATCTTCCTTTTCACTCTTTCATTTTTTTTTTTTTTTTTTGCAATGAAACAGAATTCAAACCAAAGATTATCCTGTTAGCAAGATAAATTTAAATCAACAATCAGAGTATGCTGTTCCTTTTTTAGTGATATTTTAAAAATCTACCATATTTCTGTCTCATTAAAGATACATGTCTGATTTTCTTGCATGTTAGTCTCAGTAGCAAAGGGAGGCCAGAGGTAGTGTTTGCTTTCTCTAACACCCCTGTATTTCTTCTTCTTGAACCAACTACTTATAAAATGCGTAGAGCAAGTGCTACCATTATGCAGGAGTGACTGAGAGACTGCTTAGATAAATGATATGTTATGTTGCCGCATGACTTAAGCCTATTTTACCTTGCTCTTTTTACAACTCTGCACCCTGACCTACTGAATGATCTGACCCTGTGGCTGCATTCTAGATTTAAGTTGCCACTGCAGTTTGTCTGCAGAGGTAGGCTGCCTCGGTGTCTGAACCCCTGGTCATTTAGAGATGAGATCATCTGCTTTGTCTTCTACTTCTGACTTTGCCAGTTGGAACTGCCAAGTAGGCAGCAGAATGGATTCCCTTCACTCAACAAAGCAAGAAGCCTGACATAGGGCTGATATATCTTTTATTATCCAAACTCTACACATTTGAACATTTATATTTTATATTCTGTGTAGTTTCCTTTAACTTAGAATGTATTCTAGGCTAATTTTTTTCTTTAAAGAAATCAAATGTGTTTCAAGCATTTGTAAGTTAACAAAAGGAGATATCAATCACTCATGAGGTTCAGAACACAGGTGTTCCTTGGCATTGCTATCAAAACAAGGACACAAAGCAAGCATGATGCACTTTCTGATTTCAAGGGTCTATGTGCACGTTTTGGACATTGTCTTGGATTTATAAAAGTTATAATGATACAGTATGGATGACTGAATAATAATGTGTCTTAACCATTTTTCATTTGCACTTGTATTATGTGTCAGAAAGGAAAATAAACTAAATAAAAGATAAATTGGCATTTTTGTACATTTTTTTTATAGCAAAGAAATATTGAGAGAGGCCATATTGAGGCCTTTTTTTTTTTTTTTTTCTGAAATTCTATCGTTACACTATTATTTTGTAGTGAAGTCGGGTCAAATTCAGAGTTAAAATCCTTCTAAGAGTTTTCTACTAGCAGCTAATCAGAAGTCCCTACCACTCCTTTTTTTTTTTTTTTTTTTAGAATATTGTTTTTCTTTTCTTTTTTTTTATTGGATATTTTAATATTTTATTTACATTTCAGATGTTCTCCCCTTACCCCATTTTCCCCCCTCCCTCCCAGGAACCCTCTATCCTATCCCCCCCTCCTCCTGCTTCTATGAGGGTGTGCCTCCACTTACCCCCACCTCACCTCCCCACCCCCCACCCTCAAATTCCCCCCCACACGACACCCAGCCTTCGTGGGACCAAGGATCTCTTCTCCCACTTATATATAGCTCCCTTGCATATATAGCTGGAGCCATGGGTCCCTCCCTAAGCGCTCCCAGGCTGGTGGTTTAGACCCTGGGGGCTCTGGTTCCCTACTACTCCTAATCCACGTCGTCCTCCCTGTACTCACAAAACTTTATTCCCTTCAAAGTGTCATCTACATTTAAAAAGTAAAGACTAATGATATTATTTAAAAAACGATTAGAAGTATCTTTGCAACTGCCAATTAGGACTATCATGGTCTTTGTTTACAAGAGCTCAGCTTTGCTTTGGAGTAAGCTTGTCTCCTTTTATTTTAAATGCTGAATTTACTAAGACAGAACCCTTAGGTGAGGCAGCAGACAGCAGGAGCTCCCTACCATTCACAAAGTTCCAGACAGGAAGTGTTCCCCTGGGTGAGTTCAGGGAGTCTTGAGGTGGGGGATTGACTTTGGCTTTACCCTTCTGTGCATCTTCAGAAATAAAACTTGCAGCCCTAAATGGAATCATCGACACTGTGTTAGCCTTTTTTATTTCCCAAGCTGTTTAATTCATTTTGCATAACCAGTTACTTCCTCCCTTAAGGGAAAATCTTGAAAGAGAACAAGCCTTTAACTTCTCCATTGAAGGGGACAAAGCAGCTGAGTCCCAGCCAAGGCTCCTGACAGGGCTGCGCCTGCGCAGATCCAGACTCAAAGCAGAGCTGATTGCTTGCCTGTGCCTCCCGCTCCTCAATTCTGATGAAAATGGTGCATCAGGGATCTTTTGAAATTTCACATTGTTGTGAAATCTTGACCTTCCTTGTTCTTTTTTTTTTTTTTTTTTTCTTTATTCTTTCTTATCCCTAGGACACATCACGCTTTAAGAAAATAAAAACAGCTTCGTTAGTCAGACAATATCTATAACAGATGTCAGTGCAAACTGAGAGCCCTAAAGAGATGCAAACTACACCCTGAGCAGTCAGAAATGAATACATTCTACATCCAACAAGACAAACATGTCCAAAGGGCTATTCTAACAGATTTGACTCCACATTGCAAAGTGCTTGAGTGAATGCAGCAATAAAGGGTAGATGTATATTTTAACACCCTAGGAGTTCATTTCTGTCAATCAGCGGCAGGAATGTACTTTGAAGATATTACCTAAAGGTGTTTTTGAATCACTGGACATTTGGAAGCCTAGTCTGAAGCGTGTATTTAATGGAAGAGGAATGTTTAAAAAGCTTTCTAACCATTTGAAGCTGTTATTCTGAAAATAGCATTTCAGAATAATATGGCAATGGCATTCGATTTACGGGGGAGGCTGCAGCTCAGCCAAGGGTTTCACAAATGTTGTATGGTTGGGAAGCCAGAATCCAGAACGCACTCAGGCTAGTTACTCCCATTCCCCATGCGCTCTGTGATGTAAAAGTAAGTCCCTTCCAAATTTTAGAAAGGTTAAAAAATACCTCTAGCAAAACAAATTAAATCTAAGAAAAACTTACCCAGGTGATAGTGGCCCATGCCTTTAATCCCTGCCCTCTGGAGGCATAGGCAGGCAGAACTCTGAGTTCGAGGCCAGCCTGGTCTACAGAGTGAGTTCCAGGACAGCCAGGCCTACAAAGAGAAATCCTGTCTTGAAATACCAAAACTAGAGGACAGGAGAGATGGCTTAGTCGTTAAGAGCACTGTCTGCTCTTCTCAAGGTCCTGAGTTCAATTCCCAGCAATTACTTGGTGACTCACAATCATCTATAATGGAATCTTCTGGCATGCAGGCATATATACAAATAGAGCACATATATGTATAAAATAAATAAAATCTTAAAAAAAGAAATACCGAAGATAAATAAATGAAAACGGATGGCATTTACTGGATATTTGCTGCTTACCAAACTCTGTGCTTTTTCTTCTTTACAAACTACAAGCTAGACTTAGTACTGTCATACTTCTACTGCAATATATTCCTCAAACTTGGCAGCTTAGAATAATATAATTTCATTATCTTATCTCTATGAAGTTCTAGAATTCTAAATCCCAATGCAGATTGGCTATATTCTGAGGCTATGGGGAGATACATACTCACATATTATGAGACCCTAGAAGTGACTGTTTTGAGGGATGAGCATAGTTCTGTCTACCATAATAATTTCGTGTTGAGATAAAGAAACTGAATGTCAAAATAATAAAATAATTTGCCAAAAAAGTGAGACAGGCACAAAGGAACGAAAACTCCTTCACTGATAAGAACCAAAATGGTATTAAATCTTAATGTAGAAGCAACCCTGCCTTATTGCATAAAACTCCTCTTCCATGAAACATCTGTCTACTTCTAGGTTTTGTCTTTTAGTGAATGTCAAATTAGGTAAAGGTAAATTATGGATAAACTCAAACCCAAGTTTACTTCTGAAAAAGTATACTTAAGATGATACTTCTTTCAGTAGGGGAATAAATGTTTCTAATTAAAAATATCCCCCCTCCCAAAAAATACCTTCGTGTTCTACTTAAAATGATTGAGGTGATTGATATGTTCACTTTTCATGCTGTTAGTATGTAAATGGTTGGTATTGACAAGACATAGATATGGCATTACTACAGGAATGATAATGTCTGCTCTTATGTTGAGAAGGGTATGTTAATTCCACGATAGACTTCCAAATGACAGTTGAGGATACTAGGCCTAAATCTCTGTTTCCAAGAATTGGGCAATTCTGGGCAAGTGCAGGTCTTAGAGGTTGCCCTGCCACCTGGCCTGAGGCAAGGACAGTGGGTCAGCAGCAGTTTACAGACTTTCTCAGCTACTTCCTCAGTAACAGTTCCAGACTCCCCAGCAAGTTTCCAGCCCCCACATGGAATGGAATGTCTGTACAAATGGACCCAACAGAATAACATAGAAGTCACCTACCCTAGAATTCACTAATGTGCTTCAAATCAGCTCTGCAAGCTCACTTGGTTGTCTCTCTATCTTGGTAATGTGAGAACCCAGCATGCTGGACTTCTGCAGAATAAAACACTCTGTGATTACATACTATTTGAGTCTGGGGTGTCATTCTTCAGTGAATCATGGACCCTTACAATGTCTTATCTACATCTACGTCCATGCTCTTAAACATTAGCTACTGTGCACATAGTTCCTAGAAGGTCAGGACATGATTTTCATTGCTCAATTCAGTCAATATAACAGAAGCAGAGCAGTCAGGGGAACAAGGTAGACCATGGAGAAACATAACTGCTTGTAATATGGAAAGGGAAATAGAGCAGTAATGATTTATTCAGTGCATTTAGTGTGCCAAGCCTGTTTTAAGCATTTTATGGGCATGGACTCATCAAAGCTTACATCAGCCCTTTGCAGTAAAAATGAATATTTTATGTACGTTACAAGTGAAAAATCTGGTATTCTGGCTGAAGCCATACAACCATGAAGATCTGGAATTGTCCAGATAGATAATCTTCCCTGTTATTTATTACCTACAGCTCACATGAAGAAGCCCTGACCTCTGTGCCTCAGAGTGTGGCTTGGAGACAGAGCCTTAGACAATTAGGCTCCCACACCAAGTATTTTCTTTCCCACGTAGATGTGGCTGGGACGCTCTGAAGGCCTAATTCCTAGTGGAGCTATGTCTGAGCTACTAAGATAGACAAACATGAACATATATAGAATCCTAGTCATCTACCAACAATCCAGGACACCAGGCCCCACCATGGCCCACCAAGACTGACTGAGGATTTATTTGACCTAGCCCTGAGCCCTGAGGTCATCCAAATGTAATCATGCAACCATCCTAATCTTTCTGTCTGTCTCTGTCTCTGTCTCTGTCTCTCTATCTCTATCTCCCCCCTCTCTCTCTCTCCCTCTTTCCCTCTCCTTTTTTATTGGTTGCTTGTGAATTACACATCATGTACCCCATTCATTTCTCCTTCCCCTCATACCTGTCCTCCATCCTTGCATCCTCAACAGAGGAAAAAAATCTCATTGTGGAAACTGTAGTGTGTCCCAGTGTGTCCCCCAGGATTCCCTTTTGTCCACACTTCTTTGATTGCAAATGTTCATTGCAATGAGTCATCGATCTGGTACTGGGCATCTGCCTTCTGCTATCACTCTCAAGACTGCAAACTCACTGGGACTCCTCTTGGATATCCTGTAGTTGCCTTTGCCATGGAGGTCCTGTAGTTTTAGATCTGGAGGAGTAGCTCCTTCATGCTCTCCAGCAGTTCGTTGATGTGGTAGACACTGGGTAGGCAAACTCAAACCCCTGGATCTGGGCCTGAGAACTGTGTGAGCTGCTCAGCCCGCTGGCTCTCTGTATCTCATGCCTTCAGGGATGGCTCACTTGCAACCCCCATATCCACAGCCAGTTTGGTGCTGCCTCAGTGAGGTGCAGTACCCATTCTCCTGAGTGCTGCATCTGATGAGGGACAGAGCCAGTTCCCCTGCTCTGTGTCCCTCAGGGCATATCTCCCAGGATGTCCAGGTGAGAGGTGACATGCAGGGTTCTTCTAGTCTCCACCATGCTTCCCATCCTAGGCCTGCCTAGCACCAGACTGATGGTCATCTCAGGCTCACTCTTTTTCAGGAAATGTTAGACTACTAATCATTCAGATGTTCACAGATCAGAACACTGAACATAGGCATGGTCTCTCTCCTCTTTGCTACCTACTAAAGCACAAGTGACACAGCAACCTCACTTGCAAAGCCTCTAGGGACAGCACCTTAATTCTCATTAAATATAGATCTTAAAGGGATGCTATTATTAATCCTGTTCATGATAATATTTGTAGATAAATCAGTAAAATTATTGTTGTTTACTTAAAAGTACTTGGTTTAGTGCTAGGGAGATAACTTGGCAGACTGCTTTCCCAGGATGCAAAGAACCATGGGTAAAACCATGGGCAAGCACTGCATAAGCTAGATGGAGTACAGTGGCATACATCTGTATTCAGAAGGCAAGGCAGGAAGTTCAGAAGGTCAAAGTCATGCTTAGCGACATAGAGTTCAGTGCTGGCCTCAGTCACACACACTCTATCAAAAACTACTAAGTCAGTTAAAATAAAAGTGCACAAATCAGCTAGCACTTGGACTAATCCAATATCCATCACAAATATATTCCAGAAGATTTTGTATAACTTGGTAAATATTTGGCCTTAAAATAATTTAGATCTATAGCAAACATCAAACACAGCTGAAAGTTAAGGTGGTCTAGAAAATGTGGAGGCAAGATGGTTGTTCATAGTTTAACTATGAAGTAACAGGAGATAAGTCAAATTTACAGTCTCTTCATCCTCTCAAGATCAAATTCTTATTCACGAATGAATTGCTTGTTTCATGTTTCAAACACATGTGTACATATACAGCACAAGACCTATAAGGATTGTTTGTATAAATACATAATATTCATTTGATTCACTAAAACCATTAATTGCCTAATTTTTCCTTTGAGGGGCTCTTGATAAAATATTGGATCAAGAACTCCAAACCCTCAGAAGACGGAAAGATCTCCCATGCTCATGGATCAGCAGGATTAACATAGTAAAAATGGCCATCTTACCAAAAGCAATCTACAGATTCAAATGCAATCCCCACCAAAATTCCAACTCAATTCTTCACAGAGATAGAAAGAACAATTCTCAAATTCATCTGAAATAGCATAAAATCCAGGATAGTGAAACTATTCTCAACAATAAGAGAATTTCTGGGGAAATCACCATCCCTGACCTCAAGCTGTACTACAGAGCAAGAGTAATAAAAAGTACATGGTATTGGTACAGAGACAGGCAGGTAGATCAATGGAATAGAATTCAAGACCAGAAATAAACGCACATACCCATGCTCCACTGATTTTGACAAAGAAGCTAAAACCATCCAGTGGAAAAAACACAGCATTTTCAACAATGGTGCTGGTTCAACTGGTGGTCATCATGAAGAAGAATGCAAATTGATCCATTCTTATCTCCTTGTACAAAGCTCAAGTCGAGTGGACCAAAACATGCATATAAAAACAGATATACTGAATCTAATAGAAGAGAAAGTGAAAAAGAGCCTTGAACCCATAGGCACAGGGGAACAATTTCTGAACAGAACACCCAAAGGCTTATGCTCTAAGATCAACAACAGACAAATGGGATCTCATAAAATTACAAAGCTTCTGTAAGGCAAAGGACACTGTCAGTAGGATAAAATGCAACTTACAGATTGGGAAAAGATATTTAAAATCTCTATATCTGATAGAGGGCTAATATCCAATATATACAAAAAAAATCGAGAAGTTTGACTGCAGAGAACCAAATAACTCTATTAAAAATGGAGTGCAGAGCTAAACAAAAAATTCTCAACTGAGGAATCTTAAATGGATGAGAAACAACTAAAAAAAATGTTCAGTGTCCTTAGTCATCAGGTATATGCAAATTAAAATGACCCTGAGATTTCACCTCACATGAGTCAGAATGGCTCAGATCAAAAAGTCAAGTGACAGCAGATGCTGACAGAGATGTGGAGAAAGAAGAACACTCTTTATTGCTGATTGAGTTGAAAGCTGATACAACCACTCTGGAAATCAATCTGGTGGTTCTTCAGAAAATTGGAAAGAGTTCTACCTGAAAACCCAGCTATACCACTCCTGTGTATAAGCCCAAATGATGTTCCAACATATAACAAGGACACATTCTCCGCTATATTTATCATAGCCTTATTTATAATAGCCAGAAGCTGGAAACAACCCAGATGTCCCTCAATGGAAGAATAGATACAGAAAATGTGGTACATTTACACAATAGAATACTGCTCAACTATTAAAAACAATGACTTCATAAAATTCTTAAGCAAATGTATGGAACTAGGAAATATCCTGAGTGAGGTAACTCAGACACAAAAGAATATATATGGAATGTACTCACTGATAAGTGGATATTAGCTCCAAAGCTCAGAATACCCACGATACAACTCACAGACCATATGAAGCTTAAGAAGAAGGAAGATCAAAGTGTGGATGCTTCAATCCAACTTAGAAGAGGGAACAAAATAATCACAGGAGATGGAGGGAGCAACCTGGGAAGGAGACAGGAGGAGGAGGGAAAAAGTTGGGGAAGGATCAGGTGTGGGAAGAGACAGGAGAGAAATACAGAGGGTCAGGAAGTTAGACAGAAATATATAGCAGTGGTGGATGGGGAGCTGGGGGTAGTCAGTAGAAAGTTCCAGATACCAGGGAAGCAAGAGGTTCCCAAGACCCAACAGGGATGACATTAGCAAAAATACACAACAAAGCAGAGAGAGAACCTGTAGAGATCATCTCCAGTAGATAGGCATGGCTTCCAGTTGAGTGATACATTTGCATCAAAAATTTTAACCCAGAATTGCTACTATCTAAAGGAAATGCAGAGACAAAAAATGGACCAGAGGCTGAAGGAAAGGCCATCCAGAGACTGGCCCACCCAGGGATCCATTTCACCTGCAGACACCAAACCCATACACTATTGCTGATGCCAAGCAGCTCTTGTTGATAGCAGCCTGGTATAGCTGTCTCCTAAGAAGCTGTGTTATCACCTGACCAATACAGATACAGATACAGCCAACCCTCAGACTGAGCCTGGGGACACAAATGGAATAGTTTGGGGAAGGACTGAAGCAGAAAACAATTAGCAATAGAAGGAGCTCAAATTATAGCAGTCCACGTAAGTTAGATTTGCTTTTGTATGATATTTTCATGAAAAATGTTTCTAGGCAATTTTTATTTTAGAATAAGTATATATTTAATATTATCTGATTTAAATCTTATGAAATAAATGTTTGATAAATGTCATTGTATAACAAATGAGAATATTGACATCTAGAGTAAGAAAAGGTAGGACACCCTGACTCAAACTCCAGTAACTTGTGTCTAAACCTCTGTTTCCTCTCCTGCAGCACATGTCATTAGGAAAAAGCATCTTTGTGTATTTCTATCAATAATCAAGGAATGCCTTGGGGTAGATACATTTTAATCTGAATTATAAATGAGAAACTGAACAGAGTTTTCAAGTGAAGGCAATATTATATGTAAAGTGTTAGCATGAAGTAAAACATTTTTCTTTATAACCTGTGTGTGTTCATACACATGTTAAGTGCATATGTGTGTGTATCATAAGCAGAATAAGGGTTTTTTTTTAATCATAGTGATTAACTAGACAGATTTTGTAGTTAGCTTTTGTCCATCCATTCTATATCATCTTGTAGGGAACACATGACTTAGGAATTTGATGACAGTGTAGGAGAGGGTCGTACTATTTAATAATCACCTTATTCCTGGACCCAGTACTCAATTTAAAAATGTACATGTGCAGTCTGTGGGGACTTCCAAGGTAGTCTAGCTGACTCTTAACTCAGAATAAAAGAATTCTGATATGTGATCTTACCATGGTCCCCAGTGTCTCCTGGATGAGCTTTGCTAATGTCAGCGACTAATATATATGGAGCAACTCAACTGGTGAACGTTAAGACGTTATGCGCAGCAGCTTGGAACAGATGACGCCAGGCCAGAGGGTTCCATGAAGAGGAGTTTATTTAGAGCAGAGGGAAGAGAGCGAGGAGAGGGAGAACAGAGAGAGAGGTAGAGGCCCGCCATGACCACGTGGAGAGAGAGGGGAAAGGGAAGGGGAGAGGAGCAGAGACAACCTGCAGGTGCCCGGGTCATAGGGAGTAAGAGAGAGAGGAGAGGCCAGACAGCCCCTTTTATAGCTGTAGGGAGGAGCATACCTGGATGTTGCCAGGTAACTATGGAGGTGGCGTTTGACAGAATGCTCACAGTGATCAGCAGTAGCTAGAACAGATAGCTTCATAAGGAAGTGAAACTTCAAGACAAATCAACTTCTAAAATGTTCTCCTGTGAGGCTTTTCCTAGTGTACAGGAAACCCAAGTCAGTCTTGAGGATCTTCGTGAAGCTGAGACATTAGTAGAGACACCAATACCTGAGCAGTACAGGTAGGGGAAAACTGAATAAAAATGAACGAATCAAATGGGCCCTTGAAAAGCTTCTGTAAAGCAGAACTATGCTAATCTCAGAACGGGACTATCCCAGAGTTCTCTTAATAAAATTTAACAAGCTCCCAAAGAATTGAATGCTTCTGAAGTAAATTAATTACCTCCAAGAAAATAATTCAACACTCTTTATAAGAGAAACCAAAATGCAGATAAATTTCCAGCGTCAGCATACAAACAAAACCAAACACAAGCAAAATATCCAGATATAATATTTACAGAGCATTAGGGGTAGGACAGAGGGACTACCAGCAGAAGCAGACCAAATGCAAAACAACTGAAATTGAATGATATTTTAATAAAGATTTTCCACTAATGTTTTATGAAAAAAGCTCAGACTTGTAAACAGAGAAGACTTTGAAAATACTCTTGCTTCAGTATAATTTGCAATTATGAGGATTTTGAGGGATGCAAGTTACTTTAATGAGCCTTGGGAATGATAAAATAAACCAGATAAGAAATGATGGTCTATCTTCATGGAACTTAAAATCTAAACCTGAACTGCACATTCCGTATCCTTTCTCCTCAGGATCATGGAGACTAGCTTGAATGTCGCGTGGCTGCCAGTAATACTTTAGGAGGAGAGAAGATAAAATCTCCATTCAGAGTTCAGAACACGTCATAAGAGTGAACACAGAATCACAAAGAAGAAATCTGCTGCACGTAAAGGGAAAGGGAAACTGGAAGGAGAGGAAACAGTAGAGCTTTACTAGCAAATTCCTACAAACTATACTAGTAACTTTTACTGAGTTTGTATTCTAAAATTCCTTCCAAGAGCAAAGACCATTCCTTATGCTTCAAATGAATATTTGATTTGAAAGTGCTATTTCTTAATGCAGAAGACATGGTGAGAAATAATTACAGGGATACTGTTAATTTCCAAACTGTTTATTTGATCATGCAACCTCTATGCCCTGAAGAGAATGTGACATAAAAGCTATCAATATGACAGTAGAATAGTATTACTACCTATTTGGGGGACAGCGATGAGATCATAATAACAAGTCTCTATTTCAAAGAAATATGGTTGATTTATGTAATACTTTGTGCTAATGAGAAAGTTGAAGTGTATAGACTACGTATTTTCTAAGATAATAAGCAAATTGCTCATTCCCTTGCTAGTCAATTTGGCAGGAAGATAACATATATAATTAAATTATAGGGTGTCCTTACATTTACAGACTTTAGGACTTCTCAGTTGAGTTTCCTACTTCAAAATAACTACATGATCTTACAGTTTGATTACTAAATATTTCACGGAGGCTCATACATTAAATGTATGGTCAAGCCACCAATTATTTGAAGATATTGTGAAAACTTTGTGAGGTTAGAGTTAGATGGAGCAAGCAGATAATTCTGGAGTTTCCTTGAAGGTATATTATCCCTGACCTCTTCCCATCTGACTTCCCATGTAGTAAAATCCCTTATCTACTATATAATCTCACTCCCACCCTCAAGATGTTCTTCCCAAGTGTGTGGGGGCCAGTCAACAATAGGTTAAAACCTTTGAATCTCTGAGCCACAGAAATATTTTGTATCTGTAAATATTTTTCTGTTGGGTAGTACAAGTAAGAAACAAAAGATATTCATATTGGTGAATGAAATAATTTCTAGAATAATACATGGCTATGTGACTTCTGAACTGGGTTTGTAATAGGAACTTACAAAAGCTCAACATGAAGTATAGAGGAAACAGTAGAATGCTATAAGCTATGGTTAACAGAGAATTCTGTTAAGAAACAAGAAGGACAGAATGCTGATGCAGAAGAGTACAGAAAGACTATATTATAAGTCTAGAATATGAGTTCCAGATATGGGCAAGACCTTCATTGAAAATTGGACAATAGGCCACCCATAGTATACATGGACCAATAATTTGTCTGCATTTTGTGTGCCATGAAACATTACCAGAAGGCCAGGTTATAGCTTATAGACCAAATAACTTGATAAAAGAAGTTTTTGCACAGCATAGATCCAGGCTGTATCATGATTATTGCTGTGGAGAAACTGAGGTCAAAAACAAAGTAAAAAACATTTGAAAAATGCGTAGCCTGACCAAGCAGAATGAGTAGAAAGTTATAGTCAAATATGATATGGTTATTATGGAGTAGATAAACTTAATGAAAGAAAAGAACTTTGCACTGGCCCTTGGAATCATCTTAGAAATTTACCAGATCACCCATAGTTCTTTGACCATGGGGGCCTCAGTTATATCCAAGTACAAGGTAAGGTTCTTTGTGTACATGCTTTAGTTATGCAGCTTGGTGTTCCTGTGGGACTCCTAACTTTGGGACTTGGGTGGGGAATGTCTAATTATTTTTGCCTGGTCTTGAGACCCTTTTCCTCTTACTGGGTTGCATTGTCCAACATTGATATTGGGGGTTGTGCCTACTCTTATTGCAGCTTTCTCTGTGTTTTTCAGATCTCAGGGTAGCCTGTTATTTTCTGAAAGGAAACAGGAGCAGTGAATCTTGGGGAAAGGAGATGTGGATGGAGGGACTGGGAGGAGTTGGGACAGAAGAAACTGTGGTTGGGATTTAGTATATGAGAGGATAATAATAATAATGATTGAGACTATGCAGATTCTTCTATCATGAGATGGCCTGTAGCCTTTGGGGGTATATCTGTGTTCTAACGGTTGAGTTTCCAGTTCCTGTGTGTGCATGTGTGCCTTTCTCAGGAATAATCACTACAAACAGTCCTACGATGTGGTTGACTGTCCTCAAGGAAGAAGTACATAAACAGGGAGGGCCTGGGATACTCTATGCTGTTTCTGTTTTCTAAAATCTCCACAAGGTTTGTCAGCAGCAGGTCAAAATCAATTCTTTACAACATTCAAATGTTCACACACACAAAAAAAAGAAGTACATCAATTTTACCTTTCATGTTTTTTTCAGTGTCTGCTTTTCGCACACTTAGGGAAGATAAAAGTATTACTTCATATCAGGTATCCAGCCACCTTTCATTCCCAGACTTCAACGCTTAGAAGGATGTACTAGTGTTATCAGGAATCTCATTGCCCCCAAGGCCTCTTAACAGATGCAGACAAGCCTCAAGAGAGAAATTATTTGAAAGCATGTTGGTACCACAAATGTCATGCAAACAGATACTATAGGAAAAGAGAGCTGCTGTAAAAACTAATGACCTCAGAGCTTCCTGGTCTCAAGTAGCCTCTGTAAAAGGTCAATTAATACAGGAGCCATGACTAACAAGCAGGAGAGGACCAATATCTTGCTAGGGAGTAAGAAGAAGGGAGGCTAATGGTCCCCACTACTCAGAGACTGACATAAGCTCATTTGCCATGCAGACCAAGAGGCTGGTGTCAGAATTCTGTCTTTGTAAACATCTCTACTTTCCCAGAGAGATAATAATTATACCCCCTGGTGTGTTTCTTCTCTTATAGCTGTGTGAATGGAAAAGGCAGATGTTTTATTTGGGGAATTGACTGCAAGGGTGATTGCTTTCAGGTGAAATAGTTAATAAATTAAAATTTAGGGAGCAACATAAGTCTACCCAGGGAATAGAACTCTACCAGTTAAAGGTAGGGAGAAAAGATGGCAGGCTAGTTGTTATTGGAATGGCTCTGAGGATAATTATATAATTAGGAGGAGATAGGAATGGAACAGTTGTATTGATTAGCTGTCTAAAAATTGCCTTATTGCTAAACCTGAAGCTAGACATTTTCTTACTGAAATAAAATGTGTTGTACAAGCTTTGATTCCTATATAAAGCAAGAAAGCAAGTATTATTCCAATATTTTGTACTCTACAGATTACTGTTGGGATCCAGGCTTCTTTTGAGCAAAGTCAATTCCATT
Source organism: Mastomys natalensis (assembly GCA_021653895.1). Lineage (NCBI taxonomy): Eukaryota > Metazoa > Chordata > Mammalia > Rodentia > Muridae > Mastomys > Mastomys natalensis. The sequence goes on from JAJTUV010000464.1 coordinate 179,025, forward strand.
TTAAAACCATCTGCTCAATTCTATCTCCTGCTCCACGAGTTCCAGTGTCTCTCATAACAATTAACAGAAAAAATGTTTTTAAGAGTAACCTATAGCCAGCACTTCAGTGCTGGATTCCCTGCTCCTTCATAAGTTCACTCTGACTTCATTTGCACTCATTCTCTACCATAAAACCTATTGGGAAGACCCAATACCTTGCTCCCCAGAGCATCGAGGACACTTCAGTCTTCTACTAGAAATCTCTCTCCTACTTTTGAGAGACCAAATACTTCTATGCATTGTTCATATGTTTATATTTAGTTTGTATATATCTATATATGTCTGCCATTCTTTCTCACATGGGTGCACACGGCGGTTCTGAGCAAATGTTTGTTCTACAAATAAAAACTGTAAGAGAAACAAAAGACTTCGTTCAGAAGAAAATATGGAGAGACTAATATTTCGTGATCATTTCTCTTCAATACATTTTGAGAGCAGGTTTGAAAAAGAAAGATTACAACTGAAAATCAACCATTCAATTCTGCCCTAGATGTTATGTGACAAGTACAATGCTGTCTCAGTACAGGTGGGACTGAAAGCCTGATTAGTATGTACTTATAAGAGAGCACATTTGATCATTGTTACTGCTTCAATTTTTAAGATCTAAGCAAATGTGAGAAAATATGCAGGAACTCCCCTCTCTCCTTTACAGCTGAAGTGAGAAGCAGGAGGACAGTAGTCAAGGCAGTGTGACTTACAGGCTCTTCCCATTACCCTAGCAGCTTCCTTTGACAAACATATTATCCTATTCAAGGAGTGGTCAACAGACAAGAGTATAATCAAGTGAGAAGGCAGGGGACAAACCACAGCAGGCTATGGAGATAGCTTGGTGAATATGGGGCAGAATTCAGGGGTCTGAACTATAAACAGGAGCATTGATGAAGATCTAGGGTGAGGCACATGTAGTTTAGGTGGCACAGTAAGGAGAGAAATACAAGACTCAGCCCCCTCCATATGTCTAGTTCAGAATAAGAACCTGACCAGGGCTATCACTATATGGATGGTCTGTTAATTAGATTCTAGATTCTGGATAATTATTTTTTTGATACATTCTTTATATGCTATTCACACTACTGTTGCCCAGTAGTACTGCGTTTGTGATTTCTTTTATACTATATTTGAAACAAACATAATAGATGATGTCTATAAAGAAGAGAAAAGTACACAGTATTGCTTTGATGCTAAGGACCAAACGAAGAAGATTTTATAAGCAAAAGGTTTTGAAAAAGAAATGGAGAACTCAATCAGACAGAAGTTTAATTAAAAACTAATGAAGTGAGGATGTTGGGCTTATACAGGGTAAGAATTATTTCACTGTATGCAAGCCTGTTTACTCGTTATCTAAGCCAGTATTTTCAATTCGCTCATATGAATCTAAAGTAAAATAATACTTTATTTAGCAAAATTGATCATGTACACTTCCAATCTGTATCTATTTCTACCTATGCATTCATCCATTTCACATTGCATAATTGCAAAATTTAGGGAATTTGTAAGTATTGCATAGTATTTGATACAGTTAAATATGAATATTTATGACAAAATTTGAGGTACTGTGTTAGAAATGAATACATCTATATACTTGTAAATATAATTTTAAGCCTCGAAATAAACACTTAAAGTTGTGTCTTATTTTTTCAACACCGTACCATGTAATATTGAATTGATGTTTTCTTCCTTTGTATTTAGCTAATCTTCAGCACATTCGTGCTTATGCTCAGGAGAGTCCACTCTTTCATGCAAATTTGTTTTTGTTTTTTTGCCAATGTACTTCACTTGCTAATCTCTCCCAGCCTTTAGTACTGGTCAGAATAAATCATTTCTTCTTCTTCTTCAAATTAGGAAGGAATTCAAGGGATCTTTCATGGATTGTTCTGATATGTACTATATGACTGTGGCAGAATTCTAGCTCCCCATATACTTTGTCTGTAAATTGGGTAAAACAAAATCTATTTCAAATTTCTTCAGAAATTTAAATGAGTGAAGAAAAAGGTAGATGTCTTATTATGTTTGGCTCTAAAATGTTGGTCACAGATTTTTGTCTTTGAATACTTAGTCCCCAGCTGATGTTGCTGTTTTGGAAGGCTGCTTAGACTTTGATTTAGCAAAAGTGGATGCTGAGGTTGGCTTGAAGGTGCTACTTTCGGGTGCTGGCCTGGGTTCTCTGCCTTCTTCTCCAAAGAGATGTGAGAAGTATCTGACACATAGTCCTTTTGTCATGGACTTACTAGCACAGTCACCATACCTTCCTGCCATGATGGATTGATGACTCTTGAAATCACAAAGCAAAATAAATCCATCCTTGTTAAAATTACTCTGAAAGATATTCTGTCACAATGACAAGAAAAGTAATGAACGAAGAGGACTTATAAACAATGTCCACGACTTTGTAAGTACCTAAAGATGAAACTGTTGTAGCTCATCCTTGTCATAACACAACAAAAAGAACTTAGAAACAATGATGGCATTATTATAGCTCATCTTTGTCATAACATAACATCTAAATATGTAGTCAGCTTAATATATTCATTGGTTTGTCAGATTTTTTTTAAACATCTGCCTTTTTATTCTCAATTTTTGTCATGACATAACAGGCAATCTATAATTCTTTTAAAGTGCAATACAATGACCCTATACTTCTTTTTGTGAAAATATCAAAAATTTTACAGGTTAACAAAAAGAATCCCTTTATAGAAGTTGCTTCTTTTCTAAAGCAAGCACAAATAATTTTCCAATATAGAAAAAGCCTTCACAATGCAGGAGCCTAGAAAAGTGGTCATAAATAACTAAGTTTCCATTATACAGTTAGATCATTAAAGGAAATAATAGCACTTCCAGCTATGTAACATAAGGAGTGTACCAATATTACACTTTTTTTTTACAGGCACTCCATGCTATCATTTTTATGTTTGTCACAAATAACAAATTATAAAAGAAATTATTCCAAACAAATTACCCTTGAATGTATAAATTACAAATACTCAAATTTTAATAACACAGATAAAAGATTTAATTCATACTTTCCCTGGGAGTGGGACTAAGGAGGAAGGAAGGCAAAACATGATTTGTTGGCAGACAGTTCTTTTAGTAATAGTACTTTATCAATGAGTAGTTTAGACACTAGATATCTGACTTTAGACACTGGTTATCTCAAAAGTTCAGTTCTATACAAAGATCAATAAACAAGATTTCCAAAGCAATTTTTCCACTGATACATTCAGTACCTAATAAAACAGACATCATTTGCATATGTTGGAGTAAATGGCAAGGGTATAACAATATATTTAGTTGGAAGGAAGAGAAAGTAATAAACTAGAGTTACCTCCAGAGCATATGAGCAGAATATAGAATTTAACATTATGCCACAAAATTGTGCAATATTATTTTGTACCATTAGCAAAATTCAACTGTCATCTGAGATGCCAGCCTGTGAGTATGTCTAGTCCAAACTGCACAAGTCATAAAAGGACAGGTTGAGTGCTGAGCTTCTATCTCCTCCCAGTAATTACTGTCTTGCTTTAAAAAAAAGAGGGCTGCATATTTTCTGTTCTCTGTGAAGTCATTCAAGTCTTATTTGATACAACAGCCTTTTCTTTTGCAGTCAGGGCAGGAGCTGCATTTTACAGAAACCGAAACATCTGTCTATGATATGAAATGAAACCTTTTCCATCGAGGTCATTAATTTATTGTGAAAATATTCCAGATATAATTGCAGAAATTAAGAATGTTTTACTTTGCCTCTTTTCTTTCTCCTTGGTTGTAGGTAAGAATTATCCAGTTCTCTTTCTTGGGGCCACGTTTCTTTATTTACAGTAGAAAATTCCATCATGAAGACTAAACCAGCCATATTTCCCTTAAACAAGAGCCACTTGGGGAGGCCAGTGGTCCTATCCTAGTAGTATTACATTTTTAAAACAGATACATTTTAAACTTGATTCTAATATTTATAATTTTAATGTAAGTTATTGCTACTCTCAATCTTCCTCAGAGAGGCAGACAACTGTCAATACAGAAGCTCATAACTGATCAACAACATGGCAACAGCAAATGATGTTGAAATGCTAGATCCTAAGTGGATAACTATATCACCCTTCTGCATCTCATAGGCATTGTCAGAAAGAGTGCAGCAAGAATAGAAGAGCTAGAAAACGAGGTGATATGCTGCAAAAAGATCTGTGCTGGACGCTGTAGCCTTTGCACCTATGAACTCGCTGATGCTGTATTTACATAAACAAAATGAGGTTCATCAATGTTTCATGATGCGGTCAGGGGCACATGGGGCTCCGTCTCTTCCCTAAGGAGCTATTAACAGTTAATGGCTTATGGTTAAGGTAGTGTTATTTTTGTATTCAGTTTATACTCCTGCAAAGTAGCCTATGCTTTAATAAATAACTTCCTACCCATGACCATACAAGCAACTCTAATTAAATGTGGTGACGTACAACACACACACAATCACACACATACATACGTACATACATACATATATATGCACACACATACAAACACATACATACGCACATATATGCATACATACATATACACACACAAACACATACATACATACATATATACATATGCACACACATACAAACACATACATACATACACACACAAATACACACACATACACAAGTACACATGGTGAGAAGAGGAGAGATTTCTTGAGAAGAACAAGATTTCCTCAAATGGGTAGGGAAATGAGAGAGGGTAATGGAAGTGGAAATACTGAAATGCTCTGTATATGCGCATAAAACTGTGAAAGAATAAATAAATTTAAAGAAGAAACAAATGAAATTTTAAGGAAATAAGGAAACAGACAAGGAAAGGGTAAGACAGAGAGGGAGGAAGAAAGTGAGGGAGAGAGGAAGGGAGGAAAGAAGGGGAGGAATGGAGGAAGGGAGGGAGGGAAGAAGGGAAAGAAGGGAGGAATGAAGGAAGGAACAAAGGAAGGATCACTTCTTATCAGGTAAAATGCTTCTGGTAACAATGTCAATACCCAATACCTTACCTTGAGAGATCGTAACAGATTTCCTAGGTACGAGATCCATGGATGATCCTCCTTTAGAGGAACTTTGACGTCTTCAATAAAATTTTCTCTGTGTTTCCATGTTTCTGTTTTTGTATGTACTGGCTCCCCTTCTATCTTTCTCTGTATGGTCTTAAAGCAACTATCAACCATTGTTGGGATATAGGTCAATACCATGTATTTTGTATGTGATAAATCGTCCCTAATAAAAATTATCACTCTAAACATAATTTCACTTTTGTGTAAGATCAAACTTGAAACTATTCTAGATATAGTTTAAAATGTTGTTTTAAATCACCATGAGAATATATGAAAGTTTTCACTAAATTGGTCCTTAAGATAACATTTATAAATGTCACTATTGTATTCTATTTATGTTGTGACATAACATATAGAAAGAGAAAGAATGTCTTAGTACATGAATGGCACACAGATAACTGCAAAAACTCTTAATTGCATCAAAATAAGCAAAACAAAGCTCTGTTCAACCTAGCTTAGGGAGAATCCATCTGAAAGTGGCTATCCTTACCCCTCTCTGTCCTCTTCTGTATGAAGAGTGTCATCTCTAAGGCCTGCTGCAACCAGGACCACTAAGAAGCAGGTTTCAATAGAGGTACCCAGAAGACGCCTTTCAACCAACCATAGAAAAGGCACGGGGTAAACGTCTGTTTACCAAAGATAAAGCCATCTTCTGAGGCTTCTCTTCAAGGTGCTCCTGGGAAACAAACACTATTTGATTGCATCCTCAGCTTCCTCTGGATATTACTTCTATATCAATAGAATCAGGTCTGCTTTGCACTCTGATCTAAAACCTCAAGATGGCATATCCACTTGACTGTTTTTGCAAATTATACTCTGCTTTGATCCAAAGGTGGTGAATAAAAGATATTTTAATTAAGATAATTATAAAATAAATTAAAAAACTAACAATAAGTCAGAGCAGAAGAGAGAAAACACCATGCAAACAAAATAATGCCTTTCAGGAGCTCCCAGCATGACTAAATCAGCAGCAAGCTGGAGATACTAATTTTCAACTGTATTTACATGTTATTTTACATTTTTATGCACTGATGAACAGTGAGTTTTATGCATACCCCCATTAGAATTTCCCTGATTCTTTTTCCAAACAGGATTCTTATTCCTTATGCAGATTGTTTCTGTTGAAAAGTTATTTCCCTCTTCTATGAGAAAGTATCAACTAATTATGTATCCAAAATATTTTATAACAATGGTAAAAAATGAACAGTTTGTCTCCACTCTAACTGGAACCAAATATGTCATTTTAAAGATTATGTTTTCCTCCTTGGCCTCTTCTACTTACAGCAAGCAGCTTTGGGACTTGGGTAAACAGAAGAAGCACTTGTTTGTATTTGCATGTGGGCCTTTACTATCTTCTACTTCTGGCTCTTCTAGTTAGAGTAGGAGGAATATTTTGTCAGTGAGTCTTGAAGAGAAATGAGGTGAGCTTGATCTGTAGGTACTGACGCAGTGCCATCTGGCAAGGATTTCGTCTGTGCTAATGCACATGGCTGTAGATCCAGACAAGAAGGTATTGTTTTTCAAAGCTAGAAGAAAAGATTGTGACTGGTTTTTGTTATAAGAGTGATAAATTCTTGAGGAGATATATATGTTCTCCTCACTTGAGCACTGAACAATGTATACACTTTAATATTTGATAGACTTGTTGCTTTACACTTGTTATTCCAGCATTTTGGAGGTGCAATGATCATGAACTCAAGGTCAGCATTGACTACATAGTAAATTTGAGACTATCCTTCACTACGTGGGACGAGATCTCAAAAACATACACACAAACACACACACACACACACACACACACACACACACACACACACACAACCAGACATACATGCTGTCGCCACCACCACCACCACATCAACAATAATACAGCAACAAAAAGGATTCTTGAGGGCAAACAAATGTTTACCAGATCACAGGATGTAGCTTAGTACGTGTGTAGCAAGTATTTCCAAAGGTAGTATAATGAAAAGAAGCAAGGAAAAAGAGAGAAACAGAAAGGAGAGAGGATGAGATAGGTAGATAATAATGGATGGATAGGATAGATAGATAGATAGATAGATAGATAGATAGATAGATAGATAGAAAATAGAATGAGCTAAGCATTCACTTAAGAAACCGAGTAGAAAATAACTTACACAGATGCAGCTTACAAGGACTTAACAGTTGGCGCCTGTGTTTGTGAGAATCAAACAGACTTATAATCATATATTTTTCTTTGCTGTTTAATTCTTGAGTCTCCTTTGTCAGACGGCTACTATTGTCATTGACTCTTATTTCTGAACTCACTTCTTATTTCCTTTTTATTGTTTTGTTTGGGACAGGTTGTCCCTATATATCATGTGGCTTTGAGGTCACTATTCTTCTTCTAGATATGTAAGTTTAAGTCCCTGCTAGCCTCATCCCTCCATTTCCCTTTGCTAATGGTTTACAATAGGTAGGTAGGAGACAAAAATGCTGGGGGAGGAAAAGGGACATACATCTAGTTTGCTTGCACATTGCAAATGTCATATTAGAACAAAACAAGGTTGATCCTTTTCTGCTTTCATATATTATCTGAGCTAAACTCAGAAATATCATTACTGACCCATCAGCACCCTCTTGAGAGGGCTGATGACTTCCAGAATCATGGCGGGAACTTCCAAAGCTCCTTAGGCAATAGCACCACCTGCCTATCAGTTTGCTTTAGATGCCTGGGTGCTATCTCCATGTAGATTTTAAAACTCTCAGCACTCCACTTTTTCCTCTGCGATGGAAGAGGTAGCACATTCTACAGTCACTCCCCCTTTGTTAATTTAAACTGTTCCCATAGTTAATCACTGTGCATTCTTCTGTCTGTCACAGCATAATACCATGGGAAGCCTGACTCACTCTATATCCTGCAAAGAAAAACCATAGTTCACTGCATTACTGACATCAGCACAAAGGTGAGCAATTCCTCTAGAACTCAAGTTTGCTTAAAAAAAAAAAAAATTACATCAGCGGTGAGGGGCAAAGGATCCTAGTTTAGCCACATTTTGAGGTCTTTAGGGTTCTACAATGTTAGTTATTTGTCTAGCAGATTCAATGATTCAACAAGAATTCTTGAAAATACAAATATTTGTGGATTTCACAAAAAATCCTTTCTGTCTCTCTGTCTCTCTGTCTCTCTCTGTCTCTCTCTGTCTCTCTCTGTCTCTCTCTGTCTCTCTCTCTCTCTCTCTCTCTCTCTATATATATATATATATATATATATATATATACACATATATATATGTGTGTGTGTGTGTGTGTATATATAGATGTGTATGTGAATATATACACACAAACACACACATACACACACACACAGAACTCTTCAACTTCTAGGGAAGCTCCTATACAATGACCTGATAAAATTTTATTTTTAACCTGAGCCTTTGTTATGACAGATCTGCTTGAGATACAAATGAAAAATAAAAGTTGACAGCTTTAAGATTACAAGTCTACTCTGGGTTAGTCCTGGATTCCCATTTCAGACTTGGAGTCGAGTTTGAGAAAAGAGCTTTGAGAAATACTCAGATTCTGGATAAAGGAAATGATAGGATTAATGATACATACAAAATCTTGGTGGTAAACAAATATTATGAGAGGTGAACAATCAACGAAGGAGTAGTGCAAGGGCAAAGAAACAGTAGTCTGTGGTAGACAGCTCTGGGAAGACTTCATAGGGTTTAAAGCATGTAGACTTTTGTATTCACACCAGTGTCTACAGATAACATCTACCCCAAGTGAACACTGAAAATCCAGGTGTAAAAATCATCCACCCAATGATAGCAGACAATCTTTGTTCTCAGCCATTTCAGTGTCCAGGGAAAAGGTAGTTCTAGGAGGATGGATGGAGGCTATGCAGAATTCAATCAAGATTAGATCTACATCCTCAAAGTTAGAGGCATATATGTGATATGTCCATGGCAGAGAAAAACTTTGAGTCCCCAGTATGGTATCATAACTCAAGTTGTCCACTTAGCAGCAATTTGACTATGACAATTCCCTGGGGTAGATGCTGGTAACATCTTGAAGGATAAATCCATACCTTAGTAACATTGCTTCCCAGCAGACGTGGCCCCTGAAAGAGCTTACATAATGCAGAAGTCAACTCTTATCCTAGATTTCACTTATTATGATTTTGGTTATGTTCAGTCAACCACAGTTCAAAGTTATTAAAAGGACATTTCTATAAGCAATAGGTTTTAGGTTCTATAATATTCTGAGTATTATGATAAAATTTTACATGGTTCCACTCTGCTCATCCCATCCTTCCTAGTGTATGAAAATATATATATATATATATTCATCGAAGGATAAATCCATGCCCTAATAACTTTGCTTCCCAGTAGACATGGCCCCTGAAAAAACTTACATAATACAGAAGTCAACTCTCCTAGATTTCATTATATATATATATATATATATATATATATATATAGAGTCATCTAATAGTCACATAGCTACCATCTAAAGTTGCAGATTGGCTATTATAACATAGTACTTTTACTCAAGTAAATCTTATTCACTTAATAAAATTGTTGTCATCACCTATCACTTAGAAATAGTCCCAAAATAAAAGAGTATTAATTCTGACAGTCTTGATATGCCAGAGAGAAACTATAGAGTTTTTTACATGAAAAGGTAAAAGTTTTTTAATTAATAAATAAAAGAAATGTATGTGTGTGAATGCTTATGTTGTTAAGTCCTAAGGTAATTTTAAAGGAAAGGGGAACCAATGGCTGTACAAAATAGGAAAATTAATATATATAAGTTTTGTTTCTATCTGAGGTCTCAAACTTCCACTTAGAGCATCACCCATGGAGAAGGTAGGTCTAGTCTATACAATCTATTGATATCAGATACTTCATAACATAACATAGATATAACAGACCTAGTTTATGTTGGAGGAGAGCCAGTGGCCACATAAGCATGTGACCCTTTGGTTTCCTTATATACTTTAGCATGAAGAAGCTGCTAGGCTATAGAACACTGAAATGGGTTTTCACCGCTTAGATCAAGAGCAGAGCTCCTGTGGTGTTGAGTCGCCACTATTCAGGGCATAGCAGAAATGGACTGAACTCTACTATACTGGCTCCTCAGAAGCTCAAATGTATAGGAACAAAAAAAGAGAAGGATTAGGAATGGACTTTCACAAGCCATTCTTGCTGACCCATTTTGTAGGATTTGTACAACCTATTTACACAATTAGATTAATTTTGACATATAGAGTGAATGATACTAGAAATAAAGCTGAGATCCATTAACAAGTTAACATAAATGTGTGAGGGTTTAAAAAAGGACTTTATTAAAATTATTTAATTGTGTGATTGGGTGTGGCATGAGCTTGTATTTGCACGTGATAATTTCCAACACATTTGTCTATGGGAAAGACTTTCCTTGCTTCAGAGATTAACGGTAGTTTTTCAGGATAGTTCCTTATTAAATGTTTGCTTTAGTGAATATCCTCTTTCTTAAATGGGGCATTTTTTTCTAGTTCACCACTGGATTTCAATTTGAACATGCAGACAGGAGTCAAACAACAGATAGGCTTTCCACAGCTCATAGCACGTGCCGGTACTGCTCAGACAATGACCGTTATAACCATGGCTTCTCCGGCTTGATTCTCTTCTCAGTCCTTCGTGATGCTTTTTTTTTACAACTAGTGCTTTCCTTAATGGGCCTACTGTTCATTGTATTGCTTCAACAGAGCTGCCCATCCATCACCTGTAAAGAAAGGTATCATTTGGCTTACAATGCAATAGAATATAAACCATTGAAACAGCATTCAACCGTTCATGTGTAATTTAAGCAAAATAAAGACATTCTCCACCCAAAAGGAAGCAATGCTAAGATCTTTGAGCACAAATTGTCTCACAACAAACTTTATTTTCTTGAAAAATATCATTTCACCAAAAGAAGCCTTCATACAAAAGGATCCTATTTTTCATGGGCCACCGTTTTGTTTTGTACCTAAGACCACAAAGTCTCCATCCTTTATCTTATTTTGATACAGTCAGTTCAAAAAAAAAAAAAAACTATTAGGACACTTAGAAAAATAGAGAAAGACAAGTTGAGGTTATTTGTGATTTGTTTTGTTTTTATCCAGCACATGACCATGTGCTTTTCTTTCTGATCTCATCTTTCCCTGTCTTCACGAACATCCTTGTTGATATTTCATGATTTGGAAATAAAATACTATACTATTGATGTGAACATCACTATTAAGTCTCATCATTTCCAGACAGCAGCAGCTTCAATGCTGTATGGCAGGGAACATTGCTTTTTTGATGTCTTCAACTTACTTGGTTGAAAACATTAGAATTATTGACCCCTTTTAGCAATCAAAAGAAAGATCAGAGCAATCACTTGAAATTCCTAAAAGTGATAGGGGAATGTAAAAGTTATAGATGCAATCTGCTAACATGTGAACTAGCTCTTCCTTAAACAGGTATAATGTTGAATATAGTGGTGTAATGCTAAGTAGTGTGACTTGACAAGCAGCAGGCAGGACACACCAAACCATGAAGCTACTCAGTCAGAAAATGTCAGGTGATGTGCTACAGTGGTCAGGTCATGATGTATCTGGCACATTTAAAGTGTATATTTAAGGTTGAAGAATGCTTTGATCATCCACTGAAATGTCAACTGCGTACAGTTTCTTACAATTTTTTTAAAAATGTAGTCATACAGGCCTAACAACTTCTGAGTATAATAGGAACAGAATTGTAAAGTTGCCTTATCTGGAAATAATAAAACTTAAACATCCTAGAAGTTGCTGATACCTATTATGGAAAAAATAACCTCTTTTGGGATAAAATTACAACTTCCAAGAGAATAATGGTTTAGTTTCTTTTTCCTTAGGCATACATGATTCTAAACTATTAAATGCTGAAGAATTGGTAATTCATTCTAAAACTCAGATTATTTTACATCATGGTAATGACTTTGGCAGCATGAAAGACACATTCACACACACTTGAAGAAGAAAAGGAGGGGGTGGAGGGAGTACAACAAAGGATGTGGATATTTGAAAAGCTAATGTAATTATATTTCCATGCTGTGTTTGCACCAAAATTCCTTGGCTTGTCAAAGAGAAAGTAGGTCATAGGTCATTGCATAAATATATTGAAAATACCACTTCATCATTTGGTGTCTTTCAATCACACATTAAAAACACATCTCTTATACTTGATGGCAGCAAAGCAGACTGAGGTTGGAAGTTGTATCTACCCTGCTTCTCTCCTCATCTTTCAGAAAGGACAAATGGTTAGGGTACCGTTCAGCAGCACGCATGGGACTGGGCAATGGTGTGCTGGTGACTGTTCCAGTGAGTCCAGCCTCCAACAATGCTTTCTGCAAACTAGGGCAAACATGCTAGCTCGCCATGGGAAGGCCAGCTCACCAGCTAGTCTCTAAACTTCAGATCCTCAGCCTTTCTCCTTTGTTTTCTTCTGCTTCTTTTGTTCTCTTTTCTTGCTCTCTTCAAAGAGATTTCTCTTTTTCCTTCTGAGGATCTGGACAGGAAAGGAAGCTCTCAGTCTGCCAGCAACCTTAGGGGTTAGAAACTGTCTGAGGAAAGAGCCATTTTGCCTGAAGCCTCTGGTAATAATGTCAGCTCTGAAGGGAATTTAGATTATTACTTTTATCTACAATTGAAATCAAATATAAAGGAACAGTCAAAGAGCTACAGCAACAAGGACTGCAAGATAAGATTACAAAAAAATGAGTTTACATCATAAGGAAAGACATCCGCATTAGGTATGTTAGAAGCATGCTTGAGTAAAGCAAAGGCAAAGCAGGTGATAGGGTCTCTGTTATAAAAGTCTTTTAAAGACAGGGAGACAAAGAATGCCACATTTAGACTGCAACCAGTTTCACCCTAAGTGCTTGGAAGCAAGGGGATAGTCTAAATGGCTTCTGCTATCTCTGCCTAGGATTTTATTTTTAGGACCTGTCAATCAGCCCTCACAAAACATGAAATGTTCGTATCTACAGTTCTCAAAGTTCACTTTCAAATTCACCTAAGTTGTCAAAAATACATCACCAAATATGTATAGACAAATGCCTCAAACCAAAAAATCTTCACGTACAGTATTGACAGCATCAATATTTGTTTCAATATAAAAATTCTTACATTCTATCCCCTATATATCCCACAGGGATAATAATGGGACTATAGATTGTCTTCAAAGTGGACAAATTCAACCTTCCTCAGGACAACAAGTATATCTAGATACAGGAATAAGTGCAGTCAGTGAGTACTTTGGGTTTTTTTCTTTTGTCTAAAATTGAGCCAAAAGGGTTGTCCAGGCACATACTCCAATCCAGAATCTACACGCAGATAAAAGAGTACTTTAAGAGTTGAAGAGTAAATGCTAAGAAAGTATATAGCTTATACTAATAAAACTCATTACATGATGGTAGCTGCCAAGAGGCATGAAGGAGATAAGCTGACTGCATGTAAAAAAGCCATAGGGGTGGTGTATTGTCTCTGGGAACGTATGTCATAATATGAAAGAAAACATTGTCACCAGTGAGGTGGTCTAATTACACCAAACAAGAGTGGCTAAAGCCATTTTTGTCATGCATAGGTATGATGAGGTCCTCTTCCTTCCATCCCATCCCATTGGGACAGATGCAAAGAAGACGATAGTGCCATATCACCAGCATCAAAAAATGATATGTCCATAAAAAATGGTAACTTAGAATTTAAAATCTGTGATTGGAGGGTCTAAAACATTCATAGCTAAGACATATTATTATTGTAATTCAAAGTGATTAAAAAGTCAAGAAACTACACAAGGACGTACAGGGAGCACATAACCAAAGACAAATCAGGCTTTCAACACAGAACAACACATACTCATAAAAATTTAAAATATTCCCTTAATGAGATACACAAATAAAGACAAATTTTTCTGCAGATGTTAGTAAATAATAGTTTGATAAATTAATATATGACAGATAGATAGATTAAAATAAACATTAGATAGATAAATAGATGATACATATATACATACATACATACATACATACATACATACATACATACATGCAGGGATACATAGTTGCATAGATATAAAAACAATAAATACTGAGACATGCAAATTGAAAAAAACTCATATGAATGGATAGATAAAATTTGGCTCAATAATACTGTCAATATCTTACAATACCAAAAGGGCCTGAAATGGCACATATCCAGTCTCCAAAAATAAAGCATCTATTCAAATTACTCTTTCCAGAAAAGAGTCTATTTTCAATTCTTTCTAATCCCAGAATAATAAGCTTCAGTTCCTTGCCAGTCATGGCAATTATTCAACATGGCCAGTCTTATCTTTCCACAGAGAGTACCCAGAGTACTCTCTCTCTCTCCCTGGATACTACAAAACCTGCCACCTGTAATTTTAGTCTTTTCACTCTGGTCATGTGCAACCTCATTGTGTGCTGTTATCCTTCTCTGATTTGAAACTATATATGACTAGAACAGCCATCAGTCTCTTCTGCTCAGAGTTCTATACTGTATGTTCTGCCATTTTCTGACTTCAGGGTAAAAAACTGACCTTCACTAGCAGAAATAAGGAAACAAGTAAAACACTGAGACTTTTTTTTTTTTTTTTAGAAAAACTTTAATAAATATTTTGCAAACCTGATAGTCCTTATTAGATAATGTGGAAATGCTAGGAAAAAAGGAATTTCCCATAAGCCCATTGAGTAGAAATGTTCTTACCACCTATTCCTTCACTAAATGTTGGGAAGCAGGAAGATAGTAATGGAGGCACAAAGAAATATACTAGATTCGGTATTTGTGTGTTAAAAATGTATCTTCCAAAAAGCACATACTAAAATCTGAATGTCTTAGGAAACAGGTTAGGGTGTACTTATTGTATGGTGTTTTGTCCATGAGGGCTGTACCTTCCACAATGAAGTAAAGAAAAGATCTTATATGGGTTGAGAGTGAATGTTTGCTTTCTTGCTTTCCCAGTGCTCTCTTGCCTTCTTCTATGGATAATGTAGGAAACAAGAAGAACCTCTCCACCAGTCTAGTAGTCCACAGTCTACAGGACTGGCCCAATATGAAATATTCTGTTATACAACTGTTGACATAAAATATAGCTCTCATATTATATGGAATAACAGCTAGTTTATTTTTGAGTCCAATTTGAGCAACCATTACTAGCTAACATGTATTTATGCTGTCCTGAATAATATAAACCAATAGAAGTAGTTTTAAGGATTTTTAATAGTTAAAGAACAAATTACAAGTTATAAATCAAGGCATTTTTCAAAATCATTGGTGAAACATCTGATATGAGGGTTATAGCAAAGCCAGAAAAATCTCTGTTGGAAGTGTCAGATATGTCATGATGGTTTGGGTTTTGGAATTAATAGAGGGTTATTATCTATTAAGAATAACACATTTAAAAAAAAGGTTTTCTTTACTATTCACAAAGTTGTTAAGTCAGGCAGGGAGGTGGGAAATAAAATGCTATTCAGGAATTAAGGTAACCCAAGATAAGTTGGCTCTAGATATATAATATTCTAACCCTCTAAATCATACTGTCCTAAGTAGTCAATTAACTCAATGTAAGAGAATCTTAAACACAAGTGTATCTGGACACTTCAGTTCACAATAGGCAAAGCATATTGATTCCAACTTGGGCAAATTCAAAGAGTGAGAACCATCACCTTCAACATAGAAAGGGCTTGTCAAACAATAGGGTTTGGAAGTCAAGACTGACAATTTATAATATATGCTGTAAAGAGCACGTCACGGGCAATGGTTCTCCATTCCAAATGTACTGGAAGATTACATGGATATTTCTTAAACAAGATAGACATGGAACCAGTCTAAAAATTGCTCTAGTGTTGGGGCCTAGGAATCTACAAGTCTTCCAAATACTTAGTTCCATCACATGTTCTATGAGGTCCATGACATATAACATGCATGGATGTATGTGTACAACATGCATCAATCTAAGGATTTTTGGACTAAAACCTCTTTGAGGTGGCTTGAATGAGAATAGCTACATAAACTTGGGAGTCTGGACTAGGAATGAGATTCTGTGCTATAAGCAGATATTAACAGGCCATCCTTGTAGAAACATGAAAAACAGTAGTATTGAAAGGAGAACTGAGCTAGAAACTGTTTTTATAATATTTCACTAAAGTAAATGGCTGCATTTTTTCTCTTCTCCTAAGAATTATACCTGAGGCCAAATTAAAAAGTCTAGGATTAGTTTCATAAAGGAGATTTGAAGACAGCCTAACATTGATTCTGTGGCTTCATTATTAATGATCACTCTTAAGCAGACCTACAGTGAAGAGGAGCAAGCATGACAAAATTAAATGCAAAGTGTACCTTTTGAGGAGAAAAAGGGCATCAGGGAATTTAATGTTGTAGACAAGACTTGTACTGAAAGACAGACAAAAAGGCCTTATGCAAACTGAAATATAGAGAATAGTGCCCTCAGGGCAAGACCCTGTTCAGTAATCTTCCAACTTGTGACAAAGAAAGACTATGTCACAAGGAAGAGAAGAGTTTTTCAAAACTAGTACAAAAGCAATGCCAGGGGAGCCCACGTCCCATCCCAAGTGGCATATAATTTAGCAGTATCCAACACATAGATCTAGCTCTAGAGTAAAGAAAGATATAGGAATAAAGGGGCTGAGGAATCTTCCTCTGCATTTACAAAAGCCTCTGAGGCCAAGCATGTGGGACAGCAGTGTCTGTATCTAGTCTATGAAAGGCCATAGTGTGTAGCTATGAAGGCTTACTCTGAATTGAATTAGAGACCCCAAGAGATGCCAGAGCCATGCTATATCTGTCAAGGAGAGCTATAGACAAGGAGTTGAACCAATTCACAACAGAGAAGTTCGTTTAGCAGAACTTTATAACCCCTTTAACATCAAACAGAGTAGCACAGAATTAGGAGCATGCCCTGTTGTGTTCCAGTCTTTCTTTGCTTCGGTATTTGCTCACTGTGCCTTCTTTCAGAGTGAGAATATAGACTCGGTGCCATTGCGTATTGGATGAATATAATTTGATTTTTTTTACTTGCCAGGTATTATAGTTAAGAGACTGCCTACAGTCTCAGAAGAGATTTTGAACTTTGTACTTGTAAAACTGTGTTGAGACTGTGAAAAGACTGTGGGGACTTTTAAAATTGAACTAAATGCATTTTACACTGTGATATGGCTACTCGCTTAAGGGGGCCAGGGAGAGAATGAAAATGGCCCTCTTAGGCTTGTTCATATATTTGAAAACTTGGTCTTCAGGTGGTGAACAGTTTAGACTGATTAGGACACTTGGCCTTATTGACACAGGTGCATCACTGGAGTATCCTTTGAGTTTTCAAAAGCCCATGTCACTCACATTTAGTTGATCTCTGTCCAGTGGTTGTTGTCTCAAGATGCAAGCTCTTAGCTACAGCCCAAATACCATGGCTGCAGCCTGCCGCTATGTTATCCACCACAGTGGACTTGGAACTAACACTCTGAAACTGTAAGCTTCCAATAAATTTACTTTACCAAGTTGTCCTGATCATTGTGTTTAATCTCAGCAATAGAAACGTAACTTAGATACTTTTGCAGCATCGGTGTCCTTGTCTGTGACAATAGTCTACAGTTGCAGCTGTTCAGATGGTGATAGTCGACAGTCCCGACAGGCGCACATGACTGACATACTCTGTTGAGTTATTTACTGTCATCTCATTTCTACTCTTTCTTCCTTTCTGTTCCCCTTTCAAACACTTTTAATTTGGTAAGTAGAATATGGCACAATATTAGATTTTTACAAACATTTGCTCACACTTAACTCCAATCTGCTGCATGTTTTTAGAACCGAAATTGGCCTGAACTATCAATTGATAATATTGTCATAAATTGGATTACCACTGAGCAGGAAAACAGCAAATGATTTGTGGTGCCAGAATTGCAATAGACAAAAAGAAATTCTCTGATTCTTTGTCTCTTTCAAATGATTATACTTGATGATCAATATACTCAACAGACAGACCTTAAACAGCATTACGAAATAACAGCAAAATTAACACCATCACCGGATTGTAAATCAGCATCAGGGAGCTCTTAATTCTGATCCAAACCACCATTTCCTGATTTGATTCAGTCTTCCCATTATTCCTAAGGATACTCTGTGGTGATGAAATCAGGTCAGATGTAGATGGAGTTGTGCAAAACACTGAAGGGTTTTTTTTTAGATCCACAGATGTTTGGAGACTATATATCATGAGCTGCTCTGAGCAGTGGTAACCCCTCTCCATCATTATGAAAGTGAAGGTAAAATTTACTCAAAAATGCTACTACTGTGCAATCCTGAGGCTAGGAGCACCTGCTCCCAGGAGTGTCTGGACCCTGACTGTCTAAGTTGGGAGATTCCCCCCCCCAAACACACACACTGTCATTACCTAAGAGGTTCTATGAGCTGAATTTTTGTGTCCCCCAAACTGTGCATGTTGAATCTCTAAATCCCAAAATGACAGTATTTGCAAGAAAAGGCCTTTGAAATGTAAACAGGTTTAGATGAGTTTGTGGGAGTGGTACTCACCTAATGGGGTTAGTGTTTTTTTTTTTAGGACGAGAACAAAACTCTCCTTTACATGACTATAAGAATGTGGCCATGTACAAGTCTAGAAAACAGCAGTTACACCAAGTAGCCCTACAGAGACTTGATCACACTGTGATACCTCCAGAACTATGAAAACTCAATTCTTTTCTATACCATCTAGGCAATGGTATTACCTTAATGCAGGCTGAAATCAATGTGAGAACAGATCAACAGTTATTCTCGATCTTTGCAGAGCACCCATCCTCTCAACCCAACATGCTTCTCCTTCCACTAACCCAGCCACTGAGCTCTACTAAGCAGGTCTGCCGAGTATAAGCAAAAGTTCAACTTTATGAACAACATTCCCTGAATTTCTTTTCTCCTAATCGTTGAATTCAGTTTTGATGAGTAGACTTTCTCCAATATCTTTTTGCAGGTAAGCAAGTGACAGCCCCTTGGAACTAAGACACTCTGGAGCCTGGGAAGTTGAACTGATGTTTCCCTCCGCAATTGATACTCTGTGGTCCCCTTAAGATTCCTGTCTCTGCTTTCTTCATGGACTCTTCTGTTAAGTTTGTGTTAATACCAGTTTGCTTTACAGGTCTGACATTCCCATTTTTTTTTCAAACTTCAAATCACTCAGTGTTTCCTCTCAGCTTTGCAGGCATCCTTCCCCCAACCCCATTGTTTTCTGTACATATCACTATTGTGTTTCCCTCAGAGATGAAATTCTAAGTCACCGTTGATATTTAATGAATGTAGAAAGTGAATATTCAGACACTGAAGAATCCAAAGGATCCCGACAGTGCAGGCTGATGTGAGACAGGCACACATAGCTTTCCTTCCGCACTTGCCTTAGATCCTGGTGTCAAGTGTCTTGACATTGAGCAAGGGATGAGTGTTACTTTACTGGAGGCCTCAGAGTCCTCACAGACCCAGGTATGTATATAAAGCATAACTGAATCACATCATAGTCTTTGTCCTTTGGGAACCCAAAACAAAATGAAGACTCCACACTTCACAGTGGAAGGAGTGAAATTATGTCCCTTAACGTTCTTGTAGAAAGCAGGTGAAGATTAACTCGCAGGTATCCTTGAGGAGAGGGCTGTCTGATTTCGAGTTCTCATGGAAATTGAACAGAGGATGGCTGACCAGATGAATGTGGTGAAGGAAATGCTGCCAGACCCGATGAGCAGAGTCCCACCTCTGGCATCCACACGATGGGAGGGGAGCCCTCACTGACACATAGACACACGTGGACAGAAGTTCTTAATTAAAAATATTTGTTAAAGAAGGGCAGAAGACAGTGAGTATAGAGAAGAAGGCGGTAACATAAGAGAACAGAGCCGCACTCGCCCTACCCTGCATGCACCTCCCTCCCACACATACACACTACCACACACTCAGTATAGTAAAGTGAACCAGAGCAATGTCCACACCTACGTGCACTCACTGCTCCTTTTCCTCAACTCCTTTAGACAGACTTCTGCTCAACTATGGGATCGTGACCTCCCTTTACTTAGAGCACCTGCTTTAGAAAGCCTATCATTGTAATTTTTCCCATACACTTTGAAATGTAGATAAATCTTTTCCTAGCCTTTTGCCATATCTTTCTCAAAGGGCCACACAAAAAAACCCTTTGGACAAGAGATCATAAAGAAAGATGAATTCCCTCTTGCCTGGTCTCTGTAGGAGGAGACGACATGGCTTTAATAAAGCCAATTAGCAGATAGGGATGGCCTGAGCGCGTTGACCATCTTCCCCTGTATCCTCCAGGACTTTCATCCTACTTCATTCTAGTGTTTAAAAATCTTACTGTCTTTTGTTACGTGCCAGTTGAGTTTAATCTCTCACCTCTACTGCAGTAGTCTTGAATAAAGTCCTCCTGCCTGTCTCACTCTGTCTAGTGTAATTTTCTTTGATGGTTTCTAAAGCCAGTTTATGAATAAGTAACACGGACTGAACTGCCCTCAGGTCCTTGAATGGAAAGAAGACAGCTTTCACGTCTCCATAGAAGTCAGAGGGTGAACATTACAATAGTATCTGTGGTGGAAAGTGATCTTAACTGGACAATCCTAATTTTGTCTTCACTATCACGGAAGAGGAAATGGCACTCCAAAAATCAGAAAGCTAAAAGTACAGGAAAGAAAGCAGTGCCTTTTGCCATCCTCCTGCATTAATATAACCCTATTTGTTTGTACAGATCTATGATTAGTTCTTTTATAAAGAGGTATTATAGAATCTTAAAAAGCGTTAAGAAGTGTCATCTTGCCCAAATATATAAATATCAACCATGTTTATGATAAAATTACATGATGGATTTTGTAAGGGTTTCTTATCTTATCCAGACCCTAAGTATGTAGAACCTTAGAAGAAAATAAAATGTAACTTGTTTAATCAATTTTTCATCTTTTATTTTCAGAGACAGCAAATTTTTGTATTTATATTTATTTGCATTGTTGAATAAGAAACTGAAGACATATAAAAACAAGAAAATTTATTACATATAATAAAATTCAAATTTTATCTAACTAAAAATCTACTTCCTCTACTCTCATATAATTCAATAATTGCTACTTAGACAAACACCATATATTACACTTAGGTCACTTGCTATAGGAGAGGAACATAAGTTGAAATTCAAGTATGAAAAACAATCATTTTAGGCATTGAAATGTTCACAGTGGAAAAGAAGATATTCTAAGCAGAACAGTGACTTAGATTCATCTACACTATGGAGCCTCATGAATACTCTCTCAGCCACTGCTTGGTGATATAGCAAAAGCAGGTGCTAAAATGTTTGCAGTTAAGATTAAGATTAAATCACAGCAAGGTTGAGGCAAGGTTTGAAGAGTCCCCTGGGAGACACAAGTGAACAGACAATAATGAAGCCCAAGAAAACTGTCTGGAGTGAGAACCTGGGTGCACAGTGCTGCAGGGTCTCGTACCTGGTATCTGATTATTCCTTCAACCTGGTGAGCTCAGAAGCCATGATTGCTGCCCCTGGGAAGAGGTATAATGGTGATGCTTGAGCAATGTAATTGTCACCCCAGATGTCTAATCAGCAGTTATCATGGGCCATCATGATACATGGGGACATGATGGGGGTTCAAGTGACATTATCCTATGACACTCATAAATATGGCTATGAGCAAGGAGTCTTCCATATTCACTCTATTCTTTGCCACTAGAGAAGCCTACAGGACCAGCACCATTTCTCTGCAGGATTTCCTGAGTAGGAATTAAGGACAACACTTTAAGGACATTAAGTATATCACTTCATTTTTTCCTAAGCTATTCTAATTCTTATTACAGTGACCTGGTGTGGCATACACTAGAAAATGAGAAGGAAAAGTACCTTCATCGGACTGGGTCTTTATATTATTTTATTTACTGTTTCTGGTCAAGCAGGACTACCCTGGTTCCTTGTCTACTACATTGAAAAATAAATGAGAGAATGAGAGACAGACAAATAGACAGAGAGGCAGAGACAGAGACAGAGAGACAGAAGAGAAAGAGTGACTAGGTAGGATGGGGTAAGAAACAGAGCCTGAATTTAGAGACCTGCCTTTCTCCTTTCCCACAGCTGGGGATCACACTCTTTTGAACAGGTCGTGATGTTTACAGGGCATGCATGCTGTCAGCTTTTCTGGCATCTGTGCCACTTTCTTTCAAGAGGTGGAAATAGAAAGCTGTGTTTACACAGAGTTTGTATCACAAACATCATCACCTTTGCTTTCTCTTAGCACATTAAATTTTTTACCTTTAAAGCAAAGAAACCACTCTTTCTTGCTGCTAAAGGTATGATGCTGGCCTTCACACTGAATTTCTTCTAACAGTTCACCCCAAGGGAAATGCAAAGAGTATAAACAAGAGACAGTATGGAAGTACGTACAAAGTCAAGGAAATTGTCGGAATTATCGATTGAATTTGCTCATGCTGGCCCTGAACATCTGAATAAATATGGTGTTAACTATCATTCTGAGGCATGTGTGGGAAATACTTTGACTATCATTACCTGACTGGCCACCAGGGCAGTAAAATATTAATGAGATGCTAGTTGATGAGCCCGAAGGCATTCTTGTCTAGTGTTGTAGATAAAATGTGACTTTAGAATTTAAAATTATTCCATAGGAAATATCAGATAATACGGTACCCATAAGTCAGGACAGAGGTTCTTGAGAGAACATCCACTTGTATTGCTTTGCAGTCTGCAAACAACTCTGTGCTGTGCAGACAGACACTCTGTGAGCACAAAATCTGAGGAACGCTGGCACAAACAACAAGGATCGGCTTGTGTGCAAAAGACCTAGCTACAACTCCCCTTAAGGTCAGGTTATCTTATTTATAAAAAAGATACAAAGTCATCCAAGCAAGTTTATCCCCAGGATGGACCTGACAGCAAAGTAAAAGGTTAAAGCTGATAGGAAAGTTACTACATTTCAGTCCATTGACAGAACACAACTTTAAAAAAGGCAACTTCCTCACAGAAGTAATGATGACTTTTAGGTACCATTCAACATGGGACATTTTCCCTCATGCAAATTAAATGGTTGCCTAATAACCCTGTCTACAGTTGGTTCATAAAACAGAGATCCCAGGAAGAGGAACCACCAAAAAATGGGCACTCATGGGCAGGTAAGAGTCTAAAATGAAGCTGGACAATGAATTAGTATTTTCAGCTCTCCAAGAACTGAGGAGGACTCCACACTTAGTATGTGGCTTGGAACAATACAGATCATAAAAGATTTCTTTCCCCTGGAATTAATAATACAGACATAAGGAGTGCATTTAGAAAGTAGAGGACCATAATACTGAATGTGAAAGAAAAACATGGAGAAGGAAGGAAGGAAGAGAAGGAAGGAAGGAAGGAAGGAAGGAAGGAAGGAAGGAAGGAAGGAAGGAAGGATAGAACTCATAGGATTTTACATAAAGAATTCTCATATTAATTTTGGTGTTGTTATTAAAACCTAAGTTAATCAAAGCCCATCGATGAATCCAAGCTGCAACTGATTGAACAAAGACAAACACACATTGAAAAAACAAACAAAAACTGAATGGTTCCAATTACAGGAAATTCATGAATGAGCAAAACAAATCCACAGTGATAGGAATAAGACACAGTGATTAGTTATGAGAATAAGTGGGATTGTTAAGAAAAAGGTCATAGAAAGTGAAATAGGTTAGAGATACTGCCTCTGTCTTTGCTGGATATGGTTGTATGGCATGCATGCACATGTAAGATCCATACAGCTGCATGGTTAAAGTTTGTACACTTAATAACAGAGATAGATACTTGGTTTTGGTTCATCTTAGCCCCACTATTAGCTTTTGTTCTGACTGGATCCAATGTCTTCATAGAATAATGCCTGGTTGAAATGTTTGTAGCCAAGGAAGCAGACATTTCACTCTCATTTCCTGGTAAACAAAATGAAGCCATCCTTGAACACCAACTCCCATCACCCCATTTGGTACTTAATACGATGTGAGTTTCCATAAATATTAAACAGGCACTCCCAGTTCAGGCACTAAGTGAAATTCAAAAGCGCACCAGGGAAGTGTTTACTGAGCACTGAAGTTAGGTACCACTGGGATGTTAAAAGTAGCTTATACTTAAGATATGGTGTTAAAAGCACATTGGAAAATGCAGTCAATACTCTGCTTGGTGGTTTAAATACCAACCTTCACAGTGTTTGAGTGCTCACACGCCCCACACACCCACCCACATTCACATACCATACCACACCAAGAAAGCCACCCATCGTTCACAAAACTTACTTCTATATGATCGTCTCTCATCAAGTCTAGCCTGTGGATGCTGTAAATAAATCTGGTGGATGAAGAGAAGGAATCCCAGTTTTCAGGGTTCGCGAGTCTTAATTCTCCATCTGTTGCTTGATTAATGAAGTACCTTTGGCACCACTCTGCCCTGCAGTCACAGGTAGAGCACACTAATGATGACCAATTGTTAGGGAACGAAAACAGAGATGAGGGGAGTTCGTGATGCATAGGTGAGGAGGACAAAACCATCCATCTCTTTTAGCTCGGATTGTGAAAGGGTAGGAAAAAAGATTTTGATTTCTTTTTTCTTTCTTGTTTACAACTAAGAACTCACAGAAAATCAAGCTTTTTTTTCTTTGCTTTATATAGTTGAAGAAAGAAAAACGAGAATACAAGGCTAGCATATGCATCATATGAAAGCTTGCAGGAAGTCTGTGTCTATGCCTGTGTGTTAAGGGAACCTTGAGAAATACCTTCATCTCCCATGTGTGATCTATAGGTGAATGACAAGGGAAGCTGGGGAAATATCCTGGCAGGGTGTGTCTGTGTGTGTACATATGCATATGTGCACATGTGACAAATGAAGCTGGAAAATAGCCCTAGATGTAGAGCAGGCAGGAGGCTTTCCAGGGATATTGCTGTCACCCTTGTGCCCCACTCCTTTCATTTTTGATGGCTGCTATTCTGCTAACATTCAGTGAGGATGGTAAAAAGAATCCAAAATGACAGCTCAAGACCAGCCAGAAAACTAGTATACGCTCATAAAAACAATTTATATTTTAGGTCAACTTGTCCCAGGGTACTTTTTGTCAGTTTTGATTGTTCAGGTCCTTCTTGTTTCCATGTGAGACCATCTGATTCATAACCATATTTTACAGATAAAAACTAAGAAGATGAAGTAGGTCTGGCAGAGGTAGGGAGACAGAGCAGGCAGTAGGAGCTTGAGAAATGAGCTGTGCATCTTTTTCTAGCCTATCAAAATGTTCCCGGATAATAACGTGTGCTGACTGGTGGCTCTGACAGCTGTACATGTGCACATTTCAGAGACTGTCTATGCAAGTGACCATCACAGCAAAGAAGCAAACTTGGACAGTGGCTGGTAACTTTTTTCTATCACACACACACACACACACACACACACACACACACACACACACACTTCAAGAAAATGTAATTGCTATCTTTTTACCTTACAGAGCACACTTAGCATATTAGTTATTTGAGAAAAGTAACTTATCTATGCATGTAACTCCTTGATTTTGTAAGACCAACGAAGTCATTAGTTGGTACATCCTGTAGGCTGGATCAATTTTTCTCCGTGTTTTTGTGAAACATTTTGTGGGAGAAAGCAAAACAAAATAGTTGGGCATTTTACTTGGAAACTAGAATGAAGTCATAAAATTTTTTGATATCAGTTTATGAGAATAATTGAAGAAAACACAGCGTCTAAAATAGGGAATATTTAATAGGTAGGAAGGAGGAATAGGGGAAGGGAATATTAGCCTCTGGGGTTTCCCTCAGAATCAGTACACTAGATACACTAATATGGGAAGATCTGGAAAAAAGTTAAACTCTGCTCTATGC
This sequence comes from Mastomys natalensis, assembly GCA_021653895.1. NCBI lineage: Eukaryota > Metazoa > Chordata > Mammalia > Rodentia > Muridae > Mastomys > Mastomys natalensis. Next base: position 205,073 of record JAJTUV010000464.1, read on the forward strand.
TGTATAAGAAAGATAACAAAAAATGAATAGACAGCAAAAGTGAATAATCCTCGTGTGGTGGTTTAAATAAGAATTTCCCCCCATAGGCTCAGACATTTGAGCACTTGGTCCATAGTTAATGAACTGTCCGGAAGGTGTCAGAGGAGTAGTTTTGTTGGAGGAAGTGTGCCACTGGAGGCATGTTTTGAGAACTTAAAGACTCATGTCATGTTGAGTTAATTCTCTCTGCTTTCTGCTTGTGGTTTCAGGATGGATACCCTCTCTTACTTCAGCCGCCATGTCTGCTGATTGCTGCCGCATTTTATCACCACCAGTGACTGTAAGCTCCAATAGACCTTTTCTTCTGTAAGTGTCTTTCATCATGGAATGATGTTAAATGAAGTTTAATGGGCCATCCTAGTGGAAGTGCTGAAGACAGTAATGTAGAGAACTATACAAACTACAGAGACCCAGCTCAGAGAGAAAGAGAGAGAGAGAGAGAGAGAGAGAGAGAGAGAGAGAGAGAGAGAGAGAGAGAGAGCGAGCTGTTTTCTAGTCATGTCCTAGGAACTTGCTACAAGCAACGTTTTAAAGTAATGGACTATTTTGTTTGGCAGAGGAAATCTCAAGACAGTATAATATTGACCATATTAGCAAGACCCCATCCAGCTAAGTTTCCCTCTTATGAAAGAAAAAGGCCTAAGGACTTTCCTGATACTATAGAGCAACAATAAACCAAACCTATTGCTAATGTGGTTTAAGGAGCCAAGGGCCATCACAAGCTGATAGCCAAATTTTACAGTGTTGTCTCGTGGTTCTGGTTTTAGAATCATTTGAAGGATGGATGAGTTAAGAGGTCATGGAATCTCTCTGTGTGGTTTAAGAGAGCTGTTGAAGCCAGGCAATGTGTGGCAGGGGCATTTATACAAGGAGGCCCTAAGATGCCATTGTCTAAATCCATGGAAGTAAAGCCTGGGTTGCCTTGGAAAACTAAAAATGGTTTAGATGCCGAAACCATGAGGTATCTTCCAAGAATATCTATGCAGAGCATAATACCAGCCCAGGTAAGAGGTACATGTTGTTAACAGGAAAACTAGAGGGAACTAAACCCTTTGAAATTAAAGTCCCAGACATAGCCAGACATACGACATCAAGCTACAAGATTTGGTGCTTGTCTTAGTCAGTGACTCTATTACTGCAAAGAAATACTATGATCATGGCAACTCCTCTAAAAGAAAGCATTTAACTGGGCCTTATTTACAGTTTTGAAGGATTAGTCCATTATCAGCAATTGGGAAACATGGCAGCACACAGACATGTGCTAGAGGACCTGAGAGTTATACCATCAGACCCACAGGCAGCAAGAAAGACAGAGAGTCACTAGGTCTGTATTGAGTTCTGAAACCACAAAATCCAAAAAGTGACACACTGTCTCTGAAAAGGTCTCATGTACCCCAAGAAAGCCACACCTCCTAATATCTCTGATTTAGTACCTCTTTCTAATGACAAAGCATTCAAACATTTGAGCTAATTGAGGACCATCCCCACTCAAACCACTATAGTGCTTTCCCTGCTGAGTTTCAAACTTACTTGGATTCAGGATTTTCTCATTATTTTTCCATTCCTCCATTTGTAATGGTAGCATATATTCTGGGCCATTGTATTTTGGAAGTATACTATTTTTGTTTTTAAATTTTTAGCAATGCAGCCAAGCAGTGTTGACACATACCTTTAATCCCAGCACTTTGGAGGCAGTGGCAGGCAGATCTCTGAGTTCAAAACAGTCTGGTCTACAGAATGAGTTCCTGGAGAAGCAAGGCTACACAGAGAAACACTGTCTCAAAAAAGTCAAAATTTTAGGAATAGTTACAGTTAAAAGATAAGCATCAGAAGACATTTTGTATTTTAAATAGTGTTGAGACTGAAAGAACATAGTAACTAAACCTAAGTGCAGTTTGTGATATGATACGAATATTAGTCTATGAGGGTCAGGGAATACAATGTGGTGGTTTAAATGAGAATTACTCTCATGTGCTTACATATTTTATTACTCTATCCCCATTGACGGTACCTCTGGGGATGGGTTATAGAGGGTGTGGCCTTGTTGGAGGAGGTGTGGCCTTGCTGAAAGAGGTGCATGTTTGGAGGTGATTTTTAAGAGTTTGGAGACATACACTATCTAGAGTTTAATCTCTCTGCTTCTTGCTGTGCTGCATCTATCTAAGATGCATGCAGCCTACTGTCTTTGTTCCACATGATAGACTCAAATTCTCTTAAACTATCTGAGATGGTTGCCTTGGTCATGATGTTTTCTCACAGTAATAGAAAACGAACTTCTACACTATGGCAAAGATCTACTTCATTATCTTCATCCACAGATCAATTTAATTCTTTGTATCTTTTACTATAGTACATTTATGACCATCCCTACAATGCTTAGATTTACTATACTTGTTGATGACTGTCTCTGCTAACTCATATGCATTACTCTATGCTGGGGATCTTGTCACTCTCTAGTTCCTTAACATACACTGAAGCAAACAGTATTTGGTTAGGGATCATAGCCTTTGTTCAGTAAACATCTGCAGAATGTAAAAACTAACCTAGCCTACACTATGTGTTAAATACATCTGACTATCTAAGCAAGAAATAATTGTAAGTAGTAGAATAAAGTAGATGTCCAGAATATTCCAATATTTAAGTAAGATGATCTTTGAATTGAGTTGCTGTAAGGAGAATAGGCTCTGTGTATCTTTATCAGAGCAATAAAATCTGGAAACAGTCATAAATGAAGAAGAATGAAAACTACTACATCATTAGCTAGGAAATAGCTCATGCTGAAAAGTTTCTAATCTATAGTATGGTATTCTATATACATACAGGAAAAAAATGGAGTTTTTATGCAATGGTATATTATATGCTTATTTTATCTTTTTTAACTACAAGTACATTTACTTATAGACCAATTTCATTTTTAAAAATTGCATGCTGATGGGTCAAAGAATGTCTTTATGGCTAAAAGCACAGTATGTACTGTTCTTGCTGGCAATCTAGGATTGGTTCACAGCACTCATGTCAGGTGACTTACAACCAACTGTAACTGCACCTCCAGAGGGATCTGTTGCATTTAGCCTCTGCGTGCACTTACATGATCTCTCTCTCTCCCTCCCCCTCTCTCCCTCTCTCCCTCTCTCCCTCTCTCTCCCTCTCTCCCTCTCTCCCTCTCTCCCTCTCTCTCCCTCTCTCCCTCTCTCCCTCCTCTCTCCCTCTCTCCTTCTCTCCCTCCTTCCCTTTCTCTCATTGGATAATAAAGGGAATAAGAGGACCTCAAGGAGATTTTGACTTTCCCAAATTGAACTGTACAAACCTGATTTTCTTCAATAGTAACCTGCCTCAGGTATTTTATTATAGGGATGAGCAGCTAACTAATACACAATTCAATTAAATTTTAATGGAACTGTGTTTCCAGAGATTTTTACTATTCCCAAAACATTGTTTAAGTGTTATAGTGTTTGACTTTCATGTTGGTGAGGCAGTGACTGAAAACCTTATAATTCCTATTTTGGAGATGAGAAGTGGGCTGGATATGTAACTCGAAGCTACACAATAGCGTTAAGCAAATGGTTTGTTGATTCAAATCTAGAATTGTCTCAAGGAATCCATTGAAAAAATAGTAATATTTACAGAATGGATAGAAACAGTTACAATGAAATGCTAAAGAAAGCTATGTTTGAAGAAGTTAAATAGTTCTATATGTTAGATGAATGTAGCTGTCTTTAAGTATGCATTTTACAATCTCCTTCTGGGTTGGCCTAGGTCAATCTTCCTTTTACAATGAGGCAACTTACAGAGGGTATTCAGATAGTGGAGACTCTGAGACAAAGGCTTCATGTCTAGAACTCAACTTACCAATAACTGTGGAACATCACAGCTGGTCTTCAATTTTCATGGAATATTGTTATATATATGAAACATGGAGAAAAATAGATGTATCGATTTGTGAAAAGATTGTTAATCTTATGTCTCAATTGCACTGGACCACGAAATAGACATATTAAACTTTATTATGGGGTGTGTCTAGTGTATTGGATAAAATTATCAATTGAATTTATGAACTCCATTAAATAGATGCCATTAGTTAAGAGAAATTGTCATAACCCAAGTGGATTAGAACCTGATAAGAATAAATAAGACTTGAGAAAATAAGGGTTCAAGCTCTTCCTCCCCATTTAGCTAGAACACTGACTTCCCATTTGGGGACTCTATCTTTCACCATCCACTCTCCTGGTTCTCAGGGTTTCCCATTCTCTCTGAAACTGTACCATTAGCACTCCTGATTTCCTAGATTGCAAATGTTTGAGGAATCTCCCAGTATAAAAAGTTCATCATAAAAATGTATCTGTCACTCATCCTTCTGCCATGTAATCTACCGATTCTTTGCCTCTATTGAACTCAAGTTAATATGGGTCATTGGAAAGATGGATTGATGGATAGATGCTAGGTGTGTAAATGGGGAGATAGAAGTGTGAATGTAACTAACATTTGAAATCAGAGAGGTGACTACTATAAAGTAATTACTATCAAAGTAATATTGAAATACTCTTGTCTACTATACAAAGGGCTTAAAATAAGACATAAAAAGGCAGGACAGGGGAGGTGGCTCAGTGGTTATGCATTTAGACTCCTCTTGCAAAGTACCTGAGTTCTATTCTGGGTATCCACATCTGGCTGCTCTCAATTACCTACAATTCCAGCATCAGAGAGATCTGAAACTCCTGGATACTTATGGCCTTCATGGATATCTGTACTCACATGCATATACCCCACAGTCACACACACACACACACACACACACACACACACACACACATGCATACACATAAGCTAAGGGGTTTGAGAGAGAAGGCATGAGATGGAGAAGGTTTAGAAGGGGGAAAATAATTCTGGAAGTGATTTATGTTAATTATTTAAGATGTTATAAAGTAAAGAGTAAAGTGACATGTAAAACCTTTTTAACCACAACATATAAAGTCATTTAATTCTAGCTCATCATTATACATGTTACTTGTTTCAAATTTATGTTGATGTTCTCATACTCTATTTCTGATTTAAAATTTCTTTTTTAATTTAAGAAATAATAAATTTTTTCACAAAAATGGAACATTTAAAGGGAAAATAAGTAGCATATATTAATACATATAGTTCTATAAAATATCACTCTGTGCTTTGACTGCCAAAGAAGTTTTAGCGTTAGTAAAAAGTTCTCATGAAAAGAGTTAAACATAATCTCTGACAAAGTTTCTAAATGACTTTACGTATCTGTTTGCTTTATCACTTTTCCCCACCCCCAAGAGACTGATTTCCCACCAAATAGAATGCATCATAACAGTAAGCTTCATAAGCCAAAATCTAAGATTTCTAATCAAACACCTTTAAGTTAGTCATAGCTAATATAATTCAAAATAGAAATGTGTGCACCTAGGAGGCTGATTTTGATGACATTTTAAACACACACACACATCTCCTCTAAGTGTGATTTTGATCAATCCTCACAGCTACCCTTGATGATAAAAGCCATCGAGTAGGCAATGTAATGTACTGGGTTAATAATAATCAGATTTTCTTGTACTTAAATAACCTCCTGATCCCAAGGAGCTTTAAGTACCTAATAGATATTATCTCATTAATCCGTAGACATCAGTGTGTGGTGGATACAAACAGTATGCTCTACTGGGTACAAAAGATACGGGATGATGATTATAATAACACATCGTGTTTGTAGAACACCCTGTGCAGAGGTTCTCAGAATATTTCACAGATGATATCAAGTGAATCACCTGATTATCTGAGAGAACTGGGCTGGGCAGTGTGAGCTTCAGCTTCTTTTGTCTAAAAAAGTGTCATGCATGACCACTTGTGCCATTTCACTGGTGGTGAATAGTTAGAAGGACATTGCTTTCCACTAATTACATATTTGAGTTTGACTTCATGTAATTTATTAACAAAACCATAGTGCTTAGAAAAGAGATGGGCTATAAATAGATAGGCAGCTTAAAAATTTCTTATTCTGTAGTAATTGCATTATCACAGCACCATGATAACAAACTCAGAGATGCTGGTTAAAGAAAAGATGTGGTCTCCATACACACATCCTAATTGACTTGATTTGCAGTAGCTAATCCTAAGCCTCTGTGAGATGAGTGTAAATGCAGAGGAGGCAATAGGAGTAAAGTTGAACTTCAAACTTCCAACAATGACCTTATGGAAAAGTAGAGTTTTCTGATAACTCCAGTGATTTTTATATAAAGGTCAAGGTAATTTGGGGATCGACTGCTTGGGACTCCTGATCTATAATCAAAAGGATAAAAGCAACTCGTTACTACAATCCAGTAGAAATTTCTGTTATTCTACTTTCCACTTTTATCAGAAGAAGATAATGGAAAGTGCCTGTCCTCTTAGGATGTAGATGCTCCAACTGGGGAAGAAGCAGACTTTCTACTCAGTGTGTACTAACCCTTGGCAGTTTGAAGGCACATTCAGATGATAATGACTGAGCACAGAAGACAGTGACTAGATAAGACGAAGTGTATCTCTCTAGGACCAGTTTATAATGAACTAGAGCTTTAGGGAGAAAGCCATTAATTTTTCATTATAATAAACACAATTGGCATGTTTTGATGCCTTCTGCTGTTTGTCTGAAACTTCGTTCATAACAGAATAAAGAACCTCAAGATCTGGGGTACAGTTGGAAGTTATTTTAATAATTTTAATAGTAAAATATGACAGAGCCTGTACAAAAAATTCAATCATGGTACGAAATATAATTGTTATTACTTCTACTTTGTTCTTTTCTAAGCCAGATAATTTATCACCTAAGTCTGATTGACCACAGAAGTTAGCAGTGAAATAGCAGAATGGGAGCAATTACAAATGTTGTTTGGAAAGTTACATAAAGCATCTAAACGACAACTTTTTTTTATCCTGGCTAGAAAACAGAAGATACAAATTGTATTTTCCTCATTGTCAGATTCTTCAGAAAAAAGTTAAAACTTGTTTCCATTCGATTTACTTTACATAGCACAAAACCAATGATTACTGAGTTCTTCCTATAGCAACTTGGTTTATTTCAGCTTGCCTGGATCATAGTAAGTGGAAAAAACATTTTAGAATATACAAATGACCAGAGGAATAGGCAGTATGCACCTTTGTAGGCTTGCCTTGCTTTATCAGATATAAACAAATAAACAGTGATGGTTGAACCTGCTCTCTTTATGTCCACAGCAATTTTTGTCATCCTTGCAATAGCCGTTGATTGATGAAGGAAAGGGTAATTGCAAAGCATCTTCACTATGTGCCCAATATTCTATACTAATAGGTACACAAAGGTTTCAAAGTTTACCACCACCTATTTGATATTGATTTTGGTTTTCTAAGCTATAACAAATGGTTTGACCACAGATATTTCATCTATACCATAACCTCCTAACTTAAGTTACAATCACAAAATTTAGTTATCACTAATGAAACATGCTGTATATTGTAAGTTTAAATTCATAAAAGAGTGTAATGATTTACTTATAGAATTTTATTCTAGTAACTAGCATTTTTAAGTAGAATTGACTAAAGTGTCCGTCCAATCTAAAATTCAAATTCTAAAAGGAAACTAAGTGCAATTTAAAGGTCTTATTATCATACTATAAAGTGTGCTATAAAGAAATATATAACACAGTTTTAAATATACAGTACCAATTTGAACATCTCACAAACCTGCAGATTTCCAAAGCACAGTTTTAATTTTTAAAGTTTCATAAATTAAAATAATTCCAATGTATTCTACTTTTAAAGAAGAATGAATGTGGCTTCTTAATGTAAAGATGTAGGCTTTCTTACTTTCAAATATGTCTCTATCATTAATTCTCAGACTTTATAGCCTTGAATACTGCATATATAATCTCCCAAATCACGACAGGCCTTTAACCTGAATGCAAGGCAGAAGTTTACAGCACTTTTTTATTGGAGGCTACAGAATGAGGCAAAGGCAAAGGGAGGTGTCTATTTTTTATGGTACTAATGTCACCCTTTGCTCCTTATCACTGATGTATTTTCCTGTGCAGCTGAGAGATCTATTACACAAAATTGGGAAAGCTTTGCCTCAGCAGGACTTGTCGAGTGCTAAGTGGTTTATGGATTTGAATGTTGAGGCAATCAGCAAGCAGTTAGGACTAGGAGAAAAAAGAACAACAGATTGGATAGCTTGCACTTTGGCATGCCAATATGGATGTCATTTATAAGTTAATGAATTATTTGTTTTACTTGAAATAATCAATTCTTATTTAGGCACATCTGGTGATAATTATGAAACGTGTAAACAATGGAAATGTATTTTCCAACCAGTAAATAGCAATCATTAATATTGCTAAGAGCCAAGCTGAAATAGCATCCCTCTCTATTGCTTTCTATAGATGAGACACCTAAAACACAACTTACTATCCTGACAATTAATTATGAACAGAATAAAAGGTCCACACTAAAATCTAATTAAAACTTCTCACAGAGAAAAACTGTATAAACTTAATGGTAGGTTTTATATAACCATCAAACTTTCATTATTATCATAGGCTAAACTCAACACATTTAGGAAACAGCAAATGGTTTAAACTTAGATTCACACCAATCATTTGCAAATTATAAATTTTCTTTAAACAAAGTAAAAATACTTTTTGCAGAAATTATATTGATTTGCTCCTATATAAGTTTATATTTTTGTATTATTTTATATTATTGTCAGTGTTACCTATTTTTGTTGGTCTCAATATTTTTTTAAACTTCAGTGAGACATTAGAAAAATAGACAAAACAAGACAGTTATTTGAATAAAGAATAAAATTAAAATTTAAAACAGTTGATTTCAACCTTCCTAATGCTGGACTCATTTTATATGGTTCTTCATATGGTAGTGACCCAAAACCATAAAATTATTTTTATTGCTACTTTATAACTCCTCTAGTGTTATGAATATAATTTTATAATTTTTTCTAGTGCTATGAATCATAATGTAAATATGTTTGGAGACAGGTAAAGAACCACTGACTGAAGAGGCTCTTCTAGTTTTTTATAGTAGGCTGATGCATATATGAGTCAAAATAAATTTCTTCTAAGTGTTTCTGCAAATACTGCAGAATAACTCAATGTTCTATTATTCCTAGGGAACCACCCTCACTAAATTACTCAGCAGATGCCAATGCTGAATGAAGACCATGTCTGTGCTGGTCTATAGGCTGCAAAGCTGTGTAGAGCAGGTATGAGTGTTACCTTCCTGCTGAGCCTGTTCCTGAGATTATGACCATGGGCTTCTAGTGTATGAGTTACCTCACTCCTCAAACATTTGCCAAAACAGTTTACAATGCAGTGAATATGACTCTACCTCTTCTATGGCACATTATCCTTTAACTAGCTTTCTTTTTCTAGTTCAAGTGAAATGCAGAACATACCCAATATATGCTTCAGACAGCTAGTCTCCTTGTCCATTTTGCTCAGAATAGGAGCCAGAGCTAACCTTCTTCATTTCTTTTTTTTTTTTTTTTTATTGTAAATTTTTTATACATTTCAGATGTTCTCTCCTTACCCCATTTCCCCCGCTCCCTCCCAGGAACTCACTATCCCTTCCCCCTCCTCCTATCTCCACAGTTGGTGTACCCCCTTCCACCCTCCCTGTACCTCACCTCCCCACCCTCGAGTATCCCCCCCCACGAGTCCAGTCTTCATGGGACCAAGGATCTCTTCTCCCACTTATATATAGCTCCCTTGCATATATAGCTGGAGCCATGGGTCCCTCCCTAAGCGCTCCCAGGCTTGTGGTTTAGACCCTGGGGCTCTGGTTGGTTGGGATTGTTGCTTTCCTCATGGTGTCTCGAATCCTCTCAACTCCTTCAGCCTTCACTCTATTCTCCATTGGGAACCCCGTGATCAGTTTAATGGTTAGCTGTGTGCTTCTGCCTCTGAGTATGTCGGACTCTTGCAGATTTCTAAGGAGACAGCTATATCAGGCTCCTGTCAGCATGTACATCCTGACATCCACATCAACCTCTACCTTTGGTGACTGCACATAGGATGGATATCCAGGTGGAATGGTCTGTCTCTTCTTCAGTTTCTGTCCTGCACTGTGTCTCCATATTTGCACCCTTGAGTATTTTGTTACTCCTTCTAAGAAGGCTGAAGTCATCATTCTTCATGAGCTTTTTGTGGTCTGTGAGTTGTATCTTGGGTATTTCAGGCTTCTGGGCTAAAATCCAATAATCAGTGAGTGAATACCATGTATGTTCTTTTGTGATTGGGTTACTTCACTCAGGATGATATTTTCTAGTTCCATCCATTTATATATGAATTTATCAAATTCATTGTTTTTAATAGCTGAGTAATATTCCATTGTATAAATGTACCACATTTTTTGTATCCATTCCTCTGTTGAAGGGCATCTGGGTTCTTTCCAGTTTCTCGCTATTATAAATAATGCTGCTATAAACATAGTGGAGCATATGTCCTTGTTATGTGTTAGAACATCTTCTGGATATATACCCAGGAGTGGTATAGCTGGGTCCTCAGGTAGTGATATGTCCAATTTTCTGAGGAACCGCCAGACTGATTTCCATAGTGGTTGCACCATCTTGCAATCCCACCAACAATGGAGGAGTGTTCCTCTTTCTCCACATCCTCGCCAGCATCTGCTATATATTTCTACTAATATGTCACAGCCCAATATGCCATAGCCCTTTTTTTGAACTTCACTTAGAGAAGATGTCTAACTTGGTTCTGATTATCACTTAACATATATTTTCATTTCCCAAGAAGGAAAGGTGACACACCCAGAGGATTGTACAGTAGAAAGCTAGGGGTATGGTATCCTGAGAAATTTGTATTGGTTATGTTTTGACGGTTCAATTTGGTTTGAAAATTCATAGTTGAAAACTCACTATATGAGTATAGTTGTATAGAGAATCAATAATCAGATAAGATAGAGACATACACAACAACACACACACACACACACACACACATACACATACACACATACACATGAGAGAGACAGAGACAGACACAGAGAAGCTTTTATCACTTGATGAGCTTGATTCTATACCTGTCTCCAAAATTCTGCATCTTGTTCTACACTTCAGAAGCTCTACACAAGCATGTATGTACTACAATGGTCACAAAAAGCTGGCAGAAATCCCACCGCCATCTAGGCACCTTGTCTCTCATTATGAAGGAGGTCAAAGTCACTCTATCCAAGTAGCCACAGGTGTTGTCTGACATATAGCAATTTCTAATTTCTAGAAATTTCTAAGATGCTAAAAATGTCTTTCCTGCCCCACCAATTAACCATTCTCAGAGAACCTAGAATTTTATAAGCATGACATATCCCTATTATCTGCCACATTGTTCCTTCCTTTATCTGAGGAAAAGGAAGATGAAGATAATAAGTAATACTTTCTGTTGAAGTAATTATTTAAATCAGCCTCTGGTCAAGCCAACTATCTAAGCTGCTGTGGCTCTGCCTTGCTCAGCTGCAATGTTCCACAGCTGGAGGCCACGTGTGTGCCAGAAACACCAGCCTTGCCACCCATGAAATGCTAGAGGTGTTTTCCAATTAGCTAACCTAAATATAAGTTGTTACCCAGGACTGCTCTTCATACCTGCATAGCTCTTCATCCTCCTACATCTCTCTGTCTCTCCTTTGCCTCACTCTTCCTCTTCCTTTTCTTCTTCCTCTCCTTACTCCTCCCACCTTAGCTCCTCCTACAACTTTCTGGTAATTCCCACTATAATGTATATAAATCTTTGTAAGTAGAACTTGACATCACAATATAAAACTCAACTTGTGATATTAGAAAATTCTTATATAAAGTATTTGATAAAAATTTTTTATCAGTCTTTAATTTTATAACTAGCAAACAAGCAAATGCCTGTAGTAAAAAATAAAGCAGAAAGATTATAACTTAGTGCTAGTGGCCCAGTCATTTGAATACTAATGTTTCACAAAGCTGAATTGAAATTCTCCTCTCTTGGAAGTCAATCATGATGTGTTTTGTTGTTGTTGTTGTTTGTTGTTTGTGTGTGTGTGTGTGTGTGTTGTGTGTGTGTGTGTCATTTGATTGGGTTTGGTTTTTAGATCCCATTTTCATTACTCCAATTTCCTAAGAAGTTCATTTCATAAGACATATGCCAACAGAGAGCTAAGATTACCACTTAACAATCAGTTACTTCTATGTTGATATGATGAAGCATCATGACCCAAATCAACTTGTAGAAAGTTTTGTTTTGTCTTACAGTTTCAGGAGACTTAACAATGGCTAGGAATGTATGTGACATGGCAACAGTAGCAGGAAGCTGGCCGAACACATTTCGTGCACATACAGGAAGCAGAGCTAGTGAGCAAGAGGTAGAAAGAAAATACTAATAACACTCAAAGCCAGTCCAAAATTGCTTATTTCCAACAACAGGGAATCAAATGTTGAAATATATGAGTCTTGGAGGACATTTCTCATTCAAATACCAAAACATGCTGCAAAGTCCTGTGCAATGTTGTCTTAAGTACATAGTGGAGGCACAATAAAATAAGCTTTCATGGACTCAGATATTTTGATTATGCTACAATTTCTGAATCAATGTCTATTTAAAAATAATCTAGAAGTCTACCTGGCTCAGAGGAAATTTTATTCAATTGATCAAATTCAAATAATCTTATAGAAATATTTTTTACACTGGCAGCCCCACAATATTTTACACAGGTATTTTATTCTGTGGGCTTCTTATTATTTAAAAGTTTAATTTTATGGATCAATAGATACAAGGATAAACGAAAACTCACTCACTACTCTTGTCCCATAGAATCTGGATTCTCGGAGGAATCTGATAGAGAAAACAAACAAAGGCAAGAAATTACAAAAAGAGGTTGAAAACTGTCATGTTTTTATGGAACGTTTACTGTTTGTTTTTATTTTCTATGACAGAGTCTCACTATGGATCTCGGTTAGCTTCATACTCCTGATTCCTTTCCATCTATCTCCACAGTACTTGAATGACAGGTGGGCACAATTACACCTGGCTGTACATTTTGTTCTTCATTCAGGAACACAAACTATATTTCTTGAATAAACCTTCATTTACTGTTACTATTTTAATGAGGAAACCATTTCCCCAAGTTTAATATTCCTGAAATTTTGAAAACTGTTTATTTATTTTTTTAAAAGACCACTAAAAAATTTAAGAACATTTGTCTTATAGTTTCTAGTGCTGTCAAGAGACACCATGACCATGACAACTCATAACAAAAAAAATTATCATGACACCATGGAGGGAGACATGGTGCAGTAGAAGAAGCTGAAAGTTTTACATCCCGATAGGGGCAGGCAGGAAGAAGAGCAAGGCAGTCACACTAGGCCTGATTTGAGCATCTGAGACCTCAAAACCCTCCCTGGAGCAAAGATCTTCCTCCAACAGACCCACATTTACTTCAACAAACCCACACCTCCTAATAGTGCCACTTTCTATGGGCCTCTGAGATATATTCTGTTTTCAAACAGCTTCAATATTGAAACATAATTTATTAGTTACATTTGGGAAGTAGAAATGGAGACAAGCATAGGTTGGCTGGAAGTCTCTGCTGAGTTCTCCAAAGTGTGACAGTTAATGGAAAACTGCAATGGTGTCTCTAATAGGATTCCAGACCCAAAGGACAAGACAGATCATCCAAATATCCAGCAGAGGAAGAATGGATATTAGTTATTCCATACCCTCCCCAGAAATTTTCTTTCTAGCCAGGTAGGTTTTAGCTAAAGGGGAGACTCTTTCATTTGCTTTCCCTAAAGCCTTTTGTGACAAATGACAGCTATATTAACCTGTGGACAGGTGCACTAAAATAGAGAATTATTGCATCTACATTACACTCGACACTTATTCTGCTCACTCCAGGCAATTTCCTGGCTGCATTCTTTAAGCGCTTTGAGGGAAAATCCTATCAGAGGAAGCTTTTTCCCTCTTCTTTTCTGATAGAGGAACTATGGCTAGATCATGATTAACTACTATCGTAGCTGCATTCTTTCCAAAGTATATGAAGCATATGAGCTAAAGTGTTCGTAAGCAATAAAGGAATATTAAAACATTGCACCATAGAAAATGCAGCATTGGTCTTAGGAGTCTGAATCAGGTAAAGAATTATTTGCCTAAAGACTCTTCCGTTTCATGTATATCTTCTCCCAGGAGCATCCAAAATGATGTTGTGTCTAGCACAATGATAGGCTTTTGAAAAGTCTCAGTCTTGGCATCTAAATGATAAGATATGAATTAATTGATGAGAATTCTTTGTTATAAGCTGTCAGTCTTTGAGAAAAATACTAGGCCTGATCAATATTAGGTCTCCGTTAATGGGTTATTAGCCCTATGAAGATGTATCCTTACCTCACCTTCCAGAGTCTTTAGTGACTTCAATGTTTTCAAATTCATTACAAGTTCTATTTAATGTTAACTTCAGCTGGAGTCTGGTCTGACTTTTTCATACACAAATGCACCAGACAAAATTTTGGTGTGGAATATTCTTCTTTATATGTTACTGTTGTATTTTAAACATAGTCAAATATTTCCAAAGAAATTTGATTTAGTTTTAAGCTAAATGTTAGATGTGAGAAATGAACCTTCGTAATTTTGGACAAACACTTGTGCAAAAAATTATATTCTGTTCTTAAAACCATAGACAGGTAAACATGTCTTGACCTATAAGTAGAAAGGGAAAGAATAGGAATTTAGGCATTATTAGTGATGGGATAGAATAATTCTTAAAAATCCAGTATGCTATGGGGGACTATTGTTTTTGATTGCCCAGAAGTGATAGAGATAATATGTATTCTCCTGGCAATAAGACCTTGGGTAGTTTTGGTTATTGGCTTAGTCTGAGGCGATGATGTGAAATGTCATACAGAATCATGTTGGATAAAGCCTAGAGATAGTGTTCTGTGCAAGTCAGCTGGATCCAGCACAAGTGTTTCCTGGCATTTGTCAACTATTTTTATGAAACCTTGGTATCTCACTCCTAAAAGATGCCCAAAGCTAATCTGATTAAACAGCAGCAGATATCAGTATATTTTCCCACTTATGTTGAAAACACCAATTGAATTTTGATTTCCATCTACAAGAAACTTTGTAGATAAAATGACCGACCTGGTTCTCCACATTTGTACTTAAGAAGAAAACTACACTGATTAGATGGAGAGTAACTCAAAGTGTCCATTCTCATGAAGAAACAGACCAAGTTTTTCTAGTTCTATATATTTTACATGTAATATTTACATGCTTTGAAGTTGTGACATCTCTACTTAACTCATTTGAAACCAGAAGAGGAGTGATACCACAAAGGGATAAAAGAACTTTAGATCTCAAAATATCTCTTCCTAGAAACTCTTCCTCCTCCCAAGGAGCCTTCTTCTCCTTCATGTCTTTAACCGTGTGACTCACTGAGAGTGGTTGGTGTGAGCTTGGGCAGATGTTCTTCACTAGAGCATGGAGAGCTCACCAGTGTCACTACCAATGCAGCATGTGGCACAGCTCCCGAGAAGGGCTCGTCAAAAGGCCCCCTTTTGTGCATCAGTGAGTTCATGAGTACAAAGGTCATTTTATGTCCAGATGTTTGTGCCCAGCACAGGTCCCCAAATTCAGGTTTTAATCTGCTTCAAGTACATACAGTTTAGAAAATTTACAATTTAATTGACTACTTAAGAATGTTTTTAACTCTAAAGATTATTGAGGGTTTTATCATAAGAACTCTTAAAGTTGATAATATCTTAAATCAAAATACAAACATTTTATAATGTTTTCCATTATCAATTGCATTCAACTTCAAGTTAGTGATTTGATATTATCTAATCAACTTTTAATGTTACTACCTCATGTAAATAACACAATCAATTTCTTATGTCTCTCATCCTTTCCCTTAGCTCATCTACTTCATCTATTTACAACATTAATCACCAATGGAAACTCTTTCTGTAATATGGTCAACTCCCACTTATATGTCGATAAATAGGATGAAATGGAGACAAATTGAACTAAAGTATATGACAACGTAAAAACGCTTGGCTCTTGAAGGCACTAACTCAGAGCCTGGCTTCCAAAGAGTGAGAAATAAATAAGCACTTATGCAGCCCATGATAGGAAAATTCAGAGAATCTTTTATGCATGAGTAGAAATTTTCAGTGCACTGAACTTAAAAAAGAAAAAAATTGAAGACTTATATGAATATATACCAGTTTAAAATATAGAGTAGGGAGTTGGGGGAGAGAAGGGAGCCAAATGAAAGAAGAGTCAGAAACACATTATCATGAAAAAGAGCTAAGGAATCCTCACTGCTGTAATATCCCACTTACCTTGCTGCCCTGATGATACCTCTATCTCTGGCAAGTGGACACAGTAAGCAACATTTATTACTACAGGAAGCAAAAGCTAAGGGACTGAACTATCCATCCATCAGGATTGGGTAGTGCCCAAAATTGCTAGATGGGTAAGGTCATTCGTGAATGGGTCCATGAAATCATGATTTCTAGTGCTTCCATAAAAGGGATATTGGAAATGTGGTCAGAGAGCTTTATTTCCTCTGGAGGTGCAGTTATTACAACTACAGCAAATCTCTCTTAGGTAACAGGCTCCAGGGCAGCCAAGGAATAGGTTTGTCAGGGTTGGAGATGATCTGTGGCTATTAGAAACCAAGACTGGCGAGTTCCTTGGATGGGATTTGAAAATCTTGAAACCATGTAAGGGTTGCTTATTCTACTTACCCAAAGCATAGGCAGTTTTTCAGATTGGCAACAAACAAAGTAGTCACAGACTGAAATAACGGAGGGTTAGAACTAAATAGATTCTTATGTCTCATTTTCCTTTCGGTGAGGCAGCTGAGCTGGTGATGATACACTTCACATCACCTGAGCACCTTGTGCCTCCACAGAACAGTCAGACTGCACCCCTAGAAAACTAGAGGGCTCTAACTGCATTTCTAAGTCAAGATAATCTGGGTGCCTTCAGTAGCACACAAAGATGTAACAGTAGGTCTAAGCTTATTGCAATAAGGACAAACTTTAACAGTATTCTGACAGAGAGTCTTGATCATATGATACATTTGTGATAGCAATTATGGGTAAGGATAAAAATCACTTTGACAGCAATCCTTTTGGACTTCCAAACTAAGGGTCTGCTTACGTCACTATTCAATTTTAAAACCATGAATAAATTTATGTCCAAAATTATTTACTTCACTTGCTGGTCAAGTGACTTTAGTGTCCAAAAGAAATCCATTCTCTTATGTTAATAAATTTGGTAAAAGCTATCTCTGTTAAGATGCAGTCAAACTACGTCAGATAAACAGTAGATCATCTGGACAGCATAAATTGAATTAAATTCATTATAATGAGCATTCTCTCAAGCCATGGCTTGTATCTGAGAATCCAAGAACAAGACTCAGGCTACCAAATGATTCTCTGAGCACTAAATGTCTAAGTTTGGGCTTCTTTGTTGTGAAGAGACACCATGAGCAAGGAAACTCTTATAGGGACAACATTTAATTGGAGTGGCTTACAATTTCAGATGTTCAGTTCCCTAACATCATGGTGGGAAGCATGGCAGCATCCAGGCATGCACAGTGCTGAAAGAGCTCAATTTCAATCAAAAGACATCCAAAAAGAGACGTCTTCTACATGGGGTAGAGTTCAAGCATAGGGCCTCAAAAACACCTTCAGTGATGCACTTCTTTCAACAAGACCACAACTCCTAATAGTGTCACTTCCCATAGGTCAAGCGTATTCAAAACACCACATTCCACTTCCTGGCTCCCATAGGCTTGTTCAAATACAGGAGTCTATGGGGTCCATACCTAGCCAGAGCATAATACAAAATACATTTATTCCAATTCAAAAGTCTGCATAGTCTATCACAGTCTCAATGATGTTTAAAAGTCCAAATTTCAAAGGCTTTTCTGAGATTCATACATATAATCACTTAACTGTAATACTTTAAAAAATCAAGATCAAAAACCAGATCACATACTTCTAATATCACAGGATATACCATTACCATTCAAAATGTCACAATAAGGAAATACTGGACCAAGCAAGATAAAAAACAGCTGGGCAAATTCTAAACTCTTAATCTCAACTCAATGCATAATGTCCAAGTCCTATCAATTTTATTGACTGTAACACATTTCTTTCTCTTGGACTAGTTATACTCCACTAGCAGCTTACCTCAGCAGGTATCCCATGGCTCTGGAACCTTTAAAATCTTGGAGTTGACAAATCAATTTCAACTTCACCACTTCTTGTTCCAATGCCTGGGGCTCCTTCAAAGGACTTGTGTCACTTCTCCAGCTTTATACTCTGTAGCACTCAAGGCTCTATTTGTCTCCATTCCATTGCTGCTGCTATTCTTGGTAGTTATCCCATAGTACTAGCATCTCCAATATGTTGGGGTCTACCACTGCAACTAAGCAACACTGATAGCCTCTAATAGGATCTCTTAATGGTGCCAAGAATGACCTCTTCAGTGTAAGTCAACAGGTTCTCCAGCACAGGACTGAGGATACACACTTCCAATTTCTGTGGTGTCCTTCATTGTATCCTGCTTACTGGAGCTCCACATTGGGTACCACTTTGTAGCGACCCATTTTGCCCCACGTTTCGGGGGCGCTTTGTTCTGGCTCTTTCTATTGTTCTGGTCTGTGGGTCAGGGTCTAGCGAGAGAGAGAGAGAGAGAGAGAGAGAGAGAGAGAGAGAGAGAGAGGATGGAGGGGCAAGAGATGCGAAGAATGGAGACAAGACAGAGGGTCTGATCAAGTCTCCTCTTTATTGAAAAGAAATCTTGGGTATTTATACCCTTTACCATGTGCCTTGCTCTTTTGGACAAGCACAGCTGAAGGCACTATGTCTTGACTTGCACTATGACTTGCAGCATGGATACTACGTGTGTCTAGCAGCTTGGATACCTGTGTCTAGCAGCATGGAGACTATGTGTGTCTAGCAGCTGAAGACCACATGTGTCTTGTAGCTGGTGGCACTAAACAGCAAAATAAGATATGTGAGAAAAACAAGATGTTTATCAGAATGTGTTCAGTTGTTGTGGGCTGTTGAAAACAAGTCTCTTATCAGGGTATATGGCTCAAGATGGCTGTAAAGATGATAGCCACTTTCTGTTAGGAGTCGGCTCCCAAACTTCAGTCCTGGGCTGTCAACTGCAACTGAAGCTCCACCTTTACCAATGGCTTTCCCTTAGGTGTATTCTATGACCCCTTCATGCTTTCAAAACAAGTATCACTTGGGTGATTCTATGGCATTACCAAGCCTGACTGCCAGCACAATGTCTATCTATAGAACACAGCATCTTTGTGCTCTCAGAAAATACTTCCCAGAAGATTTTTACCTCAATGATGCTGGTCTCTTCTTAATTACCATTAATTTCTCAGCTCCAGCTAAGCAGAATTAATTGTCCCAGTAATCCCCTCTGTTTTTGATTCTAAAGCCAGAGCACATGGTCAAAGTTGCTGAATTCTGCTACTTGCTAGGGCTGGAACACAGACCCCTTTTTCTTTTATGGCATTACCAGCTTTCTGTTTTCCAGCTCCTTCACTGCTTAAGCTTGGTTGTCCTGGAACATCTGCGTGTCTGTCTTTTGAGTGCTGGATTAAAAGTGTGTGCCACCACCTTTATTTATCTTTTTTTTAATTTGGCCTTTCGTTATACTAGGCTGTCCTGAATTATCCTTTGCTGAAAACAATTAATCTAACTCTCTTTTTTTTTTTTTGGCCTTACAAGGCCCTTCAGACAGGGACACAAATAGTCCACATTCGTCACCAAAATATTGCAAAAACACTCTCTGGGTCACACACTAACATCACTAACATCTTCTCCTCTGAAATCTTTAGAGCCAAGCCACTAGAATTTCAAATCACACTCAGCACCAATGTCTTCTATATTCCTACTAGGATGGCCCATTAAGCCCTCTTAAAGTATTCTTAAAGTATTCCACTGCTTTGCAAATCCGAAGTCCCCAACTCCATATTTCTTCAAACAAAATCAAGGTCAGGCCTGTCACAGCAATGCCTCATCTCTAGTACCATCTTGTCTTAGTTTGGGTTTCATTGCTGTGAGGAGACACATGACCAAGGCAACTCTTATAAAGGCAAACATTAATTGGGGCTGGCTTATGGATTTAGAGATGCAACCCATTATCATCATGGTGGGAAGTCTGCCAGCATCCAGAGCCTCAGTAACAGTAACAAATTTCCTCCTACAAGGCCACAGCTACTCAACAAGGCTACCCTTCCTAATAGTGTCACTTTCCGTGAGCTAAGCATATTGACACTACCATACTAGGGCAGATTCTTCTGTGCTGTCTTTTCTAGGACAATCATGGGTATTTCTTACCTCTTCTGAAACCAAGGACTTGGAGTAATTTCATTTTCCCTAGTTTCCTCTGATATCTTGTATGGATATGAGTAGCCTTCCCATAACTTCCTGGCTGAAACTCTACTGTCACCTACTTTAGAGCCCAAAGATAGAATGGTGACCTAACAGATTCATATCAGCACCTGCCCTCCTCAGATTAATAGTGAGTCATGGGCCAGCAAGATGGCTGTGCAGGTACAGGTATTTTCAACCAACCCTGAAAAATTTGGCTTGAATTGATTCCCAGAAGTATGGATGCTATATTTAGGAAGGAAATGATAATAGATTAAAGACAAACCCAGAAATGTCCTGTCTGTCTGGAAAGGTTGGTTAAAATTCAAATCTTTGCTGGCCATAATATTCACACTTGTAATTCCAGCATTTGTACTGCTGAGACAGATGGGTTATGAGTTGAGGATTCCCTGAGCTAAAGAGTAAGTCCCTTTTCAAATTTAAAAAGAAAAAATAAAATGGAAGAAGTAAAAAGAAGTAACCTTCCCCTGTGCCCACCCCCGAGGCTTGAGCAGGCTGGAAAGACCTTGTTTACCACAATAGACTTAGTAATAGGACCTTACATGGAGTTATTCACCTTGGCTGCATGCACCCTACAGGAATATAGAAGAATAGACAGCGCACTGAGCTTGCCTTGAGACATAATCTGGTTGAAACAAAGGATGGGTTTGGTGGGGCTTTCCCATTAAATAGAGAGAGCTGAATATTAAACTTTGAGCCTTGATCAGAAAACTTTGTCTTAATTTCATGCTCTCTCATTTCTCCATTCTTTTTCATTTCCAGCCCCCCTTTCAGGTGGACCTAGTTCATCCATGGCGCAGGTGGCTACATTCCCCTAGTCTCCTTTCTCTCCAAAGCAAGAGCAAATAGTTATCCTTGAATAACTGAATACTCCATTCCTAAGATATTTAAAATATGACCTCTATATAGAGCAGCTCCTTTCCCCTGAATGAAAAAAAAAAAATGCACTTTAAAAATACCCAGAGTGCAACCTTTGTACTATTTTTAGGAGATCCTTAAATTTAGAAAGTGCTTTTGTGGGGTTGGTCTTAGAATCTGTGAGAACAGTTTACAAGTCTCCATCTCTCCTGGACTTGCCATTTCCTTCCCTGCAATGATTAATCACCAGAGACGTGTAGGAGACAGTGAAATATTTGGGGTCATTTTTATAGAAACCAATGTGAATGCAAAAGCACAGGGAACTCACTGAAGTTGATAGACTAACACCTCCCCCCCCCCAAAAAAAACAAAATAAACCAAAAAAAGGACAAGCCTACTCCATCCCAGGGACGTTCAGTTCGCCTCAAAGTTTCTCCGAAGTTCAGGTAGCAAGGATTCTCTGACAAGAAGAGAGTCCATTGTGTCATTCTCTACCAAGGTTCTCATCACATGATCAATTCAATCACAAATTAACTAACTGAAAAATCAGAGTTTCAGGTGTAGCCTTGCTGTGAGAACACTCAGAAGGTCATGCTTAGTTCATGCACCCCAAAAAAATAAATAAATAATAAATACATAAATAAATAGATAGATAGAAGATAAATAAATCACCACCAAACCCCAGAAAAAGAGAGTTTAGAGTTTATTGCTAGTACACAAATACAAGGTACAGAAATTTTGACAGACATAGTTACTCATCTATAAACTTGCCACAAAATGTGGTGGAAAACAACTTCCCCTGATGTAGAAATAGGATAGTTTTCGAGCACTTATGTGTTCCTTAAGAAAATGTGTTGTTATAAAGCTCATGAAGAATGAAGACCAAGTTGCGGAGGGGGGGGGGCTACAGTCCCTCTTAGAAGAAGTAACAAAATACTAAAGGGAGCAAATATGGATGCAAAGTGCAGGACAGAAACTGAAGGAGGGGCCGTCTGCAGACCATTCCACCTGGGTATCCATCCCATGTGCAGTCACCAAAGGTAGATGCTGACATGGGTGTCAGGAGGTGCATGCTGACAGGAGCCTAACATAACTGTCTCCTTAGAGGTCTGCAAGAGTCTGACATATTCAGAGGTGGATACTCACAGCTAACCATTAACCTGATCATGGGGTTCCCAACAGAGAAGATAGAGTGAAGACTGAAGGAATAGAAAGGGTACGGGACCCCATGAGGAGAGCAACAATACCAACCAACCAGAGCCCCCAGGGTCTAAACCACCAGCCTGGGAGCGCTTAGGGAGGGACCCATGGTTCCAGCTATATATGCAAGGGAGCTATATATAAGTGGGAGAAGAGATTCTTGGTCCCATGAAGGCTGGACGTCGTGGGGGTGGTATTCGAGGGTGGGGAGGTGAGGTTCTGGGGAGGGTGGGTGTGGGTACACCATCATAGAGGCAGGAGGAGGGGGGAAAGGATAGGGAGTTCCTGGGAGGGAGGGGGGAAAGGGGGTAAGGGGAAAACACCTGAAATGTAAATAAAAGTTCCAAAAAAAAAAAAAAGATGACAAACAAACAAACAAAAAAAAGAAATGTGTTGTTGTAGATGGAGAGATTGCTCAGCTTATTAAAACATTTGCTGCTTAAAGAGGAGCCACATGACACCTCAGTGTGACTATCGGTAACCCCAGAGTGAAGGGATCGAAAATCTTCTGCCTCTTAAGACACTAGATAGACACACAGTACACCTACTTACATGTGTGAAAACAACCATATCCATAATAAATAAAATATGTAAAAGTCAAAAGGAAAATATCTAGGCAAGGCATGGTGGTACACACCTAGAATCTCAGCTCAATGTGGGCTGAAACAACAGAATTATGGGTGCAACGACAACCTGGAAAACTGTACCAGAAAAGAAAGAGAGAGAGAGAGAGAGAGAGAGAGAGAGAGAGAGAGAGAGAGAGAGACAGAGAGAGAGAGACAGAGAGATACAGAGAGAGACAGAGACAGAGAGCAGAGATACAGAGAGAGACAGAGACAGAGAGAATCCAGGTGGCTGATAGTCATCGACAATTTTCTAATTATTCTAGTTCAGGTATTTAAATAAATTTTGGTTTTTTAAAAATATTTTTTTGAGTAGCTATTAGAGGAAGGTGGTAAGAGTACCATTTTGGAATTTGGAATACAGCTGGGCCACACCCACTGACTGCTGAGGCAGCTGATGGTTTCAGTGTGCTCCTGTCTTCTTGTCTCTGAGAAACAGTCATGAGGAAGTTAAGGAAGTCAACATTCAGTCAGGGACGATTCACGGTTGGTGAAAAGTCCCAACCATATCTTTACCTCAGGGTTTATTAAGCATATATGTGCAAGAACTTTTTTTAAAGTTCAATCCAGAATCAAACACAGTGATTTCCCAACCCCAAATGTAGAAGAATCCTGTACACAAAAGTAATTTCGTTTAGGTACCTTCAACTTAATAAATTATTCTTACATGTCCAGAATTAAATTTAATCTGTAATCTTTCATGAATATTTCATCCATTCTAAGAAATAGTTACAATTACATTATTTTATATATTTAAATTCATAATTAATTATATTTTGGATACAACCTGAGTTGTCAAAAAATAAAGCTGTTTTAACTGCCTCTTAGGAAAAATGAGATCATTCTATTTGGTTTTATCTCTCCATAGAATAATAGACAATCTTTACAAGGAACACTTTCAAGTTTAAATCAATCCTCTGAGAAGACTGACAGAATTTTTGGGGGGGTTCTTTGTTTGTTTGTTTGTTTTTTGTTTTGTTTTGTTTTTCCCCTCTACTCTTTTCATATTCTCCACATCAGAGCAGAGTGGAAGCTATTTCTGACATGTTAATCTACAAGGTTGACTGGAATACAGACCTTAGAACTGTTGTTAATCAGTGAGGAGGAAAAGGAAGGAACCAGGCTAGAGGAAAGATAGCAGAATCTATTACAGGACTAACAATGAGGACTGCTATTCTTTAGAAATACTGAGACAGGTCTGACCAATGTGCATACCTGTGACATGTCCCCATACAAATAATACGAGAGAGAGAAAAAAAGAAGAGAAGAGAAACAGAGAGAGAGAGAGAGAGAGACGAGAGAGAGAGAGAGAGAGGAGAGAGAGAAGAGAGAGAGAAGAGGAGAGAGACTTACCCATTGAGCAGTACAGAAGAAAATGCACCCAAGATGGAAAGAAGTCAAGAAAAGCATGTATACAATAAAAATAGAAATCCATCATCTTCCTGAGAGAGAAGGGGGATGAGACAAAATTTCTGTTCAGATACTTAAATGCTCTGCTCTCTTCTTACTCGTGTAAAAATCCTGGCTTGCTGCCCAGGCTTTTTGGTTCTAGTTCCACTCCTCAACCCTCACCAGCCAAACAGCATTTGCTGAATCTTTAACATGAATTCAGCTGAAACAAGACTAAAATGACAAGTAAGACATACTTCTTCTTCAAAGGGTTGGCTTACAAAGGAAAGTGGACAGTTAACCAGATGATCCATGTATAGCATTGACATGTACAGAAAGATTACCCTTTATACAGATAGAGGGAATGTTTCAAAAGACAACATAATGTACTGTATACGAAAGAACTTCAAAGAAAGCACTAGAGAAAATGTCCTCATGACACAGCATGGTATTCTCAATCACAGGGTGCCTTGCATATAATATATGATTTATATATACATCATATATATATATATATATATATATATATATATATATGTTTGTGTGTATATATGTATACGTATTCATACAAATAATGTATATACAGATATAATACATAATCTATATTATATATCATATATATATTTTAGCTGCTACTGTTTTATTGTTTCCATACTAACCTTCAAATGAGTGTATGTATCAAAGACTTAATTTTACCTATTTCTCCTGTATTCCTTTCTTCATTCTCCTGTCCTCTGAATCTTTATTTGATTCTCTTTCTAACTGGATCTATTTTATTCCACTCCCCTGCCCACTCTACCACCAAGTACCTAACTTGTGGTTTCAGAGATTATAAAGCTTGGATATCATTGACTTATCAAATAAGCTAATACATTTCATATTTGGTTCTCTGGGTCTACAATACCTTACTCAAGATGATTTTTTTCTATGTCCATCCATTTGCCTGCAGATTTCATGATTGATTTTCTTCTTTCTTTCTTTCTTTCTTTCTTTCTTTCTTTCTTTCTTTCTTTCTTTCTTCTCTCTCTCTCTTTTTCTTTCTTTCTTCCTTCCATCCTTCTTTCTTTCTTCTTTAATTCCCTTCTTCCTTCCTTCTCCTTCTCCTCTTCTTCCTCTTGCCACGTAATACTCCATTTGGTAAATATAACACACATTTTTAAAATCTCTTCTTCTGTTAAAGGACTTTATAGTTTTCTTCCAGGTTCTAGCTATTACAAATAGAGTGCAATAACATGGTTGAGCAACTGTCTCAGTCGTTGAATGAAGCATCCTTTGAGTATATTTCCACAGAAAGTACAGCTGAATTTTGAGATAGATTGATTCTCATCTTTCTGAGGAACCACCACATTGATTTCCATACTGGCTGTACAACTTTCCTCTTCCAACAGCATTGGAGGGGTATTCCCCTTATTCCACATTCTTGCCAGCACTAGCTATCACTTGGGTTATTGACCTTGGCCATTCTGACAGGTATAAGATGAAATCTCAGTATAGTTTTAATTTTCCTTTTCCTGATGGCTAAGAATATTGAACATTTCTTTAAGCATTTTTCAGCAATTTGCATTTTTCATTTGAGATTTCTCTGTTTAGATATCAACCCCATTTAAATTGAGTAATATGTTGTCTGAGTGTCCATTTTCTGAGTTCTTTATATATTTTGGATATTAGATCTATTCAAATGTGTGGTTAGTAAAACTCTTTTTCCATTCCCTAGGCTGCTGCTGCTTTGTCTAAATGAGGATGTCCTCTGCTTTACAGAAGCTGTTTCAGTTCCATGAGTTCCCATATATTAATTGATTATCTTAGAGCCTGTGTTAACAGTGTTCAGAAAGTCTTTTCCTGTCCCAATGAGTTCAAGGCTATTCCCCATATTCTCTTCTCTCTGGTTTAGTGTATCTAGAGTTGAGTTTCATTCACATTGTGTAGATACTTTTGCATGCAGATGTCTAGTTTGACCAATACTATTTTCTGTTTCCATTTGTATCTCCTTGATATTCTTCAGTTATCTCACTGGCCTAGCTGGAACTTCAAGTACTAAGTTGAGTATGTATAGAGAAAGTGGACAACCTTGTTTTCTTCCTTATTTTAGTGGAATTGTTTTGAGTTTCTCTCCATTTAAGTCAATGAGGCTATGGGCTTGCTGCAAACCACCTTAATGTGGTGCAGTAAGCTCTTTGTAGCCCTAATCTCTCCATGCATTTTTATGAAGGCATGTTTATCTGATTTGCATTTAACTTCAGAAGTGGTATGTAGGCAGAAAATTTTACATTTCTTTTAGATTTCCCAATTTGAAAGTAGAGGCTTTTAATGTATGAATTTATGATTCTCTGGATTTCCTCAGTGACTGTTGTTATATCTCCCTTTCATTTCTGATTCTGTTAATTTGCATATTTTTCTTCCATCTTTTAGTTAGTTTAGATAAGGGTTTGTCAATTTTGCTGATTATCTCAAAGAACAAACTCTTTTTTTCATGGATTCTTTCTATTTTTTTTAATTCTATTTTATTGATTTCATTCCCGAGTTTGATTAAGCCTTACCAATTGCTCCTTTTGCTACTTGTTTTCATTCCACAGATTTTCAATATGTTGTTATGTTACTAGCATGAGATCTCTCCATTTTGTATATATCCTTAGTGCTTTGAGCTTATCAACGAGAACTGCCTTCATTGTGTCCCAGAAGTTTGGGTATGGTCTTTATTCATTATCATTCAATTTTACACAATCCTTAATTTCTTTCTTAATTTTTGTCTTTGCCCATTTTTCATTTAGTAGTAAGTTACTCAGGTTGCTTAAATTTATAAGCTTCCTGTTGTTTCTATCTACCTTTAATCTGTGGTGATAAGATAGGATGAAGGGTGTTATTTTAATTTTCTTGCCTCTGTTGAGAATTCTATTTTGCCTGAGAAAGTGGTCAATTTTGGACACAGTTCCCTGAAGTTTTGAGAAGACGTTATATTCTTTTGAATTTGGGTCAAATATTGTTAACTCTCTGTTAGGTTCATTTGTTTTACAATGTCAGTTAGCTCCAGCATTTATTTGTATCTGAACGATTAGTCTGTTGGTAAGAACTAGGTATTGAAATATCCCACAATCAGTGTGTGATATTAAACACACCCTGTGTGAAAATATGTGATTTAAACTCTAGTGTTTCTTTTACCAACTTAGGTGACCTACGTTTGGTTAATAGATGTTCAATTTTTTTTAATTTTTTCTTGGTGGATTTTACCTTTGATTACCATGCAGTGTCCTTCCATATTACTTCCCATTAGCTTAGGTTTAAACTTTATTTTGTTAAGTATTAAAATGCCTGTACTAGCCTGCTTCTTAGGTCCATTTACTTGAAATATTTTCCAATTTTTTTACCCTGAAATGATGACTATCCTAGTAGTTAAAATTGTTTTTTGGATCCTATTTTCACATCTATTCTGTTAACTTGTGGTATTTCATTTGGAAATTGAGATCATGAATGACAAGAGATACCAATGAGAAGAGTTTGTTGATTGCTATTATTTTGTTACTGTTATTGTTGTTTTTGCTGTTGTTGTTTTTGTTGTAGTGGTTGTTGTGGTGGTGGTGGTGCTGGTGGTAGTGGTGGTGGTGGTGGTGGTGGTGTGTGTGTGTGTGTGTGTGTAGTTTCCCTTTTGTGATTGGTTGATCAGAGATGATTTATTCCTTTTGTTTTCTTAAGTGTCATTAACTCTCCTTAGGTTAGAGTTTTACATCTGTGTTCTTCTATAGGGCTTGATTTACAGATGGATGTTTTTTTAAATAACGTTTTATCATGGAATGTTTTATTTTCTCCATCTATTTGATTGAAAGTTTCCTTGAAATAGGATAGTGGGATGACATCTTTGGTCCCTTAGATTTTGTAGAACATTTTTCCAAGTCCTTCTGGTTTTTATAGTCTCCATTGAAAAGTCTGGAATAATTCTAATAGGTCTGCCTTTATATGTTTCTTTTCCTTCCAGATTTTAATATTCTTTCTTTTTTCTGTATGTTTAGTGTTTTGATAATTATGTGATGAAGGGACTTCCTTTCTGGTCCAGTCTTTTTCATGTGCTATATTGTACCTTAATAATCATCTCCTTTGTCAGGTTAAAGAAATTTTCTTCTATGACTTTGTTGAAAATATTTGATATGCTTTGACCTGAATTTCTTACCCTTCTTCCATTCCTATTATTCTTAGATTTGCTCTTTTCATAGTGTCTCAGATTTTCTAAATGTTTTTGCTGAAAGATTTGTAGAGTTAAGATTTTGTTTGACAGAAGTATCCATTTCTTCTATCATGTCTTTGATGCCTGAGATTCTATTTCTTATATTCTGTTGATTGGCTTGTTTCTGAGGTTTTTGTTCTACTTCCTAAATGTTTAATTTCCAGATTTTCCTCAGTTTAGTGATGCTATTTTCATTTTCAGGTCTTGAATAATTTTACTCATTCCCTTTCACTTCTTTTGTTTTCATAGGTTTCTTTAAGGGATTTACTCATGTCCTCTTTAATGACTTCTACTGTATTTATAAAGACTGCTTTAAGGTCTCTTTCTTGTGTTTGGCTATGTTGCAATACTTAAGGCCTGCTATGGCATGGTTCTTGGGCTTTTGTTGAGACATTTAGTCCTGGCTGTTATTGATTACATTTTTATGGCTGTGCTTAGGCATTTGGGTTTGGGAAGAATCTTAGTTCTAGGTGTTGGTATCTAGTGTTTTTGTCCTTGGTTTGTGTTCCCCTCTCTGGTTCATAGAGAGTGCTGTAGTGACTATTGTTGGTTTGTAGGAAATTCTACTGGGACCTGATATGTTTGGCCCCAGTGGGTTCTGGGTAATATGTAGTTCTTGGAGTTCAGAGCTGACACTCAAAAGTGAAAATGGGCCATGACAGAGGAGCTGAGTGGGTCCACAAGAGGAAAGACAGCTTTGTGTTCTACCACACAATCTTCATTCTCCTATGGGCATGATGGCAACAGTGAGGAGAGTCTGTCAGCTGTTCTGCTACAAAACTGGCCATTAAATTTGGGATTAGACTTGAAGGAATGGAAAGAGAAGGAAAGACCTTTTGTTAGCCCACCTGAATCAGTGTCAAGTTCTCAGAGAGTGCCTGATGGATTTCAGAACCTGGATAAACAATGAGTGGGAGGAGGGGAGCTAAGAGAGGAAGATCTTTGTCATCCACTGGAGGTAGGGGGGCGGGTATTGGAAGAGAGGCCTCAGCAGACATTCTGCTATAGACCTGGGATGAGATTGGGCATTGGATGTGGAGGAGCTGAGTTAATTGATTCTTAAAGTAAAGATGGGAACAAAGCAGACAAAGAAGCTGAAAGAGAGGGAAATATCTATTCTAGGTCCCAAAATAGAGAGCTTCTAAAATAACCAAAGATGAAGGAAAAATGAAAAAAGTGTGGGAATTAATCATATAATAAACCATGGGGCTATTGAACATTATACTAAGTAGAGTTTTTTTTTTTTTTTTTTTTTCTGGCAGGTAGTAGTGGATCAATGACACAATTTCAGATGTATAAATGCAAGAATATGCATATATTACACAGTAATTATTCTGGCCGTGTTCTAAGAAATTGACTGAAAGAAAGCATGGCTGAAAGCAAACAAAATAAGTCTGTCTTGACAGACTATAAGAGGGATGATGAAGACCTAAATCACATTAAGTAGAGTATGGCTGGAAAGGTGAGCAGATCTCAGAGATATTTAAGAGATGAAAATACAGCACATATATGATATGTTGCATGTAAGATCTTATCCAGAGAATAACAGTGTGTAGACCTATCTTAACTCAACAGTATTTGCTAGGCATCTATCACATACTACCAAAGGTTCTAGGGTACAAATATAAGTAGGCAAAAGGATACAAATTCCTTGTATTATTCAGTTTATAAATTGATAGAGCTTGATAGAGAGATAATAATTGAATGAACAAATAAATGATTTACATCATTTCAAATGTTAACCAAAGATATGAATAAGATGTACAGAAATGCTATAATAACTGCCTTGTAAGCATTATTGAGGCTCTTTACATATAGCAGACCAGGAATGTTTTCCTGAAAACAGGTTATATTTTCCAATATGTGAATAACGTGAAGTCTAGAAAAGAGAGTTACTGGATCAAGTAAAGCTTACAGAAAGATCCCGATGTCAACAAAGGTTTAACACACTCAAGAGTAAGAACACAAGAAATGTGGAGATAAAGCAAATAGGCAAAGTGGTGGGTGTGGCTAATAGGCAGGAGTAGGTGTCACATAAACTCAAGGCAACGGTTGTGCATCTGTATAATAATTTCTTTTTCAAGGATAGCAGCTTAAGGAATTAAATGAGCAAATAGGATACATCAATATCTCACTTCCTAAATATCTTTTTTATCTTTTCTGCAGAATTTAGGGAAATTGGAGCAAGGGTGTCATCAAGATATTTTATCAAGAGGCATTACTTTAATACAGTTGAGAGCAATTGAGTGAGTTGAGAAGAGAGGCAGAAAGGGTCCTGAAAAGTGATTGGATTTGAAATTCATGGAGTGCAGAGATAAGATGATTGGCTGATGGAAGAAATAGAAGCAGTAAGGATGAGAGGTACCCAGCTCAACTCCTGCAACTTGGTTTTGTTTTGATAGAAGCAGAGGATGATATTCACAAAAGTAGAAATGAATAGTAGCAGATTGGTCATGAAGAACAGGAATGGAGTGGTTGAATTGCCTACCAGAATTCTACAAAGAAGTGATGAGCAGAAGGTAGTAAAGGTATAATCTCGGGGGCATTAATATTAGTTGAAACACTTGACACATTGCTCCTGTTGGGTAGAACTTCCAAAGGGACCACACGATTAAAGGAATAGAAGGACTAAATGACTTGGCCTGGGCACATGATACTAATAACACTGTAGAAAACAACAGAAGAGAGGAAAGTGGACTGGGAACAAACTGAGAATTTCAGGTTAGTTTCATCAGAGATGCTGGTAAAGATAATTATCATTCACAGGCACCCATGGCAATAGCACAAAAGACTGTGGTTTTGTGGTTTAAGATGTCAACATGGTCAGATATCCAAATGAGCTGCCAAGAGGGACAATTGTAAGGGCAGTAGCAAAGAGGATAAAAAAATTATTTCTAGTCATATGATGAAACATTGGGGGAATAAACTGCCATTCTTAAGAAGATAAAATAACACTTAAAAATTAATAAGTTCTAGTAGCATGAAAATTATACTGTGAGAGAGAATCAATCATCCTTGGCTTCCTGGTCTCATGCTGAGTATAGGCTGGAAGAGGAAGGTCTACATTACTGTGTGATAAAGTATGCTGAGGTGCACATTATTCACAAAATCTAGAAAGTGGTGATGGTGGGGATAACAAGGAAATTTATTTGCTCTTGTGACCTGAAAGCAATGAAAGACTGTTGCACATTTCCGTATCTATACTGAAGCATTAACACTGAACATTTATAAGTCAATACTTTCAGTTCAAAAGTTTTCTTCTAGATGATAACATTGACTAACCACAAATCATCGCATCCTCCTAGCAGATTCATCTGCTATCCCAGAATACCTTGCACTGTCCACTGCATACCACTTATCTTACAGCCAATTAGGTTCCATTGACACTTTTCTTTTCCTCTTTTCATTCTTTATAAAAATGACCTCAACTGCTAGTTCTGCTACTTGAGGCTTACTGCTAGCAATTCCATAACTTCTTACAGGCCATACTTCAATAAGCCCCTTCATATTAGAGAAATATTGGTCTTGAGAGTCCGGGCTTGAAATGTGTGGAGGATATTGTTTCAGAGTGAATTTGAAGGTGTGGAGTCTCATTAAGAAGCTTCTATGATATTTTCTAGTTCCATCCTTTGCCTGGAAATTTCATGAAGTCATTGTTTTCAATAGCTGAGTAGTACTCATTGTGTAAATGTACACAGTTTCTGTATCCATTGCTCTGTTAAGGGACATCTGGGTTGTTTCCAGCTTCTGGTTATTATATATGTAAGGATACAATGAACATAGTGGAGCATGTGTCTTTTTTTATATGTTGGAGTCATCTTTTGGGAATATGTTCAGGATAGGTATAGCTGGATCCTCAGGTAGTACTATAGACAATTCTGAGTAACTGCCAGGCTGATTTCCAGAGTGGTGGTACCAGCTTGCAATCCCAACAGCAATGGAGGAGTGTTCCTCTTTCTACACATCCTTGTCAGCATCTGCTGTCAGCTGAGATTTTTATCTATAGTTCATTCTGACTGGCTTGAGGTGGAATCTCAGGGTCCATTTCCATTTGCATTTCCCTGGTGACTAAGGATATTAAACATTTCTTCAGGTGCTTCTCATCTATTCAAGATTCCTCAGCTGAAAATTTTTTGTTTAGCTCTGTATCCCATTTTTAAGTAGGTTATTTGGTTCTCTGGAGTCCTACTTCTC
The DNA here is from genome assembly GCA_021653895.1 of Mastomys natalensis. Classification (NCBI taxonomy): domain Eukaryota; kingdom Metazoa; phylum Chordata; class Mammalia; order Rodentia; family Muridae; genus Mastomys; species Mastomys natalensis. The sequence goes on from JAJTUV010000464.1 coordinate 238,035, forward strand.
GACTTTTTTGTATACAATGGATATTAGCCTTTTATGGAATACAGGGTTGGTAAAAATCTTTTCCCAATCTGTAGGTTGCCATTTTATCATGGTGACAGTGTCCTTTGCCTTACAGAAGCTTTTCAATTTTATGAGGTCCCATTTGTCTCTAGTTGGTCTTAGAGCCTTAGCCATTGGTGTTCTGTTCAGGAAAATTTCCCCTGTGCCCATGTATTCAGGGTTTTTCCCCCACTTTCTCTTCTATTAGATTCAGTGTATCTGGTTTCTGCTGTTGTTGTTTGTTGTTGTTGTGGGGGTCCTTGATCCACTTGGACTTGAGCTTGAGGCAACCTAGTCACAAAAGAACAAACATGGTATGTGCTCACTATTAAGTGGATATTAGTAAAAAAACTTGAAATACTCATGATACAACTCACAGACCATATGAAGCTCAAGAAGAAGGAAGACCAAGTGTGGATGATTCAGTTCTACTTAGAAGGGGAACAAAATAATCATGGGAGGTTGAGGTAGGGAGGGTCTTGGGAGAGAGAGAGGAGGGAGAGGGAAAAACTGGGAAGGATTAGGTATGGAGAAAATGGGGGAGATGTACAGAGAGTCAGGAAATTGAACAGAGGTGTGTAGCATTAGGGGATGGGGAACTGGGAGTAGCCACCAGAAAGTCCCAGATGCTAGGGAAGCAAGAGGCTCTCAGGACCCAACACTGATAACATTATCTGAAATACCCAACAAAAGGGAAAGAGAACCTGTAGAGACCATATCCAGAGATTAGGCATGGCCTCCAATTGAGGGATAGAGGCAGTCACCCACCTCAAAATACTAACCCAGAACTACTCCTGTCTAAAGGAAATACAGAGACAAAGAGTAGAGCAGAGACTGAAGGAAAGGCCATCCAGAGACTGCCCCACCTGGGGATCCATCCCATATGCAGCCGCCAAACCCAGACACTATTGTGAATGCCAATAAGTGCTTGCTGACAGGAGTCTGATATAGCTGTTTCCTGAGAAGCTCTGCTAAAGCCTGACAAATACAGATGCAGTTCCTTGCAGCTAACCTTTGGACTGAGCATGGGGACTCCAATGGAAGAGTTAGGGGAAGGACTGAAGGAGCTGAAGGGGTTTGCAACCCTATAGGAAGAACAACAATAACAACCAACCAGACACCCTAGAGCTTCCAAGGACTAAACCACCAGCCAAAGAGTACACATGGAGGGACTCATGGCTCCAGCTGCATATATAGGAGAGGATGGCCTCATCTGGCATCAATGGAAAGGGAGACCCTTGGTCCTGTGCAGGCTTGATGGCCCAGCTTAGGGGAATGCTAGGGCAGTGAGGTAGGAGCGGATGGGTGGGTGGAGGAGCACCCTCATAGAAGCATGGGGAGGGGGATGGAATAGGGGTTTGCAGAAGGGAAAACAGAAAGGGAGATAACATTTGAAATGTAAATAAATAAATTAACCACTAAAAAAAGAAGCATCAGTGATATCTAAGAATGTGTCTATGTGACCTCAGGAAAAATTGTGGTGACGCTGCAGCAATGGAATAAAGCATCCGATAAACCCTTAGCATCCATCTTCTTTAGTACATGAAAATGATTCACTGCATGTGGACAGTAAGAAACTCCTACCAGCAAAGGCAAGAAGCTATTTCCTTAGGAAGTGAGTGTGGGTGCCACTAGTTGACAGAGAAGTAGCCCTGTTCTACCAGGCCTTCTCTGCTCTGAAGGTCTGCCTTGCTGCCACAGGCTAAATGAAAGAAGCCAGCAAAATGAAGGCTGAGACTGTAAGTCAGACTATTTTTTCTTCCTTTAAATGGTTCTTTAAGGTATTGGTCAAAGTAACAAAAATGTGTGAGTTACACAACCTATAATGAGCTCCTTTCCCCCAATACAGCATACCTGTCTAACAACAATATATCTCAAGACATACTAAAAAGCAAACATCACAGGTTTTCTCAGGAGATTGACTGCACATCAGGATAATGATATTGGAATCATCAGATCTGAATCCAAAGTAGTTGCTATGAATATACTCAGCACTTTAATGGAAAAAAAGCAGACATAATCTAAGAATGCATTTCATACACACGTGTGTGTGTGTGTGTGTGTGTGTGTGTGTGTGTGTGTGTGTGTGTGTGTGTGTGTGTAAACTGCGATGGAAACCCAAAGAAAGAATACAGAAAGAAATAAAACCACTGTAACACAGAAAAGAAATATTGGGCCCATCTGTGCAGCCCTCAGAAGCCTGTGCCTTTTATTCCAACTTCCTAAGCATTAATTGAGGAGAAATCTCTGTCTGGAAAGTGGAAGAAGGAATTTATAACAAGGAAGGTTAGTCTTTAGGGACAAGACAGAAAGCTCTCCACCTGAGCTCACACTGTCCCTGCACAACCCGCATTGCACCTTGATTAGGCTCTGCTACCAGGAAAATTGATGGGAGGGAAGTGCAGAGTACAAGAGCTCTCTTCAATGAAGCATTTCATAACTGCTGCTTCCGCGCTGTCTGGGCATATTACACCATCAATTGTGCGACTCCTACTTATTACTGCTAATTGCCGCGCGGAAGATGTTGCTGACCACTGCAGAGCAGCCACTAAACCTAAAAAGGTAGAGCCAGAAGCACTTAATCGGTTATTGGGGCCGTTGCAAAATCCTGGGAGAAGTATCAATTTTTCTGTAACTATCTGCCTGATAGCAGCAAAAGGCGCTCATGTTTTGTGAATAGTAAATAAAGGCCTCCCAAGGACACATCATTAATTTCTCACTGAAATTTGCCCTTTACAGTAAGTTGTTAATCATAAGCAGGTATTCATTGTTATACATTTCTCAGCTCACAGATGAATTCTGAAAGCTAGTGTCCAATATTTTAAAGATAGTCTTGATTCTGGTCTTTTCCATATTTGTGGGCCGTCTGAGAGCATTTACAAGAGACCCTAAGGCAACTTTTCTTCTCTTCTGTGATTGTGCTTTGCTGTCTCAGGTGGACATTCTCTCATGTGTTTCACTCGTGATTCAAGGAAATAGGGAAAAACTCTGTGGCCTACACTTATCTCTTTAACTGGAGCTTTTGAGAAAGGAATAGCATTTTAATGCATGGTGTACTAAAGAGCTTGTGAGAGCAGCCACCTCTTTAGTTTTGTGGATCACGGTGTTTTGGAGTCAAGGGCTCCTGAGAATAAGTGGAAAAATCCGGAATATTTCCTGAAACAAGGCACATGCATGCAAACTTATGCAAATCTTCATTCTGGCCGCCAGGGACACCTTCGCCAGAAGTTTTAGAGATTTATTATAAAGATAGCTGCTGTAAAGGGTGAGTTCGTCTTCCATGTGCTCCTTCTTTACAGCTGTTTCTCTAGTCTGCTTTTATGAGGAGTTATTTCTTCACTCTCCAAGGAATGGTGGAAACATTTCACATGGCACTCAGCCCAGGTGTGCTTCCCTTTCATGGCCATGAAGGTAAATGTGATTAGATTGCTTTATTATCTGACATGTCTACCTGCTCGCTGTCTGTTTTTGAATTTCCCAAACACTTGAACCCTTTCAGATTCACACCTGTCCAAAGCTCAATACCCACAGGCTTGCACTAGGATTGACACACTCTTATTTCTGTCTCCTGTTTAGTCTCTTCCTCAAGAACTTGCTGCTTCCTGGGCTAGCAGCCTTCCTCATGTCCTGCACAATGCGACAGGAGGTCAAATGCCATGCAAGCAGGCTCCAGGACTACAGGAAACAGTCTGGAATTTGGCTTTCTGTATGCTATTTACCCCTCAAATCACCCTGATCAAAGGACCTGCGAAAGCAGTTTCTCTCCTTTGTGCGTTTTGAAAGTCAATCAAAGCCCGTGCCTCCTGCATGTGGAAACACTTGAGATCACCTCCTAAAAGAATATCTAAGAAGGGCAACACTTTTCACTACCCACATGGCCTCTTCTGTTCTTTAGAGACAACCTGTATTAAAAAGAATCTTTCTCAACTTTGGAAGTTTCGTTAGATATCCTCACATTCCTTTATGGAAAAGTCAGTTAAAAGCCTAGTTCAGTGGAGGTATATGGGAAGATTATATAACTAATTTTAAAAGCCTTTTTATATTAAGATCTAAGCCTTTACTTCTGGCCACAGTGTTAGCCACAGTAAAGAGACATAGAGATGTCTGAGGCAAGAAAAGTTTGTGCCACAAGAAGAAATGTCTATGGCCTCTGCAGTTCTAGACAGTGGGCACGAAACACAGACAGAGGAAGGAAGACAATGACTCTCAAGAAATGGATTATAGTAGAGACTTCCCAGGAAACTTTTAGAACTAAGTAGAAATCCTGCACAGGAAGAGAGAATTTACTCTTCTGGACATGCCCTGGAAGATAGATTTGGGTCTCCTAGGATGTGAGATCCCAGGCCTCCTGGAGGATCCTAGTGAGCATGGGTCCTCATAAATCATGAGAGAGAAAAGTCCCTGCTGAGCCAAGTGGGCACATCAGAGATGGCTACATGGGGTTTTAGCCAAGATTGCCAAGGGATATTAGCTACTATGGTAATATCAGCTAGTCACTGTATTAACCAGGGCTCTCTTGGGGAACAAAACTAATGATGTGTGTGTTTGTGTGTGTGTGTGTGTGTGTGTGTGTGTGTTAAATCTGTTTTAAAATAGTGGCAACAACAGAGTCATAAAATTATACCTAAGAGCTAAAACATGATAGTTACTTAGTCCTGGAGACTCAGTCCCTCGGCAGTTGGCATAGTCCCTCAATGGCTGTCTCTTACTGACAGCATATAAAGTGCCCTAGTCCATAGGCTGAGTGTTTCAAATCTGATGCTAGAAGTCTGGAAGGCCCCCGGAGAATCACTGGTCCCTAGCCAGTGGGGAAAGCTTGAAACTGCTTGCTCTGGTATCAGTGCTGGAATCAATAGCAACAAAGCAAATTATCACCAGGAAAAGAGGGGAGGCCAAGCAAGCCAATATGGAGGTGGTCTTCCTTCTGCAGTGTCCTTCGTATATGGACTGCCATCAGAAGGTGGTGTCCACAGTCCAGAGGGTCTTCCAATACCGATCAAGGCAAGCAGGACACTTCTGCAGTTGCGACTCCCTATTCAAGTGATTCTAATTTGTAGCAAGTTGAAATTAAACCAACCCATCATAGTCACCAAGAGTAGAGGCAAAACACCTGGTTATTGAGGACTAGAGATAAACCACATAAGTCTAAACCCACGTGGGGATTACAAAGTAGTATCAACTGGAGAAAGGTGCAGGATTACCTCATAGACAGTCTTCTTTAACTAAAATGGAAAAGGCAATGTGTATTAGGCCCACTGGACTCTGAGGCAGGCCACTTCTCGAGCCACCCTCTGCTTCATCCATTTATATCTAATGTATTGTTGATTTCCTTTTGGGCCAGATATAATGTGAAAAGAATGCAAATAACTCCAGTGATTACATTTTAAAAAAAAATCAAGTCTGAGAACCGTTTGACTGGGAAGAGAGAACATTTCCAACAAGGACGGAAAAGAGCAAAGTGAAGTTAATTACACAACATAGTTGTGTGTGCGTCACTAGAGCATCACTGTACATTCTGAGCCCGTGTAATCCACCACCTTAAAAGCCACGTGGAGCGTATACCAGTATGCAAATATATGTAATGTTTAAGCTCACATAAAGCCATTTGCTATATGCTTCATTTGCCTTTAACAATGAACAGTCATTTAAGTTCATTCTATGACTGATTGTTATGTGTATGTGTGTGGCTCTAGGAATCAAATCATGGCAAAGATATAGCAACATCAAGTTTCTAAAAACCTTTCTTTAGTCACTATGTTATGAAATGGGATGGCTTCTGAATCTTCTGTTGTCAATGGAAATTTGTATGAAGAACTCATCTCTTTGGTGATGCTGTTTCTGTAATGGTGCTTCCCACCGGGCTGACTATGAGAACATAGGATCCACTGTATCCCTCTAATGTAAATTATTTTCTTTGAAGAATAGTACACTTTTCAACTTATACTGCATACGTGTCAATAAGCTTGCATTCCATATTTAAAAATTACAACCTTATAGAATTTAATTGCAGGAGTAAAAATATTAGAAAAACTTAATAATGAGATCCATTTCTCGGTATGTGTATAACATCACTCTTAGAAATTCTTTACTGTATATGCCGTTCATGACCAATTTGTACAGTGCCGTCTTTCCAAAAGCTTATGGTAGGCACCATGAATAACTGCTGTGATAGTATATCAGATCACTTCAGTGATAAGGAAGCCAGCATACAAATCCCAAGAAACTTTAAATCTTTAGAATATTAACCTAAAACACAACATTAAAGATTTTTAAAATTTCTTTAATTACTAAGAATAGCTTAAAAGGTTTCTTTCTCACTATACAGTATGAATATTTAGCACTATTTTTATTTCCACTTTGGAGTGACTAATAACTACTCAAAATTTTAGAATAGTTTAGTCTAGATTCCACTTCTTAAGCACATAAAATAAGTGGATTTCACAAAAAATTGGAAAGGTATCCTTAGTCAGTGCAGTTAGTTTCAATTTATAGGCATGTCATGAAGCAGACTAAGAGACCAGTCATAGTTGTATAACAAGACTCCATTAACTTTCTCCTTGTGTCATGATAAGGCATCACACTACAGTGCCTGACAACATTTTTACTGTATCTTGGTTCAGATGAGTAATGACAATTTCTCTGGACAAAAGTGACTGTTCACCAAGTTGAATCCTTTCCCTCAGGAGTCTAAAGGAACATGCCTGTCTATGTCTTTTCTTGTTCTGTTCTAGGTTCTCAGTGCTTCTCAAGCTATGGTCACTTCTGGACTTTTATAGTCATGCAACTGTGTCTCTGAGGACATTCTCCTAGCCACATCTCTTTATGTGATTCTGAACTCGTCCTCCCTTTTCCAGCTTTTGGATCTTTGAGGACTCCAATAAGCCACCTAGTTGATCCATAATACTGTTCTATCTAAAATGTAACTGATAAGTAACCATAGTTCCATCTTCTGGATACATTTAGTTTACTTTTGGTGTACAATGGAGCAAAATCATAGATATTGGGTATTGGAATATAAACACTTTCTGAGTCTATTACTCTGCCTATCAAAGGAAGTATAAATTCATAAGATTGATAGCCAAAAAAAGCTAAGAGGAGAAGAAATATAATTATCCAACTTTTTGTAAACTACTATATATATAAAAATATAATGATTGAGCAAGGTAACATCTAGATTAAATAAGATAAAAGACCACTTGTTTTTTTTTTCTTTTCCTGTCATACTGACTCATATTCTCTCCCTCTCTCCCTCTCTCCTCTCTCCCTCTCTCCCTCTCTCCCTCTCTCCCTCTCTCCCTCTCTCCCTCTCTCCCTCTCCTCTTCCTCTCTCCTCTCTCTCTCTCTCTCTCCTCTCTCTCTCTCTCTCTCTCTCTCTCCTCTCTCCCTCTCTCCTCTCTCTCCCTCTCTCTCTCCCTCTTTCTCTCTCTCTCACACACACAGGTTCATGAGTCCAGTCTATTAGGCAAAAACAAACCAATGTACAAATAAACAAACAATGAAAACCCAAGTCCTTCCATTGACAACAGCATATCTTTGTATTAGCATAAAGCTGATGGCTATAAATCAACAAAGTGCACACTATTTTTATTTGTTCCTAGGAAATAAATATGTCTTATCTTTATTTATTTTTAATTGTATATTTTATTTGCATTTCAGATGTAATTCCCTTTCCTGGTCCCCCCAAGCCCCCTATCCCATCCCTCCTTACCTGCTTCTATGAGGATGTTTTCCCACCCACTCCCGTCTCCCCGACCTCGAATTCACTTACACTGGGACATCGAGCCTTCACAGGACCAAGGGCCTCTTCTCCCATTGATGCTCAACCAGGCCATCCTCTGCTAAATATGCAGCTGGAGCCATGGATCCCTCTGTGAGTACTCCTTCGTTGGTGGTTTTAGTCCCTGGGAGCACTGTATTGTTCTTCCTATGGGGTTGCAAACCCCTTCAGCTCCTTCAGTCCTTTCTATAACTCCTCCATTGGGGACCTCATGCTCAGTCCAATGGTTAGCTGCTTGCATCTGCCTCTGTATTTGTCAGGCTCTGGCAGAGATTCTCAGGAGACAGCTATATCAGGCTCCTGTCAACATGCAATTCTTGGCATCCACAATAGTGTCTGAGTTTGGTGACTGTTTATGGGATGGATCTCTAGGTGGGGCTGTCTTTGTATGGCCTTTCCTTCAGTCTCTGCTCCACACTTTGTCTTTGTATTTCTTCCCATGAGTATTTTGTTCCTCCTTCTAAGAAGGACTGAAGCACCCACACTTTGGTCTTCCTTCTTCTTGAGCTCCGTGTGGTCTGTGAATTTTATATTGGGTATTCCAAGCACTTGGGCTAATATCCATTTACCAGTGAGCGCACACCATGTGTGTTCTTTTGTGATTGGGTTATTTCACCCAGGATGATATTTTCTAATTCCATCCATTTGCCTAAGAATTTAATGAATTCATAGTTTTTAATAGCTTTGTAGGGCTCCATTGTGTAAATGTACCACATTTTCTATATCCACTCTTCTGTTGAAGGACATTTGGGTTCTTTCCAGCTTCTGGCTATTATAAATAAGGCTGCTATGAACATAATGGAGCATGAGTCCTTGTTATCTGTTGGAGACTCTTTTCGGTATATGCCCAGGAGTGGTATAGCTGGGTCCTCAGGTAATGCAATGTCCAATTTTCTGAGGAACCATTGAACTGATTTCCAGAGTGGTTATACCAGCTTGCAATCCCACCAACAATGAAAGAGTGTTCCTCTTTCTCTATATCTGCTGTCACCTCAGATTTTGATCTTAGCCATTCTGATTGGTGGGAGGAGGAATCTCAGTGTTGTTTTATTTGCATTTCCCTGATGACTAAGGATGTTGAACATTTCTTCAGGTGTTTCTCATCCATTTGAGATTCCTCAGTTGAGAATTTTTTTTTTAGCTCTGTACCCCATTATAATAGGGTCATTTGGTTCTCTGGAGTCTAACTTCTTGAGTTCTTTGTATATATTGGATATTAGCACTCTATCAGATACAGGATTGGTAAAGATCTTTTTCCAATCTGTTGGTTGTCATTTTGTCCTATTCACAGTGTCCTTTGCCTTACAGAAGCTTTGCAATTTTATGAGGTCCCATTTGTCAATTCTTGATCTCGGTACATAAGCCATTGGTGTTCTGTTCAGGAACTTTTCCCCTGTGTCCATGTGTTCAAGGCTTTTCCAAACTTTCTCTTTTATTAGTTTTAGTGTGTCTGGTTTTATATGGAGGTCCTTGATCCACTTGGACTTGAACTTTGTACAAGGAGATAATAATGGGTCGATTTGCATTCTTCTTTTTGCTGACCTCCAGTTGAACCAGAACCATTTGTTGAAAATGCTGTCTTTTTTCTACTGGATGGTTTTAGCTCCTCTGTCAAAGTTCAAATGACCATAGGTATGTGGGTTCATTTCTGGATCTTCAAATCTATTCCATTGATCTACCTGCCTGTCTCTGTACCAATACCATGCAGTTTTTATTAGTATTTCTCTGTAATACAGCTTGAGATCAGGTGTGGTGATTCCCCAGAAGTTTTTTTATTGTTGAGAATAGCTTTTTCCATCTTGATTTTTTTGTTATTCCAAATGAATTTGAGAATTTCTTTTTCTAACTCTCTTTCTAATGGGGATTGCATTGAATCTGTAGATTGCTTTTGGCAAGATGGCCATTTTTACTATATTAATCCTGCCAATCCATGAGCATGGGAGATCTTTCCATCTTCTGAGACCTTCTTCAACTTCTTTCTTCAGAGACTTGAAGTTCTTGTCATACGGATCTTTCACTTGCTGGTTTAGAGTCACACCAAGGTATTTTGTATTATTTGTGACTATTGTGAAGGGAGTCATTTCCCTAATTTCCTGCTCAGCCTGTTTATCCTTTAAGTAGAGGAAGACTACTGAGTTGTTTGAGTTAATTTTATATCCAGTCACTTTGCTGAAATTGTTTATCAGCTGTAGGAGTTCTCTGGTGGAATTTTGGGGGTCGCTTAAGTATACTATCATATCATCGGCAAATAGTGATATTTTGACTTCTTTCTTTCCAATTTGTACCCTTTTGATCTCCTTTAGCTGTCTAATTGATCCATCTAGAACTTCAAGTACTAAATTGAACAGATAGGGTGAGAGTGGGCAGCCTTGTCTAGTCCCTGATTTTAATGGGATTGCTTTGTTTCTCTCTATTTAGTTTGATGTTGACTACGAGTTCTCCGTATATTGCTTTAATAAGTTTAGGTAAGGTATTGAATTCCTGATCTTTCCAAGACTTTTAACATGAAGTGATGTTGAATTTTGTTAAATGCTTTTTTAGCATCTAATGAAATGATCATGTGGTTTTTTTTTCTTTGAGTTTGTTTATGTAGTGGATTATGTTGATGAATTTCCTTATATTGAAATATCCCTGCATCTCTGGAAGGAAGCCTACTTGATTGTGGTGAATGACCATATTGATGTGTTCTTGTATTCAGTTTGTGAGAATTTTATTGAGTATTTTTGCATCAATATTCATAAGGGAAATTGGTTTGAAGAACTTTCTTTGTTGGGTCTTTGTGTGGTTTAGGAATGAGCGCAATTGTGGCTTCATAGATTGAATTGGGTAGTGTTCCTTCTATTTCTATTTTGCAGAACTATTTGAAAAGTATTGGTATTAGGTTTACTTTGAAGTTAAGATAGAATTCTGCACTAAACCCATCTAGTCCTGGGCTTTTTTTGTTTGGGAGACTTTTAATACTGCTACTATTTCATTAGGGTTTATGGGACTGTTTAGATAGTTTATCTGATCCTGATTTAACTTTGGCACCTGTTATCTGTCTAGAAAATTGTTTATTTCATCCAGATTTTCCAATATAGTTGAGTATAGGCTTTTGTAGTAGGATCTGTTGATTTTTTTTTTTAATTTCCTAGGTTTCTGTTGTTATATCTCCCTTTTCGTTTCTGATTTTATTATTTGGATACTGTCTTGTGCCCTCTGGCTAGTCTGGCTAAGAGTTTATCTATCTTGTTGATTTTCTCAAAGAACCAGCTCCTGGTTTTGTTGATTCTTTGTATAGTTCTTTTTGTTTCTACTTTGTTGATTACAGCCCTGAGTTTGATTCTTTCCTGCCATCTACTCCTCTTGGGTGTATTTGCTTCTTTTTGTTCTAGAGCTTTCATATGTGCTGTCAAGTTGCTAGTGTATGCTCTCTCCAGTTGCTTTTTGTAGGCACTTAGAGCTGTGAGTTTTCCTCTTAGTGCTGCTTTCATTGTGTCCAATAAATTTTGGCATGATGTGCCTTCATTTTCATTAAATTCTAAAAAGTCTTTAATTTCTTTCTTTATTTCTTCCTTGACCAAGTTATCATTGAGTAGATCATTGTTCACCTTCCATGTGTATGTGGATTTTCTGTTGTTTTTGTTGTTATTGAAGACCAGCTTTAGTCCGTGGTGATCTGATAGGATGCATGGGATTATTTCACTCGTCGTGTATCCGTTGAGGCTTGTTTTATGACCAATTATATGGTCAATTATGGAGAAGGTACCATGAGGTTCTGAGAAGAAGGTACATTCTTTTTTAGGATGAAATATTTTATAGATAACTGCTAAACCCATTTTGTTCATAACTTCTGTTAGTTTCATGGTGTCTCTGTTTAATGTCTGTTTCCATGATCTGTCCATTGATGAGAGTCCATGTTGAAGACTCCCACTATTATTATGTGAGGTGCAATGTGTGCTTTGAGCTCTAGTAAAGTTTCTTTTATGAATTTGGATGCCCTTGCATTTGGAGCATAGATGTTCAGAATTGAGAGTTCATCTTGGTAGATTTGTCCTTTGATAAGTATGAAGTGTCTGTCCTTCCTTATCTTTTTTTGATAAATTTTGATTGAAAGTAGATTTTATTCGATATTAGAATGGCTACTCCAGCTTGTTTCCTGGAACCATGTGCTTGGAAAATTTGTTTTCCAGCCTTTTACTCTGAGGTAGTGTCTCTTTGTCACTGAGGTGCATTTCCTATATGCAGCAAAATGCTGGGTCCTATTTATGTATCCAGTCTGTTACTCTATGTCTTTTTATTGGGGAATTGAGTCCATTGATGTTAAGAGATATTAGGAGTAGTGATTGTTGCTTCCCATTATTTTTTTGTTAGAGGTGGAATTATGCTTGTCTGGCTATCTTCTCTTGCATTTGTTAAAAGAAGATTCCTTTCTTGACTTTTCTAGGTTGTAGTTTCCCTCCTTGTGTTGGAGTCTTCCATCTATTATCCTCATAGGGCTGGATTTGTGGAAAGATATTGTATAAATTTGGTTTTGTCATGGAATATTTTGTTTTCTCCATCTATGGTTATTGAGAGTTTTGCTGGATATAGTAGCCTGGGTTGGCATTTATGTTCTCTTCGGGTCTGTATGACATCTTCCTAGGATCTTCTGGATTTTATAGTCTCTGGTGAGTAGCCTGGCAAAATTCTGACAGGTCCACCTTTATATGTTACTTGACCTTTCCCCTTTACTTCCTTTAATATTCTTTTTTTGTTTTGTACATTGCACATTTGGTGTTTCAATTATTATGTGACAGGAGAATTTTCTTTTCTGGTCCAGTCTATTTGGAGTAGGCTTCTTGTATGTTCATGTACATCTTTTTCTTTAGGTTAAGGAAGTTTTCTTCTACAATTTTGCTGAAGATATTTACTTGTCCTTTAAACTAGGAATCTTTGCTCTCTTCTATACCTACTATCCTCAGGTTTCATCTTCTCATTGTGTTCTGAATTTCCTGTATGTTTCGTGTTAGGTGCTTTTTGCTTTTTGCATTTTCTTTGACAGTTGTGTCAATGTTTTCTATAGTATCTTCTGAACCTGAGATTCTCTCTTCTTTCTCTTGTATTCAGTTGGTGAAGCTTGCATCTATGACTCCTGATCTCTTTCCTAGGATTTCTATCTCCAGGGTTGTCTCTCTTTGTGATTTATTTGTTGTTTCTATTTCCAGTTTTAGATCCTGGATGGTCTTATTCAATTTCTTCTCCTGTTTGGTTGTGTTTTCCTTTAATTCTTTAAGGGATTTTTTGTGTCTTCTTTGAGGTCTTCTACCTGTTTACCTATGTCCTCCTGTATTTTTTTAAGGGAATTTTTGTGTTCTTCTTAAAGTCCTCTATTGTCATCATGAGAAGTGATTTTGAATCCAAATCTTGCTTTTCTGGTGTGACAGTGTATCCAGGACGTGCTATGGTGGGAGTTGTCTGATGATGCCAATACCTTGGTTTCTTTTGCTTATGTTCTTATGCATGCCTCTTGCTATTCGGTTATCTTTAGTGCTACCTGCCCTCACTGTCTCTGACTGGAGCCTGTCCCTCCTGTGATCCTGGTTGTGTCAGAACTCCTCAAAGTCTAGCTGTCTCTGTGATCCTGTGATTCTGGGATCCTGGGATCCTGAGACCTTGGGTGTGTCAGAACTCTTGGGAATTGAGCTTTTTCTGGGTGTTGTGGAATTGGCTGCAGCGCTAGTGCCCAAGGTCTGCTCAGGGCACTGTCTCAGACCAGAAGGAATGTCTTATCTTTTAAACCCACCTGTATTTTCAAAGATTTTTCACATTTCTCTCATGTTTGAACTAATAATACTATATATACCATAAAAGCTTTTAGATACTACGTCATCTGTTCATGACTATATAATGAAATCACTGCAGTAAAGTTAAATATCACTGGAAGCTTTCCCTCACCATCGTGCTTTACTAATCTTATTGCTGCTTTGAAAAGTCTAACTGTATACTGTAAAAAAAATAGGCAAAATCATATAGATTTAAAAACTAGAGAGGAACATTATTTCACAATGAAGGGCTTATGCTATAGCAAACCGAACAGGATGTTCTCTTTGGCTAATAGGTCTCACAGCACTGGTGTTGCCTCATGCTTGATCCATTTCACTTTCTATCTGCCTGACCTTCTCATAGCACCTGATTTACTTGGGATATTTCTTAGTGTTTACTGATTATTTAAAACATACAATGTTGGACATGAAAATATGACTCAGTACTTTACTTACTATCCTTGCAAAGTATCTAGGTTTATTTCTCATCACACATGTCAGGCAGAATCACAATTATCTGTAACTCCAGTTTCAGGGGATCCCAAACCTTTTCCAGGCCTCCTTGGACATCAAATATATATACAGTACACATACATACATGCAGGCTAATATTCATGAACATGAAATTTAAAGGTAAATAAAAGCTTTAAATATATATACAAGGTTGTATTTCTACAAATGGTAGTAAACTATAGATTCTATTTAAACATTTAAAAAACTAGCACTTTCCATATAAAGCTCATTGGATGTCACTGCTCTAGTAATGGTGGGAGCTGGGTGAATGGAGTCAAAGAATGAGGTTGATGCAATAGAACCTTCATTCAAAGCCTCAGAAAATTTATACTTTGAAGCTTAAGAAAAGTAACAGAAATAAGGTTCTCATGAGCCAAGCTGTAGACAATTTCAAGAACAAGCCACATGTGGCAAAAACATTTTCCCCATAAAGGCATATAATGAATACTTTGAACATTTAGTTGAACAAAATAGCAAGCAATAATGAGTAATCAGAAGTAAATTCACTCCTGGCTGCTACACCTAGGAGGAGTATGAGAACAGTTTCTAAGAGCAAGTCCGTGTTTTGAAGAAACTGAGATCACAACCCCCTTGTCTTGTTTGCTTGGAGTGATTTTGCAAGCACTCAAAATTCCCCTTCCATGACTCCATTCCTGGACCATGATCAGGCAAATAGTTTGCTTTAGGAACTACACATACAAGTCATCATGCCAAGCAGTTTTATAGTATTCAATAGCTTGATTTCACCAACTTTAACTATGCATTCTCTGGATTTTGAAGAAGTCAATTGTCATTACTCTACATAGGAAAAGATTCTAGTTTTGTATACGGTGTATAATGGATATAAATGAGTAACTATATCAGTATATTGTATGTTCTTTTTTTATTAAAAGGAGCTGCTCTTGGGATGTGATATCACTGTCATTGCACGAAGATCCATTTACCTGATACTCTTGATTATACGTAAGCTCTCTAAACTCACCAAGCATTGGATTTCTTTTGCGATTTGATAAGAATAACTGCCTCTTTGAATTTGAATTTCTCATGAACTTCTGCATGAAATGAGGCTCACTGTCCTCTTGAAAGTATAATCTCCAAAATACTGGTCCCTCAGTCCTCTGATTAGTCTGAATCCATGAGGTCATATATGACCATGATGCTATGTGGTCCACTCCATTGAATCTGTCTATAACTCCACTTCTACACCAAATATATCCCAATTGTTCAGGAACATATGAGTGCACACACACACACACACACACACACACACACACAGAGTGAGAGAGAGAGACAGAGACAGAGACAGAGACAGAGACAGAGACAGAGAGACAGGAGACAGATAGATTCTTACCTATTAATGCAGACAGGCCAGAGTTACAGCTGTACTTCTATCCCCACAAAAAGACACTTCTGATGCCAATTTATACACAAGGTTGAAGAAGATGAATAGAAAAACATCTTTCTTAGAACGTTACAGTTCAAGGATGTGTGTCCTGTTTTAGCTTTGGAAATTGAATCAGATTAGTCTAGTGAGATCATAAAATTGAGAAGTTTTAAATATATCATATGTGCTGGGCTAGTTTCTCACTTGTATTTTGAAGTGAGCATATTCTCATTTTAAGTGTGTATATAACACCAAAACACATTGTTTCATATTTGGACCTAAGCAAACAGAAAAACAGAAAAATATACTTCTAAAAAGACAAGCTATTCTCAAGATGACCAGAATAGATGAGCTCTTCTAAGCCCACTCTGTCCAAGAGAATTGAGTTATTGTATTTAAACCAGGCATACTTTATGATTTCTTTACCATTTATAAAACATATCTTATATATAGTATCACTTTCGTTCTTCATAGCTCCCTTGAAGAAGATATTATTCAACTTTAAGTGACTCGTACGGGTCACAAGGCCTGTAAGTAACTTTGGGACTTAGAATTTAACCATTTTCTAAATAAATGAGAGTCAACACTTTTTCCAACATGACTCATTTTAAAAACATATTTGTGTTTCAATACACTTACATCTACTTCATGTACAACCCCTACCTAGCCCTTCCTCGCATCCTAATAAAAACCTTGAACAGTCATTGACTCTTTTCTGGGTATTAAATCTCAAAACCCAAAATATTCTTTGATAATTTCTTTTATTTCTCTGATATCCTTGTACTTTTTACACTGAAAACAATTCAAGTTTTGTTTTATACTTTATACCCCCCGACACACACAGAGGCAAAAACCTGGTAAACTTGATTAACTTTCCACTGAAAGGTTTTATCAGGGCCAAAAATCAGTGTCTGAATTCCTTCTTGTATCTCTGAGAGATTATCTGCTTCCCTGTCTAGTGATGTTGTTGACAGAATTAAAGTTTTTTGTGGCACTGGTGACTGCCCTATCTCTTGCTTTGGTCACTTTCACAGAGGACTATTTTCAGTCTGCAGATTCCACCGCATTGGGACACCTTCTTCTATCAGCATCTCCAACGTCAGCCACATCTTTGTGTTTTTCACTGTCATGGAATTTGCTGTATATCCTAGCTAGCCTTAAATTCATTCATTCATGTTTTAGCCAACCAAGCACTAAGGTGTGAACTATTTTTCCCTTTTCTTTCTCTTTCTTTCTTTCTTTCTTTCTTTCTTTCTTCTTTCTTTCTTTCTTTCTTTTTTGTTCCTTTTTGAAAAGGAAAATCCATGCAACCCTGAATATAAACCTGTATTTTAGGCTTAGTCAGTCAACAACCTTAATTCCACCCATAAAATCTTGTTTTGTCTTATGATTAAAGAGCAATAGCAGTAATATTGACATCTTGTTTGCTCCCCCAATTACATGTGGGCAACTATATACCTGCTCTTGATATTGGAGATCTGACAATCAACAGAACTAAGCCTTTATCTTCATGGGATGTTATTGTTATTTAGCTGTTTTTAAATCCTTTTATTGAAAATATTTTTTCACATAATATGATTATGGTTTTCTCACTCTGTTTTCCTTCCAGTCCCCCCCCACTTGCACCCCTCTCCCCAAAAATGGGGATCTACTGCCTTTCTAACTCTCATTAGGAAATAAACAGGTTCTAAGGGATAATCTTAAAATACAATAAAACAGAAACTAACACATTTAAATTCATTCAAACAAACATAAGGAAAACAGTGACTGACTTGTTTTTCCAAGGAAATAATAAATTACCACTACTGTCTCTGACTCTGTTTTCTGTTCCTATTGTATCTTGTGTCCTATTATGTGAGGCCTGCTCTGGTTGGAGGCAAGGGCCAGAAATGGACCTGGAGAAGGGGAGGTAGAGAGGAACTGGGAAGAGTAGAAAGAGGGAAAAGCTGTGGTTGGGATGTATTGGATAAGAAAAAAATAATTAAAAATTAATAAGTAACAATAATCTGGAAGCCTAATGTATACAGAGTGGATTCTTCTTCTCCTTCTCCTTCTCCTCCCCTTCCCCTCCTCCTCCTCCTCCTCCTCCTCCCTCCTCCTCCTCCTCCTCCTCCCTTCTCCTACTTCTTTCTGAAATCCCTCAGTCCTAAGGGTAGGGATTAGTCCAGACATCCTGTTTTGGGCTGAGTGTTTCATGATCTCTTACTCTTTGCATAATGTCTAGCTGTGTGTCTCTGTACTTGTTTCTATGTGCTGTAGGAGAAAGCTTCTCTGATAATAGCTAAGCAAGGCAATTAACTTATGAGCATAGCATAATGTCATTAAGAGTGATTCATTGCAATGTTGCTTTTATCTCTTTCTTTCTTTTAAGCAGTAATCCTAGGTTCCTGGCTATTTAGTCACAGGTCTTAGTCATCCAAACAATGGTAGATATAGATTCTATCTTGTGGAGTGGGCCTTAATTCAGATTAGATATTGTTTGATTATTTCAATAAGCTTTATGCCACTATAGCCCTAACAGGTCACCAATTACACAAATGAAGAGATGAAGTCTCTATGTGGACATCAGGACATCCTATTGTAGGAATGGTTCAATACACATAAGCTGATAAATGTAATTTACCTTCTGAACAAACTAAAAACACATGATCTTCTCATTAGATGCGAAAAAAACGTCTTTGACAAATTACAACACAATCTCATTATAGATATCTGGGTGTGATCATGGAATCAAGGAGTATACCTCAAAGTAATAAAGGCAGTTAGTTTACGCAAGCCCATAGCCAGCTTCAACTTAAATAGGAAGAAATTCAAAACAATTGTACTGAAATCAGGAATAAGACAATGTTGTCCACACTCTTCATTTCTATTCAGTATAGTGTTTTATATTCAAGGTAGAGCAATAACACAAGTGAAAGAGATCAAGCAGATAGAAATTGGAATGGAAAAAGTCAAACTATCTTTATTTGCAGATGATATGATAGTATGCATACGTGACACTAAAAGTTTCACTGAGGAACTCCTATAGCAGATAAACATTTTCAGCAAGGTAGCTAGATACAAAATTATCTCACAAAAATCAGTAATTCTCCTATATATAAATAGACTAAGAGTAAAATCAGGAAAACTATGCCTTTCACAATAGTTTCAGATAATACAAAATATCTTGAGGTGCCTCTAATCAAACAAGTGAAAGACTTGTATGACAAAAACTTTAAGACACTGAAGAAACCACAAATTGAGGATATAAGAAGATGGAAGAATCTCCCATGTTCAATGGATCAATAGGATTAATGTAGCAAAACATGACCATTCTACCAAAAGCAATCTATAGACCTGGTTCATCAAAATTCAAACATTTCTTCACAGATCTTGAAAGGACAGTTTTAAGCTTCATATGGAAACACACAGGCAATACACCCATACACACACACACACACACACACACACACACTCACAGAACAGAATAGCTAAAGAAAAATCTTGAATAATAAAAAGCTGCTGAGATGTTACTGAGATTTCAAGTTGTATTACAGAGCTATAGTAATAAAAACAACACGATATTGGCATAAAACTGTCATGTTGAGCAATGAACTCAAGTCAAATACCCAAACACTAATCTATACAATTATGGACAAGACTTTTTGATGACTCAGAAATGCACACTAGAAAAAAAAATCACATTCAACCAATGGTGCTGGTAAAACTAGGTAGCTGGATGTAGAAGTATTCATGTAGATCCACGCTTGTCACTATGAACAAAACCCAACTGTAGACAGATTAAAACCTCAGCATAAAACCAGACATTGAACCTGAGAAAAGAGTGAATAACAAACATCTTTGAACTCACTGGCACTAGAAAAGACTTTCTGAACAAAATACTGAGAGCCCAGGCACTAAGATCAACAAATAGTAAATGGGACCTCATAAAACTGAAAAGTGTTATAAGGCAAAAGACACCATCATTTGGACTAAGCATCAGCCTACAAAATTATAATATATATATATTCTAAACAAGGTCTAATATCTAAAACATACAAAGAACTTATAATAGAGGACACCCAGAAAGCAATTCACCCAATTTAAATGAGGTTGATATTTAACAGAAAAATTTAAAACAAACAAAAAAAGAAACTCAAATGACTAAGAAAGAAAGAAATATAAAACATTCTTAGCCATATGGAAAATTAAAATCAAAACTACAGTGAAATTTCATCTTATGGCTACAAGAATCACCAAAGTCAATGAAACAAGTGATAGCTAATGCTAGCAAGAATGTCGAGTAAGGAGAACACTCATCCAGTGCTGTTGGGAATGCAAACTTGCACAACCACTATGGAAATTAGTGTGGCAGTAACTCAGAATGATAGGAATTGATCTGTTTCAAGATCCAGCTATACCATTTTGGGGTATATACCCAAAAGATGCTTCATGCTACCTCAAAGAGTTCAATCATGTTTGCTGTTATTTTATTCATAATGGAATATTAGTTATAATTGAGAAGGAAAAGAAATCAATCTATGTAATTTATTCAAGAGAAAGAAAGCACCTTAATGCAAATCAAAGCAGAGGATAAGGAATGTGAGGTAATCTGGGTCAAATTTTCAAGAAAGCCTCAAACTCATGAGTAGATTTACAGAGAGTGAGGGTAATGGCAGCATAGTTATCTGTGGGCACACCACTCTTAGTCAAGAGAGCCATAGTTCAAGTGCCCTGGGGTAAATTAATACATGTTTACAGAAAATCAAGGCAGATGCAACAGGAAGGCTAGAAATAGAGCGAAGCAGTACTGCAAAAGGTGAGAAGAAATGCAGCTATTGGTTCATGATGCAAAAGCTATGTTGTGCTCCATTCTTCCACTAACTCTGCCCCCACTTCCATCAGACCTGAGATCCTGAACCATACAGATTAGCTTCCCTTCCTCCACCCACCTTCCCAGCTGACTGATCCCTCTGGCCCAAGGCAAACTGCCTCAGGGGAACCTCCATTCTCCTACCACCTCTCCTCCAAGTATGTCCATCAGACTCTTATCCATACAGGTAAGTTTCCCTTTCCCTACTTATCTTCTCTGCTCTCTGAGCCCTCTGGGACAAGCCAAGTTGCCTGGAGCAGCCTGCCATGACAGGGACATCCACTCTCCTTCCACCTCTTCACACTCCTTCATCGGACCTGAGGAAGTCCTGAACCATACAGAACTGCAGGTCTAGAACGATACAGTCCAATGATACCCACCAGCGGCCCACCACGCCAGGTCCATCAAGGTTCACTCCTTACAATACCTACTACAAGAATATCCAGGGACCAAAACCATCCAGATGGCTAAAGGCCCTCAAAAGAACACAATCAACAAAAGCTAGGGCAATATCGAATCTGCAAAGCACGGCTGCCCCACTACAGCAAGCATTGGATAGCCTAACATAACTGAAACATAATAAAATGACTTAAATTCAATCTTATAAAGATCATACAGGCCTTTAAAGAGGAAATAAATAAAATTCTTAAAGAAATACTGGAAAATACAAAGAAAATGTTAAGTCTAAAAATTTCCTGCACAAAACATCCAGAAAAACTGGGATACTATGAAAAGACCTAACCTTAGAATTATAGGAATAGAGGAAAATAGAGAGTCCCAGCTCCAAGACCCAGGAAATATTCTCAACAAAATCATAGAAGAAAATTTTTCCAATCTAAAGAAAGAGATGACTCATACAAGCTTGTAGAACACAAATTAGACTGGACTAGAAAAGAAAATTCTTGCCGGCATAGTGAAACGACACGGATTTAAAATCCCACATTGGGAGAAAGGACAGGTGATTCGATTCAAGCTACACTGGATCTCAACAGAGGATTCTAAGGAAGGGCCCGGGATACAACTTAAAAACCACACTGCTCAAAACTAAAAAACAATCAAGTACATAATGAGAAAAAAAATAAGACAAATTTCCAAATTAAATATCTAACTAGAAATCTATGATTATAGCAATCCATTACAGATTTGCTCCTATAGACAATGCTAAGGACAAAATCATTTTAGGAAAGGTTTCTGCTGTTAATATACTTTTCCTGTTATTATTAAACATATATGAAAATCACTAGGTATTAGCACACCCTTTTGCGCAGATCTCTACAGATCTATGAAGATGTACTGTCTTGTAGTGATGTTATATAGACAAATAGATGACTTCTTAATTCTTTATGATTATACTATTAAAATTCTTAAAATTATATCAGTATTAATTAAGCTATTAGATCCTTTTCTGATAGTCAAAACTGCAATGAGAACTCTGTCAGTCTCCATGTGTCACCAGTTAATTGCTTCTAGATAATAACCAGACTTTCTACTACTCAGAGCACATTCTCAGAGGTTGTAAAATCATTAACCAAAGGTCATAAAATGGGAACTAATGAGTTATTATAGGTTCTAGGACAGAAGATAAAATATTGACTGAGTTTATGTATATAAAACTTCACTCAAAACTTAGTTATGGTTTTTAACTCCTGATGAACCTATGGAGCTGTGACAAGTGATGAATGTTTAGTCAGACAAATGCTCCTAATGGATATACATGTAAATATTCACTGTTGTAAACTTCTTATTCAATTTATGATTTGATTTTAAATGTGAACTTGAAATGAACTTTTGAAAATGTGATCATGTATTCTGAAAAGATGTGTCAGTGCTGAGGACAAAAGAAGGGTCAGATCTGAGCTGAGGAGACCTTTTTCGATAGAATACCTTTTAGACAGATCTGAACAAAACTTTTTATAATAGAACTGAAGATAATTTTTTTAGTCAGGACACAAGAGAACTTTTTAGACAGAACTGAACTCAAAGTAATTTGGAAGTATAGGTATAGCATTGGGAGAAAAGACATTGAGAGTTAGAGCATTGTTTTGACACCAGAGAAGGAGGAGAGAGCAAGATTAGAAGGAGAATGCACAGTGGAATATCTTAGAAACTATAAGGTAACATTAAAAAAAAAAAAAAAAAAAAAAAAACTAAGAGAGAAACATGCAGAGGAAAAGGAAATAAGAAGCTGCAGAGAGAACATAAGGAGCAGTCAATCTTCACTTTACCAGGACAAAACAAGCATTTCTTAATAACAAGGCAGGTCTAGTCTTATTAAAAGAACGAGCTTTCTTCTTACAAACTTAGGTTTAATTCATTTAGCATTAAAAGAATAAGCCTTTTCTTCTCTATGAAATAAATATTGGAGATCATCTGGCCAGGCAGTGGTGGTGCATGCCTTTATTCCAGCACTTGAGTTCGAGGCCACCCTGGTCTAGGAGTGAGAGTGAGTTCCAGGATAGTCAGGGCTACACAGAGAAACCCTGTCTCAAAAACAAAACAAAACATAAGTACATATGGATTTGTGTGTTTAAGTATGTGATTGTAGAATGTATGCAAGCTGGACCCAACTGGTTTGAATTGAAATATATAAATCACATGTGTGAATTTATGTGGTTTATGCATATTTGCATACGTAGCAGTTTTTTCTTTTGTGAGCATTATTCTTTTCTCCTTGTTTAATAGAAGTTTATTACTCCAAACTTCCCCTAGCCTGACAAGCAAGAGGCATCTGTACAAAAGGGAAAAGGCCCTAGCAATTAATCCTTTACTTAATCTCCTGCTATTTTAGGATGAGGTGCTAATGGCAGAGACTGCCATTTCTGGCCTCAGAGGAACACAGAAGGCAGGTCAGCTATAGCAGTAAAGTAACTTAGACTTAGATAAGTGAACTTGAATTATTATACAGCAACTCTAAATCCATTGTAAGACAAAAGTCTTACCCTCCACTGATGTTCTTCACACTCCCTTGCCTCAAGAGAACCTACAAGAAGGAAGACACCACTAAGGCTAGCCCCTGGCATCAACGTAAAACTGGATACATAAAACTCTATAGAAAAGAAAGGAGAAATACCCTTGAATGCATAGGAACAGGAGACAAGTTCCTGAATATAACATCAGTGGCTCAGTCTCTAAGACAAACAATGAATAAATGGGGCCTCATAAAACTGAAAAAGGTATGTAAGGCAAAGGACTCTGTCAATAGGACAAATTGGCAGCCTACAGATTGGAAAAGATTTTGCACCAACCTACATGTCAGAAGGCTAATGTATATGCTTTACAAAGAACTGAAGAAGTTAGGCACCAACAACCAAAATAACCCAATTAAAAAATGGGGAACAGAACTAAACAGATAATTCTCAACAGAGGAATCTCAAATGGCTGAGAACACTTAAAGAAATGTTCAAAGTCCTTTAGTCATCAGGGAAATGCAAATCAAATATCTGAGATTCCATTTTTACAGTCATCAAAATAGCTAAGATCAAAAACTCAAAGAGATGGTACATGCTGGCAAGGATGTGGAGCAAGGGCTCTCCATTGCTGGTGGATTGCAAACTTGTACAATCACTTTGGAAATCCATTTGTGTTTTCTCATAAAACTCGGAATAGTTCTGCTTCATGACCAGCTATACCACTCCTGAGCATATGCCCAAAAGATGCCCCAACATTCCACAAAACAGTTGTTCAACTACATTCATAGCAGCTTTATTCATAACAGTCAGAAACTGGAAACAATCTAGATGTCCCTCATCTGAAGAATGGAAAGAAAATGAGGTACATCTGCACAATGAAATACCATTCAGCTATTAAAAACAAAGATAGCATGAATTTTGCAGGCAAATGTATGGAACTTGAGAATATCATCCTGAGTGAGGAAACCCTCTCCCAAAAGAATATGGATGGTATGTACTCACTTATAAGTGGATATTAGCCATAAAAGATAAGTACCATGTTGCACTCCACAGACACACAGTAGCTAAACAAGAAGAAAGGCCTAAGCAAGGAAGCTTGAATGTCACTTAGAAGGTGGAATAAAATTGTCATAAAAGGCAGATGGATGGAGGGAAGTGGAACTGGAAGAGAGGGGATATGGGAAGGGGAAACAGGATTTAAGATCAGGTGTGAGAAGGACAGGAGAGCTGTCTAATGAAAATATGCAATTAACAGGGGTAAGAAGGTATAGGTATCTCCAGGAGGAGTCAGGAACATGGGATAAAGAAGGTGGCAAAGAAATCACTGGGGTGCCACCTCCTATAGCCAGGCAAGAACCCAGAGGAGCTATAGAGACGCCAAACCACCCACAAAACTTTCAACAGAAAATGTATCCTGTTTAGAAGAAATGCAGGGACAGGGAATGTACATAGTTGAAATACACACACACACACACACACACACACACACACACACACTTGATCCATACGAAAGGACTGTCTATTGACAATATATTAATATAGTTATACCATACACCTTATGGGCTTGCTCAATTTTTTATTACTGATTTATTTGATACTTAGTTTGCAATGAGTTTTTTCCCACCCTGTGTAAATGAGTTTTCAATATTAATAATACCCAAATTAGTGTTAGGGAAAGGTTTTTAAATTTTCCAGGATCAACAATATTACATAAAATATATAAAACACTGGCTGGTTTGTCCAACAAAACAAGAAAGGTTTCAAGCTCCATTAATATGTATAAGTTCCAAGGACTGGTGTGCCAAAAGCCAGTAGTGCTGCCATCTCTGTCCTGAGAATTTCATCAGGCTTTCCCTAGTAGCCTTTCCATGAGGCAAGATGGCACATATGACATCATTTCCATTCCTCACCAAGCACTATTTTGTTTCAAATTATGAGAACAAACAAAATTGTGTTATTTAAAGAAGCTTAGAGACCGCCTGCCTTAGAGGCTTGGAATGAATCCTCGGTGGAGATCTACTTCCTTGATTGTCAAGAGATTGCAAATTGAATCACTTGCTAAAAAGGATTCATAATGTTGACTTGGAAGTTTAATTTTTGGTAGGTACAGTGCATGCAGGAGAGAATGTTTGGTAACTGTTAAGGGCAGTTCCACTAAAAAGACACCAGTTTTGGGAAGGCCAATTATGAAGAGTTGCCTGCGGCACCACTCAAGTGTTTTTGCTAGGGAGGTGACAGCTTTTACTGATGCTGTCTGAAAGCCCTAGCTATCGCCAGTGCCGGTGAATTCTCTCTGCATGTGGATAGGATCATTTATTGCAAGTTTATTCAAGTTGTTCCAGGCTCACAACCAACATTATCTTCAAAAAAAAAAAAAAAAAAAAAAAAAAAAAAAAAAAAAACCCAATGACTAATGCCTGAGCTTTATATAGAAAGAAGACACACAGGGTAAAATGGAAGCTGACAAGCATCACAAAATTTCTGCCAGAGATGTAGCACGAAGGATACCGTGGCCAAGGCTGAGAAAATATCCACAGAATCACCAAACCAACTCGTGAATAGAAATAAAATCAAATGTGGGGAAAGGTGAAGGGGAAAGTGAAGTAGAAATAAAAAGCCTCTGCATTTTCCCATGACAAAAACAATCTAATTAGGGAAGAAATTGCAAACCATTAGTCAGACTGTTGTGAACTGTGAAGCAACACAGGGCAACTTGAGAAAGGGCTGTCTGCAGTTCCCTGAGTTGTGACACAGCTACATAGGGCGTGATATAAATAACTTTCCTATAACACTTGGCTTGACTTTTGGCTGCTCATTTGTGTCCACTGACCCAAACTGGAGATTTTACAATCAACCTTGAAATGTTTAAAAGAAAGCTGTTACAATTCTTTGGTAATTTGGATTCAAAAGGTGATAGTAGACAGACAGACAGACAGACAGACAGACAGACAGACAGACCAGTGTTTCCTGTTGAACTGGTTTTCTTTGTTTATTGGTAGGAAAGGTGATGAGAGAAAAGCCCAGACTTCCTGATCAGTTTTCTATTCTCTCCTCTCACCTGAATGTTGCCACTTCCCTCCCTTGGATAACCTGCAAGCCCCTGCCTCCCAGCTAATAATAGCACCCTGGCTTCTCTTATCTACTTGATCTGCAAACTGCTTCCCTGACAGCAATATTTTCACCCTCAGGAAAGTCCAATACAACTGACATTTGGAGAAGCAATTGGAAGAATTTCAGTAAAGGAAGCTGATATTTTTCCATCCAAATCAGGAAAAAGAAAAAAAGAAAACCACTCTAGAATTAAGAAGCCTCTAAGGGATCTTATAAAAATTCCGTGGATAGAAAGAAAACGAATAGCTCCACTTATTCCCTAGCTGTTTAATAGGCTGTGTGGTGCCTTCTTGGAAATATTTACTAAAGACAGTCATTAAGATACATATTCCTTCCAAAACAACGTATTTTTGGTTTCTATAGAGATCTATATAGATTTCTCTATAAGATTTCTAACAACACCTAGGTATAAAACCAGGACTGTCAATGAGAGAGTGGACTCTCAAGGCAGACATTAGTATGGAGATTAAAACAGAGTTTGGTCCTAAAAATAAACCCTTCTTTGGAATTTTAATTCTGGGTTTGTGGTATTAACTCCAGACTTCTAAAATGAATGGTAATGTTCTGATAAGTTCTACCCATATGCACATATTTTGCCTCAAAAATTAAAATGTGATGCCCATACTAGTTTCATAGTGCATGTATCAGAATTCCACAAAACAGTTGAGTCTTTCTCTCACAGTTCTGTGGGAAATTTTTCCCAAATCGGGATGTTAACAAGGCTGTCATATTCCCTTCATCGGCTGTATTGAAAGATCTTCTCTTGCTTTGCTGTCTTCTAGTGGCTGCTATGATATGTGTCCCTTAGCTTATGGCTGTGTCTGTCCGGTAGTCTGATTGATCTCCAAATTTACATTCTATTTCTTAGAAAGACACTGCTCACTGGATCCAGAGTTTGCTGAATCCAGTATGGTCTTAATTCAACTTAGTAACAGGAGCTCAATAATTTATAGTCCATTCTCTTTTCCACAGTCTTATCTTCTTTACTAGCCCAAAAGTTTTTGTGAAGACCTCAAATGTGTATCTTCTCTTCGGTGAGATATTAAAACCATTATAATAAATCTAAAGAACAAATACATTCTGGAAAGTAGCAAAGCCCGGATAGACGGCCATATTCATGACAGCTTTGGTGATATGAAGATAAATTCTAGTTAGCTACACATTCTCACTTAAAACGAATTTACATAAATATGAGTAACCATTTCACAAAGAAAGAACTCAAGAAGGGAAATAGGACTGCATGAAAGGTAGGTAGAACACATTGGACTTCCTGCTGGGCTGCTGAATTTCTCTAGCATTTCTTGAGGCAAAAAACACCCGTAGCAACAAAATACGTTTCTCATTCCAGCTCGACAAACAGAGAGAAATATATTTTCTCAGTAGTAGACAAACAAATCAACATCCCTCAAGAAAATATGTTTGTTTTATGTAAAACCTGGGTGTAATTATGTAACAATCATTTGCCTGCTGTTTTCATGCTAATAAAGGCTTAATTTCCCCCTGCTGACACTCTCTAGCTGAAGACACTTTTGTGACTTCCTGCCATTCTTATTTGCCCATTTTCCTATACCCATGCTTCAAAAATGTGACATTTGCCTTGGAGAGTCAAGTTGGTATGTTTGTTTCACACTATCATGAGATGTCTTGTATATTTAAATTAAAGTATTGTGTCTTAGGGTTTTACTGCTGCGATCAGACATCATGATCAAGTGATCAAAACAACTTTTGTAAGGACACATTTAATTTGGGCTGACTTATAGGTTCAGAAATTCAGTCCATTATTATCAAGGCGGGAACACAGCAACTTCCAGGCAAGCATGGTGTAGGAGGAACTGAGAGTTATACATCTTGTACCAAAGGCAAACTGGAGAAGACTGGCTTCCAGGGGACTAGGATAAGGGTCTTAAAGTCCACTCCCAATGACACACTTCCTCCAACAAGGCCACACCTATTCCAACAATGTCACACCTCCTAATAGTGCCACTCTCTGGGCCAAGCATATTCGAACCATCACAGCTTAGATATCCCTTAACTTTAAATTTTTAACAAAGCTGTTTTGTTTGCCACCTGCAGTGTTTCTTGTCTCAAAAACTTCATGTCATTATCTCTTTACAAAAAATATGAAAACTGAAAAATAACATAGGCAAATGGTATACTGTCCATGCAAATGCTGTTGTCTATGAAGTGGAGTCTTCTGAGGAGATATGCCTAAGTGGCCTTTGACCTAAGCCAAGGAATTGACAACAGACAAAAGGAAGGGTCTTCCCATCGTGAGCCAGTTCTCAGAGCTTACTATCAGAAGTATTCCCTGCAGGACAGTTTTCTACCTGGACATAAATGATACAGAGCCAGCCAAGGCACCTAGAGACCCCACCACAGCATGACTCTAAAAGGTTGTATCACTTGAGTACCCTGTTCAAACTGCACGCTTCACCCAAAACTCCTCTCTCTTCCCCAACTGTTCATGTTTTGATATACATGGTGGGGAAGGCTTGTGTCTTCTAATTTTCTGTTTAATTCTGATAAATTCACCAGCTTCCCACTCCATCCCAGAGAGGAGCAGGCTGGTTTTCACATCCTATGGTGTTCTACTCCACCCAGGAGGAAAAAGAAACAATGGATGTTTTAAGTCTGGAAAGAAACTGAAGTTATGTATACTTTGAACATTACCTTACAAACATGAGAACATCTTAAAAGTCCTTCACGTACAGCTTTCTGAGTCAGGTGTGGTGGCTCATTTGTATAATTTCAGCACTTTGGAAGACCGAGTAGGACAAGTTGGAGTTGAAGGCTGCATACTGAGCTTGAGTCTTTCATGGACTACTGTAGACTATCTCAGCAAAAACAAATCAGAGAAGGAAGAAAGAGAAGGACGCTGTTAGGAAGCACAAAACATTAGAGCAGTACTGTGAGATCCGGAAAGCAGCCAGTAGAAGCTGACACAGACCTACTTTCACCTGGCATTTTAGGATGGACAGAGGCCATATGACCACAGAGACCATGGTCACATCATGGAAGGGTAAGCATCAAGGGCAGTAATCATACCAGATTACAATGTGACAGACCACGAAGCAGTAGGGCAGTATAGAAACTGTAAGAAAGTCAGCTCAGGATGAATGAGCAAAAGATACGGCTGCCATTGCCGTGAACCATATGGAGAATGGGGGCACCTGAAAAGGGAAGAGAGGATCACGAAAGTACACCAGCTGGAGACTAAGATAAGAAAGCGTATTTGTTTAAAAATCTGGTTGTAACCTAGGAGATGGGGGCCAGGGAGTGTCAGGGTGCTTAACAAGGGGCAAAGCTAAAGCAGACAGAGAAGTCCATGATTTAACTTAAAGAAGAAAAGAAAGGAAAGAGAGATAAAAGAGCAGAGGAAGTGTAATAAGCATAGAAAAAATAAATGCCTTTTAGAAATGTAAAAATACCTTAGTTAGGATTGCCATTACAGCCAAATATTGTACCTGATAACGAGAACCCAGTGATATCACTCAGTCAAGAAAACCGGACACAGTCTTCGAAACCCATGATGGCTACTGGGACAGCATATAAGCAGAGACCAACAACTGTACTCTGTTCTGCACATATGAAGAGACACCACATATCTGCTTTGCAGCCTGGAGAGTCTCCACCAGGATCCTGACCCTAGAATCAGAGACTTCTGTTAGAGACTGACCTTCAGCTAAGATGTTTCCTACAGGCTGAGCAGCCTTGTGCTGTCAGGCTTAGGACTGTAGTTAGAATGTTAGAGTGTGAATGTCAACATCGTGTGATAACACTCAGCATTATAAAATATGTTTCGTTATGTTAAGTATGAGTAGCTACCTTCTTGCTCACTTTGGAGGGGAGGGAGGAGAGTAAGGAAAAGAGGAAGGGAGGGAGGAAGGGAAGGAAGGAGGAAGGAAGGAAAAAAGGAAGGGAGGGAGGGAGGGAGGGAGGGAGGGAGGGAGGGAGGGAGGGAGGGAGGGAGGAGAGAGGAGCTTTCCAAAGGCAATGAGATTTAAGTTGGCCTTGATAAGTATAATTCCTTCTGCTACACACGCAATGTGATGCAGAAGTAAAATCAGCTTGTTAAAGACACATGGTATGAAAAGCAAGAGTCATTTCCCCAAATGAAAATATATCTATGACAGAAAATGAAGGTGGGAAGGTAGAGCCACCGGCCCTGCTTGCCTGCACTTACCACCTCAAGTTTGTATTTAATCAGGAGTCACCTGCCCCACATTAGAAGTGCTATTCTGACTTAAGTGTAAGAGGGAAAGGAATTCGTTTAAGAGCAGAGCTTAGGAAATTTGAGTACTACATGACTTGGCTTTTAGTTCTTACAGCTCCAACTTCATTTATAATCACTGACTCTATGCAAATACTCTCTTCTTTTGATTCACCTCTGATCTGGATTCAGCTTTTTATT
The DNA here is from genome assembly GCA_021653895.1 of Mastomys natalensis. Lineage (NCBI taxonomy): Eukaryota > Metazoa > Chordata > Mammalia > Rodentia > Muridae > Mastomys > Mastomys natalensis. The sequence goes on from JAJTUV010000464.1 coordinate 268,814, forward strand.
CACCTAAGAAGAAAAGGCTCAATCAATAGATTCCTCTGTGTCCATATCCTACATTGGACAGAATAACACACAATTGTATGGGGAGAGATTTATTCTGAGGTGACATGAAGAAACATCCACTCACCCTAGATAGAGAACCAAAGTCAAGCTAATGTAACACCTCTATCAAAACCCAACTTGAAAAATCAGCGTGTTTATCAGGTTACATAAAGAAGTATAGGTGACAGTTTTCCTACTGGAGCAGGATCAATTCCAAGGCAGTTGTATCACTGAAAATTCACTCCAGTATGGGTGACAATTCGAATGCTGAAATTATGAAGCTGTTATAAGACAAGTAGGCAGCTACACAGGTCAGAGAAACTCCTTCAAGTTACACTGCTGGTTAGTGTGTCCCTTCCTCTAGTAGTTTACTATTTCCGTGATCATGATTAGGATTCTTCTGTATCTTGTTATGCCGGGAGCCAAACCCAAGAAATTATCTGCTGTTCTGGAAAGCCTAGTCAGTACAAGGTTAAGAAAGGACTTCAAGGATCTCAGGAACCAGGAACTTAAAGAACGTCTGGTATTTCCTGGGAGCCAGATACGATAGTAGGATGGTCTTAGACAATGAGGATTTAATAGTGGAATAGCCCTAAGCAATGACCCTTGCCTAAACTTCCCATTTTGAGTCTTTCCCATTTTGTGTCTTTATAACCTGCTGCCTGAAATTAAAGTGAGAGAGATTGATCAGAACCCCAGACTTGCTTTCCTCCTTTGTGTCGCTTGTCCCTTCATTCTTTCATCCCCTTCCCTAGGGTCTCTTCCAATCCCCATGGGGGGGCATTGTTAGTTTCAAGAACTTCTTGAAATTTATGAGTTTCTTAGCTACTGAATGTCATACACCTTCTTTCCTTTCTGGAAGGGTGTTTCAACTTGGAGAAAATTACAGCATCTAAACAAATAGAATGACTGGAAATCCCCCAAAGCATCTTTCCTTTGCAGGATCAATCAGGCCTTAGAGTCTTAATCCAGGATCCCCAGATAATGAGAAGAGGCTGTGATTAAGGTAAGGGGGCCACATTGACAACTTCAGACTTTCTTTACTGACCACCAAACTCGAAACTGAAATGTCCCAATCTCTTCTTGTCCTTGGAGCATCTCAAGGAACCATGCTGTTCCTTCATTCTCTCTATCAGAACTGATAACCGTGCAGGCAAATTGTTTATCTCTCCTGGCTTTTCTTGGGTATGATATCACACTGGGACTGTACTACCTCTGGACAACTGAAGATCTTCCAGGGCTCCCTGGGGACAATATCTAGTCACTGCTTCACCCACCTATTCCTGGTTGGAGTACACCAATGGGAACTAAGACCATTTCTGCTCTTCCTCAAGCCCAAGATTCAGACAAGGCAGAACAAAACAAGACAAAGAAACAGAAACAAAAACCATGAAGCTGTGGATAAACTTATACTACAGAGTCATGCTTCACTAAACTCTAGTTGACGCTAGTCCACTCAATGGGAGGGAAAAATGGTAATTTTACTAAGATTCATGGTTATGCTTTGGTTTGTTCCTTCTATAATGTAGAATAGTAATACTTCAAAAACTATCTGAAGATTCATGAAATAGTACACATAAAGGGTCGATGTATCACGAAGTCTGAAACAGCTCATTGCTCAGTACATGCAAATGATAATGCAATGAGGCACATTGTATCATCACTGCATATAGATATAAAGAACCACGGAAGTAAGGTAATTCTTAAAATGTTAATGATTAATTCTCTATTAATCTATATAACAATAGAACCACTGCTAATAGCTTTGTTTACGGAAATGCTTTAGAATAATTTTGCCTATCTTTCTTTGGAAAGGCTGTTTAAAATGATTCTTTTGTTTAAATGCATTAAAATTCTACTGAACATCAAGTAAATTATAGGTCACTGTCCCAACCTTCTTCATTTTCTTATTTGTATAAATATAACAATTATTTATATTGAGCAAATAAATTTATGTATTATTTAAAATTATAATTATCATTTTATCATACTTTAAAAAAGCAAACATAGTAAGTATCAAAATAGAGAACAAAACAATGGAAGCAATGTGTCAGGCTCGGAAAACATGGGCTATGTTTGTTTCGTTTTGTTATTGTTGTGTGTATGTGTGTGCGCGTGCATGTGTGTGTGTGTGTGTGTGTGTGTGTGTGTGTGTTTGTGTGTGTGTTGTGTGTTTAGTTTAAGAAAAATGAGTTCTTATGTTTCGTTTCAAAAGAGACAGGAATATAAGCCACCTTGTCAATCTTACTATCTATTGATGATGACATTTCTAGAGCTATATTCTGGTAGGACATTGCCTGTCTTGATTCAGTCAACTACAGAGACCTTATCTTCTGGTCCTGCTGGCTTAGTATATCAAATCCTTAACAAGGGATGCTGCAACAAATTTAGTACATTTTGAGCAGTCACTGCCAACTCCTAGCCTGTAAGTTACAATCACAGTGTATCCCTTATTCCACTGAAATATTGGGCAAAACTATTACATAAATGCTGTTTGAACCCTTCCTGGACAGATGCTATAAATAAAGATAAATTATTAGCTTTGTATTTCAAACTTTAACCATCTGACATATCAACAATACAGAAGACAGCACTTTTCTGTGACATAAATGGATGATTTATCATCTCTCTCCTACAACTGCCCAATTCAGTTCCTTTCAATTTTTCTACATGGATTTAGCCTTTCCTATCTGAATAGTCTTTGCCAATGTGTAATTTAGATTTCTCAGCAGATGTCACATAAGGCTGGAGTGAATATTTCCTAGGTAAAAGTTACATGCGTGGTATGGTACATAAAAGTCAATGTTCCAATTGTCATCTAAAATGATAAAGAAATGACCACAGTATTTTTTAAAATAAATATCAGTATATTGGTCTCAGATTTTGTTATGAGTATTATTCACTTAAAATTGTTTAAAACAGAACCCTTGAAATCATACATGGCAGTGGAAGAACGTATTATTTGTATCTTCAAAGTTATCATTCTCACTGTTTTCAGCATTATTTCTGAATGGCATCACACAGTAAGTACCCACAAGCCAACAAGAATCCAAGTGAAGCCTTCTTTGTTCCCAACACATACCTGCATTTTACCATGAGTTCTAAAACTTAAAACTTAGATGTTTGGCCAACCCTCTTTGTTGGTTGTTTGTAGTCTACAGACTGAAATATACAGTTTCTTACATGATGTGGGAAGTGTTTTTCAATATTATCTCCTCTGTCCCTGCAGATTTGCACACCACTCCTCTTTACAAGGCAAACACGGACTCTCTTGTTTCATGTGTTTCATAAAGAAGCAAGATTAGGGAACAATAATCCATCTGCAACATCACTTCCATTTAATTCCTTTCAACCAGAAGGTCACAACTATCAATGGCAATTTGCCTAAATTCCTGAGTACAGAATCAGAGATTCCCATGACTATGTGTCCATGAAATATTTCAAACTTTTATTTTAGTTTATCTTATTATGTAACAACATATTTATTTATAGAACTTCCTTTAAACATTTAAAAAATATATATTTACTGAAAAATGCCTTATTTTTCCTATGCATTCTTTTAAAGATATGTTTATCACATCATACTATATTGTAGATTGACTGGAAAATGATAAGGTAGTAATTATTCATTCGTTGGACATGGTGACAGAATGCAGAATGAAGATTTAAAACAAAGAGGAGTAAGGGCATGGCAATAGACTAACTTGGCCTGTCAGAACCCCTCGGGTAAGTTCAGCAGCTGTGAAACTCTGCCCTGTCCCTTGTGTTAGCCATTGCCTGACCCAAAAATCTTCCTTCATTCCCAGAGGTCTGCTGACATCAAGGGGCTACCAGTGGCCCGTTTTAATCAGGACTATCAGAGGCCTGCTCAAATCTGGGCTGAGAGGCCTGATGCCATCAGAGACTGCCAGGTCAGCAAGCAATAAGAAAAACCAGATGCAAAAGACCAGGAAAACCAGATGACAAAAGGGGAAGGACAAAATCAAGAGGAGCCAGCAGCTATAGCACCACCAGAACCCAGCTATCTTACTATGGCAAGCCCTGGATATTCTAACACAGCTGAAGTCCAAGGATCCAATGTTATGAAGATGGTAGCGGCTTTTAAAGAGAAAATACATAAATCCCTTAAAGAAATACAGGAAAATTTGATCAAATGGGTAAAGGAAATGAATAAATCTGTTTAAGACTTGAAAGTGGAAATAGAAGCAATAAAGAAAAACACAAACTGAGGGACATGGGAATTTCACTGGAAATGGGAAACTTCGGAAGAGAACAGGAACTACACACATAAACATCACCAACAGAATAGAGGAGATAGAAGAGGGAATCTCAGCTTTAGAAGATATGATAGAACTTGATATATCAGTCAAAGAAAGTGTGAAATCTAAACAGTTTCTAACACAAAACATTCAGGAAATCTGGGATACCATGAAAAAATCTAACCTAAGAATTATAGGAACAGAAGAAGTGAAGAGCCTCAGCTCAAAGGCCCAGAAAATATTTTCAACAAAAGCATAGAAGAAGAGATGCCTATCCTAAAGAAAGAGATGCATAAGAATGCACAAGAAGCTTATAGAACACTAAATAGATTGGACCAGAAAAGAAAAGCAACTGCCACATAATAATCAAAACACTCATTGTACAGATAAAGAAAGAATATTAAAAGCCGCAAGGGAAAAAGGCTAAGTACTCTATAAATGCAGACCTATCAGAATTACATCAAACTTACCAAAGGAAATTTTAAAATCAAGAAGGGCCTGTGCAGATGTCTGTAGTCTCTAAGCAACCACAGATGCCAGTTCAGACTACTAGAGCTGGCAAAACTCTTAATTACCATAGATGGAGAAACCAAGATGCTTCATTACAAAACCAAATTCAAGCAATATCTATCAACAAATCCAGAACTACAGAAGATACTAGAAGAAAACTCCAGCCCACAGAAGTTAACTTCACCAAAGAAAAGACAGGAAACACATAAACCCACAGCTAGCAAAAGCAAAAGAAGGGATGCCCATGCCTGCAAGGGCACATACACGAGCACAATAACTCTACTACCATCAAAATAAAATAACAGGAATTAACAATCATTAGTCATTAATATCTCCCAACATCAATGGATTCAATTTTCTAATTAAAACACACAGGCAAACAGAATGGATGCAAAACCAGGATCTATCATTCTGCTTCATGCAAGATATACACCTCAGAAAAAGGATATTACCTGAGAGTAAAGGGCTCTGAACAAAAATTGTTTTCTAGGCAAACACATCAAGAAACAAGCTGGAGTTAATATCTAACAAATTGACTTTCAACTAAAATTAATCAAAAGAGATAGGGAAGGACTTCATGTTCATCAAAGGAAAATTAGACAAGTTCAAGTCTCAATTCTGAACCTCTATACTCCAAATGCTAGGGCACTGTAGTGATTTGAAACTGCTTGGCTCAGAGAGTACCACTATTAGGAGGAGTGACCTTGTTGCAGTACGTGTGTCGTGTGTCCTGTGGGGTTAGGCAATGAGACCCTCCTCCTAGCCACTTGGGAGCCATTTTTCTCCTAGCAGCTTTCAGATGTAGATCTCTTAGCTCCTCCTGCTTGCCTGAACACTGCCATTCTGGCCTTGATGATAATGGACTGAACCTGTGAACCTATAAACCAGCCCCAATAAAATGTTGTCCTTATAAGACTTGCCTTGGTCATGGTGTCTGTTCCAGAAGTAAAACCCTAAGACAGAAGTTGGTCCCCGGAACTAGGGTATTGTTGTGATAGGCCTGACCATGCTTTTGTTTGGAAGGATGTGGATTTTGAGACATTGGATTTGAAAGCAGTGGAATCCTTTAAGTAGGGCTTAACAGGATATCCTAGTAGGAATATGGAAGACTTTATTGATGAGAGTCAATTGAATTGTGCAGTTCTGGCCAAAGAGATTTCAGTGGAGAACAATTTCAGTATATGTCCTAGATAGTATTTTGTACTATTTTGGTGAAGAATGTGGCTTCTTTTTGCTCTTGTCCAAAGAGTCTACCTAAAGCTGTGGTAAATAGATTTATATTAATTGCATTGACAAAGGAAGTCTCAAAAAAGCCCTACAAAGACTTTTGTTCGCTGGTTTAGTTTCATAAAGTGCATAGTACATTCTGATCAAGCATTGCAAGCTTAAAAAGAAATAATTCAAAATGTATGATTCAAGTAATAATAAAGAGGCATCAGGAAGTGAAATGGGGCTGAATCTTACGTTCAAGGAGATAAAGATATTAAGAGAGTGGTGTGACCTTAGGGCAAGAACCCACCAAGTTAAACTTATCATTTGGGTTTGCAGTTGAAGGAGAAAATGTTTGTACTTTTAATCTGGAATGAACTATAGTCCAAAATGGGGCATACTTGCGATCCAGATCTTGAGACTAGATGCCATAACCTTCTGATCTGGATCTTGAGGAACAGTTGCCACGGAAGGCTTAGGCCCAGGAATGTTGGTACACCTTTAATCGAAGGAGACAAAGCCAAGCAAATATCTGAGCTCAAGGCCAGCCTGGGACAGAGCAAGTTCTAGGTAAAGAAATTCATTAAGTCCAGGCTTGGTGGTACACACCTTGAATTTCAGCATTCAGAAGACAGAGCTACACAGATCTCTGAATTCAAGGTCAATCTACAAAACAAGTTCCAGAGGAGCCAAACTTAGGCAGTGAGGAAGTTGGGAAACAGAAAGCTGGTAATAGAATAAGGAGTGGGGGATATGTTCCAGTCCTAGAAAGCAGCTACACTTGGCAGCTTCAGTCATGTGGCTCTGGCTTTGGAATCAAGAATAAAAGGGACTACTGGGATAATTGATGCTAGTTGGCTAGAGCTAAGAAGAAATTATTGGTGATTACAAAGAGACCAGCATCACTGAGGTGAAATCTTCTGAGAAGTATTTTCTGAGAGCACAAAGAAGCTATGTTCCAGATATAGCCAAGGTTGTACCTAATGTCCCAGCAGGCCTTGGTAATGTGTAAGAATCACCCAGGTGGTACTGGTTTTGAAGGTTTGAGGGGATCACAGAGAGCAGCTGAGTCTTAGCACTATGGGAGGCCAGGGAAGGCCATTGGTGAAGGTATAGCTTCAGTTGCAGTTGACAGCCTAGGACTGAAGTGGTCATGCAAAGAATTTGATGTTTGGCACCACGAACAGAGTCTATGAGAGGCTATTGATGAAGCCGAGTTGCAAAAGAAGACTCCAGCATATTGGAGATGCCAGAACCATGTGATGATCACCAAGAACAGCAGCAGCAGTGGAATGGAGACAACCAGAGCCTAGAGTGCTATTGAGGGCAGAGCTGGAGAAGTTACACAAGCTCTTTGGAGGAGCACAGAAAATCATATGTGGATTCCAGATATTGGAAGCTTTAAAGGGAAAATTGACTTGGAGACCCCAAGATGTTAAAGACAGACCAGTGGAATATCTGTGGAGGAAACCTGCTTACAGGAAGTAGAACCAGCCCATGAGAAAGAAGATTGTTGCAATAATCAAAGATGAAAAACAAGTTGCAGATCTGAAGACTGCTTTGACATCAAACATGGAGATGCAGAAAAATCCTTTGACAAAATCCAACACCCTTTCATGTTAAACATTTTGGAGAGGTCAGATATACTAAGTCCATATATAAACTCAATAAAGGCAATACAGAACAATCCAATAGCAAACATCAAATTATATGGAGTGAAACTTAAACCAATTCCCCTGAAATGAGAGACAAGAAAAGGTTCTTAAAGCAATTCCTCTAAAATGAGAGACAAGAAAAGGCTCCCCATTCTCTTCATATCTCTTTAATATAGTACTTGAAATTGTAGCCAGAACAATAAGACAATTAATGTAAATCAAAGGAATACGAATTGGAAAGGAAGAAGTCAAAGTATTGGAGAACATATTTTAGTCTAACTATTCACAGATGATATGTTAATATATGTAAGTGGCCCCAAAAATCTACTAGAGAATACTTACAGCTGATAAACACCTTCAGCAAAGTGGCTGGATACAAACTTACCTTTAAAAAAAGTAGCCCTCATTTGTATAAATGGTAAACAGGCTGAGGAAGAATTATGAAAACAACATCCTTCACAATAAATGATATAAAATATCTTGGTGTGACTCAAACCAAGCAAGTGGTAGACATCTTTGACAATAACTTCAACTCTCTGAAAAAAGAAAAAAAAAACTTGTATGACAATAACTGCAAGTCTCTGAAGAAAGAAATTGAAGAAAATATCAGAAGATGGAAAGATCTTCTATGCTCATAGTTCAGTAGGATTGCCACAGTAAAAATGGCCATCTTGCCTAAAGCAATCTTCAGATTCATTGCAATTCCCATCAAAATCCCAACATCAATTCTTTACAAACCTAGAAAAAGCAATTCTCAACTACATATGGAAAAATAAAAAATGCAGGATAGCTAAAAGAACCCTGTACAATAAAAGAACTTTAGGAGGAATCACCATTATTGTTTTCAAGCTGTACTACAAGTCAATACCAAGAAAAACCTCATAGTATTGGCATGAAATAGATAGGCTGACCAATGGTATCAAATTGAAGACCCAGAAATAATTTCATACACTTATGGACACTTGACTTTTGACACAGAAGCCAAAAATCATACAATGGAGACTAGAGAGCATCTTCAATTAATGGCCCTGGTCTAACTGGCTGTCTGCTTATAGAAGAATAAAAATAGATCCATATTTATCACCTGGCACAAAACTCAGGTCTAAGTGGATCAAAACCTCAAAATAAAACTGCATACTCGAAATCTAGTAGAATCAAAAATAGGGAATAGTCTGGAAAACATTATTACAGGAGATGACTTCCTAAACAGAACATCAATAGCTCAGGCACTAAGATCAAGAATTAATAAATGGTACTTCCTGAAACTGAAAAGCTTCTGTAAGCTAAAGGACACCATGAATAGGATAAAATAGCAGCCTACAGAATGGGAAAAGATCTTTATCAACCCTATCTTCAACAGATATATATATATATATATATCTTTAATATATAAGGAACTCAAGAAACACCAACAAACCAAACAATCTAACACAACCAAATATCAAATAACACATTAACATAGTAAAAATGGCCATACTACAAAGCAATCTACAGATTCAATGCAATTCCCATCAAAATTCAGACATTGAATGAGCAATGTTCAACTTCCTATTGTAAAATAAAAAACACAGGGTAGCTAAAACAATTGTTAGTGGGGTATTAACAATACCCTGTTAAAATAGGGTGCAGTGTTAAATAGAATTCTCAATAAAGTAATTGCTAATGGCTGAGAAGTATATAAAGAAATGTTCAGCATTCTTAGTCATGAGAGAAATGTAAACACAATTCTGAGATTCTATCTTACATAGGTCAGAATGGCTAAGATATAAGTGATAACACATGCTGTCAAAGATGTGGAACAAGGGGAAGACTCCCCCATTGCTGGTAGGAGTACAAACTTGTACAATATCTTTGAAATTCAATCTGGTTGTCTCAGAAAATTGGGAATAGTTCTATACGAAGTTCCAACTATACCATTCCTGGGCATATGCCCAAAAGATGCTTCACCATACCACAAGGACACATGTTCAACTGTGTTCATAGCAGATTTATTTGTAATACCCAAAAACTGGAAATAACCTAGATATCCCTCAACTGAAGAATGAATGAATAAACTGTGGTAGATCTGCACAATGGAATACCATTCAGCTATTAAAAACAAAGACATCATGAATTTTGCAGGCAAGTGGGTGGAACTTGAGAATATCATCCTGAGTGAGGTAATCCAGACCCAAAAGGACATGAATGTTATAAGTGGATGTTAGCCATAAAATACAGGATAATCCACAGACCCAAAGAAGCTACATAACAAGGAAGGCCCATGGAGGATGTTTGAATCTCACTCAGAAGGGGAAATAAAACAGACATCTGAAGTAGATGGAGGAAAGGAACTCAGTGGGGGAGAGGTGGTGTTTGGAATGGGTGAAGATCAGGTGCAGCGAGCAGGGTTGGGGGCTTGGAGAGAGAATAGAAATTGGTGAGGGAGCAGCTCTGGGACAGTGGAAACTCCCAGGAGTCTTTGGAGTGATTCTAACAGAGACACCTAGCAGCTAGAGATTTGGAGTCTGAAGCAGCCACCTTCTGGAGCCAGGCAGGACTTCCAGTGGAGTGAGGGGGCACTAACCCACCCACAAAACCTTTGACCCAAAACTTGTTCTGCCTACAAGAAGTACAGGAATAATGATGAAGCAGAGATTGAGGGAATGGCCAACCAATGACTACCCTAACAAGAGACATATCCCATGCGAGAGAGAGCTATCCTTGGTACTATTAATGATATTATGCTATACTAGACAGAGTCTAGTATATCTGTGTTTTGAGAGGTTTCATCTAGTAGCTCATGGAAACAGATGTAGAAACCCACAGCCAAACAAGGCAGATCTCAGGGCTGGGATGTAGTTGGGGAATGTGGAAGTTGGAGTTGTCAAAAATATCACAAGTACCACCATGGACAAAGTAACTGAGTCCATGAGTGCTCACAGAGACTGAACTACCAACCGAAAAGTATGCAAGATATGAATCTAGGCCAATTACACATATGGAGCAGATATGTAGCTTGTTCAACATGTGGGTCTCTTAACAATTGGAGTGGGGGCTACCAATGACTCAGACTCTGCTGCTTGCCTTTGGATCCCTTTCCCCTAGCTGCTCTGCCTTGTCTGGCATCACTGAGGGAAGAGGCACTTAGTCCTGCTGTGATTTGATGTACTAGAATGGTTGAGCACTCATCAGGGTCCTCCATTCTCTGAGAAGGAAAGAGGGTGGGAGGAGGTGTACGAGTGGGATTGGGAGGAGAAGGGGATGAGGTGGCTGCAATCATGCTGTAAAGTCAATACATAAACAAATTAATGGAGAAAAAGAAATCTCTTGTTCACGAAACCAATCTAAATAAATATAATGAATTTTTATAAAAAAGAAAATAGACTAAATTATTTTTCAGTGTGCTGAGAACACAACAAATAGAATAACACAACATAAAACTGGAAAGCATTCACTGAACACACAGTGTGTACAATGACTTGAACAAATCGTGAAAATCTTAACAATCAAATTATATTGTCTCAGAATTCATGGATGCAGAAACTGTTAGAGAATATTCACACAGTTCTGCTCTCATGACAACATTCCGTCCTTAATATACAGGCTAAAAACAAATTTGAAAAGAATTGCTGTTTATGTGTTAGTTTATTGTTTGTTTTAATTGTTTAAAGAGACCCTATCTTATAACACAGGCTGGCCGGACCTTACTATGTAGCCCAGGTTTTGTGGACCCATGATGCTTCTCGCTGGGCTTCTCATTTTGTGTAATCACCTCACGCTCAAAAGAATCTTCAGAATCATCTGCAGAAGTTACTATTGCATTCACTGTGGTCAGTCTTCTCACGATTCCGTATCCCAGACTCCTTTGTCTTATAGTGCTTATAAACAGCTTTGAACTAAAACAAATGATTAGAATTTAACTTATTTCCAACCTTTACTAGAATTAGAATATGAAGTGTCTAAGCAGAAAAGAAAGCAGGAAGATCAATCAGAGGTCATAAAGTCCATGAACTAAGTAAATCTCTAAAGTTGCATCTCTATAGATATAATAATTCACTATAAAAGGCCAAATGTAAAATGATAATACATTAGATAATTTCAAGGTTCCTTATCATAGCTAGTTATATCAAGTTCAGAGACAGGTAAATCTCAGTGGAAGACTCATGAGCCCAAAACAAGGTCAATCAAATGAATTTCAACACTTACTATGAATTGTTTTATTTTCAGACATGACTTGAGGCATGTGGCATCCTGAGCACAGAATCTGTTCAGGGGAGGAGGTAGGAGAGGGATAGGGAAGCCCCATGACTTTCAGTGCCCAAGGCACTTGTCACAGTAGAGATATAACAATTACATGTAATTCTTTGTTTTTTTTAATCTAGAAATTACACCAGTGCTTTTTGATTTTTCATGCATTTTCTAACAGTAAATGGCATAAAATACACACAAAAATAAAATTAGTAAATGACCCACTTAGAAGGAAAGAGCAAAGAAGTAGGGAGTAACTTGTGCAGTTTTGTTATTTCAGTGAGAATTTTCTTTAGTACTAGAATTCCTGAAAGACATGGAAGAAGAGATCTACACTGTAGCAGTTTCTTCCTTACTAAAAGAAACAAGATTTTCATCCCCTGATTTAAAGCAAATATTACATTTTGAAAAAAAAAAAAAAAGGACTCTTCCGAAAATTATTGTTTAATTTATCCACTGTGTCTTGTGATGAACATTTGATCTGTAATGGATACTGTCTTTCACAGGAGTTTTGTGAAAGATCTGAACCATCCCAATGATCAGTAGTTTATAAATGGATTCTGTATAAAAGCTGCCCACTTCTCACTGCAGAGGTAACTTTTAAAATATTTGATGAAAGAATCTGACAGGCTTTGGCATTGGTACAACAGTCTAGAAAATCCCTGATGTGGCAACGATTCCTGTCCTTGCTCAGTTTTAAGAATCTCCTGGGGTCTCAAGGGAAGACGTTTGATTGCAAACGAGATGCTCCGGGGCTAAATGTAGTGATTACCAACTGGTATATAAGAACATTCCATAAATTGTAACAGTTGGTGTGGTTGTTATCTTCACAGGCAGGTCTCAGTCTGTAAGTCCAGACTGGAGTGTGAAGCACTCTCTGTAAGCATAAAGAAAATAAACTATACGCTCATTCTTCCCCAGTCCTAAGTCTCAGTTGCAACATGATGGCCGGCTGAGATTTTCATTTCAATGTCCCCAGGAAAATCACTGAGTGTAGCTGCCAGTCATGGTGAATACTCTCATCTAAGACCAGTTGTGACGTTTTAAATAAAAATCATGTTTTGCAGTCAGTAAAGGTTCCCTCATTCCTTTTCAGTTTGTGTTACTGAATAGTTCAGGATCTTGACCTGGAGGTGACAGGTGACAGGTGATAGTGTCACAAGTAAAGAATATATGCCCTTTTCTTTTCCTTTCTTCTCATGCAGGTCAAATGAGTCAGTCAGTCTGATGAATAGCTAGGCACTTTCTGTGCTCCACAAGCCGCTCAGAAACGTGGCTGTTCATTCTTCCAGAGATTCCCCTCCTCTACTTAAATCTATACACCCGAGTTACATTGAATGCAAGTGACTCGAGTCATTCATTTGATAAGCAATTAGAAAAACGTCGTTATTAGATTTAGACTGTCACTTTACATCAGCATCATGCAATGACATTGGATGACATTGATACCAAATTTAAAGAAGGCAAAGCCCAAAACAAAGCAAACAAAAGCATAATTCCTGTAAAAGTAACCTAGTTCTGTCTCAGCTTGACATGTGAAATGTAACTCACCCTTCCCCATGCCCAAACTAGTTAATTTACCCAAACCAAAATCCTTCGTTCCCTACACCTTCTTAGCATTCTATGTGAGAATAAAATACAGAAATAAGAGCAATATGCAAAAAAAATTCATCTATACGTTTTGGCATGTATGTGTGTGTGTGTGAGACAGAGAGAGAGAGAGACAGAGAGAGAGAGACAGAGAGAGAGAGAGACAGAGAGAGAGAGACAGAGAGAAACAGAGAGAGAGACAGAGAGAGAGATAGAGAGAGGCAGAGACAGAGAGAGACAGAGACAGAGAGAGACAGAGGCAGAGAGAGACAGAGACAGAGAGAGACAGAGACAGAGAGAGACAGAGACACAAAGACAGAGACAGAAAGGGAGACAGGTTCAGGGAGAGAGACAGGGAGAGACAGAGACACAAAGACAGAGACAGAAAGGGAGACAGGTTCAGGGAGAGAGACACAGGGACTGAGAGAGATGGCCAGAGGAGTCAGAGGACAACCTCAGGAGCCAGTCTTCACAACCTGTCTTGTTAGAGACAAGTTCTCTCTTGTTTACTCCAGGTTAGCTCGCTCACAGCTCTCAACAAGTCTTCTTTTTCCACCTCATTTCCCTGAGCTGTGCTGTGAAGGGATTACAGACAATTGTGTTACTGGGTCCGGTTTTTACCTGAGTTCCAGGAAACCAAACCAGGCATGCATTGCAAGTCCTTTACCCATGGAGTCATCTCCCCAGCACTATCTGTATTTCTGAATGAGTTTGAATAGGCATATGTGTAAAAACTTTATAACTACTTCTAACAGGCAGAACATTTAAGAGATCAAACTCTGGAGCTGATTCCACAGACTGATTTTCTCTTTTTTTCTATGGATTTTTAATATATTATTCTTAGATTATTTTAACATGACCTGAAGGCCAATTCTTAAGTTTAAAATAGACACATTTTTAATATGTGCCTTCATAGAATAGACACAATTCATATTTTTAAATTTAAAAACAAATTAGAAACCCACTGAAAAATCACATTCAGTGAAACCACAATGTGGCCTGAGATGCTAAATTAGCAAGAACTTGGACATTGGGACTGGATGTTGCAGAGTCAAGTTTCACTTATTGGGTATAGGCTTCGACAAGGTACATATGTCTCCAAAGATTCAGAGTTTCATCTGCAAGCTCAGGACACTAAGAATGAGATCTTCCAGTCAACAGTAATCAATGAGATAATGCATCTGAAATGTTAGCAAGAGGGCTAGGCACAAATCACAGATCCACTACCTGATAGTAAGCAGATATTACAGAGGACAGAAATACAAAAAGCATAGTACAGCTATAATAGAGAAGCTCAAGGGAAAAGATCTTTAAATATTAAGGCAGGGTACTATGAAACAGAGTAAGTTGTTTACTTCTGAATTTTTTTTTTTTTGTGTTCTTGGCATTTTATTCATTTCAAATTGATTCCTAATTCACTATTGTATAGCAGAGATAAATACAGCATTGGCTTATAATGATTTTTTTCTTTTAAGGAATAAATTATGAAATATTTCTCTTGCCTAATTAGAGAAAGTCTTAAGAAATTTTAATATTTGACCATCTAACACAGAAGGCTGATAAAAACCTTTAAAATAGCAATTTATAGAGATTACTTGAGTCCTTAGCACTGTACTGTGAGCTAAGAAGATAGAAAGATAGAACACTTACAAGCAACATATAAATAGAACTAGACTTGCTTTGCTCAGGACTGAGCCTCAGATACTTAATCATTAAGATGAATTCCACAGCACTCACGACAGGGGTGATGCTGTCTCAGGGTTCCCTGAGCAAGTAGAGAGGCAGCAGATGAACACATGATACATCAAGAGCAGCATCAGGCATTCCCTGGAAGCTGAGGGGCTCCTTAAAGCAGTCAGTGGTTTGTTGATAAACTCAGCACAGGCTGAGATTATGTGGGAAAAGGGAACCTCAAGGAAAAACTGTCTTCAGAACATGGACCTCTAGGCAAGTCTGTGCAGCCATTTTGGGGGGGGGGGTTTGATGATATGGGATGGTCTAGTTCCCTGAGTCTAATGTCATACCTGGGCAGTTGATCCTGAAGTATATAAGGAAACAGGCTGAGCAAGTCGGTGAGCAGCATTCCTCTGCCTCCAAATTCCATAGGAGCTTGAGTTTTTGCCCTCTAAATGTTGTGTTCATCTAGTCATATATTTTTTAAAAAGATACTATTATGCTCAGTTCTTACCACTCTTTGCTTGTGAAAGTATAATAATCACAGCTGCTTTAAAATTGCATGTTTATACTGAGTATGGTGGCTACATGTACATAAATGCAGATCCAGGGATGCTGAAGCAGGAAGATTGTTGCAAGTTTGAGCATAGCCAAGGATTAAACTTGGGTCCTCCGGTTTGCATGCAAGCACAATTATCCTCTGAGACATCTCTTTGGTTCCTGTTTCTATTTTTATTTATTTTTTACTACTTTAAAAAAAAAAGAAAAAAGAAAAACACTTTGAAGAGCCATTGTTAACTGGAAGCACGGGAAGACAAAACTCAGGATAATGCTGTTTCACAGAAGACAGGAAAACTACTCTAGATGGAAAAGCCAAGTTTCAGGTCTTTGCAATGGCCTTTTGCTACTTAACAGGCTCTTCTTTCTTCACCCTTCTCCACCCCTGTTCTTCCACCATTTCAACCCCCTAACAATAGATAGGAGAGAAATAAGGATAGAGAAGAAAAGAAAGAGATCCCTAAAAGCCGTGGGTTAGAAAAGGGGCTGCTTTACTGTTAGCCTACATCTTGCTGATTAGGGCCTTCAAGTTCCATGGGGAAAGTTTCCTCTTCTCTGTCAGGATATCTATTTCTTACACCACCAATCCTGCCTATCTGGGTTCCAGGATTTAAATACCCTCTGGAAAGTCCCCAGAATTCCAAATGTCACACAGATGCAGGAGCTATCTGTGGATAGAAATCATACATCTCTAAAGCACGAGGCAAACCATCTTCAGTGACTGTGGACCATCTGAAGCACCCCCATTTCCTACTCCTGTGATTAAACCCAAAACATATTATTATAGTATTTGTTTGTTTGTATTGTTGTTCTTTTTATTTCTTTCCTTAAAGCAATGCCAACACATCATGGGTGAATGTGTTTTTTCTTTTTTTAAAATTGTATTTAATCTTTCTTTGTAGTCCAGATTTCAACCCCCTCCGCATTGTCCACCCTCTGAATATTTCTCATCCTATACCTCCTCCCCCCTTCTCCACAAGTATGTCCCTACCCTTGCAACCCACACCCCACCAGACCTCTCCACTCCCTGGAGCCTCCAGTCTCTTGAGGGTTAGGTGCATCTTCTCTGACTGAGTTCAGATCGGGCAGTCCTCTGCTGTATATGTGTCAGGGGCCTCATATCAGCTGGTGTATGCTGCCTGGTTAGTGCTCCAGTGTCTGAGAGATCTCGGGGGTCCAGGTTAATTGAGACTGCTAGTCCTCTTACAGTGTTGCCCTCCTCCTCAGCTTCGTCCAGCTTTTCTCTAATTCAAACACAGGGGTCAGCAGCTTCTGTCCATTGTTTGGATACAAATATCTACATCTGACTCTTTCAGCTGCTTGTGGGGTCTTTCAGAGGGCAGTCATGATAGATGCCTTTCAGTGAGCATATCATAGCCTCAGTAATAGTGTCAGGCCTTGGGGCCTCCCCTTGAGCTGGATCCCAATTTGAGCCTGGACCTCCTTTTCCCCGGGCTCTTCTCCATTTTTGTCCCTGCAGTTCTTTCTGACAGGAACAGTTCTGGGTCAGAGTTCTTGACTGTGGATGGCAACCCCATCCTCCACTTGATGCTCTGTCTTTCTGCTGGAGGTGGACTCTATAAGTTCCTACTCCCCACTCTAGGGCTTTTCATATAAGGTCCCTCCTTTTGATTCCTGAGAATCTCTCATCTCCCAGGTCTCTGATACATTCTGGAGGATCCCCCTACCTCCTACCTTCCGAGGTTGCCGGTTTCCATTCTTTTTGCTCGCCCTATGAATATAGTGGAACACGTGACCCTGTGGCATGGTGGGGCATCTTTTGGGTATATGCCCAAGAGTAGTATTGCTGGATCTTCAGGTAGCTCTATTTCCAAGTCTCTGTTTAGTTCTATACCCCATTTTTTATTAGATTTTTTTTTTTTTTGGTGGTTAGCTTCTTGAGTTCTTTATAAATTTTGAATATTATCCCTCTATCGGATGTGGGGTTAGTGAAGATTTTTTTCCCAATCTGTAGGTTGCCGATTTGTCCTATTGACTATGTCATTTGTCTTACCAATGCTTTCCAAATGTCTTACCAAAGTTTCATGAGGTCGCATTTGTCAATTCTTGATCTTAGAGCATGAGCTATTGGTGTTCTGTTCAGGAAATTTCTCCCTGTGCCAATGAGTTCAAAGATCTTTGCCACTTTCTCTTCTATTTGATTCAGTGTATCTGGTTTTATATTGAGGTCCTTGATCCACTTAGACTTGAGCTTTGTGCAAGGTGAGGAATATGGGTCTATTTACATTTTTCTATGTACAGACTATGAATTTTAAGGAAGCAAAATTCCAGAATTCTCACTATGGGTCTTTACACAGAGGTTTCTAGAAGAAATGATATTATGACAATTATCTATAAGCTTGACTAAAAGTGTTCCAAAGGAAACCTAGGACAAGTCAGAGCATCAGTAGTTGATGAAACACACAAGTGGTTAGCAACAGAAGACCAATGAGCTGTCTATCATTAGTTCATTAGGTCACAGTGCTTTCATTAAAATTAACACCGTGCAAGAAAATGTTGAGAATAAAGATGCATATCTGCGGCAAAGACCAGCCATGCCACTGACAAAGTGCGGGACCAGAGTAAAGTTACATATACTCACAGCTTCCTTCCTCTTCTGCAAAGATTAGGCAAGTAAATAAGCACCTCTCAGTGGAGATGTGGTGACTAAGTTGGTGCATATGCTGCCTAGTACCCAATGAATGCTACATGATTAGTGAGTGCTGTCATCATCATTGCTGTTATCATTAAATGATTAATAAGGTTTCACTAGAGAGTAAAAGTTCCTATCTAATACAATAAATATATTTGAGAATTTTATGGATGTCATTACATTACTCTGATATGTTACTGGAGAGATGATTAATGCTCACCTTTGGCCTCAACTCACTTAAAATTAATCAGTTTGTCAACAGTGTTTGCTGAGCGTGTGCATATGTCAGGTGGTTCACCCAATAGTATATGATGACAGTGGCACAATGTGAATCGAGCACTGTGTCCTCAATGCCATAAAAGATATGCACATAGGAACTACAGGACCAAAGTGGAATGATGCACTGGTAAGGGAAATGTCAGCCAAACGTCTGAAAGGGCATGGAAAAATCAAATGAGAAGTGCTAAAGAACAAAGGCTGGATACTCAACTAACATATATGCATGGCCAGCTAAGTCCTAATCAATGGGCAGTCATACTGCACATCAGTTAAACATTTTTGGAGAAGAATGATATGAATGCTCATCCAGATTTGCTGCTATAATTTGAATATGTAATTTGCTCGCTGGTGATAATATTTTAGGAAGTACTAGAGACTGTAACAGGACACTACTGGAGGTTGGTCCAGGAAGGAAAGCCTTTGAAGGCTACACCTAACACCAAGTCTCCTCACATCTATCCTTTTTGCCTGTCTGCCATTGATAAGAAGCTCCTCTGACATGTAAAATTCCTCGCTGGCACATCTAGACAGCAACTATGCACGAATCATCATTTAAAACTGCAAACCAAAATAAATCATTTCCCCATTACATTATTTAACCATTTTGTCACTGGGATAAGAACATTTAACAATAAGCATACCTATAGAACTAGAGGTATATCTGAGAAGGTTTTCAGGAAGACGGATTATCTACATGGTCTTTGAATGATAAGATCACCATGAAGAAACATAAAACAAAACAGCATTGGACAAGTCCCTCATAATGCCAACCGTGGTAGACATGACACAATGGACAAGGAAGATTTTGCAAGGTCCCACCTCAGACAAAGAGTTTGCTATTAATGACTGCTGAGAGAGAAAGGATTCATTTTCTCTAGGAACAAACTCCCTGGTAGGTTATTCAGTCTAAAGTGGTCAGTCCTAAACACACATACTCCACTAAATGGATTCAATAGGATTTATGATGTATGTATATAAACATATATGTATGTGTATATGTGTATCATACACACAAACATACACACACACACACATACACACTAATCAATATACTAAATAGAGAGTTATGAATAAAAGAGACTGAGGAAACACAAGAGAAAATGGGGGGAAAAGTGTTATAAATACAGAACTTAAGTATGAAATTCTCAAGATATTTAAAAAGACAGAAAATAGCATTCTAAAGTAAAGTAGAAAAACAGGATGAGCTCAGGAAAAGTGGGATGGAGAGAGACCACATATCTGGAATACATAGAGGGTATAGCTAGGAAGTGTGTTTGTTAGAAGATGAAGAGGAAGACAAAGTGGAAGACAAAGACAGAAGAAAGAAGAAGAAGAAGAAGAAGAAGAGAAGAAGAAGAAGAAGAAGAAGAAGAAGAAGAAGAAGAAGAAGAAGAGAAGCTATAAAGAGTGACAGTCAAGACTGATTGTTTTGAGAATAGTACAGACAGATTATTCATGAGAAGAGTAGCCTGGATTTTGAAGTTTGTGAGTCTTAAGGATTCCCAGGTAGTGGTCAGCTGACTGAGGAAGCCCCAGTGGAAGCAGTGTGACTCTTCCAGCTGATCCTGTGATCTAGCTGAAAAGAGACAGAAAGCTGTGCGGTGGCAGAGGAAGAAAACGGAGGAACCGACAACCTTATTTTGTTTAAAATTATCAAACAACTATTCAAAGTTATCTCCATGTTCACCATCATTATGGGATGGACATTTCAAACTGTGAGGGAAGAAAGAACTATTGTCCGAAAAGGATGTTAATCATGTTACCATATTCTTTAGGCTAACATTTTTTTCTAAAGATTTAAGTTTAGCAAATTTTTGAGCTTTTAAGCCTCTAAATAACCTTGCAGATGACATGCCCCTAGGAATTCTGAAGACAGTTCCAGGGAAACATTTTTGTTTACTGTCTAAAATCATCTGCAGTTTGTTTTGTATCAAGCATGGAAATATTTAAGTGTGTTGATGATATTCATTTTTCCCTTGCAATCTGGTTTAACTGGCAAAACCAGTTAAAATTTAGTAGATGGATAATTTGAGCTAAAGTACAAACAATTCTGCTGAAAATAGGATGTGATAACTAAATTGCTCTCATTCAGGACTTGGTCTATAGAATGTGAATAGTGGAGGCACAAAGAGGCTTTAACTTGGGGGCTGGAGAACGGTCTAAGCTGAGTGCCTGCGTTTCATTCCCAGGAGATTTGCAGGTGGTTTCCAATCTTCTATATTTCTGGTTTCAGGAGATCTAATGTCCTTTACAGCCCTCAGTAGAATCCAGGCACACACACAGAGTACAGAGACATACATGCAGGCAAAACAGCCATGCATGTCACTTTCGTTAAATTTAAATTATTTTAAAATATAAAATAAAAAACAAACGAAAACATCCAAGGCTACAACTTGCCTGTGTAGAGCAACACAAAGCAAAGCTGTTCATAGACTGACTCTGAAAGGCTCACCTCCCCATCAATTAGCAAATATGAAAAGAAATCTAATACTAACACAGATAGGGTGCACATCAACCTCGGCACCTAACACACCAAACTTTGCAGAGACTTAAAAACACACTCTAGTTAAAGTGCACATTTCATTCTCCTGGTGTGCACATCACACAGGGGTACTTGATCATTAATCAAAATCTACTCCTCAGTTAATAGAAGA
This sequence comes from Mastomys natalensis, assembly GCA_021653895.1. Lineage (NCBI taxonomy): Eukaryota > Metazoa > Chordata > Mammalia > Rodentia > Muridae > Mastomys > Mastomys natalensis. The sequence continues at coordinate 290,121 of JAJTUV010000464.1, forward strand.
TTTGGTATGTCACTCAAACAGATTGTTTCTCTAAATTTAACTATCATTCAAATCTTAGAATCTATTTAACACCTCCCCCACCCACCCACACAAAAGCCACCTTAGGAGGAATGAAAGGGAAGAAGCTCTTCTGGGAAACAGGCCATCACAGGTGTCTCCATCCTTTGCTAATTATGTTCTGCATCAGGCCAGGTCCTTAACAGCTAAGCTTTCATTATTCACTCTGCTGGACTCCTTGTGGAAGGTGGCCCTCCTGGTGCCCATGAATCTATTTTTAAAGAATAATAATTAGGTATACCTTCTCATAAAAATGATAGGGGAGCAATAAGAATACTTGAATCCATAAGGCTATTGTCCTGTCTGTGGTGCAGTGTGGTGGCTGTCCTTTCTCCCAAACCTAAGCTATTTTCACACACATAGAGAGGATCTGTCTCTGTCACTGTCACTTTTAGTATCTCTCTGGCAGACTGTGTGAGTGTCCTGAGATTATAATAAGAGGAAGAAGCCATGGAAAGAGAAGATTTTAAGAGGAGGTCAGTCTTTCAGCTACAGAAATTCGGATTTTAATTTTCTTAACTTCTGATTGTGGAGCTCAGGACACTATGCCCTAAAGTGTATAGCCTCTGATTATGGGGCTCAGAATACAAGACCCCAACTGTATGCCCTCTGATCGTGGTGCTCAGAACATAATGCCCCAAAGTATGGTCCTATTTTTCTGAAACCAATGGAAAGACTATGAAATGGAGCTTTTGGTCTCTGACTTATTCTTGCTCCTTTCTTCCCCAACACAAGGCACAGAACTCAGCATCTCTCTTCTGTCTGGAAGAAGGATTTTCAAAATGCCTAAAGCTAGTTATAAAATCCAGAAATATTGTCTTACCTCTCCCAATAATTCTGAGTAAGAATAGTGGTAAACACATCTCTTCCTCAGCTTGTCTGACATTACTTTATAAGATGCCTATTCCGGATGGGTCCTGCATTATAGTCTGTGACAGGAGTGAGTTCTGTGGAGTGACCTAACTTCTATTTCTCCTCCTGGCATACTAAGGGCTCTTGAGATCCAAGACTGTCTATGTTTCATGGAACTTAAGTGTAAGACTGAACAATTTTCTCTTTGGATCATCAGTTTTGAAAATTATATATTATATATTGTACAATATTTTATATGTTTTATTTATAATTATAATATATATTTCATTATAAATATTAAGTTATTTATAATGATATATATATGCTATGTATGCACCCCTCCGAGATGCACAGGGACAGCTATCTCACCTTCCTGTCTCTCCACAGCCAAACATCTTAAGAAACTTACCTCATTGCTGCAGCGAGAGATTGAGGAGAAAGAGCTTTGGAGGAAAGGCACTGAAGCTACCCTCATATTTCTTCACCATGCAAAATCAAGTCCTAGAAATTTACAATCAAAACAAAACCTGAGAGATTATTGTTAATAAAGTTTGTATCAATAAGACAGAAAGCCTATAACTACAATCTTACACTTAAGTTCCATAAAACATAGACAATCTTGGACCTAAAGAGCCCTTAGTAGGCCAAGAGGAGAAATAGAAGTTAGGTCACTCCACAGAACTCACTCCTGTCACATACTATAATATAACCTTCTCATACTTCTTGCCATATTTTCTTTAGTAAACACCCTCTATATAGATCATCTCAATGTTTTAGTCCCTATGATATTTATCCCAGCAAAATTCAGTAAATAATTCATTATGCATAATGATAATTCTATCCAGTGAATCAATATATTAGGAAATAAATATGTTTAGTGAAACAATTGAGCCTTTATTCTTAAACTTCATAATATTCTCAGGATTTCTATTTAAGCATTTGTAAATGTTTACCCACCTCTAACCCCAACTCTAGTACACATTCCATGAATTCTATCCACATCAAATGGCTATTTTACCTTCTATGTCTCTCTCAATTTCAATGTAGATTCACTGGGAAAAAAATTCTTTTTTCCATCAGAAAATCTACTGACAGATGCTGTATCTTTTTCTGCACTCAATTAGGTTTATTATACTTAATAGCTATATGTGTGTATAAAGAAGAGGAGAGACAATTTGTCACTTACCCATTAATTGCCTGACAAGAAAAAGCACCCCAGTCAAATTTTATCTTCTTACAAATCAGGGAGTGTGATTGCTTCAAGTGATAATCATCAAATTTTGCCCCAGAAATAAATTAAGAGTAAAGTGTGTTTGTAAAAAACAATAAGTCAATAACCAAATAATAAATACTAACCAAGCTATTAATTTACATGAAATTTAATTATATCAATAAAGACATACAGCTAGTCACCAAAGCCATAGTCAACTTTCATGTATTTTAAAATAAATTTAAATAAATTGCACTGTATATATTTGAGCTTTATCATATTATGTTATAAGGTAGATGATAAATGACAGATACTGATTATTACAATGAAGTAAGCTAACATCTACAATTTAACATAGTTACATTTTTATATAAAATATCTACTAAAATCAACTAATACAACAAAAATTCAAAGTATAATGCAATTTTAGTTTTCAAGGCATACTTTGCTAAACTAGTTAATCCCATGTGTTTTATATTTTTTTACCTGCATGTATTCATTTTTAATTCCCCCATGTGCATTGTAATCTCTGACAGAAGTTCTACTTTATACTTTATAAAATAAGACACAAACAGTTAAAAAATCAGTCAGTGGTGCATAGGTTATAAAGTCTCAAATGTGCAATGAAAAATCATAGGTTAAGTGTTTATAGATTGGAATCAATAGTAGATGTTAAAAAGAAACACCAAATAGAAACAAATACGGGTGTGGACTAAAAGGCTTCAGTTGAAAAGATTATTTTAGGGCTTGGGAGAAGCTCAGGTGAAGTATTTGCTACATAAGCCTGAGAACCCAAGGTTGACCCCCAACCTCACATAATAAAATGTCATGTGCCTATACTTCCAGCTCTGAGGAGAAAGAGAGGGGGGATTGGCTCCCTGATACTGACTGACAAGCCAGTCTACACTAGTCAGTGAGTTCTAGGCCAATAAAAGTTCTTGTTTCAAATACTGACTGGATGGTATCTTATGAACAATGCCCAAGATTGACATTTGGCATCTACATCCATGCGTGCATACTGGTGCACAAAAGACAATCGAAATAGGAAAAGAATGATCCCTGCTGCGTGGAAAGGAATAGTCAACAGAGAGAATGACTGAGTCAGCATCGGGAGACTGTTACAGTAGGAGAGGTAATTTCAGAGTCTAATCTGTTAGTGCTGAAATCTGTGCAGAGAATGGCTTTCCTCTAAGGGCTCCTGATTCTCAGGAGGGTCCAGTCACAACGGGTTGTATTGCATGTTAGTGACTGAGGGTTGGCATAAGTTTCAGAACCTGTGGGGAAAAGAGGAGCCAGAGAGACAAATCGTGGGTATGGGGACAGGGCTTGTGCCTCCCTTTATCATACCTAACCCAGAAAATCTGCAAATTTTATCTAAGCCCTGTGCAGAAAGGGACGTTTTAAAGTAAATATGTCTTGAGCACAAGGAGTGAAGATGTTTCTTGGCATGCGCTGTTTTCTGTGCCTGCAGGACTCCAATAATATTGTCAGAAAGGAAAGAAAAAAGGAGCATGTGAATGGAAGGGAGGAGGAAGAGAAGAAACTGAGAGGAAGGTCATCATGGGCTTAAGTGGTTCTCACCGCTCTGTGGACAGGAAAAGGCTATGTGGCATCCTATTAAATATAAAGAGCATATAGAAAACAGGTTCACCATGAGGTCCATATAGGATGTTACCATGTGGATCCGTCCCCTTGTAAACACATAGATGGCTCTGCAGTTACATTCTAAAGTCTTGATTGACTTCAGAAGCTTTGGTGCTGAAACAAAAAAGCCTACAGATCATGGATATATTTTCTTAAGTTAGATACACTAAAAGAAATTAATAATTAACCCTTTGTGGCAGGCAGTTCTTTGGAAAAAATAGCATAGCCTACTCTGCATCAGAGATTAGAAGCTGGTTCCGGCTGACGAAGAGCATTGCTAACCTTCACTGCCTGAGTGAATATGGGCATGAATGTGTTATTCCTTTTCCAAACGCTGTAAAAATACAGCCCCTCTGACCTTGGATGTGAAAATCACCAAGTCATACATCATTTCATCTGTGAAACAGCAGCATTAAAGGAGACTGTGCTAAGTTCTCCTGAGGCTGCTCTATTTATGCCAGATAAATACAAGAGCCACCCCCAGAGCAGAATAAACTGTCTGCTAGCTGTTCACACACGGTAATGACTTCTGTATAATGCATTCATCCTGACAAATGCAAGGCTCTGATTTGCACTCTGCTTATTATGAGATCTCTGTGAGATGGATAGCATCATTGATATCTGTAGGAAGTGAAGTTTTAGAGTAATTGTGCTGCTTACCTGGGGAAGGTCAAGAAAAGAGCCCATGGATGTACCTCGAGCTAACAATGCTTACATTGGCTACATGCTATACGATTGTAAGTCACCTCTCTGAATTTACGCAAAACGAAGTAGGAGAGAAGCACAGAACATGGCTCATCTACTGGCTTGAGCATCACGGAGTTGCTCTGTAATGATACCCAAGTTACTTACCCTATTCACTGATGCTCCAGGAGCATTAGAGGAGTTTCAAATAGAAACTCCAAGTAGAAAGCCAGTAGCTTACAGGAACTCTGTGGATATCTTTTTCTAGTGACTAGGTGATATCGCTAGGTGATATCAGGAAAATTGAGGTATGTAAATAAAAGAACTTAAGCATAGACTCAATGGGAGCTCAGTAGAATGGAGAAGCAAAAGGAGAAGAGGCCATCTTGCTTGAGTTAAGACTTCAGCGAGGTCAGTCACTTGGTAGCTGAGAAGGGCACTTTAGAGAAAGAGTAAAGAAGCCCAAAGTGTGCTTAGAACAAAGCCAGAGTAATTCAGAAGAGCAAGCTGACTACAAAGCTGCATGTCTGCTGCCCTGTAAGAGGCTCCACTATGGTGAGAATTATGGAGAAAAAACACTATACTCATTAAAAGGATGTTTATGCCTTCTGTTTCTTTAGAAACATGACTTAAGGTGAACCTGCCTCCCTAGGTTGATCCTACCTCCTTGAGGGGTGGTCCCATGGCCATGTATACAATGAATTTGCAATGGCATGTCTCCACCTAAATGTAGATTCCATTAGTTTTTCTAACAGTGAAGCTAAGGCTTGCACATCTCCCAGAAAATACTACTGTTTCTGCTGTCTCCCTGGAAGAGCTAAGACACTGCCCCCTTAGCACCTAAGACGCTCACCATCAGGGATACATGCCTGAGACTCAAGGCCACAGATTAAGAAGCTTACAATAAGTGGCCATTGCAGCTACCCTGCTTTGAAGGTAAATGACACAAAGCACAGTGAATTCCTTTTTTAAAACAATCAACCAGAACAAATTGGAATACAGTTTCACCACTCTATTTCTTGTGATGCCAGAGATCTGTGGACTGACTTCCTGCTTCCACTTTTTATTTTCCGAGAGCAGGATAACATACTCCACACCTATGAATATCACAAGCTCAGATAAGATCACTCTGTAAAAAGCTTCGAGTAGGGACATTTATAAAGATGTCTAATTACTCCTCACCTGGAGGGCTTGGGACTGGTAATTACCTGTCATGGGGCTCCCAGGGGAGAGCAAGCAGGGCTTGAGTGTAGTTCTCTATTCCTATAGAGCAGTGTTTCTGAGAAGATCAAGGAAGCATTTTGTAACCAAACCTGGAGCATTGCAATATTCCTCTTTAGAAGCTTAATGTATCAGTCAGGTGAGCTGGAGACTGAGTGAATTATGACAGGAATAAACTGGCATGAAAAGAAGGAAACTCATTGTTATGCAAATGCAGCTCTCTGGATCTTATTTTAGTTTGTTTACATATGGGAGGCAGGTGGGTGGGGTTTCGGATACTACCTCATAGGTCACCGCCCCAGGACTCATCTCCACCTGAGGACTGTGGTAAATCCAAAGTAGCTGGTGAGTTTATCACTTTCTTTTGTATAAAGAAGTGTGTGAGAAAGAAGAGCAAGAGTTCTCACTAATCTATGAAAGCAAAACTGCCAATGCATTTGCAAAATTTTATCAAAATCTGACAGAAATAACGTGAAGTAACAGGAACAAGAATTAGTCTGATCATGGTGGTTATTGCACAGTGGGACCTACATAGGCACACATGCTTATCAGTCTCGTATTGTGTACTATGTAACTCTTACACTATTCATACCTCTGTAAATATGGGAATACGAGAATAAGAAACACAGTTGATGTATTGTGCTGTCATCTGTTGTCGAATGTGCCCTGATGTCTTGTTATCACATGTCAATAACAGTCATGTAAAATAGGTGTTCTGTAAAGGTTACTGTAGGATTATATTTATGCAGCTATTAAATTCTTTTAGAATATTTTGTTTGATTGTTTTATGTATTATATAATAAATTTAATTCCTTATCCTAATTTCCCTTAACTTCCTCTCTCTTCTTCCACCCCTCTCTGAAATCCAATTTCTAGCCCACTCTCACTTTCACTGCGATGTTTTTGAAGTATTGTGGGCAAACCATAATTTCACACTTAAAGCACTTGTCATCCTAAAAAAGAAAACCTTTTAAAGGAATTCCCACAGTCAGCCCTTCTGTGAGAGTTATTTATTTCATATTCATATTGTATTTTATAAACGATTTTACACTGAGATGGATGTACTTGTGTTAATGAATTCTTGTCAGCAAACTAATTCTCTAGAACAAATACAGCTACATACACCAGCAGCATATATACACACTCCATACACACACATACCACATATATACACACCAACACACACTACATACACACACGTGTACTAAATACACACATATACATACATATACACTGCATATACATATACACTATACACACAACACACACATAGCATATACACAAATACACATATACACACACTATACACACCACACACACACACTACCGACACATACATATACCTACACACACATAAAAACTGCATAAACGCACACATAAATATAATACGTACTATATACACACATACTATATACAAACACATTACATTCACATATACCACATAAACACACATACACACTTCCTATATGTGTATAGAAACATACTATGCATATATCACGCATATGCAGTACTAACTTACACTATGCACACCACATACACATACAAACTATATGCATACACAGACAAAATACAAACACACACACACACACACACACACACACACACCACCAGACTCAGACCTAGACTCGATTTGTAGGTAGTTAAGGCTTTATTTAAAACTTCCACATAGAGAAAGACCCAACATTTAAATTTCACTGAAAGGGGAGATGAAATTTATTACCTTGGGGTTGCGGGTCAGATGTTTTAAACTAGGGTGTTTTTTTAAGTTTTTAAATTTATTTTTAAGTATGTGAGTGTGTTTAATGTGTACGTGTAACAGCTATGTCTGTATGTGGGTGTGTGCATGTGACAGTGGAGGCTCATGGAAACTATAGGTGTTAGCTCACCTGGAGCTTGTATGTACACGCTCGGGAGCATCTGACATGGGGGCTGGGAATCTGAGAGAACAGACTTGAATCATCTCCCCAGTCTCTAGACAACTATGTTTACCTTTTGCCTTTATCCAAAACGAAAGCAGGTTTTCTGACATCATCATGAGAGAAGGTGCTTTTCCGAATCTGAACAAGTTCAGATCCTACAGTCCACAAAACTGAAAGATAATGTTACACCTTCCTTGATGGTTACCTTTTTTTTGTTTGTTTTTTTTTTGTTTTTTGTTTGTTTTTTTTTGTTTTTTGTTTTTTGTTTTTTTTTTTTTTTTTTGGTTTTATTCAAGACAGGGTTTCTCTGTGTAGCCCTGGCTGTCCTGGAACTCACTCTGTAGACCAGGCTGGCCTCGAACTCAGAAATCTGCCTGCCTCTGCCTCCCGAGTGCTGGGATTAAAGGCGTGCGCCACCACAGCCCGGCTGATGGTTACCTTTTAAAGAGATACCTTTGGGGGTCTAGACAAAGACATCCTAGGGTGGGAGATGAGAAGATAGTTTTAACAAGACTCACGTCTCAAAAGGGTCAGGAAAGAATTTACGATTGCAGATCACAAAGGTGAATGTTCCAAGACGAGGAAGCTTGGGTGCCTAAAGAAAGGAAGAACATGTCCAGATTTAGCTAAATGTTAGGGACTTGTGGGGGGGGGGTGTCCACTGACCTACAGTTTGGTAGCCTAGGACACAGGACATGCCTGCATACTGGTGTCTCTGGGTTTTCTTCTACTCTTATGCACCTTCCTTTTATTCTGTGAAATGTCAAGGCTAAAAAACTTTCAAACATGTTCCTTAGAGATACCTGGGATGCTTTCTCGGTAGAGGAAGGTTACCCTAATCTGTATAGGAATTTATCATCCTTCTAAAGATAATTGTGAATGTGCAGAAGACAAAGAGAAGCACAATATCTAACTCAATAGACAGCCTTCTGAACCCAAACTAGTACTTGTCAAGAGTAGACTTGGAAAACAGCCTTCAAGCTTTCTGGAATGCTAGCAGGTTTTTCCTAAAGTCCAAGGTGTTCTTTTTAAAACAGTGGTGACACCACAGTGGTCCAAATGATTGAGCACCAGTTAGTTCTATGGAAGAAGAGAGGGATGGAGAAGGCATTGGTGAAGGGCCCATGAATTTCCATCCTTATCTTTCCTTATTGCTATTACTGTCTTCTACTCTCTCATACAGACTCAATAATGAAAACCAGAAATGAGTAGATTATTTTTAATTACCAAAGGTCTTATGTGAAAGTTCTAGCACAGATTTGGCATAGACACAAATGAACCAAATCAGAAACCCCAAATTTATAGCAATTTAGGAGCTTGCCCTATCTAGTTAATCACTGTCCCAAGGGTGATGCCATGATACTGCAACAATAGAAGAAAAGATAAAGAGTATGAAAGTTAAAAAGAAATGAATCTGAAAGTCTACTTTATAATATACTTGGTGATATATACAATGTGCCCAAAGGAATTTATTTAATATCTTTACTGTCCCTGCATTTCATTTTGACAGGAAAAATTCTGGATTAATATTTTTGAAATCGGTAGGTGACCCCATCCTTCAATCAGGGGCAGTGTCTAGCCACTGGATATGGTATCTACAGGTTCTGTTTCCCCTTTCTTGGGTGTTTTGGCTAATGGTATCCCTGTTGAGTCCTTGGAACCTGTTGAGTCCCTGGCATCTGAGACATTTAGTGTCTACCCCCAGTTCCCCATTCCCTACTGCTACATACCTTCATTCAAATTCCTGGCCCTCTGTACTCCTCCTGCATCTGATCCTTCTGAATCTGAACTAGTACTTGTCAGTACCCCTTTTTCCCTCCCTCTCCTGTCTTCCTCTGAAGTCCCTCCATCCTTTTACCTCCAGAGATTATTTTTTCCCCCTTCTGAGTAGGTATTCCTTCTTCTCGGGTTTCATATGGTTTGTGAGTTGTATTATGGGTATTCTGAGCTTTTTTTTTTTTGGCTAATATCCACTTATCAGCGAGTACATACAATGTGTGTTCTTTTGTGACTGGGTGCCTCACTCAGGATGATATTTTCTAGCTCCATCCATTTGTTGATGTCAAGAAGTGCTTGTTGACAGGAGCCTGGTATAGCTGTCCCATGAGAGAGCTGCCAGAGACTGACCAATACCGATGTCGGATATACACAGCCAACCATCAGACTGAGCACAGGAACCCCAATGGAGGAGTTAGGGGAAGGACTGAAGGAACTGAAGGGGTTTTCAACCTCATAGAAAGAGCAACAATATCAACCAACCAGATCCCCCAAAGTTCCAGGGACTAAACCACCAATCAAAGAGTACACATGGAGGGACCAATGGTTCCAGCTGCATATGTAGCAGAGGATTGCCTTATCTGTCATTCAACGGTAGGGGCAACCCTTGGCCCTGTGGAAGCTCCATGCCCCAGTGTAGAGGAATGCTAGGGCCCTGAGGTGTAGGGGGGAGCACCCTCATAGAGGCAGGGGAGAGGGAATGGATAGGGGTTTGTGGAGGGAAACTGGGAAGGGGGATAACATTTGAAATGTAAATAAATAAAATAACCAATAAAAAATATAAACTAGGAATTTTCATTAAGAAAAACATCTTTACTGTCCGTCTGTTATTCTATAAAACATGAAATTGTGGAAATTTTCAACAGAAGGCACAAGCTATATTAATGGGTCTATAGTATTATCTTTTTATTTAAAATAGATTAGAAACATAATTCTTTTTGTTTTCAAAACTGAGTGAAATTGCTAGCATCTTAAGGGGAATTGTATCAACAAACATAAAGCTAAACGTAATCAATATAAAGTAAAACATAAAGGATCTTTTGTGAAGTAAGATCAGTAATTAGGGGAAAAATACGTATGAGACAGTTATACTGGATGGAAGCAAAATTTATCGATAACTAAAATAATAGTAAACTAATTAGAAATTTGATTTTTAAAAAGCTGGTCAATTATTATATGCAAATTTCTTTCACTTCAGTAAAACTATAGCATCAAATTACATTGCTGGTTTGAAAATCATCCTCCGTAATATATTGTTTCTCTCAAGAAACAATTCTCAATTTTCTTTCAAGAAAAATTCAAATATTAATCTTAAATTGAGTCACATATTTTATTCCAAATATTATTATTTTCCTGGTAAATCATACAAGATTCTAGGTTAGCTAGGCCCGTTGTTAGTCCAGAATAAACAAGGTAGCATATTTTAAAGGCAATGTGCAAAATAGAAGCATTTTTAAAAAAAAAAAACTTTCTTAAACCATGCTGTCTTACTGCTATGGGCTATGACAAGCCATTTTTCCAGGCTAGCATTTTCAATCCATAGTTCTGAATAGTTCTGTGAGATTTTGCATCAGTTTCACAGGTTTTCCCAAATGATCATGCCACAGGAATAGATAAGGAGCATCCGCAGCAGACCGATTGTATCTCGAGCTGTTTACCGAGAAGGAAGGACTGTCACATGTGCGCTGACTGCAGAAAGAAGCTTGAAGGTTACTATTATTAAACAACCAACTGTTAAAAGACCTACACAACACATGAAGTGGAAATACAAACTAAGCTGGCTTTGTTGCTTAAGCCAAATATTTTGGAATTCATCCACATTGAGCACCCCCCTTTTCTCACCATGGTGCTTGATTCTGTGCTAAGTTTGCATACATTATTCTTCCCTGAGGTACATTTACTTTAATTAAATTTTACTATTACAAAGTATTAAAACCTCCTTCTCATAATTCTCAGGAAACGTGGCGCTGAAGCATATTGCCTCGGAAACACTTTTCTGGAGGAGTTTTATGACCGCTGCGCAGACAGGTTTAGACCAGACTCCTTTGAAAGAGGAAGAAGACAGATGCCACAGGGCTGAGCAATTCTTACCACAAGGCTCTCTTCATCTAGAGGACATTGACAGTAAGATGTTTGAAGGTTTAAACACCTCTGCTTTACTTTCAAGACTCTCACTGACCTTTTCTGCCCTCTTCCCCCGTGTGTGTGTGTGTGTGTGTGTGTGTGTGTGTGTGTGTGTGTGTGTTTGAATGTATTATGTACACATACAATAGGGGTGAGTTCCTTCTTATGGACATTTGCTATTTTTTGAGACAGAGTTACTCTCTGATAATGGGGATTGCCCTTTTGACTAGACTGTCTGCCCAGAGAGCCCCTAGAGCCTGCCTTTCTCCATAACCCCAGTATAGGAGTTACAGGTATGAACTGTCTTTTCTAGATTTTTGCATGGGTTTGAGGGATTCAGTCTCAGGTCTTGATCCTGGCACAGCAAGTATTTTACTCACTGTGTGTTTCCCTAACCTCTAACTTTGATTCTTGTGTATTGTTTGATATCACTCCAATTGTATTTTTTTCCTTTCTATAAAGGAAACACCAAAAGAAGTAACACCGAAAATAATAGAAAACATAAGCTTTCCAGTAACTCTCTCTCTCTCTCTCTATATATATATTATATATATATATATAATATATATATATATATATATATATATATGAGATGTTTATAGAACTCTGCCATCTCCCCCACCTCATGAGGAGTTAGCTTAGCACCTACTGTGTGCTTCTTATTATGCTAAGATCTGTGCCCACAGGGAGGAGTAACACCAAAAGCTTTCTGCCAAAGAATTTATCTCATCATGAAAACTCCCTGCCATAACAAATTCTTATTGAAAACTGGTTTTGAAAAAGGAGTAGGTGTAAGTTTGGCTATTCATTCATGAGACAGAAAATTGAAAATCACATTATAGCATAATTAGAACACTATCCTACAATATGCAAAAGGACTCAAATGAGGGACATAATTGGAATACATTGACTTGTTCTGTATAGTGTTTTTTTTTCAGATGGATTTACTTAGAACTCATTTGATCTGAATTGGTAGCTGAGTACAACACAGCGTTTAACCAAACAGAGCCCTAGTCTACTCTCAAAAAGCACCATGCAGAGATCCTAACACACTAATCAGGATGTGGAAAAACACACCAGTTACCCTGCACTGGAAACCAAGAAATGCTTTAGAAGCCACGATTCATGCTGCGAGGTCATTAGCAGAGCGTCCATCCACTGCAAAACATTGTGGCTCAGGTAATAACGGCCCCACTTGCTGCTAATGCTCTCTAAGAATAGCAAGAATGAATGCTCAGTGTTTGTGTCCAACCAAAGAACCAGACTTTTCTTCTGGTTGATTATTTTAATCTACATTTCATACTTGGCAGCAGGGATCTTTTTCAAGTAAGCACTCTCGAAATAAGGATTCTAATATGTGGATAAGGACAAGTGTGCATATAAGACTGAGTTACTTCTAAGAAAAACATCTCAGCTCCTGGATGAGGGGAACTTTGTGTCATCATTTTTTTGTTTTTAAAAGAGGCTCCTTCAGTCTTCAAATACTTATTTGATAATCTTTTCCCTTCTTCCATGTGCTGCTAGTTTTAGTACGATACAGTTAAACTACCCAGGCCACTTCATCATTGTCCTTTTATAGACAGGTACAAACCCCAGTCCAAAAGCCTTATATGTAATGTCAGTTAAGGTGTCTTAGCTCATAGCATCTCAGTTTCTCATGTATATTATGTAATTGCTTAGCAGAGCTTTTAACAACACAACTCCATCCCAGGGAGAGGATATTTTGTTACTAAAACATACAACTCCCACAATGTGTGGTTATAAATAATAAAAATTTATTTCTTTTTTGAGAAAGATCCTCTTTGGGACCAGAAAATCTCTTAGGGATGTAAGACATCCAGGAATTTTGACCCTCCATTCTCAGTACACACCTTTGTAGTCTCCAAGAGAAGCTGACTAGCGGAGAAGTGGTCAGGAGTACTGAAGCCAGAAAGTGTTACCCAGGACGTGACTCCTATTTAAAGACCAGAACTAAGTTGATGGCCACATCCTGCCAAGAGTAGTAGACAAGAAGGACATACTCACACACACACATACACACACCACACACACACACACACCAACCACAACAGGTATTGACATTTGTAACATGGTACTAGAATTGTTATGAGTTATGAGGGCTTGAGCACAGAAGGCATGATTACAATAGTGGTGTAAGAACGTTGATAACCATCACATGGCCTAGGTAAGTAATGAGAACTTTATCTCATTGTTCTCATTGTTCAGTGTTCACACACAACATTTGTTTGTTCTAAGTACAACCCTCATTTCTACTACATAATAGATTTGTGCCTCCAATCCAAGCCTGCATGGCCACTGCTGGTTCAGAGGCCTTTTCTCCCTATGGCTCTCTACCTCTTGTTTTGCCTTGCTTGGTCATCAGTCCCTAGGGTGCCAAGCTATACTATCCTTCCACTACGGAGGCCATCTTGAGTTCTTCCTACACACCTGTCTAAATAAACACCTTGATATCATCCTATGTATTAGGACCTTACTAACCCACTTTCTAAGTTTATTCTCTTAATATATTTTTCTTACGTTCTACAAATTATTGACACTATTCTAAAAATTTATTCATATTGCCATCCAACCAAAATTGTAAATTTTCAAATAGAGTCCAGAGAAGGGGAAAGTTGTAATTTTTACATAGCTTTTTGGCAGAATTTTATCTCTACGCAATTGGATATAGATATCAAAAAACACTTAATAAACTTTTGAGTGGAAAAAACAAAAAGCTCTTTGTTCCCCCAGTCCTATCCTCCATTGAAAAACTTTTCAAAAAAATTACTTATTTGGGTCATTTGTGTATGCCTTTGGGCCTCCTGCTTGAGTGACATTGTCTGTTAGACCCTAATTGTCTTCAGAGTATAGATGCAACTATCTTTCTTCCATCCTAAGATTGTATAGAAGACAAATCAGAAGTGTGTTCCTTCTTCTTTGTTTTGCCCCTTACTTGATCACATATTAAGTGGTGGATCCTTTTAATTATTCCTGAGCGACAAATGTGATGATTGGGGCAGGGCATAAGACTCTATATCTTTAGCCCCCAGTCAAGGCTAGCAGTTCCGGAGGTTAGATTTAATTAGTGCAGTTACATCACTTTCTGCCCTGATTTATAATCTTCTTTGTCCTCCCCCAGCCCCCATTGGAGAAGAGAGGGCTAAGATCAACTCATTATGCTAACTCTAGAATTCTTATGTTACGCTTCCTTCCTTCTGATTCCCTGCTCCCTCACTGACGCCATCCTTAGCTTCACCCAAATAATTAGGTGGACTCTTATCATCCAGGCAAATTTCTGGGAAAGCTCTACCTTCCCTATGTCTGTGACAGAAAGTAATTATTTTGCCTTTCCAAGGATTTAAGTGTGATGACATTCAAAAGTCATCGATCCCATTCTAATCACTGGAGTTTTTCCAGCCTGGGTCTGACTCACTATCCCAAGACAGAAAAACAGGAATATGGTCCTGTACCTATCCTGTGAATCAGACCATACAATTCTAGGCACTTTAGAAGTTATTCTCTACATCCTTTAGCTCTTCCAAGTGTGCTTATTAGCTCACTAAGGGCCAAGTCTGTCTTCTACAAGACATGTAGGATCAGCCTATTAAATATTAAAGACGGGTCTCAGGTGTGGAGCTTCACTTCTCTCACCATGTCTACCTCTGCATTATTGTTCTCCAACATTCCAACATCCACATCTTCTTGCTCAGTTATTGCCAATAACACAGATATCTAAGGTAATTCTTATACTTCTGATTTCATAGAAGCTGAAAGTATTTTTATACTTGAACAAGTCTTATCATCATTGGCTGATCCCTTATAGTCTCTGGATGCCTTTACAAGAGGACTCTTCTTCAGTTAAAAATACACAAGAGCCACCTCTTACTACACTCACACCTATCCCAGGGTCCTCAGGTGGGCAGCTTGCACACAAAATTTTACTCCAGATATTTTTCATGATGTTGTTTTCTATTATTTTAGAGATTCTAATATTTATCATTTCTGTAAGAAGTCAGTGTCAGGGGCTAAAATATCTTGCTTTCAATCAAAATATTCACTTACTTTAAATGGCTACAGTGTTTGGGGGTTTGCAACTGCGGAAAGGCATTCTACTATTTGAATACTTATCTATTCCAAAATTGGTGTTGAGAAATATAGAAGAATTTAAGCACTTATAATCAATCCCTATATATCAGTCATAAACTTTACTTCTACCATATTCCCTTATGTTTAGTGATAGCTCAGGTATCAGTCCTTGATCCACCAGCTAGACCTCCTTGTCTTTCAGCTAGACACAAAGGAGGAAGTGAGAACCAAGCTTCACAAGCATTTGTAGAACAGGTCTGCAACCAGCACACCTGATTACCCCGCTTCCTAGGATTGCCTCACTGACTGTAAACAGTAGTGCTCCCTCCAATTTCTAATGCCTGTCCTAGACTGTCACCCTCTGAAGTCAAGTAAGCTAAGTCCCTTCCATGTCCACACATACTGCTACATATGAGTTCATCACCTAAAGCACCAAATTAGTACAGAAAGAATGTGACAAGTTCTGGTTTCTGATTACCTCTCTTCTGCTGCTTGCTACTTGTCCATTTCCCTCCACCTTCATCCCACAGAAACAAACCACACTTACGGCAACGAGACACCATTCTTGAAATACTCATAAGGAATGTCTGTTCACAGGTAGCGAAGCATTTATAAAGCAATGCTGGCATAAATGTCAAATTAGTGTAATTTATTCTCATTGCAGGAGGGGAATTTTGCAATCACATCATGAAACCAAGATATTCCTTATGATCACGTAGCCAGGGGGAACGAATTGTAAAAATGAATGGACAGTAATACAAGATGTGTTTTAAAGTACTTATCGCTGAAAGCACAGTCTTCTAAGGAGTACAAAATAGATGTAACTGTAGACATGGGAAAGGGTAAGGTCGGCAGAGGAAGGTCCAGATAAAAGGTACCATCACCAATGGGGCTGGAACACAGGTGTTGTTTCAGCCAGCCAGGCATCACCAGGCTTCGTGGCATTGCACTAGGGCTCCTGATTACAGCAACTTTCTAGGAGATGCTGACCTCAAAAGTGAGGGGATTAGGGGGCTAAGCAGAGGTGAGCAATGGATCACTGGAGAAAGCATATACAAAACTTCTGAATTGAAGAGTAACCTGAAAACGCCAGAGTTCTGTAGCATTAAATAAACCTTCTAAAGTTCAGGTGCCAATCAGGGCTCAGTCTGTAAAAGCAGAGCTCTCAGGGGCTAACTCTGTTGACAAATTGCTGACATTTTTTTTCCTTAGGTTAAGCCAAAATGTCAATGGAAGCCATGTCGTGTACTTCACAGATTGCACCATCCAGGCATGGCCAATTGCAGGGCAGAGGAAACACGTGGAGGAAGAATTGTTAAATTCCAAGTCTTCATTTTCATAATTGATGCTTCTCCTTGACTCGGCTTATGTGGAACCAAATGGGAAACACGGAAAAGTTGTAAGAAATCCCACAGTATCTAATTCAGTTTTTCTCGTGTTCTATATACTACCATGGCAGTATACACTGATAGGTGAATGATTTGCGGTGTCTTTAAAGACACGAACTAAACTGAATGTACAAAAATGGTGTCTCCAACGATTGAATAATTGGTATATCATTATTGATAGGTGACAGTGAATGAAATGAGATTTATAAAAATAAAATGTGTAGAAATATATGCACATCCAGGCAAACATATGCACATGAACACTCACATGTAGGTACACGCAGACACGTGTACACAAAAAACACCCAGAAAGAGAGAAACACAGATTTTGCTTGCATAGCATTAAGAAAGAATATACACACATAAACACATAATTTCTCTATAGTTTCTTGGTGTGTGTGTATACAGTGAGTATGTATCCATATGTGGCACATGTGTGTGAAGGGACATGTATGTGCATATATGAAGTTTGGCATTGGGTATCTTTCTTGATCGCTCTTGATTAGTCAAATTTGCCAA
Organism: Mastomys natalensis; assembly: GCA_021653895.1. Taxonomy (NCBI): domain Eukaryota; kingdom Metazoa; phylum Chordata; class Mammalia; order Rodentia; family Muridae; genus Mastomys; species Mastomys natalensis. The sequence goes on from JAJTUV010000464.1 coordinate 307,601, forward strand.
TTTACTTTCCAGCATCCCCTGTTTAACTGTGTAGTGCTGGAGTTACAGGCTAGCCACAACACCTACCTGACCTACACTTGGGTGCTGGTGATCTGAACTCCTTGTTCAGCCATCTCTTTGTTCTTTATTCAGTTTAAATGAGCCTTCCCACCTCATTTTTCCCACTAATTGGTTTTATTGACCAGCCTATGTTATATGTACAACGTTCCTTCAGAGAAGCAATATTGCCTGTAGCATATACAAAACCTTATGTTCTTTTTCTGACACCTTTCCTAGGAGGTCTTAATGCATAAAAGAAGTTTGTGATAGAGAGAAAGGGGTTGAGGTAGGAAGTTCTGACATACTAAAAACTATCAGTGAAGATGTCACATAGAGACAAGGATCCAGAGGGGTTCCGTCCCCCCCTCACCAAGTGCAAAAGCACTACACTATTGTAGAAGTGGGATGTGAAAGTCTTCTAGGTACAAGAATGTATTCTTTCTCAGCTTTCCCAGCTGGATCCACAGTGCGAACCAGCCATGAGAAGTGCCTGTCTCACAGGAGATTCTGCTGGAGGTGCCGGAGCTTCTGCTCTCTCATTTCCTGAAGAAGTTCTACTCTTTCACAGAAGGAATCCTCCTTCATTTCTTCCAGCAATATAAAGGCATTAGAGCTTGATGATGAATTTGAGTGGGAGGATGCAGGCTTAACTCCTCTGTCCCAGTCAGTGTCTAAACCTGAAGCAGGACTCCAGAATATACCTGGAAGTTACAAAAGAAGCCTTAGACATTAACAGCAATTGGTTCAGTCATCGGCTGTGTTCCTGAGACATCAAACGAACCCCATTTCTATAGAAACTTTGGTTTGGATGCCCAAAGCTAGCTTTCCTTTATTTCTGCCTTCCTCTGTAATATGTAGTCTCAGGACATATGCCTACACAACTTTAGGGAAAGGATGAGAGAGAGAACACAGGTAAAATGTAGGTGGTAAGAATCTAGCTATTATTCAAGAGGAATGAAAGAGGCAAAAATGGTTGTTTATACACTTCGTTTTCATAATATGCATCTAGGTTACTTTAAATTAAATCTTCCTGTCACAATCAAAAGTTTGTTCTGAACTACATTACATACCCTAGGTGACATTAGGCAATGGGTCCCTCAATTGGTGTATATATATAAATATATATAGATATATATATATACATATATATATTCACATATTCTCACCTTTAATGAGGCCTTGAATGATCGAGAATATTTCTTTGTTATGAAGTGAGTCTGAGAGTTTGGAGTACGCTTCATGGTGACATCGCCAAGACATAGTTTAATGGAAATGCATTTTAAATAGCTATGCAGTGACAGAAATTCTGACTTAGGAAATCATTGCAAGGCTTTGTCTGCCTCCACTATATGCCGTCCTTGTCCATAAGCCTTACTGGGTTTTTGAGGCTGTTGTCACCACTTATTCTGGTATCTAAGCAACATCAAAAACAAACAAACAAACAAAAAGAGCTATAGGGCTTCAAGCACATGGTAAAGTAACATTGGAAATGACTCAGAAAGAACAAATCAAGAGTCCTCTTGAGTATAGGGCAGGGGATTTTTTTGTCTTCAAACACACAATGATAGTTAAAAGCATGGAGTTCTGAGTGAAGAGTTCAAACACACATTTGGCAGAAGTTCTGTAAAGAGAAAGATGTGGCAAAGGTAAAGTATTTTAAGAGAAAGTGAAGAAAAGAAAAAAGTGACACAATTTTTTCCAATTATGAAATAAGCCGGGCATTGGGGAGGACATAAAAGCAAAGTTATTTGCAGAACTAGTTGAATGAATCTACCCATGAAGAGAACCAGCTACAATGATAAGATACAGTACCACCATGAGAGGACCACAGGGACTAGACAATAAGAGGCAACCATTCAAGTAGCTTAGGAAAAAGAAAATCCACCTGTTCTCACTTAAACCTTCTTTTCAAGAGTGATGGTGACAATGATGGAGCCTGAGAGTTGTAACCGAGACCTGGGAAGACTTACCTCTTAACTGAAGAATTAACTCCATCAGATTGGCCCAGGGACATATCTGTGGTGAGTTTTCGTAGTTTACAATTTATGTGGGATGGCCCACGCTACTGTGGATGGGTGCCATTCCTGAGCATATTTGTCTCTGTTATTTTATGAAGCAGGTTCCTCCATGGCCTCTACTTCAGTTCCTACCTCTAAGTTTCTATTCAAGTTCAGCTTCACTAAATGATGAATAGTATAAGCCAAATAGATCCCTTCAACACTGAAGATGCTTTTGGTCAAGTGGCTGTCACAGTGTCAGAAAGCAAACCAGAACACTGAAGAAAACAGAAGCTTGTAAAGACCAAGCAGATGAGGAACACCGTGAGGCAAACAAGATGGCCAGGAATGGAAAATCTAAGTAAGAGTTTGCATTGCTCTCTGACTTGTTTATTTTGTGCTCCAGGAAAGGCTGAAATAGAATATAACAAACAAATTTGTTATTAACAAGAAAATGAAAAAAAATAGAATTACTGCCAAGGATGTTTGGTTTATGAGACCTAATGCATATGACATGCATGTGCCCTGCTGACCATAGCTATGTCATCAGGGTTCAAACACCTCCTCATTTCTGGCTTTAAGGGTTTTTTTGCTTTTTGTTTTTGGGTTTTTTTTTTTTTTTGTCATTTTTGGAACTTAGTGATGCATATTTATAATCCAGTTACTCATTTAAAATTCATTACACGTGTATCCTTTGCATTTATAGTTTCATAATAGAAATGAACTTTTAAAGCTCAAAATGTATTTGTTGGAAACGGACATCTAAATCTCTATTTATAACCAAGTTTTAATTTTGTTATAAGTGTCTAAGGCCTAAGAAGAACAAACCTCTGTTGTATTCACCTCCTGCCCAGAGCATTCTTTATAAATCTATTGTCACTGGGTAATGTATAATAATAGTAAATAAGCATGTAAAAGTAGTCAAGAGGACTTTCTCATTGTCCTGCAAGCCGGGTTTAGTGCTGAGCAGCTTGTGTTTCTGTATGTTTACGTCAACACTGAGGAAATATCCAAAATGTTTCTAAAATGAATGACAGCCTTGGAGAGGATTGAGCATGGGCTGGTACTGTCAGTTTGTGAAATTGACTTAGGTAGCAGGATTTGTGAAGGCTCATGTGTCAGTGTGGGGTGAGTTTGGACACTTCAGGAAATGTCAGGGGAATCTATTTAGTGTTCTAAAAATATAGTTCGGAAAATTATACCTAGTAGCCCGAAAGAATCAGCCACATTCATTCGTGACACATGACCCGTAGCAAGGAAGACTCTGCCATCATATTTAGATCATAGTCAAGATGAGTTCCCATCTGGAAAAACCATCCTGGAAATTGGTTTTGATTTGCAGTGAAGCAGCTGTGGGGAAATGAAGATTCTGTAAAAGGATTCTGTAAAAGTTAGAGACCCCACACCCACATCTTATGTCCACTGGGAATGTTAAAATGAAACTTGATGTGTAAGTAGTCTTTTGATACGTAACTAGAAAGATGATATTATACTAGATTAGAGTGGGAACAGCTCCAATCACCGGCGATGTTAAATAAAAGAAAACATGAACACTAGTAGATACACAGAAGAAAGACAATTTTGTCAGTTAGACAGGAATCTAAAACCTTGGATAATATTGAGAATGGATCCCTGCTTCATGGTCAGCTTTAGACCCCTGCTTGTTTCCATGGTAACACTAGAAAGGATACTATCACAACTTCCCCTGAGACTCCCTGGTTTAAAGAAAAAAAAAGAAGAAGAAAGGAAGGAAGAAGGAAGGAAGGAAGGAAGGAAGGAAGGAAGGAAGGAAGGAGGAAGGAAAAGGAACACCTCTGGCCTTGGGTAGAGATGTGACATTGTGATCTGCTGATTAGAACATTACATACTCCTATCTTTTCCTTTAAGAGTAAATCAAGCTGTGCCCACTGATCATTTATTTGTCCAGGACTCCATATCCCAGGAAAGCAGATTCACCCGCACACATGCTAAGGAGATGGAAGAACTAATCATTGCCTCGCTGCAATCATACATCACACTTCCCCAAAGCCTCCCCGTGTGCAAGAGTTTGCAGATATTCATTCCTCAGCCTGCCTGCTTTTCGAATTCTAAACTTAAAATAAAAGTGTAATTTTCCTCTCTCCTTTTCTAAAAGCCTCAGTGTGCTTTGTCTGTGTAAGCTTGCCTTCTCTGATTGGATGGGATTCTCTGAAATTCTCCAGCCACCTTACCAATAATCTACCATATGATGGCTGTGGCCCTCCACTGCAGAACACGCTAGCTTTCGTGAACTCTCACAAAAGATGAGTTTCTTAGTTTCTTTTCCTCTATCTCCCCATACTTTGTAGCGGCTGAAACCGTAGATTTATAGCCTGCTCTGTTTTTCCCTTAACTCTAAATTATCCTCCAGCTCCATTCTGAGTCTGTTTCTAAATTATTTGATTAATTAGAATAAGAACCCTAAGTCGACCCAAATTTCCCTGACTAAAACATGAAGATAGAGACAAGAAAAATGTCACATCACTGTGGTGCCAGAGATGGGACTGGAGTGTAGTAAATGAGCCCAAATTTGCAGTCATCACCAGAAGCTAGAAAACAGGCAAGAAATGCTCTCTTGCAGAATTCAGGTCACAGCCTGCTATCAGCGTGCCTCAGTGCCTCAGTCTCATGCTCCCCAGAATTAAAAGACAATTTAACCTGTTTTTATTTTTGCTTATATGTACAGGCATGCACTTGGCAGGCCATGGATGTGGAGGAAAGAGGGTGACTTGCAAGAGCTGATTTTTCTCCTTCTACTACGTGAATTCCAGGGAATGGAACGTGGGTCATCTGGAAGCCAACCAATAAGCCATCGTACAGTCCAAATTTCAAATATTTAAAGCCACACTTTTAGTGTGTGTGTGTGTGTGTGTGTGTGTGTGAGAGAGAGAGAGAGAGAGAGAGAGGAGAGAGAGAGAGAGAGAGAGAATGTCTGTGAAAGCAGTACCAGATATGATCTTTCCCACAACTGTCTTAGGTGTCTTAGTCTCTTCTGTCAACACAGAGTTCATGGGTAGCCCTCAGTTTCATTTAATTCTGACAACACAGCTCCCTGAGCCCATCTCCTAGATGGAGGCAATTGTTACCAAGGTGCTGTCAGGTACAAACTTATGAGACACAATTCTAGATCATGTTGCCAACAGCAAGGATGGCCAGCTCTCTACCCTTAAACAGCAAATGACTGTTTCAACTGTTTGGAGTTATAATGGTGGTACATGCAGCAAACTCTTGGCAAGGTCTCTGGCAGCAAGCTCCCTGTTGCCTCCATAAGGTAACTGAGGACCCAAAAGCATCTTATTCAAAGCCAACAATCACTCTGCTCACTGCAGCCTTCCCAGGGACATCCCTGCTTTCTCTCTCTCTTTCTTCTCCTCTCCCTCCTTCCTTACTTCCCTCCCTCCTTTCCTTTCCCTCTTTTTCCCTCTTCCCCTCTTTCCCTCCCTTCCTCTCTCCCTCCCTCCACCCTCCACAAAGTCCCTGAATATGAGCATATTGAGCAACTGCTTAGCCTGATAATAGGAACCGATGTGTGGGCTCCAGTGCAGATTTAAAATACACTAAAGCCTGAGAAAAATACACAAGTTGTAACTGCACTCGATGTAATTTGTCAGGTGAAAAGAAAGCTAAATCAATTCATTTGAAGACTTGATGAAGCATTTCAGTATTTTGGAGTTGCACGCACTGGGATCTGGGTAACGATAAGTTAGGCTGGGCTTCCACTGATGCTGAGCAATGAAAACTGGCTTATTTCACAGTCATTGCTCTGGATTGTCTCCTAAGGAAGAGCAAACTCTGGCATAAAGACAGTCCAAATCCAGGTGAACAAACACTACTTCTCCTTTGAGGCTCTGCCACATTTCCAGCAAGTTTGGCTAGTAGTGGCTAGGTCTAATTTACTTGTATATTTAGTTAAATGAAACACCTTGCTCAAATGGCTTTGTGGACTTTGAAGAATCATGCAGAGCCAACTCTGGTTTTGTGGTGAATTACTCTGTCTGTTATACAGGGAATCTTACAAAGCAAAGAATACTGCCATTACCAGCATAGCTACCCTTTCCCAGCCCTTTCCTCTTTTATTAAAAAAAAAGAAAGAAAGAAAGAAAGAAAGAAAGAAAGAAAGAAAGAAAGAAAGAAAGAAAGAAAGAAAGAAAGAAAGAAAGCTAAAGTTTTTTAAAATTAACAAGCCAGCTTTCTTTTAAGAGTGATTGGATATTGAATATCTCTTTTTAAATATGTTGTATGTCAGAAGAGGATTATATTTATAAATAGAGCATACTAATACCTCAGTTGTCAAACTGTAACATTATCACTCTGTATGTGACATCTCAAAACAACATGCTATATCATATGCCTTAACCAACTTTGAACTTGTCTTAGAAAAGGCTGTGTGTGTGTGTGTGTGTGTGTGTGTGTGTGTGTGTGTGTGTGTAAATGAAGAACCACATATAAAGACATTTTCAAAGGTTTTGGCATATCGACACTGCTGTGTAGGGCATAGAGAAAGTATCAAGGAACATATAACAATAACTTCAAAGGATATAGACATTACAAAATCAATCAACTACAGTGAGCACTAAGGATTTCAGGACCTAATACACCTAATGCTAGGCTCTCTGCTCTTGAAACCAATTATCGTGACTCTGAGAGTAGAGTTCTTCACATTATCTGTCAAATTTTCTTAAAATTCTACCACTATGGTTAAAAAAGGAAAAGAGAAAGAAAAGTAATGGAGAGAATAAATTTGACTGACAGACTAGCCAAAGGTGTCTTACTTTCTATAGAGTTGTTCTCACACGCAGAAACAAGTCTGTAACCCAAACATTGGCAACACACTTCCTGAATTTTACATCTGAAAGTTTCATCACTGGAAATAGCAGATTTTAAAAACAAGTGAACATAACTGACCCTCCTAGAAAGCCGAGCTTCTAGAAACTTCTCTTTGTTTTTGTATCCAGCACAGTTTACTCAATGTTTATCATAAGGGTCAACATCTGGTGTTTTTCAATAAATGTTTAAAACCACCTATTAAGGGAGCACAAATACTTAATTTGTGAGCATATTTAGGGAAAAGATTAACATAAATATACAAAAAATAATGTCTCTGGAGTCTATCTTATGTAAAACACATGTTTACATAGCTTCTTTATTCTTCTCCTTAAGAATATTAAGAATATTTTAATTTCTAAAATGAAATAATTTGTGGCAGGAAGGAGGTGAAAAATGAGAAAACAAAACATGCTTTTTCGTTGTTGTTCATTTGACTAATAGCCTTATATTTTTTCTCTCCCATAACCTTACATCCCTTATGATCATTGGATGGCAAGTTCTTTCTGAGCATGCAATAATGCAGAAGATCTGACATCATCCAAGACAGACCACAAGGAAACAAGGGGCCCATGAACACTGCTTGGGACTGCACTTCAAGCCAGATGAAAACCAATCCATTATGCAGAACAAGAGTCTCATACAATCCTCAAGTTTCTTGTTTTTGTTATTTTTGGCTGGTTTCACTAAAATTAGCAGTTTGCTTTTAGTTTTAACTTGCAAGGTGGAAAAGATCTCATCCATCCCCCGTGGGTATGATTATCCTTCGTATTCTTAAAGGGACTGAGTAACTCTTTTAAAAGAACTAAACTCAGGAAGAACTTACCCTGCTCCTGCAGTGTTGTCACAGCATGTTTTCTGATTGTGATTATCACCATGACTTCCATATAAACCTGTTTAAATTTCCCCTTGCAATCTCAAAGTGGTGAAGAAGTATTGCTTGTGTTTGGTCAATGCTAACTTCAAAAGAATTATCCCTATTGTTTATCTAGTCTGCATTCTGGGCTGTACTAGACAACCACCATTTTTATGGTAATAGAGTTCGCTTTGGTTGCTAGTTTACTGTAATAAACCTGTGAACACAGTCTAGTTTGTACAGAGCTTATAAACAAAGTGCAACTTTAACTTTAAGCTCTGAATGTAGTTACAGGGAAAAAAACCTGAGCTAACATATTAAACGTTTATATGTATTGCATTATCTTTCATGGATAGTTCTGATTAGTGAACTTTAGACCTGTGCCTTTATTAACAAGCATGTTATAAATCATTGATGTCCCAGTGAATAGTTGTCCGAATTGTTTGCTTACTATTTGCTGAGTTTACTCCCTACAAAGATGATTCGCCCAGCCAAATATCTCCCTTAGCTTTGTGTTTGTTGTCCATACTTGAAAAGGTCAAGTGTGCAGAAATTTAAGAACGGTTAAAGTGATATGCAACATTCTCTTAATTAAAAGTAAAGGAACATTTAATATTCCATTAAATACCAACACAATATAGAATTTTTAAGCTCTCATAAAGAATTTTTCTTTGAGTCCGTAGTTTCCACTGGGAATGAATACTTGGACTTGAAATAATACTACAATTCAGATAATAGTGTTTAATTTTTCATTGTTTTGCAATCTAAAAGCTCCCTCTTCTGATAACGTGGAGAAAGTTCCCTCCTGCGTGCTTGTCTAGATCTCTTTGCATTTCCAGGACACATGTTCTCTATTAAAGGCTGTTGTGAACCACAAGTATATAAGCAACATCAGCATCGTAAGGCACCGTGTATACTCAGGCCCTGACTGGAACAGCAACTGCAAATAGTATGTCAGTTTTCCTTAAAAGTCATGAGTAATCCTTCTGAGAAAATTAAAATTCGTTACTCTGTTATATGATTCCAGTATTCTTTTTACTGCAAATACTATATGAAGAATCACCAACTTTAGGACAGATATTCAGGACTTCATAAGAACGTTTTGTTTTATAAATTCAAGGTAGATTCATTCTCAACATATTAATTTACCTACCAGAGTCTTTGAAAATACGGTTTATACAACTGTATAATATTAAATAATTTCATGAAATATTTGTTGAGAATATTTCTAGTTTGTATTTTAAAAAGTAATCATGAGATTATTTTAAATAAATACTCCTTATTTCCTTGTGGAAACTGAAAATTAATTTTCTGGGTCAACACTCACCAACCATTACAACAATCTGAAATTCCTTCCTGAAACTTAAATGGCACAATTGAGTAAGTAGCTCACAAGCTCTTTCTATGTCTTTAAAAGGGCTCAGTATTTTAGATATTTATTGATATTTATATATTTGTGGATAGCTATTGATATTTATATAAAGCTTGAAAATGCCATTGTGTAATTACATTTCTTTGGAATCACAGGAAACCTTTGCCTCTAAATAATAGATGATTTCTATTATTTTTTGTAAATTAACTTCAGATGTCTTTAAGCACATTCTAAATAAGGTATTCAATATTTCCTCCTATTTTGAGTAACTCTTTTGTCATCCATAATATTCATGTATTAATTAAACAGTCTATTCTCTTCTTAGTTGTTTTTATAATTCAAAGACTTTAATATTTCATGTAGTCAAACTGCATAACTATATATTTATTTGTGTATTTTATTATTTTATGGTATTGATTTAGTGCTATAATTTAGTATTAATTTTGTTACAGTACATAAGAATAAATACAGCTTTTATTTTCCTAATAGTTAACTGTAAATAGTGCTTAAAATGTCAATATTTCTCTATTGATTTTAATATCAAATGGATTACATACCTATTAATTTCTGTTTGGACTTATTTCTGTTTATTCTGCTGTTTTTTATTGATTCTATATATAGTCAGTGTGATGTTCATTTTTACAATATTGCGTCTTACCATGTAAGAGGCAGTAAAAGTTCCTATTTGTTTCAGGGAAAATTAAAAGAACTTTGTCAAGTTTTCTGCTGTTATACATAAATATTCCTACATATATTGATATTTACTTAGAACGTTTATTCTTTGCTGTTTCATGACACTACAATGAAGTATATGTTTAAAGTTGAGTAAATTATTCATTTTTTAAATATGCTTTTTAAAACAGCCACAGTAGAACTCTGGCCACAATCTTCTGGCATTGCTTTCAATTTATTATTGAGATTCTTAATGTCCATGAAGAAAATGTAGAGCCAGGCCTCTTGGAAAGTTTTCCTTGTACTCAGAAAGCAGTGTTTATGTGAAGTTAAGTATCTCTTCCGCTTGGAAATGATCTCTTTTACATCTTCAAATGATTCTGTTCATTCAGAAAGACAGTGATGTCTATTTTTAATGTCCTTTTAGTGCATTTAAATCTCAAACTTTATTTTAATTTAGCTTCTTTTGGATTTGTTATACTTATTTATATTTTAACTTTTCAACACTTTTTGTTTTGTTTTTTTTTCCCCCGTCTGACACAGCTAATGTCATCTTTCCCATCTCGTATATGAAGTCCCCTTGTCTTATGGCTTACTGAGGTTGCCACACAGGTATTGCCCTACCATACTTCATTCTCTGTAGTCAGTATTTCAAAGGTATCTCTTGGATGCTGAGCCTTGCTTTCTTCTTCCTTGTTTTGACTGTAGATCCTTTGACAGTCTTCTTGATAGTATTCCCACTCTGAGAGGGTAAAGGGTTCTCTTCACCTGCTCTTGGCAAGTACACAGAGAAGACCTGCCTTCTGTTCTCTGCTTCGTCCATCTGCTTGTGGTTAGAAATCCAATCATAGATTTTAATCTGAGGAGGTTTTGTCGTTCATAGTTTAAATTTTCTTTTCTATTTAGCGTAAATCTAGCTGCCTGTTTAGTTGGGTTTCTATTGCTGTGATAAAGATCACGACCCTGAAAGCAACTAGAGAAAGAAAAGGTTGAATTCACCTCACAGCTTCCAGTGATCACCAAGGGAAGTCAGGACAGGAAGCTGAAGGCAGAAACTGATGTACAAGTCATGAAGAAGAGCCTCTTACTGTCTCATTACCCATGGCTAGTTAAACTGCCTTCTCACAGCACCCAAAACTACCATCTCAGGGAAAGACATGCTCATAGAAAACTGGGCCCCCTGAAATCAATCATCCATCCATCAATCAAAAAAAATGTAGCATGAAATTGCTCACAAGCCAGTGTGGTGGGAGTACTTTCTCAACTGAGGCTCCCTCCTCTAAAACAACTCTATCTTGTGTCAAGTTGATGCGTAACTAGCCAATATCGGGCTTAACATTGCAATATAAAAAGGGTCACCCTGGTTGCATCAAGCCTCATTCAGTGTGTTCCAGAGTGCATCTTTCTGTATTCATGATTATACTCTCTCTGGCCTCTAAGATATATGTGTAGGTATGGACTTCTCCTTAAGAAGCTACATGTTCAGGGGGAAATTCTGTACAGAAGGCTCCTGCCCTTGTCTTAGTGCCTGTGAACTGACGAGTCAGAGCGTCCTCTATCGTCTATGTGAAGTTTTGCTTGAGGTCCAGGGGTTGAAGATGTTTCTCCCATGTGCCTTTGTCACCTCCAAAAGTCTTCTCTATTTCCAGGAGGGATATATTCTCTCAGTGCTGCCAGAATTTAACTGCCTAACTCTGACACCTGTGCCATCTTCTTATACAATATGTATCTTGTCTTTACAATTTTGTCTTCTGATTGTTTGCTTGCTTCTCATAGCTAGGGTGATAGCAACTGCTCCAGGTACTTCCAGATCTCCTAGTTTTGAGATAGAAACCTCTTGCTCTAGGTATCTTCTCACACTTTATGAAGTAAAAAAGTGTCTGCTCTGATCAAGGTCAATGCAGGTTTTCTCTTTAGACCCCTCACTCACCATTTTCTTGACAATAACAGATGTTAATAGCAGGTACTTTGAATGAGTTATTTTCCTCTGTCCCAAAGACATTAAGGATACATCCATAAGGTTAGGATCATAGTCTGAGGCTGCCCGACCACAGCAGCCAAGTGAATTAGCTAACACATCATGCATATTCATGTGAGGGAAGCAGTGAACTTTTCATCATAAATAAAGTAACCTGGTTTGTGATCTCTAGATACTTAAAATTAAAAGAAACTCATCACTGCAGAAGTTTCCAGCATAATTACAAAGAGTAAAGTATGAGTGGAATGATTCCTCAAAGACTAATATTTTCATAAAATAGTTATTATGCCATTTGGTAGATGTGCAAAATCTGTTCCCAAAATCATCAGTGCCTCCGGCTGCCCTCCATAGCCATTTCAATATTATAATTAATTACCTGCTAGATGTGTAATAACGTGCCACATTTGCTTCAAGACATGTTCTTTGTCCTAAAGAAGATTTTGTTTGGAAGGAGTAGCTGAGAGCTGTGACTGCTAACTTCTTCCCTATGGGCAATTTAAAATTACCCTAAGTCCAACCTTAATAAGAAATGTTCTGATCAGTTTCTCATATGTAAAAATAACTTAAAGTAGAGAAAGGGTCTTTCAGAATAATCACTGTGTTCAAGCCACAGAATATTCATGAAGGAGGGGAGGATTCACTGAGTCCTTCCATGATAGGGTTCTGCCTAAACATTGCCCTTACATCAACTCTGGTGTCCCTGTTGGGGGCACAACAACAATAGGGAAACATATTCTTCCACATTTATTTTGAAAATCAGATTAACCGAAAGGAAAAAAATATATAAAACAAGATTTCCAGCTCAGAAAAATATGGTGGATAGACCAAGTTGAAAACTATGTCAGCCATGTAATTGAAGACACTATGGTAGATGGGGCAGGAGGAAAAAACTGAAGTCCAGACAAGACAATTAGGAGAAATGAAGCATCCGCAGAACTATCCAAGGGGGTGAAATGGGGATACCTATCCCAGAGAGTACTTAGATTTTTCAAACATGTTCAAGTTTCCAAGGGATAGAAATTATGCCATATTGCTGAATCAGTTTTTAATCTCATCCCTAGAAGTGGCTTGTGTGGACATATGGGATAGAAATAAACAGAGCCACCACAACACAGGAAATGATTCCATGTGGTAACTTTCATCTGCCCTCCGAAATCTCTAAATGTAGCACCAGGCCAAGTATGCTGACTGAAGACAAGCAGATCCTGTGGATTTGGACATTTTTAGCTTTATGCCAATAAAAGGTGGAGGCCTTGAAAGCAACATGCTCCCCAAATGAGTTTCCTAAGGTAACTGTGTAAAACAAGCAACACAATAGCATCTCAAGGAATATTACACAAAGCCATGAGTTGTGCTGCCATCAAGCTAAGGCCAATGTTTGGTTTAGAACAATGGACTGGAGCAAACAGTATTTGATGGACATGACAGGGTCCTGTCACAAATGACTTCATGTAGTGACTTCATGGGGCTGTATCTTCATGCACTAGACTTGCAGCAAATCAAGCTAATCTCGGCACAAATAAGGTTGGCCTCATGAAGTTCCAGACCTATCAGCTATTGGCAATTGGTGGCTACTGGGAAATGCACATTTGGTGTTCTAGAGGGATGTGGTCCATGAAGGGATGCATTCTCCAGCAGGTGGCCCTATATCTATACACATATGAGCAGTGTTACGTGAAAACTCGGTGCGCTTCTCAATGGGCACATAAAGTTGAAAGTAAAAAAGGTAGAACAGGAGAGGAAATGAGAGAATATGGAGGGGTATATTTCATCAAAATAGAGAGTATGCATGTGTAAATTTCTTAAAAATTAATATTGTTGTACCTCCCTGAAATTTGTAATGATGATACTTTTAAACTTTTATTGTGAGTGTGAAGTCCATGCATCCATTTGAGCAGAGAAGAGACTACCAAAACGATGTCTGCTGTTGGCTGTTCTTGCTTTATGCCATCTGCTCTATCTTGTTCTGTTTTTTGTACAATACTGAGCAGTGCTCCATGAGTGTCTTAGTCAGTATTCTATTGCTATAAAGAGAGACCATGACCATGGAAACTCTTATAAAAAGAAGACTTTAATTGGGCTTTGATTAGTTTCAGAGGGATAGTCCATGATGATCACGGCAGAGCTGAAAGCTCTATATCTGGAAATGTAGGCTGCAAGAAGAGAAACCCACTGGGCCTGGCTTGGGCCTTTGAAACCTTAAAGCCTAGCTGTAGTGATAAACTTCCTCCAATAAGACCACACATACTCCAACAAGGCCATACTTCCTAATCCATTTCAAATAATGCCACTTCTTGATGACTAAGCATTCAAATATATGGGCCTATCGGGGCCGTTCTTATTTAAACTACCAGAATGAGTAAAGCATTAGAGAGTTTGTCTTAGTGTAGCTTTACACACAAGGACTGTTTATGATTAGCACCCAAGGAAGAGCATTTAAGATGCTCTAGCAATGCCAGATGATTTCTATGCCACTGTATAAAAAGTCAAAATGGTGGCAGTAGATGTGAGGAAGTGGTGGCAGAAAGGTAACTTGGCCAGTAGAATCATTTGTAATGGCAAACAAAAGGGAAAAGGAGGATGAAGAAAAGTAGCTAACTTTCTGATTATGTATAAAATCTTTGCTATCTAGATTCATAACAACAGTAGCTAATATCAAAGAGAGGCCATTTTCAGTGGATCTAATCATTATGCCCTTAATTGGGTCCTCCTAAACTAGAGTGATTGGTCTTTAAATATAGAAGCAATGGCTTTTCATGTTTCCAATCCCCTGTGTCGTAGTTATCATTCTATTGCTGTGAAGAGACTCCATGACAAATGCAACTCACAAAAGAAAACATTTAATTTGACCTTGCTTACAGGTTCAGAAGGTGAATCCATAACCATCATGGCTGGAAGCATTGCAACAGTCAGGTAAGCATGGTACTGAAACAGTAGCTGGGAGCTTATTTCTTATTTGCAATTAGAGGCGAGAGAGAGAAAGAGAGAGAGAGAGAGAGAGAGAGAGAGAGAGAGAGAAGAGAGAGAGAGAGAGAGAACAGAGAGAAGAGAGCAAAACAGAGAGAGACAGAGAGAGAGAGACAGAGCAGAGAGACAGAGAGAGAGAGACAGAGACATAAAACTCCTGAGCCTGATGTGGGCTTATGAAAACACAAATCCCACCCATATGGGCACACATTTCCCAAGAAGGCCACACCTGCTAATCCTTCTCAAACAGTCCCAGCAACTGGCCATCACATATTTAAATGAGTGTATGGTAGCCATTTACATTCACACCACCACACCCTGCATGTACCTTATTACTTTGATATAAATATAGCTAAAGGGTTTATGATGGGCCTAGATTTCTTCAAAGCATATATTGCTTTAAGCCAATTAAATAAGTTTTAAGACTTTAATATGGTCTTTAATAACATATTGTTAGCTTTCCAAAGCATCAACTTACTAAATATTAATCATCAAATGGAATGAGAATTTGGCCTTGCTTTCAGGAGCTTGACTTCTGGTTTTGGTTTCATCTTCCTATAACCTTTAGTAATAAAGAGCTGGTAATGGCTTGATGATTTGCAACTCCAGACCCAATGTGATTAGATTTCCTGATTAAAGAACTAATGTCAACTATGCAGTATGGTGCATAGTAATACATATTTTAGTGGTCTTTAAAGGAAGGTTTACTTCTTGGGTTTGAAATGAAAAATGTAATTTTCAGTACTCATTTACTATAAATGAACAGAAATTGAGTGGAAGAAAACAAAAGCCTATTTTCCTCATTAATGTTATTTCCATGCATATAATAATTACTTATTAATATTGATTTGAGAAACTGTAATTTGATTTCACACCAAATCAATGGATAACAATATCTGTATCAGGATTCTTGAGAAATATCACAATTACTGCATCAGAGAACCCTGTCTTTCCACTGTTGTTTATGCTTTTAGGCCTCTGTGCCTCACTGAACCGTTTAGCCTGTTTGGAATTCATACGACATTTTGCATGGAACAAAGTGTGAAATGCCGCTTCCCGGCCTGCTACCTTATAAATTATTCAGCCCTGCTGTTTATCAGGCAGCTTCTGCTGATAGATAAGAAGTCACCTCTCATTTGTTGCACACATCACAGAAGCCTCAACAATCAAATGTGCTGTGTGGCCAGCTAACAGAGCAAGGGCAATGTCCAAGCAAGAGCCAATTGGGTTATGATGCCTCCACCTTGAAACAAATCACACCAGTTTCACTTGGAATAAAATAGCAATACTTCACTTGCCAGCATCGAGAGTTGAGAGCACAATGCCTACTCTCAAAAAAGCACACAGCATAAACTTTCCTTTCTTGTTGAGTAGCTGTGTTAAGTCAGTAAGCAAACAGGAGCCCTCGCTATCTCTGCATAGCACCTTAGAAACTGCCACAACTGTAACTGTCAAGAATGTCACTGATTTGTTTCTAATTTTAAAACAAAGTAACAGCATTTCTGCCTTGCTGTCAGTATTTGTCCTATAATTTGGGGTGTCTCCCTTATGGTATGGTGGTGTTTTAATATGGGCATTACCTGATTGAAATATTCCATGTTAGAGCAACCATAAGGCAACAAATCTACCAATAAAATTATAAAAGCATCTGAAGGCACTTCCCAGTTTACTGGATAACAATTTGGATTAGATAGGCAGGACTACATTATTATTTCTGGACTAGGTGTCACTAACCATTTATTTCTTTGGCTTATAATTTTAGGTCACAGTCTATTGTGGAGAGACATAAAGACCTAAATTCCAGGTAGAAATTTGAATGCATTCCTGCTTGCTATTCCATATGCCGTCACATGTGACAAGGAAAGTCATGTCATAGCAAGTGAAGAGCAGCAGGCACCACGGAGGATCTGCTTGCTGGTTGGCAGACAGACTTATGCTCAGGTAGCTTTCTTGCATGGATGCAGGAGCACTTGCTTATGGAATGATGTCTACCGCAGTGGTGGGCCCCTGTTACATCCATTAATAACTCAAACAGTCCCTGAAGACATGCTAATAAGTAATCTGATCTAAGCAAATCCTTAAATGAGAGCGTCTTCCCAGATAATTCTAAGTTGTGTCATGTTGACAGTAAAAGTTAACTGGAACATGTACCATGTTGTGAATAATTGATGAACTGTTGACAGCAATCCTTTATTTACACTCCCTGGGCCATATCCTCTCCCCATGCAAGAATTCAATGTTCTTTCACTGAGGGTAGAGCCTCCTGCCATAGTTCAATTCTGTACCATGAAGATGCTAAACCAGCAAGAAGACAGAAGATGTAAATGCTTGAAATCGCTGTACTTAGGGTTTCTTCTTTCTAACAAACACCAGGACCCTGGGAAAACTAGCCTATAGCAGATAAGAGACTCAAAGATGAGACTCATTGACAAAACGCTGCACAGACACACAATCCGCAGCTAACCTCAGACATCTAAGTAAGCAAAGCCAACAGCCAGGAAGCAGGGAAAGGCCCTTCAGCCTGGGTAGGATGAATCCTGTTGCTGCATGAGAACTATTTGTTTTGTTGTATATCACTAAGTGTTTTGTAGTATATTTCAAGGCAAAAGGTAATTGATAATAATATACTGTTAAAATAATGCTATTTATGGATTCATAATACATAAGAAAATATTGAAAATATGGATAGCAACGAGATAAGTATTATTGTATTCATACCTTTGTTTAGTTTAAAGAGTATCTTGAGGAACAAAAAAGAAGATAAAATAGAATTAGTTTTATTTGCCATTCTTATAAGATACTATACTTAAATTAAAAAATGACTGAGAAAATTATTCTACTATTTAAAGGTACATAGCCTCACACTTAAATTACTATATACTATATTAGACATCACCAGACCAACTTAGAAAAATGGAGAACTAACTTCAGTGTGTGAGAACTTCCTTAGGGAACACAAGACATTTAGATGAAAGTGAGTCTTCCAATCATTCTATTTCCCCTTATAACTTGAATGTGAATTGTAGTTTCAGGGTCTCTGACCATCCTAGCTTACTTAGCATTCCTTAGTGTCATGAGCAAGATGGTAGATAAACATAACTAGTAAACAATGCTGTACTTTATCATGCTGAGCATCATCACACAAGTTGTCACTCTAAATTTTTACCTATGGTCCTAAGCCTAGGTCCCCAAGGCTGCTCACGTGTGCAACATATTAGCTGAAGTCTAAGGTCCAGTCTCTAATAAAAGTCTCTGATTCAATGGTCAGGATACTGGGGAAGACTCTCCAGTCTCAGGGCAGGTCAAGATAATATCTACCCTGACATGCAGAGCATTGTTCTTGGTCTCTGCTTGTATACTATCCACAGTCTGGTGGGTGTGGTAGGGTTCTAACACTATGTCTCATTATCTTGAGTGATATTGATGTCATTGGGTTCTTGTTACCACATGCAGCCTTGGGGTTCCTGTCTAAGTTATTTTACAAGTCTAAAAGGCATTTTTTTTTTACTATGTTCATGACACTTAGACTAAGAGATATAGGATGTATTCCTAAGGGAATTTCCCAAGAAACAAAGATGAGTTCTAAGAAACTGAGCCTGCCTTCCTCAGAGGACATGACCAAACAAATCCGAGTACCTAAGCTAATGCTGAAACTACTACATTCACCTCAAGCAGCTTTATTGTTGTCACGACACAAAAAACATGGGCTGGTGAGATGGCCCAGGGAGTAATGTGCTTGCCACCAGTCCTAATGATACGAGTTCTATCCCGGGGCGCCACATGGGAGAGGAGGGCAACCGAGTCCTGCAGGTTTTCTCCTGGTTTCTGCGGCCATGCCATAGCACGCACACGCATGCACACAGTAAAGAAACACAGAGTTAAAACTTTTAAGAGAAAAAAAAGACTTCATCTACATCAATTATTTTCCTTGATGCGGTGACAAAAACACCTTCTGCAAGCACAGTAGATACGGAGAGTTGATTGGCTCACCGGTGTGCGGAGATACGGTCCGCCAGGGTAAGAAAAGTATGGCAGAACATGTATAAGGTACTCTCATTGCATCTGCAGTCAGATGCAGGTGCTGGATGCTGGTGTCCTCCTCACATTCTCCTTTTCCCCTCTTTATAAAGTCCCAGATCTCAGCCTATAATCAGCGTGGCATTTCTCTCCTCAGTGGATCATGCCTGGAGGTGTATCTCCTAGAATATTCTGAATTCAACCAAGTAAATAATGAAGGTCAGTCATCATACCTTCTGATTATTATAATTATAACCCAGAATGTGAGAGGCATTCCAGAAGCTGCAGACAGGGTGCTTGCTAATTGTCCTTCACTGGAAGAGAAATTAAAGCAAATTGCAGATAATACACAAGGAAACGTCCCATGTTCCTCCTCTCTGATCGTTGTATGTAGCACCAACACTTGGTCCTCTACAGGGGAAAAGCTCTGCTAGATAGTTATTGTCTGAAGTGTCTTCATGCAGGGGAGGGGCCTGTTTACATACCTGTACGGCATCTGCCTCTTGGCACTTTGTCTCAGAGTTAATAACATGCATATCAAAACCAAATATTTTAACTGTGTATTGCTTAGGTACAAACTCAATTGTATAAGAAGTGGAAGTGAATGATTCTATTAGAGTCAGCTACACAAACAAAATTATAGCTAATGAGGAAGTTAGAGGTGTCATGCTGAGGTTTTGAAAGAAGCAAGCAAAGTGGAGCCAGAAATCCATTTGTGAGGCCTAGTAGGAAACTGCTCAGACAGTGTTGGGACTGAGTGCTTCAGAGCTCCTGTCTGTGGTAAGAAAAATCTGCTTTAAGGTCTGCATTATAACCACTTCTCTAGCCAAACATCACAGAACTTTTAAAATTATTTTAAAAGGGAAAGCAGAAATATGAGTATGGGTAGAAAAGGAAAAAATAAAAAATAAACAGGGTGATAAAATAGATGATTAATGATGACTAAATGTAAAATTTAAAATCAACAGCAAATTTCATACTATAAAGAGCTCAATACAAGCCATTAAAAACTCCAATAATATCAGCAAGTCAAACTTAAAAAAAATTAATAAAAATTGACTTGTGATAATTTTGCATGAAGCTAAGTATTTTCTACAAATATATTAGAAAGAAGAATTTTAAAAGAAGGTAAGATTAGAGAAATGAGAAACCTAAAACTCAAAGAATAAAGTAAGACTAATGGAAAATAACTGTGAAGGAAAGAGTCTGTAAGAAAGAGATACAAAAATATAAAGGTGTATTAAGAAATTAAGACAGAATAGAATTTTAAAGGCAGGTGAAGATGGTCAGTCACATATGAAAGGAAGGGGGTGGGAAGTTTGGTAGCACCCCTGCAGGCTGAACAGTGGGACTCCTGCAATGCTTTTCACAGTCCATCCCCTTCCTCTGCCAGGAGCAGACATACAGGGATAACTTCCACAGGCCCAGGTTTGAGGCCATTGTCCGGTGGTCTTGGTGCCTTGCTGTCTTCACTCTAGTTTGCTTAGTCCTTTAGTAGCTAGCATGTTTCTCACCTGGATGAGGGGTATATTTCATAGTTAGGGTTTTAAAGAAATACATTTATCAAACACAGACACTATTGTGGATGCCAAGAAGTGCTTGCTGACAGGAGCCTGATATAGCTGTCTCCTGAGAGATTCTTCCAGAGCCTGACAAATACTGAGGCAGATGCTTGCAGCCAACCATTGGACTGAGCACAGGGTCCCCAGTGGAGGAGTTAGGGAAGGACTGAAGGATCCGAAGGGTTTGCAACCCCATAAGAACAATATCAACCAACCAGACCCCCCAGAGCTCCCAGGGACTAAACCACCAACCAAAAAATTCACATGGAGGGACCTATGACTCCAGTCACATATGTAGCAAAGGATGGCCTTGTTGATAATCAATGGGAGAGGCCCTTGGTCCTATGAAAGCTTGATGCTCCAGTGTAGGGAAATGTCAGGAAGAGGAGGAAGGAGTGGGTAGGTGAATGGAGGAGAACCCTCATAAAAGCAGGGAGAGGGTATGGGATAGATTTCCAGAGGGGAAACCTGGGAAAAAGGGTAATATTTGAAACATAGATAAAGAAAATATCCAATAAAAGAAAAGAAAAAAATAAAATAAAATTGAAAGTAATTTTTAAAAAGTAAAAAAAAAAACAAAAAAACACTGCTCAAACTCTTTAAGTGTGATGTTTTCATAATTCTTTTCAAATGGTCAAAAAATAAAACTCAAATAAGTCTGTTAAATAAAAGCCATTTAAGTTTAACAAACCATCACTGGTTTTCATTTGCAATATATAAGTTAAGGAGTCCTGATGTTGCTATCTTCATAGCATTTTCTCTTTCAATAAATTTTCTCCTTTGTTTAATAATTTTCTTCTTGTTAATTCAAATTGATAATCTTGTCTTATATCCCAAAGCTATACCTTGATGCTTGAGGACTGAACCTTGTATTTTAAAAAGATATTCTTCCAGTCTGGCCAGGTACTTAAATACCTCAGTCTTTGCTCATTTTAAAATGGATTTGATTTAGAGGAAATGAGGAAGAAGCTTCACTGGAACCTATCTGAAGAGATGATGTGATTTAATTTTGCTGCATTAGTAGTCTGTGATGGCTTTAGTGTATTTGTGGAGTACACATACCTATGATCCAAGTGTATCGCCAAAAGCCAGTTTAACAGCTAAATTTGAGTGTCATAAAAAAATAATAATAATAATAACTATTTGGAGCAGAAAAAAATGAAGCAACTCCAAACTTTTCAGTAAACCAAACCTGTTCTACTTTTATAGATGATCATATTAGATTCATTTATTTCTGGTATTATTCTAAATGCTTAAACAGACATGCACATATATCTTTTATCTTGAGACTACTTTCTATATCTTGAAAGAAGATTTTTAGTTAGCTCAGAATGACAAGAGTAATAGGACTCTCTAATTCAAAGACACAAATAGTTAAAATTGCAGGACCACGAGACTGCTAGCTTTGGGTCTCAGTGATTAGCTACAAAAATATAAGGCCAAAGAAACAATAGACTACTGAGCATTCCGGAAGCCCAGCCCATGATGTTTCAAAGCCAAGAAGACCAGGAACAAAGGGCTGTTCCTGTGAGGTTAGTCTGTCCCACACTACCCTGGACCTGCTTAAGCAAATTTGAAATAGCCAATCATATACAACCATGGAAAAGCCCCACCCCCACCGCCACCCCCATCCCTGCCTCCCCAATCCCTTCGTATAAAAATCCTATGCTTTGGGGGTCAGGGTCGACTCCTCTATCTCCTGCGTGAGATATGAGCCAACCCAGAGCTCTGCCTGCCTCATGTGATTACATCAAGATGGTCTCTTGTGTGTTCTTGGGTGCGCACCCCCGGGACTTGAGTGAGGGACTCCTTTGGGGGGACCTTTCAATCTCTGCAATGAAAAATTGAAACAAAAATTATTTTTGACCTTTTCAAAATAAATATTGACTTTTTAGTTTAAAAGCAATTCATGATAATTGTAGAAAAGAAGAAAAACTTAAAGTGAGTCTAAGTCATTGTATGTCATACTTTCCAACTAATTATTAATATATATACATATATATATTTAATATCAAGTTACCTTTGGACTTATAATTCTTCTACTTCTGCTTCCTTAGTGCTGGGATCAGACCTGTGTCACTGTGTATAGATGCAGTTTTTACAGACACATTATATATATATGAAAACATGCCTGTAATAATAGAATAACCTTATGCTCCACATTTTAAATATTTATTTTTGGTTACATGTACCTGTGTGTGCCGCGCAGTGGTGGCGCATGCCTTTAATCCCACCACTGGGGAAACAGAGGCAAGCAGATTTCTGAGTTCGAGGCCAGCCTGGTCTAAACAGTGATTTCCAGGACAGCCAGAGCTATAAAAAGAAACCTTGTCTTGAAAAACAAACAAACAAACAAACAAACAAAAAACAAAAACAAAAAAACCCAAACACACATGTGCATGTATGTTTAGATAGTGCTGTGTGCTCATGAGTATAGTGCCCATAGCAACCAGAGTGTCAGGTCCCTGGAACCCATGTTACAGGAGGCTGTGAGTCACCTGACTTGGATGCTGGAAACTACACTGAGGTCTTCTATAAAAGTACAACATCTTCTTAACCTCTGAGCCATCTCTTTCTTCTCCATGTTCTTTTTTAGTAATATTTTCCACTTACTATATCAAGGAGATTATATTTTGATTGCATAAACTGTAAATTATAAATCCTAACTCAATAAACAAATCGGTGAACTTAAAATCATTTTATATTTTCTGTTTTATGAATAACTTTGTGATTATCCTTAAACATATTTTGTTCGATTGATTTTTCAGGATCATTGCTGGAGTGTAGAATTTCTATTGCATGAAGTATGGGTGTTTTCATACTTAGTGAGTCTTAGTTTTGAACCAACTGATAAAAACGTTTAAAACTTCGTTGGAGTAGTGTGGCTATAGTTGACTCTGTGCTGTAAGAATCATCTGCTTCCTTCCATGCTTAGCATATATCAATTCACTGTTACGAACTAGATGTTAATATAGCTACACTGTGATGCACCATATGCTTAGGTGCAATTAGAAAAATGAGCCTTCCTTTTGGCACATTTGCATAAAGAATCGAAACTAATAAATAAACAAATAACACCAGATGAGAGTGTGATACATCCTAAATGTTAATGCCTTTGAGGAAAAAGTAAAGTAAACAAGGGAGCCTTCAATCTACCTGTGCACAGGTAAATAGTAAAATAGTAGATAAAACTGCAGCAGTGCCAGAGTATGTTAAAAAGGATGCAACAGTAAGTATAATTCAACATGCAATCAGGAAAGAAAGACACTCCCTGTGTAGCAAGAGACGATCCTCAAGAGATGGTCACTAATGAATAATTTTCAAAAATAAGATAAAATCATGACTCTCAGACTGCTAAAAAATTAATACATGTAAAGATTGTTTTTAATCCAATTAATGAAGGAAGCTATAAAATTCTTATATCCACTCATAAAATCAGCTCCAGCATAAAATCATGGCACAGAGAAACATGAAAATGGACTTGCAAATTGAGGTGAGCCTAGTTTTTAATAAAGAAAAAGACCATGGAATCACCAGACAGATTTTGTAATATATCTGTCTGTAAAATATCACAAGAATTATTGTGCTAGCCATCATTTATCTGCAATTTATCCTACTGTGACCTAGACCAAAGGCAATGAGAAAGCCATAGTCTCCAGAGAACTAAAATCAGACATTCTATACATCTATACACAAAGCATGCTTAGTTTTACACTGAAGCACAGAATTCTCTATACACTTCTCAGTGTAAGCTGAAACTCTTGTTTTCTCACATTGGGTTTCCAAAAGCAGTATTTATTATGAAGATAGTACTGATATGAGTCTATTTACAGTCTTTACAATGCCAAGTACCTTAAGTGAATTTATTAATCAACAAAAGAGGCAAGCATTATATGAGTGTCCTTAAGCTGAAATCCTGAAATGCTCCAAAACATGAAAATGTTTACCACAACACTAATAGGAACTACCCATGTAAAAGCCTAGTATGATGGGTCAAAATGTAAGCACAATTAAACATTGCGTAATACCTTCAAGCTATGTGTATAGAGTAATATCAAAACAAAGAAAAACCTACATTTAGATTTGAATCCTATCCCAAGACATTTCATATATATTCCAAATTATAGAAAGAGACAAATAAATCTGAAATCCCAAGCATCTTGGGTAAGCTATCACCAACCAGTTTGTTATAGCAATATGATAAATTATAATATTAACAAATTGTCACTTATAAACATTTGAAACATTTTGAAAGGCTCTGGTCTCACCAGAGACTCTTAAAGGCTGGAATGATAATGGGATGGGTGTCAGGAAATCCTTTCTCAAAATCAGTCAAATTGTTGGGAACATATTCCTTTAAAATCAATATGAAAGCAAATGTGTCTCTCCAAAACCAGCTCCTTTGGCTACTTGCAATAATTCCTCTTTAAACTTTGCTTTGTGTTTAAATCATACTTTACCATTGATCTCTGATTATTCTCTAAAATCAAGCTGTTCTGATCCTAAGAAAACAAATGTTAGGGGCCTTTAAGAGTGAAAATCATTTTTTTCCTCCCAAAATAAGAGTGACTTGACATTCCTAAAGTCCCCTGTATGAATCTTGTTGAGTCAGGCTTCTCCATAGTTCCTGTGTCTCCTGGTTTTTTGTTTGTTCGTTCGTTTGTTTGTTTGTTTGTTTTTGTCATTTACTTACAAGTCTAAAAGCTACCAAATATAATATTTTTCTGCCTTTCCTTCCTCTTGGGGCAATGGATAATGTATTGGAGGACACTGATGTGAACTGGCCAGATCTCAGACATCCAGCATTCAGATTAATGCATTGGACCCTTTCTGGGCTCTGAACCCTCAGACTTGATAAGAATGGTTTCTTTATGTATAGGCCTTTTGAATCTCAAAATAATTTTCACATTGATTTTAAAGTACTTTAAAATGAGGTGTCAAATTCTGAGTTACACAGTAAATACAAAAACAGGTACAGAAGTGTCACTTCATTAGAAGGTAAAGTAAAATTATTGTTATAATTTAAACATATTATTTCATGAAAAATTATATTACCTCGAGTCTTCTCACACGTCTAACTCTAGCATTCACATGTATGCTCCCCCCTCTCAATGTGTGTGTGTGTATTTGTGTGTGTGTGTGAGTGTGTGTTTATGTCTCCAGAACAGATCAACATCTGAATGAACTTGTAACACTATAAAAATGGCTTCATTGTCTTCGAAAATTTAAAGCAGTTCATTTATAAAATAGACCAAGGCACATTCCTGGAAACATATATCTCAATTGAAATGACCAAAAGCAGGAAGGTTACTTCTGGTGAAGTTAATAACCTCTGTTTGATGAGATATTGAGGTGTGATGGCAAAGCCAGGCAGTGTGGGGCAACAGACACAAGTGTGGAAGACAGGCAGGCTCATCTGGACTCCAGCCTTACTGTTCACCAGCCTTCCAATACTTTCAAAAAGTTTGCCCCTGGGTAAAATTGCAAAGAAGCAGGGCTACTTCATGTTGCATTGTAATAGTGGCTAACAACATATGTATGAGCATTTAGTAAATTTCAGCAGTCGTTATTTCTCTGACTTCTCTCTAGTAAACAGGGCATATAAACATCAAGTCCTGAGCAGACTTTGTGAATGGTCTCTCAGGTTTTCATGTTCAGTATACTGGGGGTCAGACAAGAAAATGGAGTTTATTATAACCAGGGTAGATATTAAACACACCAAATATCTGGCTTTTGTTGACCTTCTTGCTGTCACAAACCCCTCCTTTTCCTCATCCCATTGGGAAACTGTAAGTACCCTTTACCCTGAGATGTATATTCAAAGTGAAAGAGAAAAAAAAAAAAAAACAATAACCAGGATTTCTGTCTGATGCAAAGAAAAGAGTGTGGGCTTTGGAGCTAGGGAGGCCTGGTTTCAAATTCTAACTCCTTTCCTGTCTTTGTGATCACTATGAGGTTTTGTTCTTTTATCCCATACATAAAGAACATTTTGCTTTCTTTTAAACATGGCTGTTAAGGTTAAATCGTATATGCCTGCAGGAAGCACACTAGGCTCAGAGTCTTTGTTAATATTCGTTCTCTTCCTGGCAGCCTCTGCCTATTGTTTTCTAAGTGCTGCCAACAATTACTGAGAAAACAGGCCTGCTCCAAAGAAATCAGACTGTCTAGAAATGATGAGGCCAAGGAGGGACCTCAGGCTGGATGAAGAGAAGCAGCCTGGTGCTTTTTTGTCCTGAAGAATTAACCCTCCCTGAAGAGATCAGCCCTTTGTACTCTGCTGTTGGAAGTAATCTTGTTCCCCAGCCTGATGAGAGGAGCTTTGTTTTTCCTGGGGACTTTAGCCACTAGGCACTCCAGACTTAAAGCCGGGCCATAAAAGTTCGGACTTCCAAAGAAACTGATGAGAGCTGGAGTCAAAGTTCAGTCACATAGCAGGTATGTGATTGACCAAGACAAATTTCTGCACAGCAAAGGCTTACCTGATTGGCAACATTTTCTGTTTACCGTCATATACTAGGGTCATGATGGTCGAATGCAAGCCCTGACACCACATAGAGGAGAAACTAAACTCAGACCCCTTCTGGCTTTTTATGTACATCTTTTCTAGCTGACAGCCATCTCCTTCCTTGTAATAACAGCCTATAATCATGAGCATAGAGGCTATGAGAGATGGCTATCTAACCTGGGTATTTGGGGATGCCTTCAACTTACATTTGATGTCAGAGCCAAGATCTGTCTTATTGGGGCTGCTCCCTCTAGCAATTTAGTTGGCCCATATTCCTCCCACTTCAGAAAACATAGAAAGGGTCAATAAAGAAGATGTTCTCAGATGGGGTAGAAGAGACTATTAAGTATGAATAATTTTTTTTCTTATGAAAGGCAGCATTATGTGAGGAGGAGAAATGGACAGTATATAATGAAGGGATATTTTAGAGCAGTCTCTTAGACTTCACCCATAAGAACTTATTGAAAAGCTTCTTAGGTGAATGCTAGGACCACATCCCTGGGCCTTCAGTTCAGTAAGTTTAAGAGTTGGAGTTCCAGAGATGTAATTTTTAAAGGATGCCTTTGTGCAGCCCTGCAGTGCAGCCACAGTCAGGAAGGATTAATGTTTCCAACATGGATGGAAGACATCGAATGGTAAGCTGAAGAGAACAGGCATATTTTATGTTCTGTTCAAATGAGACTTTGTTGCACTGTTTTTCTTTGTACTTCTTCAGCTGGTTGGGCGTTCTACATTCTGGCAAAGCATGGCTGGTGTCATTCTATTAGTCAGGATTGTTGACATGAGTTTTGTAATCCACAGAACACAGATTGAACTGTCTCCAGATTTCCTTAGTGTTTGCAGAGAATTCTCTGGTAAAACATGGGTGGGATCAAGACTGTCAGGGAGCATTAGCAGTCTTAGCAAAAGTACCATTCGCATTGCATTTGATGTTTTTCTGCTTCTTTTGTTTCTTTGACAGCTCTGATGACTAAAAGAGAAGCAAAATATCTGCTCTGTCTGGAGCTATCTGTTCCAAATAAATACTTCAGGATCTTGGCAATATAATGATCCATATTTTTTTTGACATATCCCCAGAGACATTTCCTTGGGACTAGGGTAGACATGGACCCTGCTTCCTTATCAGTGTATCTCAGGTTTGTGAGTCTTGATATCCATGACCTGGACTTGGGCACAATAATAAATGCAGTAGCTGTGGGACACACCAGATGTGGAAAATAATGTTTGTACCATGGCTTCCTCCATGCTTCAGATGAAAAGCTGAATAATAGTTTCTAAACCCTTACCCCATAGTCTGTTTTCTATGCTCTCTCTCTAAGTGAAACTGACTTGTTTACTTAAAAAGCCTTTATGATTTTCAAGGCTATAAAAAGCAATTCCATGCCCTATGCCGTGGACCACATTGAGAAACAAAAGGTATTTTGTTTCAGCTATTTAAGCAGTGTCTTTCACAACAAAAATTTTAGCACTATTATCATTCTTCACTGGCAAGGTGATCTGAAACACAATTTAGTTGCTTTGAATTAAAGGCAAAGGTATTCTTGTACACAGAAGCAAAAACTATTATTATCAGTGGGTAATTAATTTTCCATTTTAGTGGGATATCATCTATGAACTTTCCTAGTAACTATGTATCAAAAAGTCATTTCTGTCCAATGTCTCAGACTCTCCCAACATTCTAACATCTATTTCAAAATTGAACACTGCATTTCATAGCATATATACATTAAACTTTTTAAAAGATTTATTAACCCATATTGTATATACTTTGGATGATTCTGAATATATTGTAAAATAGACAGAGGTAAGCCTTCTAGAGTTTATATTGCATAAGGCACCAAAAGAAGCTCAGACCCCACTCAAGACCCAAGGACCGGTACTCGCCCCAAATGACCACAGAAGTCAGCATTTGATGCAATCAAAGCAAGAGGCGTTTCCTAGGAACCAGCTAGCCGGGACTGTGTCCGGTACCTCCGCGAGAGGGAAGGAGAGAGAGAGCCCTGAATATCAAAATACACAGGTTTATAAAGACAAAAGCCACAGGCTAGGAGAGGGGCTGGGGAATAGGGACTTCCTAGGCAGGAACGCTCTTGATTGTAATCCTTAATACAAGAGTATGTTCTATGTGCTTGTCTACTGGCCCTGTTTCTCCTGCTCTCTCTTCCCCCAACACAAATTATGTTGCAAATTACGATAAAGATTATGGTTACCGTATCATTCTAGGTATCCCCTACAGACTTAGGTTTAGAATGCTTGGTCTCCAAGCTAAGAACTATTTAGCAGACGGATGCTGCCCTCTGAAAGCGAGTCAGTGATCGCAGGCTTCTGCTTCCTATCTCACGACATGAAGACTCCCTCCTGCTATATGTATGCCTACTGGCCAGGATCAACTGAAATTTCTAAAACCACGAGACAGAATAAATGCTTCCTCTTTTAAGTTGTGTCTACCAAGCATCTTATCCAAATGATAAGAAAAATGAATATCAACTTTCAGATGGAGAGATTATCCTTAATTACCAAGTATGCCCATTTTACAAGTCACTTCAAAGCCCAAAACTTTTCACAGCTTGGGTCAGAGGAATATGTGACAGTGTTAGGGACTCTAAAGAGGAGCTAAAGATCGACATTCTTCTCGGGGCTTAAAAGAACAAGAAGACATTTGTCCCCTGAAAGCCTCCAAAAATCAGTACAACCCAGTGGACATCTTATGTAGAGATATAAAATTATCAACCCTCAAACCTGAAAGGTAATCACTTTTGTTGTAGCTATTGTTGTTGTTGTTTTAAACCATGAAGTCTGTGGTGAATTATTTAGGCAGCATTGGAACTAATACACATTTAAATCAGAAATCTGTTTGGAATTCCTGAGGAATTTGTGAACTTAGACTATAACTGTAATGTTCATGAAAAATTGATTCAGGATCAAGAAGGAAGAGTGAAGAGGGCAAGTCTTCCAGTACTAATACATTATTAACTAAAAAAACTATGTCATACACACCAGTACCAAGAGAACAGGGGCCTCTGAGTGTAAGCATCTTCTTGGATTGGAACATGATAGCTGACAAAGTTGTTACACAAATCCTCCAGGAATGTGTGAGCTGTTTAAAAGGAGGTATTTGAAAAACTAACTGAAGCAGGAAGCTTTGGCTTGTTTGGAAAGTCAGTTATATCAAATAATGTTTTGCTGGGGCACACAGGTGAAAGGATGTTTTGCTAAAGCAGACATGTAAAAGGACTTGTGATGAAGGAATATAAATATGTCCCCACAGACAGTGGGATCTCGAGCATGGGTTTGCTTTGCTCTTCCTCGCTATTCTTCGCTAATCACACGCACCTATTGGTTCACCTTACATTCCTTTGCTGAGCTCTGTTTGAGGTGACACAAGAGAGAACCTTGCCAAAAAAAAACTCATGAGGTTCCTGCAGCTTCCTGCCACTTCCTCGGCCTTGGGCAGGTCGGCAGGCCTTGGGCAGGTCGGCAGGCCTTGGGCAGGTCGGCAGGCCTTGGGCAGGTCGGCAGGCCTTGGGCAGGTCGGCAGGCCTTGGGGTTTCTTCAGGATTAAACTGCAGCTGCTCATTCATGTGTGATATCTCCTGCAGAGAGAACTGAACTGCAGTTTCTGATTCCTATTTGGTGTTTTCAACAGGACTGAACTGTTGACAGACTGCCAATGAAGATTGGACTTGCCTCCAAAGAACTATGTCGAAACAGGTCTATTTCCCCATGTTCTACTAACTTTCTGCTACCTCTGGTGGATGGTGGGCTAAAGGGGACTTTGAACGTTTATTAAAGTAGGTTAGAAAAAAATATTATGCCTATACAAACCTATTTTAAATACATGAAACTTAATGTTTACAAAAAAGAGTTAAAAACTAAATATGTAATAAAGCTATTATAGTTTTAAAAACAAGATTTATATGACCTAGTATATATACTCACATTTGTAAAGAAAAAAAATTCAAACTTAAAAATTTAAAGGCATATACATGTTGGATGAAATATTTTTAAAAAGACAATTCATGCTATCCCTGGTAAGGTACCAAGCAGACAGACCGACCTGTTCTCAATCTGGCAGTTCTCAACCAGACAGACTCTCTGACTCAACTCCAAAATTTCTCCAGCCAGCTCACTAAGTTCCCATGGCAGGCTGTTGCTGCGCATGCCCTATGCTTCCAAATTCCCCTGGCTGGTTGGGATGCCCTGCCGCCCTATCTTTCTCTGGAACCCCATTGAGCCTCTGTGTGAAGGAAAACATCACACAATCTTAATTTAGAATCAACAGGTAACACAATCGCTGGGTGCAGAACTAGCATCCTAATTTTGTAAACTATTTTAAGTTATAAATCCACGGATAGCAGACCCCGGCTGTTCTGCCACCAAAACCTGGGGCCTCTCACTACCTACATCGTATCTTCCATGCTCTCTTCCGCCCAAAAGAAAGTATCTTTCTTCTGCCTCCCCTCTTCCTCGCTCAGACCTGGAAATCCCGCCTACTCACCCAGTGACTGGTTCCTTGAAATCTTTATTCATTAGGGGAAGGTTCTGCTAGGTATACATGATAAAAATTGGTTGTGTCAAGTTAAAATTTTATTAAAATGCATCATAGGAAAAATGAATGATAAAATGGAGAAGACATTTGAATATCTTTGGACATCATAAACAGTACTTATAAGACTCAGTGTGACCCTTTTTAATTCATGAAAATATAGACGCAATCGTGATAAATAAAAATGCAAAGAGATGAGTGAAAAGACTCATTTGCCAAGACCTACTAGAAACAATGCTCATACAAGCTACAGCCAGAAGGCAGCCCTTTGCACTTGATGGATTCCCAAAACCTACAAATCTGGAAGATAGATGAATTATCAGCATACAGAGTCCACAAGCACGGCCAGTGGGACTGTGTGACACTGCAGCTTCTGTGAAAACCATCTGTATATTCAATACAAGCCTGCAGTGTGACCAGGCACTCTGTTGCCAGATCTATAATGCAAGGGTATTTGTCTCAAAGATTCTTAAAGGCACACGTGTAAAAGTATTTTTGTAACATTATTAGAACTGTAGAGTTAGAGACAAGATAGCAAGAGTCTGTTGCTAGAATAACAGATAAATAAATATGAATGGAAGACCAGGACGGGTACTACAAAGCTAGAGGGAACAACACACTATGTTTGCTTTCAGCCATACAGATGTATCTCAGAAAAGATGTAAGAAGAAGAAAAAAATGGATAAGCAATTCAAAAGCAATTATGTACACTGAAACTACATGCACGCAGAAATAACATACTCTTTTCAAAAGCTTACATAAATAAAAAGATACTATAATAGGTTATTGCATTAAAGGGGCGAGATAACAAAAGGAGTGGTGGTAAAGTCAATTTGTAATTACAGTATTAGAGAATGAAGAAATGAGCTTTTGCTGGCTGAATAAAGATAATGTACCACAAACTCATTATGTACATTTGAGCCCAAAAATAACAACAGAAATTTTGAATAGAAAACAAAAGATCTAATGGTCTCTTTTCTCCAAATTTCAGCTCAAAACAATTGATGGAAGGAGCAAGGAGATTCTTTCAGTAGTTATCTTAATTCACTATCCTGAATTGTTATTTTGAAATCGTACAGTGTTGCATTATAGTGTAACCCCAAGATATGTCCATTTCAAGTCTCACAAAAGCAAAAAATAGAAAACCAAACTTCATGTATA
Source organism: Mastomys natalensis (assembly GCA_021653895.1). Lineage (NCBI taxonomy): Eukaryota > Metazoa > Chordata > Mammalia > Rodentia > Muridae > Mastomys > Mastomys natalensis. The sequence goes on from JAJTUV010000464.1 coordinate 340,115, forward strand.
TCTGTGTTTGGATTAATCACTAGTCTACTCTAGTTCTGATGATACATCTGTATTTTGCATTGATGTTGACCACTATAACATTAACTGCTCCATGTAAATATAGGCATTTTACCCATATGCATAAATAAACATGAAACTGTCCTCCAGCATTAGCTATGTTTACAACCTGCTACCAACTTGTTCTGCTGTTACTTTCCATGCAGAAGAGAAAAGCCAGGGCCCTGAACACACTCATGCAGGGACCTGTCTCCAAGCTACACCCTAGTCTAGAAACTCACTCTTCTACAAGTGATACAGCACTGCCGATTACCAGAATGACATGGAAATCCTCTATGGCTAAAAACATTAGTCGCACCTATTTGACTTTTATTTTTAAAAGATGCTAGCACATATTTGTAAACAGGTAATTCATCAAGAATCAAGTTGATTGTATTTCTACCATGAGAAATAGTGTTTATAAATTAAGCCTTCTGTAAGCTCACTTTTTTATTCCAAGACAACCGTTTACTTAAAAAATATTTTTTAAATGTTACCTTTTAAAACCTTTTGAGGATAAAAATGTATGCATTTTTTTTAATTACACAACTAACCTCTATTGCTTCTTATCATTGTGGTTCTTTTAAGTCATTTTTTTATGTAGAATGAATGGTCATAGGTGTTCACTAAAATGGAGTAGAATTTATTGAAGGCAGACATATCCACTAAAGTGAGAGTTACCTGTTTTATAAAGGTTAATGGCTTTAGCCCTTAGGCATGTTCATTGTCATCATTGAGCTATAGATCTTAGCTTAAAGTGAAAAACATCTGTCAATTATTTTTCAAATCATCATAAATTCTGTTCACTTAGATAAATATGTTTGGACAAACCTTCAGAAACAATTATTCAAAAATACAGATTCACTGATAATAAAAAATCCAGTTATTTCTATAAAATTAAGCAAAAATCAAAGAATAAAAGAAATAACTATTTCTTCCAAATTAAAAATCTGTGCTATGCTCAGTGATTTTCTGATCCATTTCAAGGAGCCAGGGAGGAGCAAGTATGCTATTCAAGTCTGTTAAGGAAGTAGCTGTTTACAGATACAAGTACTAAACAATATATATAAATAAGAGAACATAAATTGTATGTCTATTGTATCTATGAGTGGAATATGTGCGTATGCATTTGTCTCTATGCACATGTTTGTAAGTGTATGTGCATATTCAGAGGCCAGAGGTTGGCATGGGGTATCTTTATTGATTAACTTATCAGTTACCTTTATCAGTTAACTTTTGAGATAAGATCTCGAATACAACCCAAAGGTCATCAGTTTAGAAGACTAGCTAGCCAGTCAGGGAGTCCCTGTATCCAGTTCCTCAGTGCTGGGATTACTGGTATATTATAATACCCAGCTTTTTCTGTGGGTGTCAGGGACCTGAATTCAGATCCACATGCATGCATGACAATTCCTTTAGTGACTGACTGAGCTATCTCTCCAGCCCAGAAAGAAGATTTTAAATGCTTACAAGTACACATTACATGGTTCTTTAGTGCAAGGTCATGTTCCTGCCTGTGTCTTCCTCCTCCTCCACTCTTGCTTCTGAATAGCACTTTCAAGGTGGTCAGAAATGGAGAAAAGACATTTTACCTTTACCCTGATATGGACATAAATGCATTGTGTGATTTTTAAGGATGTCAACTTCCATGGATTAAAGTAATAATTTAAAAAATTAAATATATAAGGGAAAACTAGACTAAATAAACTATGGCTTTTTTTTTTTTTTTACTTTGAAGTCTGCAATTTTAAAAAGTAAAAGCAATTGCTTTAAACTTTTTCTGTTTCCCAAATTAATTTGATGCTATAGAGAGCTGATTGATTTTTTTGGTTTGGGGTTTTGTTTCTGTTTTTGTTTTAATGCTGAGAGGAAATTTCTGGAATAGTAAAGTAATAATTCTCTAGAAATAAAATTGTAGGCGTTAGGCTGATGACAATCACTGCAACTGTAACAGGAACAAGATCTCATTTGCGCTGAAGAGATGTCTCAGAGGTGATATCACTTGCTGCATAAACGTGAGCACTGGAGTTCTGATTCCCAGAAGCCATGCTTGGCAGCTGGTCTGCAACTCGATTCCTGGTTGACAGAGACCAAGGAACAGGCCAACAAAACTCGACATATTAATAAGCTCTGGGATTGCCCAAGAGATCCCACATCAGCACATAATATAGAACCATCCTGGGTATGAGTCTGCATAGGTGTGTCCACACATGTCCTCACACATCCATACTTGCAGAAAGTGCATATTCCACACACATGCACATAGCACTTTGCTGGTAGGAAAACTATACAAGACTTTATTGTCACTGCCTTACATGTTCTATATTTGAAAAACTTCATTTGTCTGAACAACAATGAAAATATCCAAATTATTAGGCTTACAGAAAATAGAAAGAATTTTGGTACTGGAAATTTCATTTAAAATTTCATGCTATTACTTGTCTGTGTGCACTGAGACTTGCACTAAGGAAGATAAATTAGAAACAAGGATGTGGATACTTGAGTCTGTGAGGCCCATGAACATCCATCATGTGAAAACTTTCTTTGTAAGTGCTAGCCTTGCTGTGTGGAAGTTAAACATCGTACGTGAAAGACCATATCCCTCTCACTAAAACCACTCTCTCCTCTTCTGTCTTAAGCAAGAAATCACGGGTGTGATTCATCCTCACTATACCTTTATTGAGTTACTGCTGAAAGGGAAGATACAAAAGCCATGTGTGGAGACTTTTAGGGGAAAGGATCTGTGTGCAGGGAGAAAAGCAAAGTTGAAATGTAGAATTATGGGATGCAAAGCAAATGGTCTTCCCTGACAACATATATGAGTAACATTAGACACACTGAGTGGGGTATATTTGTAATTCTATATGTGGATAGGTGCACATAACCAAAGTTAATGAAAAGGATTCCATGAATTTGAAAGAGAAGTACGGACATGATGTGGAAGGGTTTAGAGGATGAAAAGGAAATGAGGAAATTAGATAATTAGATAGTAATCTCAAAAAATAAAAGTCATAATGAGAGAGAGAAAGACAGAGACAGAAAAACAGAGAGACAGAGAGACAGAGACAGAGGCAGAGCTAAGCAACCATGATGATGAGAGCTGTTAGTGAGGACCATTTCTTACCAGGTAAAAGAATGAATCTCCAGAGATTTTAGTATTAGACTTACTGATATTATTAATAGACTTGCTATAGCCTAGACTATTGAAATCTTATGAATGCTCCATCTTGATTTTAACTGTCTCTCTTCATATCAAAGATCCAGGCTAGATCCTAAGCATCTGAGTATGTATACATTACACAGACCTGGGATCTTCCAAGACAAAGAGTGCACAGCTATGGCAATAATAAAATGAGACACGTCCAGAGACTGGCTTTCAACTTTCAGTAGGACCTTCTTCCACCATGTTTGCCCACCTAGCCCCACCAACTCCAACAGCGAACTGCCAAGTAAAGGCGTAGAACATCAGTCTCACCCCATTTAGATGTTATGGTGCTTTAATGCTTTAGAAGCCTGGCAGAGAAAATGTAATGTTTAGAACTTCCATCACAGGGAGGAAAAACTACATTTGGAATAATAACTTTGAGTTAAAGTAATTCTCTCACCTTGAGTGGTTTCCCACCCATGCTTTCTCTATCATTTCTTATTTGTTGTTCTTCTTGTTCCTGATAAGGACTTAAGGATGGCTGGTTTAGTTTAACTTATAGAGTAAGAAGGAACATAGTCCAACATGGCAGGGAAGACAGTATGGGGAGAGTGACAGCTGGTCACACCACATTCACAGACAAGACACAGAAAGGGACAGAAAAAGGTGATGGAAGAAAAACCCAAGACTTGTTCTATTGGCCCACTTTCTCCAGAAAGAACAACTGCGATCAAAACTTGACCAAAGTCTGGCAAGGAGGGTGCTGAAAGGGTGCATAACCTTGATAAGTTGGGTTGCAAATGAATGAAAGGCTCTATAATGTAGAAATGGGTTCTTTGTTCACCCGGGGAATCAAGAGAACAGACACCTCCCATTGAGATAGTGGACATACAAGGGATTGAGAATTAGCTCCCAAACAGTCCCAGGAGGCTAACAGAGAAGAAACTTTAAACATAGACTTTTATACTTTTGGGTTTACAAGGTAGAAAAGACTGTCCAGATTCAGTAGGGCCAGAAGGTGACCTCCTTTATATGTTCAGAGTTACTGAAGGACTAAGAAGCACAAAGCATCAAACCTAGCATGCAATAGGTCTTCAATTATAAATGCTTGTTCTTTTTCCCTTGAAAGGAGAAACTTATAATTAAGACATCGTTGAAAGAGATTTCCCAACTCTCTTTCATTAGCTTCCTCTGGATCCAGTCAGTCTCATTACCGTCAGCATGCTCATTACCTTCAAAAGGAATTCTTCATGTAAAGGGTCTGCAATTAGGGAACCAGAGAGCGCTCAACACCTGGAAAGGGAAGGCTGCAGCAACCCATTGTCTTGCCTGTCCTTCCTGCACCTGTCATATCAAGAGCTCCCAGTGCAAATGGCAAATGTATAACCCTGGCCATTCACTCAGTTAGTTCACTTCCTATTTGGAATATTGGTTGCAAATTTTTCTGAGAATCAGAGCTTTGGAACATATAATTAAGTAATTAGTGTATGCTTTTGCTTGCACTTGAATGTTTTCTGCTTTCTTTCCACTGTTGTAGCTATTGGGTCTCCAAAATAGATAATAATACCTCCAAAGCACGCTTCACTTTCAAAAGCAGGGGGCAGGGCCCAGTGTCTTGATGAGAGCTTCCACATTTTAATTCAGATGAAGTGAGACTAAATTTATCTTGTTGGAACATTTGAGCCAGTCTGCAAAGGCAGTTCAACAGTTCAGGCTTACTGTAATTAACTGTCAAATGAGAGACTAGGACTTAGCAGAGAACTGCAAGTGGATCAGCATCAAAAGGCTTTAAATTCTGATGAAATTTTACAACAAAAATGGCCTTTCGTGGAAACATGCCTCTCGGTCCATAGTTCAGAGCATAAACAGAAGCAAGAGGAGATTTTCAAACACACTGCTTGAACCCCCATTAGTCTCCTGTGCCCTTTGTGGTTGTCGCTCATGCTCCTGTCCTAGAAACATTAATTCAGGGTTTCTAGTACCCTTGTCCCTGATGAACTTCCTGCTGGATTGCCAGTGCACAAGATAAAGGTTCTTTGAGGCTGCAGCTGTTGAGAAGCTTGCACTGAGCTCTCCCACACCCATTGTGCACAGAGTTCTCAACACCTTGGCCAACTGTTCTTCTCCACACATACACACAGGCGATTGCTCAGTTTCACCATGAAGTCTGGGCAGAAGTCAACAAGCCATTCACAGGTCAGTGGATAGATGGAGAAATTAGTCTCATATAGACCATTGTCAGGAAAGTAGAGGTGTTCCATTTTTCATGCACAAATTTCCATGACAACAGAAGGCTGCTCAGCCTACAACGACCAGGTGAAAAACTCTTGACAGTTATCTCAGTAGAGAATAGCACTGAAGAGAGATATACAACTATTTGCTAGAATATGAGTTGCACTTGAAGTCTCTAAACTGTGCATGCTGGATAGGGAAACTTTAGAATTTTCCATATCATGCAGTAACTCAAATAAATACAAATATGTGAACAAGAAAATCTGTTAATATATAATACATTTATTTTCAATTCGATGTTAAAGTTCTGGAGAATAATAGCTTTTGACTCTGAATAGATAAATTAAGGCATAACTTTGCACTTCAGTGGCTCCTGTAAATGCTGCATCCATTTTACTATGTCATAATAATTATCTCTGATCAGTCAGCCTTCTTGTCTTACTAGATATGTAAACAAGAAATAAAATACAATTATTTTTAATTAAATTAGTAAGAGGAAGTTCAGTGAAAATAAGCCAACATAGTATACATTGTCATAACATGTAAAAAGCCTTTCACATAGAAAAATTGATTTTTGTATCAAGTAGAAATCTGTATTTAAAAATATGAGAAAATTTGAAGATGTAGTTCAGTCATAGAACAATTACATAGCATTTGCAAAACCCTGGATTCAATGTCCTACACTTCACAATACAACAATAAAATAATAAAGGACAACAAAATTATTCTACCTTATTTACTATCATATACTCAAATTTAAAAAGGGTTTAGGAATGGCATGACATGTGTTCATTTCAGATTTAGTGTGGTAGTACAGATTTATATTATTTTTTGTCCACACTGTGACTCATAATATTTTTTTAAATAAGAAACTCATAAGAGTGAAGAAATGATGTGTTGTGGAAAGGGCATTGTGTTGGGGAGTGGGAAGGCCTATATTCATTTATGTATCAAATATTTTGTTGGTCTTATATGCAAACAATAGAAATGGTAATGGTAGTTACTTCTTTCTTTTTACTTTTATAAAATTTCATATCTCTGCAGTATGTTTACATCATTCCCCCAATCCATCCCCTCTCTCTTTCTACATTCCTTCTTCTACCTCTTAAATTCTCTTTCTTAAAATCATTATGTGTGTGTTTGTTTGTATGTATGTATGTGTATATATATGAATATAAAACACAATCTGTTGACTTTATTTAGTGTTGCTCATAAATTTATATATATATATATATATATATATATATATATATATATATATATATTTTAGAGATTTAAAGAAAACAGAAAAAAGAATTTGAGGATAAATGGATAGAAGTAGAAAATAATATTCTGAGAGTATTAACCCATACCCAGAAAGACAAATGGCACCAGTTCATTCTTATTTGTGTTCTCTAACTCTGAATTTGCAGATGTGACTTGGAGTAAAAGCAGACTGCTATTAATAGAGTTACTCTTGCCTCCTTTCAATCAGTCAGCCAGGTCGACATCTTCCCATTCTTTTATCTTTAATCATCTGCATCTTTCTATTTTAGAACTGCTACTTGCAGATAGCATGCTGGTGGTTTGTGGATCTCTTTCAAGCCTAATGTTATCATCACTGCTTTATACATGGTATATTTAGACATTTGAACATGGTGCTGTTATATTTAATTGCTAATTAAGTTTAAACTTTCTCTTCATTTTACATGTCTTCAGTGTTCCCTTTTCTCTCTAAAAACTATTTCTAACATAGTGATGTTTACCCTAATTTTATATCATCTTATCCTGGAGGTTTCTTCAGAAACTTAAAATCATCTGTTGTTAAACATTACTAAACATCAAATTCCAGATGCAATTGAGAAAACCTTACAAAAGATACCACTATATAACTTTTCTCAAACTCTGTGCTATTGTTGCCACGTATCTTAACTCTACATATTGCAAACAATCCATGATTCAAATGTTATTTTACCAAACTATAAATTATATTGTAAGGTTTCAGTAGTAAAAAAAAAGATGTCTCATGTAGGCAACTGTATAGTCTCTTCATTCCTGTATGCAAGCTTACCTCCTCTTGTCTAGTGAACTTGCCCAAAGATGATTTGGAGTTCAGATCTGATAATACATATGCCCAGCTTTTGTATACTTGAAATTTTCTAATAGAAAGATGAAAGTTTCAGACCAGTAACCCTAAGCAAAAATGCCTGCCAGCTCACAGAGCACAGATTTCATCTCCAATGTTTATTTTAAAGGTAAATATCCCACTTAGAGTCTTCCTAATTGAGCACCACACACTTTGTGAGTGGGAGGAAATGACACTGATGTGGAGACAGACTTCAAAAAGTCCAGTTAAGGTTCTACTGAGCTAAAGTAAATCTATATCTTACTCATATACTTCATTAACATCATTTTAAAAGATGCTCTCTAGTTGAAGTTGTTTACTGGAGTAAAAGAATACATAACTTAAAGGGAGGAGACGGGTTGCTTGCCACCTGCATTCTAGCTCTGCCTGGCATCACTCTTTGGTCCTCACTCCAATCTCAACACACCACAGCCTTACAAAATTCTAGACAGGCTGTTTCCAACTGTAGCCCTTGACCTATCTCTCTTTCCTTAGAGCGTTCGCATTAGAAAACTTCTACTATTATCATTTTCTGCACCTTTAACATGGAAATCTTCTGACCCAAAGGTCACTTCTTTTTAAGCAGGATTGTTAAGAATAATAGTATACTTACTGACATGTCTGTAAGTTAGAAAATATGACCATCTGAAAAAGTGTGTGAGTGTGTGTGTGTGTGTGTGTGTGTGTGTGTGTGTGTGTGTGTATGTGTGTGTGTTTGTGCCATAAGTATATATATGAAAATGAATCATTTTAGTTGGCAGCATTTACAGACTAAAGAAGAAAAATAACATTTTTACATTGCATGAAAAAGTAATTGAATACAATCCAACATTTCTCATAGCTTAAAGCAATCTCCACTCAAATTAACAATAAAAGAGACATACCTTAATCTGATAAATGGTATCCTTAAGAAGTACAAGATTCTTCTTCATTATAGGTGATGTAAAAAGTTTGTTTACTGTCATCACTCAGATTCAAAAATAAGCTGGATGATCTGAAAATATAATAGAAAGTGTCTACATCAGTATCTCTGTGTAAAAACATAAGTTATAAAGATTTAAAAGGGACAAGTAAGTTTCAGGTGATATAATAACATATGAAATCTAAAGATAAGTTACAATAATTAACAAATGGTTGTTTGAGTAAAGCTTATAATATTGCAATTACTTTTGCATGTACCAATGAAAAACAAACCTTCAGAAGTATTATTTTCAAAAGTATTGAAAATACAAGATTTTAAGTATTTAACAAAATAAAATATGTGTAAGCCTGCACATAGGGATTCTGGATAAAAAGTTGCTTTGAGAAATGGAATTCTTGAATCAGTGGAATTATATCAAAAGCCATGGATGTGACATGCATGGGAGTGTTATTATGTGGTGCTGTGTGTCAACTTAACTTTGAAGCACAGCCTTCTGTTGTTCATGCAACACTTTTCGACTTTATATGACTTGAAAAACCTTTCCAGGATCTTAACATCCTCCAAGTGAGACGTTTAAACTGAAATATTAGAACATACTGTCCTGTTGCTATGATAAATAACATAACCAAAAGAAACTCAAGGAAGAAAGGGATTACCTCACTTTACTATACAGTCCATCATTGAAGGAAGTCAAAACAGGGACTAAGGTAGAAGCATGAAGCAGGAATTGTGGCAGAACACTGTTTATTGGCCTGTTCATTCAGACTTCCTATATAACCCAAGACCACCTGCCGCAGAGGGCCATTATCCAAAATGGGTGAGCCCTCGTATGTATAACAATTAGCAATCAAAGAAATGCTCTACTAACGTGCTTAGAGGCTAGTCTGATAATGATGATACTGGACTGAGACTTTCTCAGATAACTGTAGAAGGTATCATGGTGACAACTGGAGCTAACTAGAAGAATACCTGAGACAAACAAATGCTCTATTTGCACATGGCTTCAGTCTATCTTGGAAAGGAAAGTACAGTGGAGCAGAGAAACTTAGATCATGGTGGTCAAGAAGGAGCGATATGGAGACAAGATAGGGACAGAGATAGGGACAGGGATAAGGATAGTGATAGAGATAGGAATAGGGACAGGGACAGGGACAGGGATAGAAATAGGGAAAAGGATAGGCATAGAGGCAAAGCCAGAAATAGAGAGATAGAGATTGAAGAGGAAGAGTGAGAATAATGGAGAGGGAGAGGGAGAGGAAGAGAAAGAGAGAGAGGACATTGGAATCATGTCCCAAATAACTTACTTTCTTCTGCTAGGTCCTTATTTCTGCAGTCTCTATCACCTCCCAAACAGCAGAACCAGATTGAAACAAGTGTATGATGTGTGACCCATAGGAGGTATTTCATGTTCAAGTCATAACACTCCATCCCCCATCCCCTAAAGACTTATGGACATCTCATAATGCAAAGTATATTTAGACCAACTACAAAGTTCCCAAAGTCTCAGTTGCAACATTACCAAAAAGGCCAACTGCAAAGTCTCTTCTAAGAATCAAGGCCAAGTTCTTAGTTGTGGCATCCTATGAAATTCAAAAAAAAAAAAGTTACATGTTCCTAAGATATAATAACCACAGAATAAGCATCCTATTTAAAAAAAAAAAAGAGGCAGAGACAGAGAACGCACAATAGTCTAAAGCTAAATCACAAGTCAACAAACATTACACCACATAGACCTATGATAGACATTTGGCTGGATAGTGCCATGGCATGAGCTCTAATGGTCTTGAATAAGATTTCTATGCCCTATTGTTTGTAGCTAACTTGGCCCTTCTGTTGGTGCCAGTAATTTCTGTTCTTGGTAGACATTCTATGTTCCTGGCAACATCTTGGGGGTCTTCACTCTGTCTTCAGAATCAACTTATCATGTCACACTTCACTCTCTCAAGGATTTCTGGCAGGGACCCTAACACCAGCCCACAATGTCTGGACTTCCAGGCATTCCCTGAAACTATGAAATGCACTCACAACTCCATAATCCTCACATTAGGTTGCATACAAAGTAAGCATCACCTGAACAACCTCTATATCTTCTATCGGTTCCAGCAGTAACCAAGTAACCTCTATCTTGGATGACCAAACACAGAGAACCACTTTCATGCAAACAGGGTCCTCAAAAGCCACTATTTCTGAAGGTAAAGTCTTTCAAATGGGTTTTTACTCTGCAGACTGGTGCCTGAAATGCAAAGGGGCTGGCTAATTCCTGAGATGCCCTTGTCATATCAACTGAATTATCCCAGTGCATGGTAGTCAGCTTTTTCTTAATGACCCAAATTTCAACAGTCACAATTTTCTCTTCCCCAATTCTGTGCATTTCTGACCAAACTAAAAGCTCATTAAATCTTTTTTTTTTTGTTTTGTCATAGCCATCATAAGCCTACCTCAAAGAAGCTATAACTAACTGTGCCACAGCCAAAGCTTCGCTGCTTGAGTTTATCTGTCCAACTAATGTCAGCATTAAACTCAGCTCCAACCAAAATGCTAGAGTATGGATCAAGAGTTCACAAGATAGTGATGCAGGCAGTGTAATACCAAGGCCTCGTGGCCTCAGTTCAACGTGTTACATGTTGTTTATTTCCAATCTGGAACTTTTGCAGTAGAGCCCTTACAGTCCACATTCCTGATGGGCCACCTGAGCCCTGGGCTGTCGATTAAGCTTCACTCCTGCACTCTAGGCTTTTCTCTTCTGTTTCTGTGGGCTTCTGCAAGTTCTCCTTGCAGACAACTCAGCACCACATTTCTTGAATAAAGTCATAGCAATAACACAGTCTAACGCCAAGTTTCTGGACTAGACTTTTCATTGCTGTGCCCAAAATATCTGAGTGTCAGGGGCAGGGCAAGGGGAGGGAAATACTTGAGTTCACATTTTCAGTGGTTTCATACCACCCAGAAAAGCCAGGGTTTAAGCAGAGCATGCCATATCAAGGTGGCCACGTATTTAGAATGTGATGTAATCTTCAAAGACATTTCCCCACAGTAGTGTTTTTCCTCCAAGACTTATCTTCTAAACGTTCCATCAGTTAGTGTCGCACACTGATGGCAAGGCACTCAGCATGAATCTGTGGCCAACATTTCATATGCACCTCACAGGAGAGAACACAATTTCTGTCCATGAAGTTACTTGAATCCCTGCTAGTTCATAATAGGCTAAGGTGACTTTGTGGAAAGCACCTGAGTCAACTCTTAGAGCTTGGAGAAATTCAATCTAATAATGCTTGTTGAATATTTATGTCTTTGTATGGTTTATAACATCTTTGTTTTTCCCCAGCCTTTATTATTACTTATGTATGCTCCTCTGTTCAGTACTTAGCAAGCCCTGAGGCTACCCAATAACAGGGTAATGTTCTGCACTTCAGTCAATGAACTTTAACAGAAACCAATGCATTTTAACTGAATTTTTGTTTATCTCAAGGAGCACATTTTAATGGAATCAATACATTCTTGCTAAAAGCCACATGAATCCATTGGAAAGCATACATTCTTACTGAAAACAATATGCAGCTTTATAATGGCTGTATGTTTTAGGGTAAGCAAAGGCATACATTTTAGCCATAACCAATATATTTCTGTGGGGCTGATACTGCGAAAGCCTTGTTTCATAGTGAAGTCATTTCATTTTTACACAGTTTAATACCATATTCCATCTTCCTAAGCCAGTGGGTCAGACTAAATGAAGACTATTATTTATATTACTAAAAGTGTAAGCATTTCCAGAAATTACATTAAAATAAAATTAGTTTTAGAGGTTTATATTCATTGAGGTAACAAAAGCTACTGGAAGAAAAGTTTTGAATGGAAAAAGTTACGTTCCTTGCTTATAGTTTTTGTTTATATATATATTCAGTCAAGTGTATGTATTATAGTTAGAACTCAGTTGCTGGAACTTTAAAAATTATTTTTCTTTTTAATTAAATGCTTACTGTGAGTGAATATCCTTCAGGAGAGATTAGATGTTAAGGCATTTAGAAATTTGCAGCCCCCAAAATATCTTCTTCATCCAGCCAAAGGACAGACCCTCATAAGATTCTCTCAATAAATCATTTTCCTCTCAAATGTGTAAAATAACAGAAAGTTACAGCTAATCTAAAATGCATAAAAGAACAATGAAGGAAATAAATATAAATAATGACATCAATAAAATGATCAAAGGAAAATATTAAAGAAGTGTTAAGTGTGTGTGTCCTTGTTGTTGTGTATCTGTAGTTACCACTACAAAATTCTCTTAGGTTGGATGAAGACTATTTTACACTCCTGCATTGGCTTAGTGTGCTTCATCTTTAGCCCAAACAGAGATGGGGAAGGCACCACATTTTATACAACCAACATTTTAAAAGTCAAATGTGCTTTTTATTTAGAGAATGGTTGCTTATATCCCAAGACATCACTTAATTGGGAGAGTAACCTTGTTCTATAATTTATTCAGCTTCAAATCCAAGGGTAGTTTGCTTCCCCAGACATTTTCATTTGCCTTTTAGCTTTCTTGGCTAATGACATTTCCAGGAGGTGAAAACAAGAAGAAAATATTTATGCTATAAAAAATGTTTTAGCCACAACATACTTACATATTAATACATACATATACATACATACAACCAAAATAGGTACATAAATACACATATGTATACATATAGACAAACAAACAAATGGTTTCAGGAAAACAGGAATCATTTTTGAAAGTAAAATACCAAAATAAAACATCAAAATATTTCTAGTATACTTGCTTGCTATTCATATAATCAACAAAAAAATTCCCAAAACACTTAGTTGACTTTTACAATTAGGAATGGTATGAAGAATAAGGGGAACATCTATATTCTCACTAAATAAAGAAATAAAGTAAGAAAAGAAAACTCAGTGGAGTCAGTGCTAAATCAAAAGATAATGGAAAAAATTCCACTGTTAAAGCAGTTTCATTGAAAGTTCTTTGGCTTTGAAGTGTCATTGTAAACCTATATTCCCTCAGTATGCTTTCATCTCTGTGAAGATTCTAACTTCTGAATGGTGGTTTTGCCCAGAGCTTACTTTTCCTCATGAAGCCCCACACAGATGCAGCATTGTACCATACAGATGATACATATGTTTACAACATATCTCTATACGTACCTGTCTTCCGTGTGCAGGTTCCCGAAGCGTGAACAGTGTGAACTCTCACACTCAGTCTTTTTAGCCCATGATTTATGGACTAGACTCCAGATCTCAGTTGTAGTTCAGAAACAGGGCTCCTGTCCACCATTTCTCACACCATCACACTGTGCTTTGTAGTAGCTGAATGGGTCCAGAAACATACATTTAGGTTTTCCTAAAATACTATGTTTTCATATGATAACAGTTCTGTGAAGTATTTGAGAAGCAGAGAAAATACTACTACTACCACTACCACTACCACTACCACTACTACTACTACTACTACTACTACTACTAATAATAATATAATAATAATAATAACTCTTCAAGTATATTGGTGAGCACGTTAAGTATACAGGCAGTAGAAAAGTAAAGAAAACTCTACCATAATCCTCAGATGGTGGAAAGAGGAGGTATGTTTATACATTCCAAAGAGTTGACCTAATGGTCCCTTACAGAGGAGGACAGTAAGTGACTTCTTAAGAGGCTAATGATGCCTTCTGGAACTGGGAACTGAACTTGAAACATCCTAACCTCTCCACATCATTGAAGTTATCATCAATCAAATGAGCCTTTAAAGTCCCAGTTTGCTTCCGTAAGCAGTTCTCATGCTCAGAATCTTCCCCATCTTCTACTCTTCCAAGTGTCACTTACTCTGGTAAGAGAGTCATCACTTCTGGTCTTTCTTTTGCTACCCATCTTCCTTTTTGAGAGTGCCCATTGGTTACTAATTATCACTGTTCTTATAAATCTATATAATTTGTAACACCTGACATTCAGCATATTTAAGTGGAGTACATATCTGCCCTTTTCTAAAATTCCCACCATTCCTGGTTTTCCCAGACTTTCTAAGACTGCTTTATTCTAGTGTCACTCCAGACAGAACAGGACAAATACTGACTTGACTGTTCCTCCAGTGTAATCCCTCATTTAACCTACTGAATATTCCTCCAGCCTATTCCATTTCTTACTACCTGTAATTATATTAGCTATGTATACCATCCTCTCTTGCTTAGAATTCTATGTGTCTGTTGTAGATGTTCTTACTCATTCTCTAAGTTGACGATTTGTCAAGAAAAACTTAAGTGGGTAAATATTCTGATCATTCTCTAATTATTACTTGCAAAATAAAGTACAAACTTTAAAAAGTATGACCATCAGTCCTCGTTTCCTCAGCTTTCTAGTCGTCCAGCATATCTCCCTGACCATCCTGCAGATGCTTTCTGTACAAAGGCTGCCTAAGCTTCCCTGGTCCAAAGACCCTTTGTTCTTTTTCTCCTCTCTTCCCCATCTTCCTGTTTGTGAGCACACAGTGAACTGACACTCATACTCCAACACATCATCTGCTTTGAGACAAACAGAAAAGACTCCATCATAATCTAAATATGCTAACTTTTGTGTCAGAGACTTACATTTGCTAGCTAGTCCTCTACTATGTTTTGTTTTTTTATGTAAAAATCAAAATAGAGAATAGAGAATGCCTTATAGTACTAGTATATCTGGATACATGGAAAATTTTGAAATCACTAGTAATTTTACCATTATTGCTATTGCTTTTCAGTGTTCATATTAATCTCTAGGATCTCTCCTTTATTCTGTAAGTATTATATGAATGAATAATTTATCTTTGTTGTGTATATATGTATGATTAAAAATCTCTTGTTTTGACAATGATTCTATTATTTATTGTTTCCTTCCAATAACTTCTAAAGTAATCTTTCCAAATAGATATTCATTAAATTTTTATTGATTGTATTTCTTGGTGCTTTTTTATTTCTGTGGAAAATAGAAGAATAATTATCTCTCATATATATTAGCTTTCTGCATGACTGGCATTTACAATTTCATGTACATAATAAATTTATAGAGTCTGTGTTTGAATTCAACTAAATCTTATTATTTGCTATTTAAGAGACTTTCAATATGAAATTAAAGTCTGGGCTCTTTAAAGTAAGTCATTATAATACACTAAAACTTTGTGATTTGTTTTTAAAGCTTTTGAGATTATCATTTCTTGTACAGTCTAATATTAAAGGCTCCATGTTTCAGTCATGAATACTTCTAAATTTTAAAACATTTAAGGTTCATGGTTAAAAATAAATACATATATGTACATTTACTTAACCAAGGCAAAGATTATAGGCTCAATCAAGCTATGTTTGGTAATAAAGCTTTCTATTATGCAGATATAATAAATGATAATTATTTATATTATTTCATTATAATACAATGATAATTAGGCCATCGTAAAGAAAATTAATAGCTTTGAGATTTTTCCTGAATCTGCAACCACACTAGGTGGCCGTTGTGCTAACGATATTTGCTATAGTTTCTGTGCTATGACAATGTCTTCCATTATAGATAAGAGGCAATAAACTCATAGTCTGAATTGTCAGAATTATGAGAAATGATCACTTCTAAAGGCATTGCAACATCCCTTTTGATCGTTGTCTCTAAGTCTCATGTCAACAAAATCAGCAAACTCTAACACTTGAGAAAGCAGGGAGGCTAACTGTTTAAATTCCTCCCTTTTTGGGTGGCTGTTTTTATATTCTTCACATAGTTCTGATCCATAAGATTTTGTCCCATAAATGAACAAGAATGAGCCGTCTGACAGTACCTCATCAGAAAGCATATCCAAGTACCAGAAGAAGTGACTATAAAATAACATTTAAAAGGCTGCTGAAGACAAAGACCATTGTCCATTTCCATATCACATGATCTGTATTCATCAGATCAGTAAAACAGCAAATCAGACTGAGCTTATAGTATTCTCATTTCAGTGTATATTGAATGACTTGGGACTGGCTTTGAGTGCTTCATCACTAGAACAATGACTGTCCACCTCATCCTGTGCTAGAGCTGAGCTCTCACATGCAACGCACTCTTGGAATTTAAGCAATATAGAGTACTAACCTATGGCAGTGGCTTTTAAATTATTTTTCTTACATTTGGCATTTTATATGAAAATTATAGATGCCATTAAAATGTCTATCTTTGAAGTCAATTTAATATAGAATTGGACTTGTCAATGACACAAATGACATGGTTACACATGACCTGTCAAAATCAGTAGAGTGTGCCCTTTGCCTAACCTGTAGTTACCCATTAATTTAAAACTACTTTCACTGTTCCTAAACTCTGAAAAGACTTAAATATTAAGAAGTAATGTATGTTCTGTGCAACTCAGTTAAAGCATTTTCCATAATTGAAGGGACTCTGGTCAGCTCAAGCATGGAGGGCATGACTCTGGCAGGCTTTCCCCTTTCCCATTCCCTGCCTTAATAAAAACCATTAGATGACATTCCTAAAACTAGCCACCAAGGTCTACTCCCTTATTTGGCCACTTCCTCTTACTGAGGCTAACCACCAAGGTCCAGCTATCAAAGTTTTGAATCCCAGAAATGAAAATCACCCTTTTGGCTCACCTAATTAACATGCTCAAATGACATTAAATACCTCATCCTAATCTGAGGTTTACCCCTTTACCTTCATAAACTGTCCTTTGCCTATGGGCTATGTCTGTCTCTTCTCCATCCAGAGGCAGTCCTTTGTCACTCTGGGACAAATATTCCTGGCCCTTCTTCTTGTTCCTTCCCCCTTTCCCCTTTTCCTCTCTCTCCTAACTTTTTTCTTATTCCCTGACCTTTACCCTTTTAGGGCAAATCTCTTTTATGCTGAGAATTTGATATTAGGGGTCCTGGACCTACACTGTTCCCTACAATAATCATTTGCCAAAACAATAATTTGCCAGATGTGCCATATGGGACACTGGAGAAGTAAGCCAATGATGAACTTCAGAAGTTTTTTAGTCTTCTGAGATATGAAAGCTATTCTATGTTGAAAACAGAAGCTGTTACAGGATGAGATCCTACCACTTTAGGGGGTGAGGCAAGAGAACTGCATGTTCAAGGCCATAGTAGACTACACACAAAAACCATGACAAAAGAATAAAAAAATAGCTGTCCCAACTATAGCCCTTTTGTGTTTCAGTTATTAATCTATGTGCAATGCCACATATAAAATAGAAGACCACGTAAACTACAAATTCTGTTACTCATATCAAATGATGGGTCATTTAATGGAGCTTTCTTAAAAACATTCTTCTGAGTATACCTGAGAGAAGTGGAACTTTCTAATACGAGAATGATGGAGGAGCCAGGCATCACAGAGTACGCCTGTTATTCCAGAATGAGAGCCTGAAGCAGGAAGAACTTCAGTTCCAAGTCAGCCTGCATTATTTAAGAGCACTTTGTCTAAAAATCAAAATTCAATTTCTAAAATGTGATGGATTGGGGTTACCATACCTGAATGTAATTTTTAAAAAAATATAAAAGATCTATTTTTTTTTTTTAATTTCTAAGTCTGGGTGTCTTTGGATGAGTCACCAAATAATGTTGGTTAACCTTAGGAGTGAGAAAATATAGTGTTCTGTTGAGGTGACATGACACATATCAAGGACAGGGATTTTCTTGCTAATGTTTAAAGAAAGATACTAATAATGCGAAGAAACTGACAGCACAACAATCCAGAGGAAGTACACAAACAGATGCAATATAACGGAGGCTGAGCGACTAGATCAATAGTAGGTGGGAAGTCTGAAACCTGGGAAAGGGAAGGATTAGGAATCATGGAGAGGTCATGATTTGTGATGTTTCCTTTAAGCTAAAGAGTTGGAATCTTAGTCTAAATTGAAAGAGTTGAGTTTTATTCTAAATTGAAAATGGAAGCCAATTAGAGGATTGGAAGCAACTGAGTGGAGTGATCACATGTATGTTTTAATTTCTTCCTCTCCAAGTAGGGAAGACGGCCAAAAGACCCAGTGCAGAAAGTATAGTAATTGGACTTTTACAGTGGGACAGGAGATAGAGGTGGATTGGCCTTAGTTTGTATATAGAGTGCCAAGCTAATTTCTAAACTGTAAACAGGCTTTCAAAAGAATTCTGGTAGGAGCTCTCTGGTAGAATTTTTGGGGTCGCTCATGTATACTAGCATATCATCTGCAAGTGATCATATCTTGACTTCCTCTTTCCCAAATTTGTATCCCTTTGATCTCCTTTTGTTGTCTAATTTCTCTGACTAGAATTTCAAGTATTACATTGAATGATTAGGGAGAGAGTGGGCAACCTTGTCTTGTCCCTGATTTTAATGGGATTGTTTTGAGTTTCTCTCTGTTTAGTTTGATGTTGGCTATTAGATTACTATATATTGCTTTTATTATATTTAGGATTACATGCTGGTAAAACCACTCTGGATATCAGTCTGGTGGTTCCTCAAAAAATTGGAAATAGTTCTACCTGAAGAACCAGCTATACCACTCCTGGGCATATACCCAAAAGATGCTTGAACATATAACAAGGACACACACTCCACTAAGATCATAGCAGCATTATTTATATTAGCCAGAAGCTGGAAGCAATCCAGATGCCCCTCAACAGAAGAATGGATACAGAAAATGTGGTACATTTACACAATGGAGTACTACTCAGCTATTAAAAACAATGATCTTATAAAATTCACAGGCAAATGGATGAAATTAGAAAATATCATCCTGAGTGAGGCAACCTAGTCACAAAAGAACACACATAGTATGTACTCACTGATAAGTTTATATTAGCCCCAAAACTCACAATGCCCATGATACAATCCACAGACAGTTTGGAGCTAAAGAGTTAGGAAGACCAGGGTGTAGATGCTTCAGTCCTGCACTGAGAGGGGAACAGCATCATCACAGGGGGTGGAAAGAGGTGTGGAGCTGGAAAAGAGGAGAGGAAGAAAATAAGAAGGCAGTATTAGGTATTGGATGGGACAAGGGAGAGGTACAGAGGGTTGGGAAATTGAATAAAAATATGTGTCAGGAAATTGAATAAAAACATGTGTGGGGGGGAATAAGGAAACAGGGACAGTAACTGTACGGTTGCAGATGCCAGGGAAACAAGAGGTTCCCAGGACCCAACCAGAATGATTTTAGCAGAGAAGAGGAGCTAGAACCTGTAGAGACTACCTCCAGTAGATAGACACGGCCCCGGGTTGAGAGACAGGTCCACATACCCATCTAAAGGTTTTTAACCCAGAAATGTTCCTGTCCAAAGGAAGAACAGGGACAGAAAATAGAGCAGAAACTGAAAGAAGGGTCATCTGGGGACTGCCCCACCTGGGAATTTATCCTGTCTGCAGACACCAATCCCAACACTGGCAGTTGACAATAGACACTTGCTGACAGGATCCTGGTGTGACTGTTCCTTGGGAGGTTCAGCCAGCAACTGATTAATGCAGTTGTGGATGCATGGAGCCAACCATCAAACTGAGCTCAGAGACCTTGGTTAGGGAGCTGTCAGAAGGACTGGAGGAGGGGAGAGAGATTACAACCCCATAGGAAGAACAACATCAGCTGGTCAGACCAGCCAGTGCTCCCAGAGAGTAGACCACCAAGCAAGGAGTATACAGAGAGGGATCCATGGCTCCAGATACATAGGTAGCAGAGGATGGCTTTGTCTGACATCAATGATAGGGGAGGCCCTTGGTCCATGGAGTCTTGATGCCCCAGAATAGGGGGATGCTGGAGTGGTGGAGTAGGAGAAGGTAGGTGGTTGGAGAGTACCCTCACAGAGGCAAAGGAGAGGGAGGAGAGGGAGGTTGTGGGATGGGGGTCTTGTGGAGGGGTAACTGGAAAGTGGGATATCATTTGAGATGTAAACAAATGGAATGATAAAAAAAATTCTGGTGATATAGTCACAGAATGGTCGCAAGGCAAACTCATCATTTCATCTGAATTTTACCATCACTGACCATGAGATAGTAACTGATTTACATTGGGTCATGCAACCATTTGATTAGATTTGGAATGTAAGCCCCAATCTCAGCTCCATTGGTACTACCCTATAATAATACTTACTAACACAGACTTAGTTTCATTACTGGACCGTGCTGCACTTTTAAGGATTATGGAATTTTTAAGTGAATGGAAGGAAACACGATTGTGGTGGATTGAGTAGCAGTGGTCCCCAAACATTCATGTGTTTGAATGCTTGCTCCATAGACAGTGATATTACTAGGAGGTGTGGCCTTGTTGGAGAAGGTCTGGCCTTGTTGAAGGAAGTTAGTGACTTGGGGGTGGGTTTTGAGGTCTCCTATGCTCAGGCTTTGCCCAGTGTGGCACATAATCTCTTCTTCTGCTGCCTGTGGATCGTATGTAGAACTCTCAACAGTCTCTCCAGCACATGACACTCTATATGCTGCCAGGCTTCCCTCCAGGACAGTAATGGACTCAGCCTATGAAACTGTAGTCCAGCCCCAATTAAATATTTGCCTTTGTAAGTGTCCCTGTGATCTATGTCTTTTGATAGCAATTAAACCCTGACAAAGATTTATAGAGTTTTGGGCTTGTTTATTTGTCCTTAACATTTTTTTCAAGTTAACTGACATTCTGAAGTTCACTCAACAAGGAAACAATGAACATGGCAAAAACACAAGTGCTTGCACAAGGGATCTTTCCATCATAGCAGTTGGTCCATCACATGGTGCTTTCCTGACAAAATATAAACAGTTTTATCGATGTCATTAGCTTCACAGATAAATCCACATTTTTCTTATATCCACATTTTTCTTGTTCATTCACTAAGTACTCATTGCATATCTATTTGCAGGCACTGTAACAGATTACAGATTTAAACTTTAATGTTATAGTCTCTTCCTTCTAGGAGATTACAATCAAATGGGATGATCAGAACAGATGCACTGGAACATAAAGGATATAGCGACTATGAATATTTTCTTGGCATGTAAAGAAACACAAGGAAAGTTTTTCAAACATGGTCCTATGAGGTACTGAAGTTGAAAGAGAACTCAGAGAGAACAAAACAGACAAAGAAAGAAAGAGCAAAGCAACCTTGGACATATGTAAGCAGCTGAATTGTCCATAGGGTATTAAGTGTGGGTCTAACATAGAATACACACAGAAAAAAAGATAGGGCTATTATAGTCTCATAGAACTATGCTACTGTCCAGGGGCTAATAGATACTAAGTAAATAAAAGTAAATCTCTTTCATAGAACATTCTCAGCATATTAAAAAGGGTAAAATTATTGCATAAAATCTAATGTTATACAGAATCAGAGTTTAACTTGTGAAGTCTCCTCTCTAACCATGTTGGAAGGTCATGACAGTAACTTACTCAGATTATGTGATGACAGTTCATTCCAGATCCTTTTCAAAAATTCCATTATACTCAGAACAGTGACTTGAGAATTTAATTTGCATCTCCAAAGCTGTATCACTTTACAGCCAGTACATGATTTGATTTTGTCTGTGGAGACCAAAACATTGATACCTATAGACAGAGGTTGGCCGGCTGTTTTTTATTATTCACTGGTAATCTTCTAGTCTTCTCTCTCAGCCTTTCTCATTATTTCCACTGGTAGATCTCAAACCCAGGAGGAAACGGATGTCTAACTGAAGTGCCTATTAACATATCAAAGTGAACCTGGCTGCCAAGATCTCCCAGCATCCCTCAGTCTCTACCTGTTACAGGGTCCTTCTTGTTGGCATACTCCACTCCCAACCCTGACTGCTCCTGCCCTTCTCCGGGCTCTTCTTCCCTACGTAATCGTCATTTTGGCTACACTGGTCCTTTTGCCCTTTTTACCCATTTTCTCTTTTGGCCTCTTGGTCTCCTGATCTCCTCATGGCTCACCCACTCCCCTCTGCTCTCTCTTCAAATGGCCTGTATTTACTCTAAACCTTTCCAGATGCCTCTGTCTGTACTCTCCTTTGTATCAACAATAAATATTCTCCTCTGGTCATACCTAGTAGCAGTCATGTCCTTCCCTGTAATTCTATTTTATTTTTTAGTTCACCGACCACTAACTACATTACTAAGATACAACATTCTCTCAATATATCACTGAAGAACCAGCATCCAAATGGATGATGGTTCCATTTGCGTGCTCTTCAGAGGTGTCATTTTCCTTTGATCACAATGGTCACTGTTACTTTTGATTGTCTCTTTCATTTGTTTATTGATGCTGGTGAACAGTAGGCCTTTGGACATGCTGCTCACTCACTCTGTCACTGAGCTACACCATCAACCTCCAAACCTGATTTTCCAAACCAAGGAATTAAGCCAAACAACAAAGAAAAATAGATTATTAAACCTAACACTTGAAACACTGGGAGGCTACTCTTTATGCATTCCATTACACCTTATGCTATCTTCTAATATATTTCTCTCCTGTTATGCCATTAACTCATTTACAAGAATATATATCTTGCTTATCTTACATCCCTAGTGCTTGGACCAAGGCCAGGTTTGCATAGAAAAGTGAAGAAATGAGTAAAAAGATTAAAATGCTTCATGATATCTGGCACCTGTATAGCATGCATCAAATCTTAGCAGGTTGAGAATACCTCTAAATGCAGAGTGTTAGCAATGAGAAATCATTAAAGGCCTTTGGGAGAACCCCAATCAGCAACAGACACTTCCTGTGCCATCTGAAGACACGATGACAGAAGATTCTGTCTTCTGAGACCATTTATTCATCTTTGAAAGGCATAAATTAGAAAGCTGTTTATATTACTGAGCTGACATCTCTGGCTTCCTCCCACAAATTCTGGTTGTATTCTAAGAGATTTCTGTGAATAAATATGTCCCTCAGAAGATTATTTGTTATTGATTAGCAAACCTTGTCTGTGCCATATTTCATTTTACACCAAAATGTTACAAGCCCTAAGTGTTTACAGTAATAAATTCTAATAAAATATAACTAGAACCCAATTGAAATTGCTCAGCACAGCAAAAGCTAAGTGATAGCTTCTTTCATAGGATTCTAATACTTGTTTAATAAAAATTCTAAAACCGGTAGGGACTATGATTTGTTCCTGTAACCACAACTACTTAGGTAGCGAGATAGAAGGATCAAAAGCTCAAGTCCAGGACTGACAACACAGCAATAAAGTATTTTAAAACAAGAATTTAAGTCAATGTGCAACACTTGCTCCCATATGCTAGGCCTTAGATTCAACACACAACTTCTTGAGTAACTGAGGCAGGTGGATCAAAAGTTCCAATCTACCACTGCCAACATAGCAAGACACAATCTCACAAGACAAAATTTAAGTCAGTGTAGAGCATTTACCAACCACATGCTAGGTCCTGAATTCAACCCTAAGTCCTCGGACCTGAAAGGAAGGATAAAGGGAAGTGAGAGTACTGTTGTGAGTTAGAGAGGAATAATAACACATCCTCTACTTTCTGTAAGTGGGGGCGCAGTGAAGCCACAGAATGAGACCACTCCATGGATAGAAACAAGGTTTACTGGGGCCTCAAACTTCCAGACTCTCTCTGGGGAGATGGAGAAGGTATGGTGGGAGCAGAGAACAGCCACCAACAATGGGAAGAGCCTTGTCAGTCTTAAGAGGACATCAAGTGGTAGGGGTTGTGATCCAGAACAGCCTAGGGGGTAGAGCAGCAAGAGGTGGGGTGTGGACCAGAGCAGCCTGAGGGCTACCATGGGGATTTTGCTCAGTGGCAGCTTTGTTTGGATTGATCAGGAACTAGATGTTTATTGGAGATAGTTAGCTGAAAGGGAAGTAATGGCTTACCCTGACAAACAGAAATCCACTTCATAAGATTTCTGAGGAATGCTGAATTTAAGGTTTTGTTTACCCACCACAGTCCTTCTGTTTACCCCATCAGAGTCCAGCCTGAACCGAACCCATGGATGACCTTGTCAGTGACATTTGGATCTAATAGTGTCCATAGCTTACTTCCTTAATTGAATTCTTATTGTGAAAACATACAAGAAGTCCGGGGAGATGGTCCAGTCGATACAGCTTGCAGTAGATAAACGCTTGCAATAGTGTGAGGACCATAATTTGAGTCTACCAGGTATGGTAGCTATCTAAAATTCTACCCCTCAGGAAGTAGAAATAGAATATTCAAGGAGAAGCTCTGTAAAAAGACTAGCTGTAACTGCCAAACTCTGGGTTCAGCAAGAGACCCCACCTAAATAAACAAACGAATAGAGAGTGATCCAGAAAAGCATTTTACAGCAACTTCAAGCCTCCATAACAATACACACAGACACACACATGCATGTGTACACAGGTAAACATACATACACACACACACACACATACAAAAGAAATCATGGTCAACCTATGTATGACATTCCTGAGTTTGGAGCCGGTTTGCTAAGCTGGCTCTGGATACCAACAGTAGGAAGTAACATAATTATCCTGTCTAGACAAGCCATTGGCATTTTAGAAAAAACAACCATTTCTCTGTTTTTCATCAATTAATTATTTATTCACTTTACATCCTTACCTTAGACCGCTCTCTTCCCAGTACCCTCCAGACCCCTCCCCCAGACCCCTTCCTCTTCTCTAAGAAGTGGGAGGCCTCCCTGAGTATCACCCTACCCTGACACAATACATTACTTCAGGACTAGGGGCATTCTCTCTTACAGAGGCCAGACAAGGCCAGCCCAGTTAGGGAAACAGGTTCCACAGGCAGGCAACAGATTCAGGGACAGCCTCCACTCTAGTTTTTGGGGGTAAGCACATGAAGACTAGGTTGTACTGCTACATATGTGTGTGGCGGGGGGGTAGGGGTGAGGGGCTAAGCCTGAACCATACTCATTCTTTGGTTGGTAGAAGGAAGGCAACTATTTCAAATTCAAAAACATTTACAGGACTGCATTTATTTTGACTAATCCTGCCAATGCATGAATCTGAAGAACAAATCCTTTGTCAGCAGATATGTTGCTTGCCTCTAGGTATGCACTGTGAACTCTACTCAAAGAGCCTTGGCTTAGTTTTCATAGCTAAGTCAACTAGTTATGCAACTTTTCGGAATCCAGCATTCTAACTGAGAAAATGACCATAGTGACACTGATCTTGTAAAGTATAAATGAGAATAAAATTGAGTCACATGTGTAAAGCAAAGGAGAGCACTGAGGACAACTGAGGGGACTTTAAAAATAATCTGATCAAGACTTATCACTTGTATTTTGGAAGCTGACACCAGAGCTGGGAGCACAGGTCTGATAGACAGTCTCAGGGCAAGGTAGGCTTTGGGTACCTGCGCTCCGGGTCTGGTCTGTACACAGCAATCAGCAGAGTCCCCAGATCTGGGCTTTTCTCACGAGGGTTTGAATAGAAAATAGCAGCTAAGCCATCTGCTTGTGCACAGCCACTCTCTAAGCCTGTGTGGGTGTGGAAGAGAGGAGCCTAAGTTCTTTTTCTCTGCTTGTCCATCCTCTGCTGTCCCTTCACATGTAATTGCTAAGAGCAGTCACATGAAACGTAAATCTTCATTTCTATGTAGCCTATCTGCTCCCGTGACTCACCTGCACATAAAAGATGCTTGTTCGGATTGCATCTCAGTTTTGAATGAGCAGGCAAGAACTGTTGCCATCAAGGCTCTTTCACAGGGGGTACAAGTCTCACCGACAGGACTCCTCCTGAGGCAATAATGTATCCCTTTCCATTAGTGAGAAACAGAGGAAAAACCTGCCGGAGCTGCTTCCCAGGGACAGGGGCCCCTCAGGCAGGCAGAAGTGCTGTGTATGAAGAGAAGTTTCAAAAGCGCTCCTCATTCTGTGCCTGGGCAGAGCAAACAGGGCTGAGACCATCAAAGCCAGCTGCTGGCCTCCAGGGCAGACAGGCTAGCTACTGGATTTGACTTCCTGTTCTTGTTCCTCTCCCCTCTCCCCACTTGGCTTAGTTTTGTTTTCATTGTAGCATGTTTGTAAAGTTAATCTCAAATTCTTTCCCATAATGTGTAAAAGTGAAAGAGAAAAAATAATTGTCTAATCAGAAGTGAGTGAAAAATGAATTAAACCTTCAGGGAAGGGCTATGCATGCTGAATCCTTTGATTTTAGGCCAACACTCAATTCTGTAGGTACTAGATGTTTTCTTTTCTTCTTTTCCACAGAAATGGAGGACAATAATGATGTAGAAAAGGAGATGTAAATTTAGATTAACACCGTTTTTCACATTTTCACACTCAGTATTACACAAATTTCACATATGTAATATTAGTAAGTGGATTTCTCTTAAGTGTTTTGGAAAGGATTTATATCAATACAATATTGACACTACTGAATTGATTTATGACTTTTAATGTGTTTCTTGGTCCGTCATTTGTGTATTTTAAGAACATCAATTAGACACAATTCCTAGTGAGTAGTTAACAAAGGAATAACCCTTGTTTGGAGTATAATAGAGGGATAATAACTCAGCTCAGGAGAAAACCTAGGATGTCTCTATTCAGCCTCTCAGAAAGCATCAGACAATCCAGTGCAGATGAGCCTTCTTTTTATTTACTTTTCATAGATTTGCCTCATAGTTGACCTGAAGAGGAGAAGAAGGAGAGAGAGAGAGAGAAACAGTGTGGAATAAATCTTTCCACTAGCCACAAGCTCACTAATGAAGCCCAACTTCCAAGGAAGGATAAATACTTCTTACCTTATCACTTAGACCTAGAGGTGACCCCAATAAAAGATGAAGTCTTCTAGAGAGTTGCTATATCTGAGATCATGAAATTAGTACCTAGATCTCTATCAAGATTCTGAGCTCAGATATTCTCTATATTTTGATTAGTTATGATTTTCTATAATGGTCTTCATCTATTGCAAAGAGATGCTTTTTGATGAGAGCTAAGAAATACATTTATCTGTGGTTGTAAGGATAAATATTTAGAAGGCAGTTATGAATTATGCTTGTTTAATAAAGTTATGGTGAAGGTTTTCAGCTAAGATCCATGACCTTGCTAACCCAGAGAAATTTATTAGGTTTTCAATACCAGACATGACATGATTTTCCCACTATTGAGTCCAATTAGACAACTATTGTGGAGCCCAATGGCTACACTACCGGGACCCTAAGAAGGAAACTCATGGAAGGCAACCACTGCAATCACAAGAGGATTTAATTAGCCCAATGCATTGGGGCCACTTGCTCACTCAGGAGAAGAAGCAATGAGAATGAACTCGGGCAGAAGCATCTATACAGTTTGAACAGGGCAGGTGGTTTGGGCGATAAACTGGTTGGTTGGCATTGATGGGCTGTGGGGGACTCTCTAACAGGGAGCTCTCTGTTGTCAGATGGCTCCATATGTCTGATAACCCAAGGTTTTTCTTTGAACCATGTGTCTTCACCCTTTTTGGAAAGGGAGAGATCTTGTGGTTTTTCTTGGGACCGTGTGACCTCACCCTCCTGGGAAGAGAGGAGGTGATTTTCCATGGACTTTAGACTATAACTTACTGCCAGCTCCTCAGTGCCACTGTTGTACATGTAGAGATATCTAGATGCTAGTCATTGCTGCAGTTCATAGATATCCCAGTTGGATAGAGCCATTTGCTGTGCCCTTTTCTTTGAGGTACATATATTACCTTCTGGCATCAGGAAAACTAGTTTTCAGGAAGGATGCTTTCACAAAGGATCATGGGCTGTTCAGAGACAAAGGATGCATCTACAACACAACTCCTACACTCAAAGCTCAGAAAACATCATGAAAGAGAGGGCAAAAAAGATTATAGGGGGCAGAAGTCCAAAAACGTCTACTCTATGATCGTTTCTCCTAGAAGTGACAGGAAATACTCATGATACTTCAACAGCATGAATGCTTAAATAGTACCTGAACAGTAGCAGTAACATCAATCGATAGGCTAATGTGGAAGGGGAAAATCTCATGAGACCCCACCCCTAAACAAAAAACTATAAGCAAATAGCAATTATATTTTACCAGGAAAAAAATTGAAAGATTCTGATCTTATCCTTAGCTCTAATTGGGTGTCTCATAAGACACTATTCCCTTTGCCTTTCTAAGCCTCCATTTTCTGTTCTGACTAGACTGTCTTTCATATTCTCTCAGACACTAATGTTAAGTGGTTCAATGACAAGCCATAAAATCTGATCAAAGGATTGACATTTGGAGACTTTAATGTCCATGTGAACCATAGAAGGGCACTTTTCATGCTGCTTTTCACTGGTCACATTTTCATTGTCAATGTCATTTAATACTCATGTTTTAAGTATTTGTGCATAGAAACAGAAAACGCCTCAGCTAGAAACAAGGAGTATATAAGGGAGACTACTACCATCTATTATCAGGAGCATGTCAATGGGGTAGGCTACAAGTCACTTGAAGAATGATGGATTTTCTCAAGCTGGTCAGCTTCTAGTCAGCTGATATCCCAATCATAGGGAAAAAGAAGAATAGGGCACAGTCTAGTAATTAAAGTGCACTCATGTGCACACACACACCAGAAATAGAAAAGGAAGAAATAATGAAAAACAAAAGAATGAAGCAACATTCCAATCTTAGCCTCAAGTCACTTGATATTTATGACTATCAACAGACCTTGGACATAGGTACGGTGACTTCTCCTTTATACATAGGGACCAGAAAATCTGAAGGCTACAGAACCTGCTTAGACTCATTCCATAATTAAGTGGGTAAAGTATAACTTGAACCCCATTATCTGACTAAGTCCAATTATGCTGTGCTCTTGCACAGTCATCTTTGTAAAGTAGTATTGTGTTAGCACATATGCTAACAGTTATATTTCATTTTACACTGTGATTCCCTGAAATGTTATACAATTAAAATAACCCAAAACACTAAAGGTTTTAAAATCGACTTAATGATCATATTTTATGTCTTTTACTGTATAATAGACTTCTTTCATAATTGCAGGTGGTAAAAGTTGTTCAACGCCTAAGTGGAAACAATGACCCGCACTTTATGAATACTGAAGCCTCAGAGTATCGAAAGTGGAACAGTTTATTTTACAACTCTGCAAAGCTGGACACTGCTGTAGAGAAGAAACAAAAGTGACTCATGTGTGGATTTGTAAAAACAAAACAAAACAAAAAAAAAAAAACAGTGGTTTTTGTATTGCTTTTCCCTGCCCTGTCTAGTTTCCATTGGTGAGGTTCTTCAGAAGGTTTAACCTTCCCAGTGGGTAGTATTACCCTAGATTGACCATAATACTGGCTTACGAAGTGAAGCCTTATCTAGTGTGTATCTTGGAATTTGAGATTCCCTATTAGTCTCAGTGGGCTCAGTCCATAGACTGCCTGCAACTTTGTAACTCTAGAATAAACTGAGGAGGCCTAGATAGCCTAATACTGGCTGTGAGCTAAGGAGGACAGGGACCTAGTGCTCCCTGCTTATCTGTGATTCTTTGATGAGCTATAACTACATCTGATACTGAAAATTAACAACAATTTATTATATTAACATAATAATCTATAGTTGTAAGGAAATCTTACTAAATTGTACTAAATTATTTTAAGCATTATTTTTCTTTGTTTTGAGGGTGGAAGGACAGTTGTCCATATCCATTTCTTCTGCTTTTCCCCACAATACTGTGAATGTTCTGCTCATTCCTAGTTATCAATGTTAATATGGATATCAAGAGCAACTTGTCAGAGCAGAGATGTGTGAAGGAAGTGAGTTGTGGATTTCGTAAATGACTGCTTTTTCTGAGCATATTGGAAAAGAATCAGAATATCAAACCTACAGATTTCTCTCTGGAAACATATGAACCTAGAACTGTTGGGAACCACCAAGTAAGATCTATATATAGTAAAGACTACCCAAGAAGTCAGAAACAAGCGACAAGGAAACACTGAGCTCCATGGTTTCAACTTACTTTGGTGAGTAAAGAAGACCTAAGTGGCCCAAATGCATGTGACAATCCAACTTAGCAAAGACTTTGATAGTGAAGCTCATCGTGAAGTTGTATTCACAGGGAGAATATGGCTCTGCCACCGCAAATTCTGCAGTGAAAACCTCATGAGGGGATGAAAAGATGACACAGCAGTTAACTATGCATACTGAAATACGCTTCTCAGTATCCATGCAAGGCAGTTCTCAGATGACCTGCTACTCCAATTCCAGGGGATTGTATGCTCTCCTATGGCCACTAAAAGAATCTGCACTCATATTCACATATCACACACACACACACACACACACACACACACACACACACACACATGTAGAGAGAGAGAGAGACAGAGAGACACAGAGAGATAGAGAGACCGAGACAGAGAGAGACAGAGCCAGAGCAAGAAGAGAAGACAGACAGGCAGGGAGGGGTGACTGGTAAAAGCATTAATCTCAGGTCTGTGTAAAGCAAGGAAAGAGAAAGTCTATGCAATGTTAGGGGATCACAGTGTGCTTTGATTCTGCTCTTACTGCTTAGTATGTGTTGTTGGTAATCTTAGGTATTACAGTAGTTAAAGCCTTCACTGTGCTGTTGGGCATGGGGATCACTTCTCCAACGGTATAATGGAAAAATGGCATTTACCTCTCAGGGACATGCTCAAATATTGTCACCACACTCCGACATAGGTCTGAGCTTCCAGTTCCAGAAAGTTCCAGAATATCAATACATGCTGTTATAAACACACAACTATCACTTGAGCATGCCAAGCTGTCATAACCAGATTGGAATACATTTGACTGTGAGCCAATGATTATGCCCAGAACTAAGTTTCCTTAAGATGAGAGCAGTCTTACCAGACTAAAGGAGTCAGCTCTCACTCTGTCACTGACAGCTGACAGCAGTACTTGCTGGAAGGACCATCCTATGTGTGTTGATGGAGGAAGGCTCAGCAGCTTCCAACAAACAGCCTTGCATACTCACAACTCATTTTTTATACTGCATAGTATTACAAGGCGATGCATGCAATGTGTGTGTGTAGTATAGTGTGTGTGTGTGTGTGTGTACATATGTGTGAACATGTGTGTGGTGTATATGAAGTATATGTGCATGTATGTATGCATGTAATGTGTGTGCAGTGTATATATAGTGTGTATTATGTATGTCTTAGATATGCCTGTATTAGGTATGTGTATAGTGAATACGCACGGGAGGGAACATATATCTGGAAGCCATAATTGAATTTCAAGTGTCCTGCTCTGTCATTCTCTGCCTTATTCCCTTGAGACGGGTCTTTGGATTGAGCTTGTAACTAGGCAATGCGGCAAGTCCCAGAAATTCTCCTGTCTCCACCCAGATTATTAAACATGAGTTCTAAGGATTCAAATTCAGACCATAATACTTGTGAAGCAAGCACTTGTACCCATCTCCTCAGCCCAATACATCGTCCGTGAAGACTCCGTCCCGGACGCCACAACTAGCAGCGGTAACCCTTGCATCTGCTGCTACTTTCTTCGTCACCATAGAAAGCGGTTCTCTGTTTCTGGACAACATTAACATCCAGCATGTGCATAAAAGAGTACTTAACCCACTTTCTGCCCTGTGGTATTTGTGGAAGTAACCCATCTCCTTATCTCTCTAAGGCATTAATAGAGTTCAGAAATTATCTCTGTCTGCCACTCCAGACTTGCTCTTTACTGTAGTCATTCAGGATTCCACAGACTTCACAGCCCTTCCTAGGTTTGGATGAAAGACTGGCCCTACCACGAACGGCTTTGAGGCCGAATAAGCAATGTGGACAAATAATCTTGGTCAGAAGAACAGTTAAGTCACTGGGCCCTAGAATAGCAGTAGGAGACCCGCCTCCACAGGGGTGGGAACCTTGGAGCTCCCAAGAATAAACCCCTCTGATGTGATACAACGATATAAAGCATCACCCAGAATTCCTGGTTTCACATTTAGGGAGTGAATTGAGAATGGGACAGGGAAGCAGGCACTAATCACTGGCAGGAGCCATCAGATCAGCCAAGATCATGGAGCGGCCGGTGCTGTACCGGAAAGAAAGAGGAGTGTTAACGGAAGATACTGCAGGGCTAGGCACAAACAGGAATTAAGGGAAGAAACCATTTCAACATAAAACCAGCGAAGGGGAGCTGCCAGCCCTCTCAAATCTTAAATAGGGCCTCCAGGGCCTCTGATGACTTGGTTGGCACTTGAAGGAGATCTTGTGCCATCTTCAAGGACCACACAGAACTCCAGTGCACCAAGAGGAAAGCCGATGCTGTTATGTAGACAGAAAAACATTAATTGCTTTATTTGTTTGTTTGTTTTGTGTGCAGTTCAGAACTTTTTAGGTTGTTTTTAGGAAAACTGTCAATTTTAAGAGAAACTGTGAGGGAAGTGGAATCTGCTTGCCAGATGGAAGAACTGGGTGGACTCTTGGCCTGCCAGCCGGCTGTGGGCGTAGGAAAGGAGGGAGGCAGAGAGGAAGAAAGTGAGTGTGGGACAGCTCAGATGGAGGACTACGTGAGCCAATACACAGACACACACACAGAGAGAGAGAGAGAGAGAGAGAGAGAGAGAGAGAGAGAGAGAGAGAGAGAGAGAGAGAGAGACACAGAGAGAGAGACAGAGAGAGAGACAGAGAGAGAGAGAGAGAGAGAGAAAGAGAGAGAGACAGAGAGAGACAGAGACAGAGAGAGACGGAGAGAGAGGGAGAGAGAGGGAAGAGACAGAGACAGAAAGACAGAGAGACAGAGACAGGAGACAGAGGGAGAGACAGAGATGGAGACAGAGACACAAAAACAGAGAGACAGAGACAGGAGACAGAGGGAGAGACAGAGATGGAGACAGAGACACAAAAACAGAGAGACAGAGACAGGAGACAGACACACACATATACACAAACACAGAGGGAGAGATAAAGAGACAGAGACAGACAGACAGACACATGCACACATACACAAGCATACATGCACACATACACACACACATGCACACATACACATGTACACAGGCACACATGCATGCACAGACACATAGGAGGAGACCTGCATTTTACTTCAGCCAAAAGCCAGAGTAACTGAGATGCCCAGATGTTTGATCTTGTAATTTATAGCAGTCAGTCAGGCTTGAGACTGCAGATTTAAGGGGACCACAAAGTTCTCCTTGCGTAAGAAATAGGAGTGAAACCAATAAGCAGCAAGAACCATCTTTGTTTAATAATTATGTGTTCTACCTTTTGATCTTTGATGTTTAGAGTCCTTCTTGCCTCACCTACACACCCACATAGGGAAGTGAACCCAGTTTTTCCTGTGTGGAAGGCAGACTATGTACTGCTAAGACTCATCTCCAACTATATTTTTACTTCTTATTTCTGGACAAGGTTCCACTAAGTTGACAGGGTGACCTTGAGCTTCTATCCGACTGCCACAGCTGGCACTGCAGGTCCTTTATATTCTTGTTACAAAGATACTCTGATGCCTTATCAGGGCACTAGGACTCAAGGGTTTCTCTGGAGCCATAATACCTTACGTGAAAATCAATTGTATTCTCCCTCTGCTTTCTACAGTGCAAAGGCGATGCAAGCAGAGAACATATATGCAGTTTTACAAGGATCATGTTAGAATTTACCTAGATACAGATATTAAAATGAAGAAATACAAGCAGAAGTCAGCTGTAATGTGCTATTGCACAGCAGAACTGCCATAGATACTAAGTGTATACTTGAGAGAAAGTAGTAGAAAGGGTTTTTCTAAATGGTTTTGGTACAAAGAAGTGATAAATGCTCAAGAAGATAGATACATTTCACCTGTGTTGATGATATTCAGAATTTGTATGATTTACGGGGCAAAAAGCAAAAGAGACAGACAAAACTTATAGAAGAGAAAAAGTCTAGAATGCAAAGCACCAAAGCCTTTCTTTCAAGATCAACAGTGCCAATTGACTTTTTAAAGATTTAAAATCCTGTGAGAGAGGACTGGCTTTACTCTGAGTGAGGTACTGAGGGATTTCACATGTGCATTCACAGTGGTAAGGCACGTGGACCAGGAAAGTTTATTGGGTCACAGGCTTCAGCAGGACCAAGGCTTCACACTTGCTCATCTTGGTCAGTGCAGTATCTGCATAACAGCCTGTGCTGAACCCTTAGAGAAGAGCATTTCTACAGAGGAAAAAAAACTTTCGTCCTCAAAATGCCTAATACATATGGAATATGCAAAATAAATACAATGGACATTTTAGCTATTCCTCAAACTAAAAGCAAAATGTACTAGAATAATCTAAATCTTGAAATAAACAATTAGATAAGATACAATAACAACTCGAAACCAAAGAAAATGAACTCAGTTTGAAATTGGTCCTTAGCAGGTATAATGAAGAAGATAAATTTGAACAATTAGAAACTAATGAAGATTTTGTAAAAATTGCTATTTACAATGAACAAGTGAGGAGATGTTTGGGAAATGTGATCATATATTAAAAATAGGTCTAAATGACAAATGCCATAGGCAATTAAGGAAATTAGTCAAGAAACTCAATTATCTTACAGCATTAATTTTTAAAATTGTTATAGCAGATTGTGTATCTGCAACATGATACACATATTCAGAAGAGGATTAGAAAGAATAAGCTCAGATATTAGCAGCTGGTAATTTTTCCACTAGTCAATACTAATCATTAAAATTATAAGGTTAGACATTCAGCGCATGGCCAAAAGTGACAACAGAACCACAAATAATTATGGATGCATTTTTAAGAATATTGTTGCCTCAACATGAGATGTAAAAACTTACGACAACTGATTTTTCACTGTGACTATAGAATGAATATATATATATATGTGTGTGTGTGTGTGTGTGTGTGTGGTGTGTATGTATGTATGTATAAAGATGTGGATGCTCAAACATGTTTTATGCCGATCACATTTAACCCACTTGTTTAGAAGCTGTATAAATTGAACTTAATTTTTGGCAAGGGAAAACTGGTAATTATCCTCCTATAAAATGAGTTTCTGATGAAGGGCCACAGTAATGGGCCAGAAGGGTAATTTCCATTTGTCCATGCCCTCCTATTGATGTCAAGACCAAGCTAGCAACCCTTGATTATGTCTCTCAACAGTGAGGGTAATTTTAGGATTTAAGCTTTCATTGCACTGGGAATTGCTAGTATTAGGGTTGGTAGAAAAAGAGCCTATCTAAAACCTCAAAGCCAAGAGAAAACAGAGTTCTAAATGGGAAAATTGGAGACAAGTGTTTGAAGGGAAACAAAATCGTTAATGAAGATAAATGAGTAGATAAAAGGCGGTGATCAGTAGAAGGATTTTCCAAGCCAGTAGCAATCCTAATAAATGATTCACTAGAGAGAGGCCCAGGGCCCATGGAGAGGTGCCCTGTCTTTATTCTGGGGCTAGACTGGTCTGCATAAACACAGGACTGGCCATAGGAAAGTCAGATTGGGGAAAAACTACCCTCACGTTGTTTGAGGTGAATGGTCCCCTATGTCACATTCTTGGAAGTAAAACTAAACATGGAGACTAAAGGGATGATGACAGTTCCACTGTGTGTAACATTAAGCACCATATTTCAGAGTGCATTTTCATATTCAAGATAGCTGTTAGCTTTCATCTCATTTCCAAGAATTCAAAGAAAAAACTCTTTTCTCTACCAAAACAAGCAAATTTGAAAGGTATGGATGCCAACTTGTCCCTCTATCTTAGACATTTTGTATCATTACA
Source organism: Mastomys natalensis (assembly GCA_021653895.1). Lineage (NCBI taxonomy): Eukaryota > Metazoa > Chordata > Mammalia > Rodentia > Muridae > Mastomys > Mastomys natalensis. Next base: position 376,146 of record JAJTUV010000464.1, read on the forward strand.
TGTCCAAATTTCAGTTATAAAATAGAAGTGATTGTAAATATTACATTTTGAGTCATGCCAGATTAACAAATTCTGGCATGTTATATGCATTACTGACTCCCATCATGGTGGTTATGTTATGTTTGTACACAAACACACATATAAACACACACACACACACACACGGATCATCTAAGAAATATTTATTGTCTTGTACTACTATAGTAGATACAGAAATAGAGTGGTAATAAAACATTTCTCTGCTCAAAGAATTTTATTTGAAGGGGTCAGTTGTGGGGGAAGAAGATAGAATAGCTCTAATATGGAAAACAAAACAAAATCAGGACACATACTTATCTCAGTTTACATCAGGGTAGCTTCCTGGGGGTAGCAGAATCAGAGTCTAAGATAAGAACAGAATCGTGCAATAGAACTTAGAAAGGAGAGAGCAGAAGCTCATGGGAAGAACAACCTGAACAGAAGAGGTATGAAGCTCCAGAAGAGACTTTTGGTGTGGTCTTCTGCAGTGGTATATATTTTGGATTGGGTAATGTGAACAGTGTGATTCACGTGTACATTGTGTGATAGTGAAGGAGGTAGGGGTAACCAGGTATAATGGCATCTTTTATCTGGCTTTAGTTTTGATTTGTTTTGAGACAGGGTCTCACTGTGTAGCCTTGGCTGTCCAGGAGCTCACAGTACATCAGTCTAACCTCACATTTATAGAGATCTGCCTGCCTGTGCCTACTGAAGCTGGCATTAAGGGCGTGTGCCACCACTCCCAGCACGGTGCAAGTCTGACTGGCCAGTAAGTTCCCCAGATTCTCCTGTCTCTGCTTCGAAGCTCTGGGGTTAAAAGTGTCCCTTTCCCCACTCAGTCAGCATTTTCAAATGTGGGGACTAGGGATCTGAATAAAAGTTTCATTGCTCATACAGCAAGTGCTTTAACCACTGAGCTCTTCCCCCAATCCAAAGAAACCAAATCTCAAATGATCTTATACATACACAACAGTATCCGGCCTTTCTCCAAGAAGCAACAACAGCTATTAGTGTGAGGAGACCAGGGTCAAGCACGGCTAAGTGTCTGTCTTTAGTCACAACAATTACTGCCCATTTGTCTCTACTATCTATAGGTTCAAACAAAAGAGATTCTAGATCCATATAACCTTTCAACCATCACAACAAAGTAAGGAAGAAAGAAGAAATACTATCAAGATCTTCCAAATAAGATGTCAAAAGGTAGAGCTACTTTCTATAGAAATGTGACTGGACTTAAAAAGAAATTCTAAATTGTATGCTTCCAGACCATATGTGTGTGTAGGGCCAGGGGGGGCATATATGCTATTGGCCCCAAACTAATTCAGTAGTAATACGTATATTTTGAAAAGGTAAAGAAAAGAAATCAGCAGGCATATGGCACAGGCCTGTGATCTCAGCTACTTAAGAAGGAGGAGACAGAAACATTACAAATGTAAGGGGAGCTTAGGTTACAGAGTGAGTTCGAGGATGCCCTGAGCAATTTGGCATAGTCCTGTCCCAAATTTGAAATAACTTACCTCGTATGGTCAAGACCCTAAATTTAGTTCCCACTACCACTGGATTTTTTTCCCCTTAAACCACTGATTTGCTTTTCTTTCCCATGAATAGAATTAGCCAGTGCTTGGTCTTACAACGCTATAGCAACTGCACCAAAGGAAGTGGACGCAGTTAGTTATCTTAGTCAGCTGTTTGGCTGGTGTTTTATGGCTCAGTTTCAGAATCTGCACATCAGGACCCCTATGAAGTCACAAAACTAAGTGTGGAGGTCATAAAAAGAATCTGACAACAGTAAAATATTTCTGAACACACGATAGCCAAAACTTAACTCTTTCAAACTCAAAACAAGTTAAAGGCGCTTCTGGCAGTGCTTGCTCAGTTGGATTGTGCAAGGTAGTTGCAGCCTTGTCTCTGAACACACAGCATGCACACCGTGCCCGGTAGATGTTGCTACACCACAAAACACCAACAAACACTGCACTTAACACCTTGGCTCTGAAGTAAGACTGTTATGTTATGAATTGTGTTGTTTATGGTTACTTACAGTGTCTTCTGTTGATGTAGAAGAATGATCCTTTAACTTCAGAAAACAAAAACAATATTTTTTTACCATCATTCTCAGTACATAAGTATGAAATTAGTATATATTTGGGTCAGGTTGTGTTAGAAAGTTTGATTTTAAAACCTGCTTGTCTGAAATGAGGGGAGTTAACTTGACTGTAAAGTACCTGCTGCATAAAGATGAGGACCGAAGTCTTCCAGCACTCACTTAAAAAGCTGCACATCTTAGAATCCATCTATAACCCTAAGACTAGGGGCATAAATACAGATAGATCTCTGGATCTTGCTGATTAGCTAGACTATCCAATAAGTGCTCTCTTGGCTCAGAGAAAGAGTCTGTCCCAAAAAACAAAGTCGGGATCAATAGAGGACAGACACCCAGCATGCACCTCTGGCCTACCCCCATGTGCACACACACTCACGCACACAGCATAACAATTTTAAATGTCACTCTTCTAGCTGTTGGCAAGAATTTAATTTGTAGAAAGCATTAAATACATTCTGACTTAATGTTAGGAGAGATTTCCCAGCCATTTCAGAAATGCAGTACACATACTTCTTCCATTCTGTACTATGTATTTATGTAAAATATCTTAAGTTGGTATTGCTGCTATGAAACACGATGACTAAAAATAACTTGGGGGGGATGGGTTTATTTGGCTTATGCTTCCACATCACTGTTCATCATCGATAAAACTCAGGACAGGAACTCAAGCAGGGCAGGAACCTGGAGGCAAGAACTGAAGCAGAGGCTATGGATAGGTGCTGCCTCCTGGCTTTCTCTCTATGGCTTGATCAGCTTGCTTTTATATAGAAGCCAGGAGCACCAGCCCACTCTTGGGGGCAACACTTGCAATAGACTGGGCCCCCCTACATCAATCAATAATTCAGGGAACACTCTAGAGACTTACTATGGAGGCATTTTCTAAGCTGAGGCCACCTCTTCTCTGATGACTGCAGTTTGTGTTAAGTTGATATGAAATTAGCTAACACACAAAACACATAAAATTTCAGTGTGACCAATGATAAAGTAAAAATACTGATAAATTCTGAAAAGCATTGATGGTGTTCTGTATCTTCCAGCATTAAACATTCAGTCAAAATTGAGCTATGTAAAATAGACAAGCACACCCCATTTCTTTATTATGCAGTTGCAACTTTCATCATTAGTAAATGGTAAAGTTATATATATACATATATATATATATGTATAAATAATCTTGATATATATATATATATATATATATATATATATATATTCCTTATTATCAGTGAAATGGTCCATTTATATCATTATTTTTATAGACCTATGCACCTGGAGTCACACTAAGATTTCTTGGGTGAAAGGGGTGACAAGTAGAAAAAGTTTCAGAAGCTATAATTTAGAGATAATTCTTATAAAAATTCTTTCTATCCTATCTTTTCCTCTTCATATCCCGGAGAAAGAGGGAGAAATAAATGTGCTATAATATATTTGGTTGACTATAAAGATGACATTAATCACCCAGCAGAAATGAGTGGGAAGGCAAAAGCCGCACATATGGAGGACGGGTATTGTAATCGTCTCTATGTTCACAGTTAGACCTGGGTGCTTCAGACCAAGAACACGAATCCTGTGAGTCAGGTCCCAGTCTGTTGCTAATCCACTGGGGAGGGCCAGAGCTGAGGTACACTGGCAGGCCAGACTCCTGTTAAGGGGGATGATAAATTGAGTCCTTAAGTACTGGCAGAAAATCTGACTCAGAGATAAGAAATAAGAAAATTAGTTTGCAATAGAATCTCTAATGATTCGATGGGATTGAAATCTGAAGGGCTCCTGGAACCCTGATTACTTTTTTATTATTATTTTCTTGGCAGCTTATTTGGTATATCAGCATGTTTTGCAATTTTCACCCCGCAGTCCCTTCAGTCACATCTTTTGCTTGAGTGAGCAGTAAATAACAAGGAAAACCAGGGACAATTAACTATTATTGTAGTGCTATGACTAATGAAAATTGGTACATTGCACTTTGGGGAAAGCTTACTTATTAACATGCCTGAGGGGGGTAGGTTAATGTTGCTACTTTAACTTTGCTTAGGAGAAACCAGAGTAGAATAACTTAGCCAAGGTTATCCAGTGATCTGTGGCAGTCAGCATTACACAGCAGAGTCCCTCCCAGCCATGGCTCCAAGCCACCTCATGAAGAACAAGGGCTTCAGCAGTATCCTCCAGCTAGATATCAGACTCTAAACATAGAATCCATTTTGGCACAATGCAGCTAATTAGCTGGTTAACATAGAACGTATGTATTAACAAATAGAGCTTAATTTTCCCAAAGCTTAAAAAAAGTGTTAGTTGAGCGTTTTATATGTTTTCATCATATTAATTCCTCTCCAACTTTTCCCTGATTCCCAAAACTTTTCATACTCTTATTTCTAAGAACTGTGAACTAAAGAAAACTTTAATAATCAAAGAAGAAATTATCAATGATGAGGTGACAATGCAGCCAAAGGTTGATGGCTGTAAGAATCTATTAGTCACCGAATCCCATTGTCAACTCTCATTTATTTTCATTCATTTAACCAACATTCTTGGGACTTGCCTAGTAGCTGAGTTTCTGTACTGTTAAATTTGGAACACACACTGAAGCATATCCTTATGTAACAGGAGAGAACATTTTACAATAGTGACTGGTTAGCTACTGGAAAATTCTGAGCAAGCTTGTCGCTCAGTTCAATTTTTGTGATTGGTGGTGGCAACAATCTGGAAGACAAGAAAGGAGACACTGCAGCAAAAGGTTCAATGTGAGCTTGGTGTGACGTGCGTACCGAGAATCTCAGCCACTGGGAAGCTGAGGAAGGAGGTCAGTCTCCACACAGAGAGGTCCTAGCTCAAACACAGAACAAAAAGAGCTCAGAACGGACTTCCCTTTTCTGAGAGAGATATTAAAGACTTGAACTAGGTCACTGACCAGGAGGATAACAAGTTGAAAACAGATAAACGAGAGGATAGTTACAGGGAAAAACAATACCCGGGGATGCTAGAGTGAATGAATGGAGGAATCCGGAGATGGGACAAGTACACTGGCCAGGCTTCTGCTTAGAGAAGAGAAATGGATGGGAAAAGGTAATGTTTGGTGAGACTGGATTCATAGGAAGCAAATCAGACAGGGGCTGGGCGTGATGCAAACAATTTGGGCTGCAAAGTCTCCTTATGCTGAAGTGTGTTGAGTTTGAAATTCAGGAAGCATCCAGAAGATGATTGCACTGGATGGTATGCCACATAAGTCTAGACGTCAGGTGAAAACTCTGTACCAGCCTAAAGATGTCAAAGCCACACCGCTCAGCTTTTCATCCAGATGTTGTTTGATCCTAAATGAAAGTTAAAGTCCTTAGAACTACAAGAACTGGAGAAATTCATTTCTTTTCATTTTGACATTGCTTGTTTGAATAGTTTTTAAGCCATGAAGAAGTCATATACTTGGTGAGGACTAGGAAGACGTTTAGTTAAATATCCAGCTGTGGCCAGTAAGCCCAGCGTCACTGACTAAAGCATAGTGATAGGAAGTGCATCTCACAGCCGTTTCTCCTGTCCTTCTTTTGTTTCCACTGCCTTTCCTACATTTCTTTAACAGTTTTCTTCTCTCTTATCAGAATCACTAAGATAAAAGTTACCTGGAAAACATTAAACAAAAGCAAAGAAACAAATGATCATAATGATTATTAAACTGAAGAACACCACATCTTCACACTGTAAGTATTCGATATGTATTATTTTTCATACCCACTTTAATAGATCTAAGTACTTTTAATATCTTCTGGAGAATGAAACCATGTCTGTAATAATAATCAAATAACAACTTGTAAGAAATCAATTCTAAACATACCGATTCATTTTGCATTGATTTAACCTTGACTATACTCTCCAAAGAAGAGTATTCCTTTTGTTTCCACTCAGTGTGTCAAGAGATTGAGATGCAGCAACTGAGCCTTTTTATTTTTAATTTAAGAAAACTTGTTTGGGAAAAGTTTTCTTTTGAAAAAAAAAAAACCCCAAAGTTGATCACTGTTAAGTTTAGAAAGGAAAAAAAAACCCCATATAGCAAGAATGTTGGTTGAACTTTAACAGATCCATTCTCAGTTATTTCAGAAAACATGTCTTTAAACTGAAAAAGTTGTCACTTGGCTACACTGTACGACTTGACTTAGTCAATTACATCTGGACTAAGAGTGACACCATGTGGTACAATGTTGAAAATGTTTTAAATCTTGGTTTGAAAGAAATTACAGCATTGTAAATGTGTGGGGTTGTGGTCAGCATGGTTTATCACCTGCCTTTGAAGCAAGATATAATACATAAAGTACTATTTCAATTAATTCATTAATAAGCATTTCTTCTCCAGCACAGACCAGATCCAAATAAGATGTTCTATTTGTACAACCATGATCAATACTCAAATAAAACAGTAAATGCAAGTAATTAATTTTGTTTGTGTTTTTTGGAAAAAGGCTGCATGAATTCAGCATGCTACAGAGGCATAGACTTCTGTTTTAGAGTTTCTTTTGCTGTGAAGAGACACCGTGATCAAGGCAACTCTTATATTTGATAACATTTAATGTGGGACTCACAATTGAGAGGTTCAGTCCATTATCATCAAGGCAGGAACATGGCAGCTTCAGGTCAGGCATGGTGTAGGAGCTAAGTGTTCTAAATCTTGTTCCTAAGGCAAACAGAAGACTGTCTTTAGGCAGCTAGGAGGAGGGTCTCAAAGTCCACCCCACAGTGACAGACTTCTTCCAAGAAAGCCACATATCCTAATATTGCCACTCCCTGGGCGAAACATATTCAAACCTTTTCATTCCACTCCCTGGCCCCCATAAACTTTCATCACTTGCCAGTCATGATAATATCAATCCTTCAGAAAGATCTGCCATCTGAGGTCAAATCCTTTTGTTTTAATTAGGTACACAAAATTAACAACCTACCTAAAAATATCTATAAAACACTCATTCAGTGTTATGACACATACATAGTTTAAATGAAATGTTCCTAGCTGAGATGACAATGTTTCCTCCACAAGCCATGTCCCATCTAACAAAAATCACATCATCAAGCACGAGAAGCCTTTTTCTGAACTGTTGGTCAGGCTTGTCCAAGAGACTCCTTAAACATATAGGCATTATCATTGTCCTTGGTTGTTTCCAAGAGGCAGAAGGTAAATCCCTATGGCTGAATACACCATATATTTCACATACAGGAAACAGAGACCCATGAGCTGGAACTGACCTAAAAGCCTCCCTTCAAAGGACTGGCTTTTGAGGCACCAGAAGACAAAATTCAAGCTTCCAAAAGAAGAAAGCAATCAACCAATAATTCTACCCACCTTTCATGCTTGTGAATGACAACAATGACCAGCATGGCACACTAACCCTAAGGTTATTCCCTAACAGGGAAATTGTGCCTGTTACTGGAAACCTAGCCAACTATCCAGAGCTAATGAAGTCATGGATCTTGAGAGGAACCTACAACTACCAATCTACTAAACTACTATAATTCCTCACTATATTCTCTCCTTATACCCACAGATAAGTAAAGTCCTCAGCCCACATCAAGGAAACTACCCTTTGCAATTAATAGAGACCATTACATAAAACCACAATCAATCAAAAGGCAGGTTTCTGAGGCCAGTCCCAACGACTACACCTAAAATACAACTCCTGAACATAAATGTCAGGAATGACCTTTGAAAAGAGAGTGTGAAGATAGTAAGAACCAGAGAATCAGGTAGTGTGCTGTGATATTGTGTCTACTAGGAAGCAATTGCCCATATCAGAAGCTATTCCATAACGTCTCACCAACATGACTGCCTAAATGTGAGTTCAACAAAGATGACACTAATGAACAAGTTGGGGGCTCCTGAGGCCTCAACCCTAGACAAAGTATGGAAGGCACCTAAAGAATTCTGAGGGTAAGAAAATAATCCTACCCAGGGAAGAGCACACCAATTGCTTATCCGATACTAAGTTGCTATCCCTTAAAATTTATTGATACAAAGAACATTATATACACTGAGCAGGTTGTATTTATGTATCTAGGAATGTATATAAATATATTTGGGTGCATTTTTGTTTAGTTCAGTTGGCTCTGGGGAGCTCACACTGTAGCTCTTGTCCTACTTGATAACATGCAAGCCCTTTTTCCTGTGCTTTTCTTAAAATTTATTTATAGAGTTAGAAAGTAAATTCTCCAGTGAAACAAAGAAGCTGAATATTAATGATGAATATTAATTCAGAATATGAAGTACTAAAAGAAAATAGAAACTGACCTCTTCAGAGAATTTGAAAATTCAGATTCAATATTGTATAGCAGTTAAAATTCTAAAAAATAGGAGAAATAATTACATGTGAACTTAGGTGACTTTTGTGTACAAAATTCTGAAAATCAATGTTCCTTTTTTCCATTAATTGATTTATTTACACTTTATATCTCAATCACAGGCCCCCCTCCTCTCAGTCTCCCTTCACAGAACCTTTCCCCTTTTCCCCCTCCCCTTCCACCCTGAGAATGGGGAGGCCTCCCCTGGGGACCAACCCACCCTGCCTCATCAAGTCTCTTCAGGACTAGGCACATTCTCCCCCACTGAGGTCAGACAAAGTAGGGGAAGAAGATCCACAGGCATGCAACAATGTCAGGGACAGCCACAGCTCCACTTGTAGGGGGAGATCAGTATTTCTCAACTTGAGAAACCTCGTGTTCAACTTTTCAGATGTAATATTCCATCTTGTCAGAAAAATGTACTGATGCACATAAAATTGATAATGTAATTTCATGGGATTTGAGCTCCATAAAGTCCATGCACAGACTTATTGGATTATCAGAACTAAAGATAGAACCCCACATCCAAGATATTTGCTTGCAATTTTAATGAAAATAAAAAGATTGACTATCATGCATCATTTAAAGTTAGATCTACACGTGTGTGTGTATGTGAGTGCTTGCTTGAATAGAAACATCACCTATAGTCAGACAGGTGTATATGGGGATACCTGCACAGGTTAAAACTAACAATGCTCTGGCATATGTATGTGAAGCAATTCTTTGCATGTTATAGTACAAAGCATGTTACTGGTACACCACACAATCCTACAGGACAAGCACTTATAGAAAGAATCAATCCTACCTTAAAGGGATGCTTATTAAACAAAAAGGAAGAACAAACACCCCCAGGAACAGACAGAACAATGCTTTGTTAACTATATTTTCTTAATGTTGATGAAGAAAGAACAACAGCAGCTGACAGACACTCTGTTATCAAAGAAGCCAAGGAACTAAGACAACCAATATACTATCAGGATGGGTTGAAATTAGAATGGGATTAGAAAGGAAATGTGCAATCATTTTAAGATGGGGACACAGTTATGCTTATGTATCTATAGGGAATGAAAAAATATGTTTACCAACAAAACTTACAAAAATTAGATGTGACCAGGGAAAAACTATTATCAACTGAGACATGAATGTTGCCACAAAACAAATAGCCCAGGTGATTCACTCTCACAGACTATCTCAGTTACTGAGTTCTCCAAAATGTGCGTCTAAACCAACTTCAATAGGGCTAGCCCAAATGACGATCACACAGAGTCTGGATGACACAGAGACTGGCAAACAAAGGATACAGCTGGCTTTTTTTCAGACTAACCATCTTTCCCCTTGATCCCCAAACAGGAATTCTTCACCCCAATTCATCAGGAAGCAGTTATAAGAGCATCATCCGGGTTCTTTAAGTTGAGGGTAGATAGGTTTGGAGGGGTTTTATGTTATGATTGTTATCATCTAGGATGGTAAACTGTTTTTGTTATGATCAGGGATTAATAAAAATTTAAAGTTTCGTTTGAATTATTGTACATTGATAGAAATTTAAATTTTTTGTTTAATTACTATATTGATAAAATTTTAAGGTTTTTGTTTAATTATTGGTTATTAATGGAAATTTAAGGTTGTTTTGTTAGATTATTGTTTGACTATATTATATATACACGCTGTTTATTTAAATGTGATGTACAGTTCTAGTTTTATGGTTTATATTACTTCTGTTTTATGTAGCTTCTTAATGTTAGAGAAAAGGACAATTCTTAAACAGAAAGGGGAGTATGAAGTGGAAATTAATGGTTTCTTTAAAAACTCAGTTATGTCATATAATGTATTGCTGGGACAGAGAGATGAAAGAATGTTTTGCTTAAGCAGACACAGAAGAGAGTATGTTTTGCTGAGGTGGACATATGAGAGGATGTGTGATGTTTAAAAAGAATATAAATATGACCCCACAGAGACTGGAGATGGCTCTGGCCTTGATTTGCCTTGCTCTGCCTTACTAGTGTTCGCTGATGATTCTCTGGCATTGGTTAGACTTACCCAGTGTTGCAAATTATTGCTTGTTGCCACTGTAGAGAGTAACTCACCAAAGAACTTCTCATGATATTCCGGCAGCTTTTTGCCATTGCTGATTTGTGAGTGGTAACTGCTGAGTGGACGGGACTGCGGTCGCTACTCCAACTTGGGATAAGACTGGACTGCTGACAATGAAGATTGGAATTGTCCCCCCAGAAAACCATTTCTAAACAGGTTCACACTTCCCTTTGTCCTATTAACCTTTCTTTTCCACTACCTCTGGTGGATGGCGGGCTATGGGGGAAGATGAAGCCTTTAAGAACCCTTATTAAAGTAGGTTTTGAAAAATCTAAGCCAACACATATATTGCAAGGAAGACTGAGCACAGCACTGTGAGAGAAACGAGTGAACTGAGTACAAACACTTACAATGGAAACAGAAATTCTCTTTGATTATGTTTCCAGGTCTGAGACATGGGTCTAAAAGTTCAAGTCAGTTATCCTAGGATCCCTGATGACTCATTTTCTTCTCAGAGAAACAGTGTATGTTCAACCCTAAAAGGAGTCCCAGGGACACAACGATGAGCTACAATTCAAGAAAGACAACTTTCTTAAATCAACCTGTCTTAGGGTTTCTATTGTTGCAGTGAAACACCGTGACCAAAGCAACTTGAGGAGGAGAAGGTATATTTGCCTTATACTTCAACATCATAGTCCATCACAGAAGGAAACTAAACAGAAACTCAAACAGGACACAAACCTAAGGTCAGAAGCTGATGAAGAGGACACAGAGCATGCTGCTTACTAACTTAGTCATCTCAGCTTGCTCAGTTTGCATTATTATTGAAGCCAGAAACATCAGCCCAGGAAAGACACCATCCACAGCAGGCTGGGCCCTCCCCATTGATCACTAATTAAGGAAACACCCTATAGGATCATTATGGAGGCAGTCTCAAGTGAACCGCCTTCCTCTCTGGTAACTCTAGCTTGTGTCAAGTTGACTTTATACTAGCTAGTACACAGCCACTGCTCTTTGAAGAAAAGTACTCATAGAGTAAATAAGGCAAAAGTTTCAATAATTGCTTTGAACTTTGAGATACCTAGGATACATTTTGAATCAAGTGTTTTAGCCATATAGCTTTATGGCATTCCTTTCCAGCCAGTAGCCCATGAGACATTTCAGAAAGCCTGTCATGGAGTCAGGAATGGATTCCCCAAGACAGAGGAAGAAACAAAAATCCTGGGTCAACCTTGACATCCTAATATTTATTTGTTGTCATTATTCTCTGGTTCCTATTGAGCTTAACTTTCCAATACACACACACACACACACACACACACACACACACACACACACACACTCAGCATTTTCTCAGAACTCTCATGCCTAGCTTGAGAACCAACAAGACACCAAGAAAGAATAATATATTACTTAAGGGGAGCTTTCACAGGACTGAAGGGGTTGAAACTGTCAGAAGGGTTAAACTTTGATCCATGGTATCTGTTAAATCTGTAGAAAGGGGCTGGCTACAAGCCTCCACCTTCAACCTGAAAATGTTTGGGTACTGGTGGTGATAGAAATCTCAGAATGGTTGAAAGCATCTTGTTTGCCAGGACAACTTCTGAGGCTTCCTATTGGAAGGCCCAGGTCCCACAGGCAACAGCTCTGGAAGGAAAAAATCATAATGTGTTACAGTGAGCAGATAGACCAGAGCTGAAAGAGTTTATTTCCTTTACATCCACCTAGAGGGTGAGAATCCATGTACTTCCCCTGAGATTTTGACCACAGGAATAAAATACCCCCAGGCTGTTCTTTTATTGGAAAAAGCATGGAAAGAAATATTAAAGCAATACTGTACACTATGATAATCAATACCAATTATCAGCTCAGTGGTTTCTTTGATTCTATGATTCTAGTGACCCAGAAATTCAGAGTAATGCCTTTGAGAAAACTAGTTCATGTAATATTTGTCCTGGGAAAAGATTTTTCCCTTTACATATTGGTCTAGTTGGGTCAGGACATGACACTGACATGAAGAAGAGAGTACAGGTGTGAGGACAAGCTAGTTAGAGAAGGATGCAAACCTGTACCACTGGGATCAGACAACTGAAATCCCTTGTCTTATCTTTATCTGTGGTTTAATGGAGAACTCCCACTGTAAGGTGTTTCAATAGGCAGGAGTATAATGACTTCAAATATTTGATTCTTATGTATTGGCCTCTAAATTGTTAAGACTACTGATGTGTGTTAGCATATATCAGTAAATATGCCATCATATATGAGGCTCTCACTAACTTTTAAATGAAGGTCTAATATGTGGTGGTTTGAATATGCTTGGTCCATGGGAAGTGATATTATTAGGAGGTGTAGTCTTGTGGGACTAGGTATGACCTTGTTGGATGAAGTGTGTCGCTGTGTAGGTGGGCTTTGATTGAAGTCTCCTATGCTTAGGCTCTGCCCAGTGTAGAAGAGACCCTTGATCATTATACTTCCTGGCTGTCTGCAGAATGTAGTCTCCTCTCAGCTGCCTTTGGATCAAGATCCAGAACTCTACACTCTTCTAGTACCATGTCTGCCTATATGTTGCCATGCTTCCTGCCAAGAGGATAATGGACTGAACCTTCGACACTGTAAGCCAGCCTAATTATATGTCCTTTATAAGAGTTACTTTGGTCATGGTGTCTCTTCACAGCAATAAAACACTAAGATAAATACCATTCATTCAATACCCCTAGCTTAGGTCTACCACTAACAATAATTATTCTAATAGATAAAATCTAAAAATATTTAACAAAATTCTCTAGTAAATGACATTTGCAAAGGTATCAGACAAGTCTTGCAAACTGAGTTTTAGATTCTATAAAATTAGCATCTGGATTATTCCTCCAAAATCACCCACTACTTAAATATGCAACCCTCTAACTTTACACTAAACCCCCTATTAATAATTTACCTTTATTTGTACTATCGAAATTTCCATGGCTTTCTACCTCATGTTGACACAAAAACCATGGATTTCATCTGAAAGGTAATAAAATTAGTTTATTCTGAAGTCATTTAAGTGACCATGGCCTGGAAATAAATACCCTCAATTCTATGATCCAATATGAGGCAGTTTCATGAGGCTGCATCATTTTACAAAAAAAAGAAAGTCATAAATCACAGCAAGCATAAAATTCAATGGTGCGTACATCAGAGAGGCAGCTAGAGCGAACCAAGGGAAGTCTTTGTACCAACCCGTGATGTGATCTGGTGGTATTCTTAGGTTTGGGGTTAGTGGAAGCTAGTGGTCTCTTAAGTTAATAGATTACAAAGGTTCCTCTTAGCCATAAGTTATTAGTTCTGACCAGAGGTGGGCAAGGAATTCCTATTACAAAGGGCTAGAACAAGAGCAAGGTAAGACAATAAGGTTCCAGGCTGTAACATTCTAATCATGGATATATTACATTATTGAACTTATATATATTATGAAACCCTAGTCAGACAAACAGTCTCTGCAGCCACAATTTCTTTTCAGGAGTTTTGTTCACATTTATTACTACTGATATTTGTCTCCTCTAAGGGAAAAGAGATCAACCTCACCTCATCTTCTTCATGATAGCAAAGTTATCAAAATCCTTGGGTTTTGTACAACAATCCTGGGTCCAAACTTTTACCTCTAAAAACACCCTTCTATTGTGCTCTAGGGATTGTCGAGGGAGAGTATGGCAAGTACCTAGACAGTTAGATAGCTTTCTTTACTGGTCCTCTGAAAAGCCCTATCACCCAGCGGAAAAGGAAACCGTTCCTGAGTGAAAGAGTGCCGGACATCTCTACCCTCCACTTGTTTCTCAGGAAAGGATAAAGCTCCATGTTTCCCAGCCACAGGTCCAGGGGCTTTTTCTGGGGACCTGATTCTTAAATCACTGTCCCTCTGCTGGGCATTCTAATAGGGATGCTCTTTGTAACAGCTCTGCACCAATGAAACAAAATGAGCCGCATAGCCCAGCGGCAGATTTTTTTTCTTCAAATTTGCTCCGTTCTCTATTTGAATGTCAGTCTTCTAATTAGGAAGCAGAGCAGAGCAGCCAGAGACCTTGCTTGGCACTGAAGGAGGCTTGCCCAACCTCTTTCCCTGACACAAGGAGAGGCCCTGGAGATCTATTAGCAAAAGTCTTCATTCTGATGAGAAGAACTTCAAAGGCCCCAAATGAGGAAAGAGGTGTCGCTGGAAAATGTTGAAATGACAAATAGTAATATTTCTGCTGACAAAAGACAAAGATGAAACAAGTGTTAGAACAGAAAACATGGTTTTATTTTGCAAGCTCTGGCTGGAAGCTATCATCAAAGTCCTTAACGGAAATGAAAAAGGTGTCGATTTAACAGCACACTGGAGCCAACCTGGATTTCTAACGACAAAATTCATCTTTGAAATAACAAAAGCTTGTAAAGCAGCAAAAAAAATATCAATGCAGAAAGTAAAGTATATGGCCCCAAAATAGTCTAGTGCTGCACATTTGTTCGAGAATGTCAGAGGCTCAAGCCACTTAGGGATCATCTGGGCAAAGCCTTTTATGTTCCAAAGAAGAAACTGGACACAAAGAACCTTCCCTAACTTGCTCAAGGTCATGTAACTAGTTACTGATTTAGGAATTGTTAGCAGCTACCTCCTGAGTACATGAAGCCAGACTCTAATGGCTTCTATCTGCAAACTCACCCTTGCCCAGCTGTCAAGACAGCCCCACTCAGGACTGTAGTTCAAGTTCACCAGATTCAATGGCCTAGTGTTTGTCTTCCTTTCTTTGAAACAGGCTATGTGCACTGAAGCAGTGACTTGCAGAGGCCCACCTCATTACCAATGCTCACAACGGTGCAGATGGCTGCCCTCTGAGTTAGGTCTGGCTGATATATGACAGCAGGGCAGAGAGCAAAGAGTAGCAAGTAAAAAGTATCGAGAACTGGCAAAGACATGGAAAATCCTAGAAATTTAATGCCACAGAATGAAATATTATACATAAAAGCATAAAGTTAAAATATACTTTTCAAATTCTACATAGTGTGAACAAGAACTCCTGAGAAGAGATGTGTCTGCAGAGACTGACTGATTTGAAATTCAGGATAATGGAGACATTGGAATGTGACAGGTACAAGGGCTAATTACCTTGTCTTAGGGTAACGTAAACCTCTGCAAGAGCTTTACTTTGCTTTTCTCTGTGTCAGGACTATCACCCTATACTAACTGATCAAAACCTTTAGTAATCTATTAACTCAGCAGACTACTAGCTTCCACCAACTGAAACCCTAAGAATATCACCAGATGAACATCTGGCTTCTAGAAAAGCTTCTCCCATCCTGCTGCAACCATCTCAATAACAAATGTATTTTAAACTGGCCTTGATTTCTGACTTTTTTGTTCTGCAAAACTACTCAACTTCATGAAACTGCCTCCACATATGGATAATGAAATTTGGAGTAACCTGGCCACAGTCATTCAACACGCTCCAGAGTAAGCCATCTCTTATTACTTTTAAGATAAGGGCAGAGGTTTTTGCATGGGCAAGTGTATAAGAAACCCTCAGAATGAGTCAATAAATGAGATGTTCTGGACATTCATGTTTTAGGAAGCGTCAAAGTCTTTGGAGCCATAGATAGATAGATAGATAGATAGATAGATAGATAGATAGATAGATTATAGATATTCAGAAAGATATAATGAAAGCTGGTGAGATAAAAGTCTCAGAAAAGAGAAATATCAAATCACATCAACAATGTTCAGATAATTCAGATAAAGATATTCTGAGAATGATCTGCAAAGAATCCAATGATAATGTGGAAAAATTGTTCTAAGCAACAGAAAAACAGAATGCATTACTTATGAATACTATTCCTTGTGGAAGCAGAATGCACAGTGAAGAGATAATTGATATAAAATAAATTGCTCACCCACCATTTTCCTGGAATCTGTACTTTTCGAAGTCACTACAATAAACTTTTGTCCACTGGGACTCTTCCACACGTTCTAAGTTCATGTAGAAGCAAATGTATTCAAAGTTAAGCAGGTTTATCTTGTAAGATTCTTGATTTTATCAAGTTTAAAAATGGAACACTTGATAACTATATCAGCTCTTTCTGACCCTCATTCTGTAAGCAAAGTAGCTTCTTCCATTTCTTAGAATATCCTCCAAGTTGTTTGATAATTATATTAGTCTTGCATTTTTGATGCATATCAGTTGATGATACCTAGCATCTACTTCTAACTACCTTTTAGGTGAAAAAAAGAAGAGCTTTTATTTTCATTGTTGCCATGTTAGCACGAAGGACTAAGAAATATATTGAATGCCTCAAGTACACTTTGTAGGTACTGAGTGAGAACAAAGTTTAAATTGAGGGTTGTGGATATACACATCTAAAATAAAACCAGTCCCAGTGATCTTGCTCAGTATGAGACTAATCATTATCTTCAATCTCACCTGTTAGTCTGGTACGTTCTTACAATTGTGTGAAATATCTTCCAAGAGACAAGTTACTCTTGGACTGGTGTCCTTTTCTTCTCCCAGGAAATTCCTGGGAAATTCCCATTTAGGGAGGATTTATTCTTTCAATAGTCTGACAGTCAGATTAAAAGACAAAAGTGTCTCTTTAGAACATCTTCATTTCTGGCAGGCCTGTTACTCCTAAATTCGCCACTTTCAACTTTAATTAACTCTTTAAAAACATTTTTATTTAACTTTTTTACTTTTTGAAATTAAAATATAATTACTTCTCTTTCTAACATTTCTTTCCTTCTTCTGTCCCCTTCCATGTTCTCTGTCTTGCTTCCTCTTAAATTCCTGAACTCCTTTCTTACTTGATATTGTTACACACACTCACATAAATGCACAAAAATGTAACAACAACTTGCTCAGTCTATTTACAGTTACCTATATGTATGTGAGTTCAGGGCTGGCAATTGTAGTGGATAACTAAATTGATGGTCATGGTGGGTACTATTTCTTGCACTATAAGTATTCTCTAGGTGCCACTAATTTTTTTAGAGGTGGGGGCCCATGACCAGAGCAAAGTTATCCTACCTCAGCAGATCCTGGATATTCCAAAATAGCTGAAGCAGAAGAAAAAGTCCTTAAATCTACTATATGAAGATAAAAGAGGAAATGAAAAGAATAAATATCTTTTAAAAATCTGGAAAACACAAACAAACAGTTGAAGGAAATGGATAAATCCCTTAAAGAAAACCAAGGGGGGAACTGGGGGGGGCAGTTGAAGAAAATGAATGAAACTGTTCAGAAAGAACTGAAAATGAAAATAGAAGCAATAAAGAATAAAAAAGAAAGGAATCATGGAAAGGAAAAATTAAGGAATGCTAACAGAAACTATAAAGGCAAACTTCACAACTGAACACAAGAGATGAAAGAGAGAATTTCAGGCATTGAAGATATGATGGGAAAATGGATCCATTTGTCAGAGAAAATATTAAACCTAAAATATTCCTGACATAAAACATCCAGGAAATCTGGAACACTATGAAAGGAGGAAACCTACAAATAGTAGGAACAGAGGAAACAGAAGAATATTAGCTTAAAGTCCCAGAAAATAATTTTCAACAAAATTGAAAATGTTGGTAGGTATAGTAGTCTGGGCTATAATCTGTAGTCTCTGAGTCTGGAAAACATCTGTCAAAGCTCTTCAGTCTTTTAGAGTCTCCATTAATAAGCCAGATATAATCCTAATAGGTCTGCCTGTACATGTTACTTGGTCTTTTTCTTTGTGAAACTTAATATTCTTTCCTTGTTCTATATATTTAGTGTTTTGAATATTATGTGGCAAGGAGACTTTCTTTTCTATCCAATGTATTTCATATTCTCTATACTTCTTGTATCTTTATAGGCATCTCCTGCTTTAGATTAGGAAAATATTAATTTCACACAGCAAAACCAAAAGAAGGGAAACACACAAATACACAACAACCAAGAACAACAACAACAAAAAGCAAGAACTAACAATCATTGTCATTGATATGTCTAAATATCAATGACCTCAATTTCCCAATAAAATGACAAGATTAACATAATGGATATCAAAACAGAACTATCCTTCTGATGAATACAAGAAACACACCTCAACATCCAGTAAAAATACTACCTCAGAGTAAGGGGTTGGAAAAGATATTCCAAGGAAATGGAACTAAGAAACAAACTGATATAATCACTTTAATATCTATGAAAATAGACTTCAAAGCAAAATTAATCAAAAGAGATGAGGAAAAACACTATGTATTCTACTAAAATGACATTTTAATTCTGAATATCAATGTCCCAAACACAATGGCACCCACTTCTGTAAAAGAAACACTACTACAGCTTAAATCACATATTGACTTTCACACATTAATATTTGGAGATTTCAGTAGTCAACTACACCAATGGACAAGTTGTCAAAACAGAAAATAAACAGAAAGACTTTGGAGATAACTAACCTTATAAACCAAATGAACCTAACAAATATTTATAAAACATTCTATCCGAACACAAGAAAATATACCTTCTCACTACCTCAAAAAAAAAAACTTTCAAAAACCAACTACATATCCAGACACAAAGCAAATTTCAACATATACAAGAAAATTGAAATAGCTTCCTGATTCTATCAGACCAGCACAGATAAAAGTTGGATATCAGAAACAACAGAGCTTATACATTCATGCAAATTGAACAACTCTCTACTGAAAGATGGAAGATTCTAGCAACTTTATAGCACATCTGAAAGCCCTAGAACAAAAATAAGTAAGCACACCCAAGTGGAGTAGATGGCAAGAAATAATCAGACTGAGGCCAGGAATCAACAAAATATAAATAAAGAGAATAATAATAGGAATCAATGAAACAAAGAGTTGGTTCTTTAAGAAAACCAACACGACAAACTCTTAATCATATTAACTGAAATACTGAGAAAGAATATTCAACTTAACAAAAACAGAAACAAAAAAGGACACAATAACAGACCATGGAAAACCAGAGAATCACATGACATAATTGAAAACTTGGTAATCCACCATATTGGAAAAGCTAAAAGAAATGAACAATTTTCTTGATAGTTACCACTTACCAAAGTTAAATCAGGATTAGATAAACAATTTAAATAGACCTATATCCACTAGTGAAATAGAAGCAATCATTAAAATTCTCCCAACCAAAAAGATTTCAGGCCAGACAGTTTAGGCACGTACTTCTAACAAGCTTTCAAAGAAGAGTTAATGCCAATACTTCTCAAGTAATTCCACAAAATAGAAAGAGAAGGAACATTGTCCAGTTTATTTTATGAGGATACAGTTGCCCTTATACCCAAAACATATAAAGACTTAATAATGAGAATTATAGACCAATTTCCCTTAGGAACACAGATATAAAAATATGCAACAAAATACTTGCAAACCAAATCCAAGAACACATCAAACAGATCATCTACCTTGACCAAGTAAGCATCGTGTCATGTATTCAGAGATGGTGAAATCGCCTAAATGTGATCCATCATATAAATAAACTGAAAGGAAAAAAGTATATGACAATTTTACTAGCTCCTGAAAACTTCTTTGACAAAATCCAACACCCTGTCACAATAAAACTACTGAAAAAATTAGGAATACAAGCAAAGTACCCAAACATAATAAAGGTAGTTTTACAGCAAGCCTATAGCCAATATCAAACTAAATGGAGAGGAACTCAAAACAATCCTACTAAATTCAGGAACAAGACAAGGTTGTCCACTCTCTTCATTCAGGTACTATTCAACATTATACTTAAAGTGTTAGTTACAAAAATATGACAACAGAAGCACATCAAAGGGATACATATTGGAAAAGAAGAAATCAAACTATATGATATATAGATGATATTATAGTATACTTATGTCAAGGGCAGCCTTGCTTATATACTAAAGGCCTAAAATCAGCCATAGGCCTAAGTCAGCTTGCTAACACAAAGTCTTGTCTCTGTGGAAAAACACTGAACAAATGGCTATAGAATCTTGTAAACAAGCAGCCTTGGTGGAAATTTACCAGCCTGGATAGTCATAGACCTTGTGGATAGGTAGCCTTGGTGGATAGTACCAACTTAGATAAGGACAAGTGAATCATAGATAGAGTCATAGTGGCCTGTTCCTGAACCTTCATCCAGATGATACCCTGTTCTGGAAGATATCTGTACTCCCCCTGAACATCTATGCTCCTGTGTCATCCCCTTCCCCACATCCTGCCTTTATGTGTTTATAACCCCTGTGTGAAAAAGTAAAAAAATCAACTGTTTGATCAGCCTATGTACAAGCCGTGGTTCTTTGCGTTGTTTATCTCTTTCCCCTATTCTCTCTTTCAGGTGATTTCCTCGGACCCTGTTCACCACCCTGCTGGATGGGACATACTTAAATGACTCTAAAAATTCCACTAGGGAACTCATACAGCTGTTAAATACTTTCATCAAAGTGTTTGAATATAATATCAACTAAAACAACACAACAGAACGAAAACAAAAAAAATCAACAAAAAACAAACAAACAAAAAAGGTAACACTTCTATACACAAATGACAAACAAACTGAGAAAGAAGTCAGGGGAAAATACCTTGGGGTAATTCTAACTAGCAAGTGAAAGACTTGAATGATAAAAACTTCAAGTCTTCAAAGAGATTGAAGAAGATATTAGAAGATGGAAAGATCTCCCATACTCATGAAACCGTAGGATTCATGGCCATTCTCCTGAAAACAGTATGCATTTGTACATAAGTCTTTATAGACCTTGAAAGGACAATTCTTACCTCCATGTAGAAAAATAAAAAGTCCAGGATATCTAAAACAATTCTGAACAATCAAAGAATTGCTAGAGGGTATTATCATCCCTGATTTCAAGTTGTACTATAGAGCTATAGTAATAACAACTGCATGGTATTGACATAAAAAAGGCATGTTGATCAAGGGAATTGAATGAAAATACAGACTTAAATCTGCACACCTATAGACACCTGACTTTTGATTAAAAAAAAGTACAAAATGGAAAATAAAAAACATCTTCAACAAATGGTGCTAGTGTAACTGAATGTCTGCATGTAGAAGAATGAAAATAGATTCATATTCACCACCCTGTACAGAACTCATGTCCAATTGGATCAAAGACCTCAATATACACCAGAAATACTGAACTTGATAGAAGAGAAAGTGGGAAGCAGCCTCAAATGCATTAGCACAGGAGATAAATTCCTAAATAAAATAGCAATATTATAAGGCACTAAGATCAACAGTTAATAAATGTGACTTTATGAAACTGAAGCTCCTGTAAGGCAAAGAATACTGTCAAACAGAGAAAGAGTCAGACTACAGAATAGGAAAAATGCCAACTTCACATCTGGTAGAGGTTTAATATCAAAAAATATATAAAGAACTCAAAAACTTAGATATCAAATACCTTAATAATCTAAGTGCAAATGGGATACACATATAAATGGAGAATTCTTAATAGAAAACAGTCAAATGGCTGAGAAACACTTAAAGAAACCTTCAATATCCTTAGCCATCAGGGAAATGCAAATCAAAACTATTTTGCGATTCCATCTTATATCTGTCAGAATGACTAAAATCAGTAACACAAGGGATAGCTCATGCAGACAATATTGAGCATTGCTGGTTGGAATGAAAACTCGTACAGCCATTATAGAAATCAATGACAATTCCTCAGAAAATTAGGAATCCACATACCTCACAACCCAGCTAATCAGTTGGTGGGTATATACCCAAAAGATATTCCATCTTACCACAAGGACGCTTGCTCAACCATGTTTATTGCAGCTTTACTCATAATAGAAAGTGGAAACAACCTAGATGTCCCTCAACAGCAGAACAGATAAAGAAAATGTGGTACATTTACACAATAGGGTATTATTCAACTGTTAAAATTGATATGATGAAATTTGCAGACAAATGGGTGGAACTAGAAAAAAAATCCTGAGTGAAGTAACCCAGACACTGAAAGATCAATATAGTATGAAGTCACTTATAATTGAATATTATCTATTATGTAAATTATAATCAAGCTACAGTATGTAGACCCAGAAAATGGGAAGGACGAAAGGAGGGAACTGAGGTAATGAATGAAGAAAGATAAAATTGAAGAGCCATTGATGGGTGGTTTGGAAATCTAGTAGGTTGAAACTTCATATAACAGCAGATGAGAATACAGGAATACAGAGTCCCACACCCATGAATGCCATTCTAATGAAATTTCCAAATAATGAGGGACACTGAACCCAACTGCTAACTCTTGTCACCAAACAAAACTTCCAGTACTGGGACTGTTTCATCCAATTCAGTTGTTAGCCAAAAGAATCCCTTGGAAATCCCCAAACAACCCAGACTGTTGATAAGACCAAAGGTTACTCTCCACAAAGAGATAGCAAGGTCCCATTGCTGAAGGCAACACCCACAAAACTCACTAAACATGGAAAAGTCAAGATGGTGCCTATATAGAACCTTCACCTCTAAGCAATAGTGTTTTCAGTTTGGGAAGGTAGTCTGCAGGCTAACAGAAGAAAAACATAAACACCAGTCCAACCATAATACTTTTGATCTACAATCTATCCTACATAGAAAATATGCTAATGTACAGCTGGTACAAAGCTTGTAGGAGTAACCAACCAGGATCTAATTTAACTTAGAGCCCACTCCATAAGATAGAACCCATACCTGATACTGCTTGGGCTTGGGTGACCAAGGACCAGAGAGAAAATAGCACAGAGACCTATGGTAAAACCAAGTACTGCTGGTAAAATAAAAATAAAACAATAAAATGACTCCTCATAATATTCTGCTATACTTATAGATTGGTGCCTCATTCAATCATCATCAGACATCCTTCCTCCTGCAGCAGATGAGAATACAGGAATACAGAGTCTCACAGCCAGACGTTGCTCTTATCATCAGAGCAAGAGAGAAGAGAGAGAGAGAGAGAGAGAGAGAGAGGAGAGAGAGAGAGAGAGAGAAGAGAGAGTCAGAGAGGAAAGAGAGCTGGGAACACACAGTTGTAAATGGTATCCGTCCATCAAATGCCTCCCCTCAGAGCTGAGCCAACCCTACAGAAGACAAGGCGAAGGAGTGGGAAAGACATATTGAATGAAGGACACCAAGAAAACAACTGATGGAAGTTTATATGAACTCACAGAGAAAGAAGCATCATGCACAGGGCCTACACTGGTCTGCATGGGTCCTCTGCATATAGATATAGCTTTCCGTTTTAGGACTTTTATGGGGCTTGAGGTGTGACCATGTGGATTGCTGATTCTTGTGCCTTTTCTTGGGCTCTTTTTTATTTATTTATTTATTTATTCATTGTTGTTGTTGATTCATCTTGTCTGTAATTGGTATGATAGTTTTTGTATTATTTTATAATATTTTAGTTTGTTAAAAATATTATTTAAAAATTGAAAAACATTTTTATTCAATATTTTTAATTTTTGAAATTGAAAATATGATTACATCCGTTTCTGTATTCCTTTCCTACCTCCAGACCCTTCCGTGCCCTCTATCTTGCTCTCTCTTAAACTCATGGACTCTTTTGCTTAATTGTTATTGTATGTATAACATATATATGTACACATATTTACATTATACATGTGTACATATATATGTACACATATATTTATATATACATGTTGCATATATGTGCATATATGTAAATATATACTGTTGTGCATGTATATGTGTATATAATGCACAAAAATGTAAATACAACTTGCTCAGTCTATTTAGTGTTACTTATATGTGTATGATATCAGGGCTGGCCGACTCAATTGGAAACAAAGTTGGGGGTTTGTTGGAGAGGTACTGTCTCTTCCAACATCAGGATTCCTCGCTTGTCTTTAGTGATTTCTTTAGGAACGGGCCTCACGAGACTTCCCCCTTTCATGATAGCATGTCTATTAGCATTGTGCTTCTTTGGATCATGGCACTACAACCTTGAGGTAAACTACATCTATGTCCAAAGCAAATATAACAACAGAATGCAAGTAGTGACCAAGATTGTAACACATTTAGTTGCTGCCAAGTAGCCATGTATAAGAACCATTTTTCATAACCTCATAGGCTTTTGCTTTTAGAAGGGCTATCACAAACAAACCTATCCCACGTGTGGTTCCCCTGTCAGCTAGCAGACATTCTGCTGGTAGGCTAAATGCAGGGCACTATGCTACATTTGACCCGACGGCCCCCATCGGGTGATGAACTTGTGGGAAGCACTGATGCACCGCTCAGCGGATGAGGGAATACAGCTTAAGATGGGGACCCCAGCCCTGGTGAGGAATGGCCCAGGCTGAGGCCGAAACTGGGGTTCTTGACTCCCTGACAACCAAACGCTACTAGGAATCACATGGAGGAGTCAAGAAGGGAGAGGCTCATGGGCCTGCAATGAGGCCAGGGCCATGGGGAGGGGGAACTCCGGCTTACTTTAACAGCAATTCTCCATGAGCTTGAAGGAGTCTTCTGCCGGAGACTTAGGGAAGGTTTTAGAAGACAAAGGCTTGCTCCACTCCTACCACAGCGGTTTTGATGAGAGAGGCAGTGCTTGCTTGTCCATGTTGTTTATTCACTGTTCACCGTGGAAAATGGGTGCATACCACTTCCTCAGGGTGGGCCAGAAACTAAATAACTTTTGCAGGAAGATTGAATTCAAGAGCTAATATATATTTATATACTAGCAAGAATAAACATAAATCAAAAGTAAAATGCAACACCATAATAGTCTAAGATAAGAGATACTGAAAAATAAAACAGTAATTGTGGGGAAACTGTGAATTGAAAACTACAAATAGAATGCAAAGATAAAAGACCTGAAAACTGGGGAAACAGGGTTTGTTCACAGATCGAAAGCCACATATGTCTGTTCACTCTAGGTTGCTGTTAATAGCAATGCAGTCCTTATAAATATCCCACAAGCCTTTGTATAAGTAGACAAACTAAACCTGAAATTTAGAGATCAAGAAGCTTAAAATAAGAAAGACAGTTTTGAAGACGTAAGTGTAATGTTGGAAGACTCAGTTTTGTTCATTGTTCAGAATTAAGTACAATAATTAAAATCATGTGATATTATTTGCATCAAGATAGGCAGGCAGATCAATGAAGCACAATCATTAAAACAGAATCACACATTCATGATCAATTGACTTTCAACATAAGACACTAATGCAGTTATAGATTCAAACGATATTTCCAATATAAACAACTCAAAATGGATCCTACGTCTAAATTTATAATTGAACATATTAACACCTCCAAAAGACACACAGCCAGTTCTTAAACCCTTAGGTTGAATGAAGAGTTCTCAAGTGTGATAGCAAACACACTGTGTATCAACAAAGTAATATGTAGTACTGCATTAAAATGAATAAACTTCAATTTTTAAAAATATTTTTGCGAGAAGGTAAGCCCAAGGCATGAATTGTAAATGAAGTCTATAATTCACATACCTGATAATTTGTTTCTCTCTCTCTCTCTCTCTCTATTTATATATATATATACATATATTATATATATATATATATATATATATATTATATATATATGAATGACCTGGAAATTCCGTGATAGTTGACATCCCAGTGTAGCTAGAGAAAATATCACAGGGCCACTCTCTTAGATGAAAAGCTGTAATTAACACTGCGGAGACAGGGAGAATCAGTCATCATCGGGGATGAGCCCTGGATTGGTTACCTCATACTTATTGGTCAGCCGTAGAAACAAATTCAAGCAGGGACACTGAACAGACTCAGCGGGTTGCATGTGTATGTCGATCCATTTAGACGTATGTGTAAAAAACTATAGTTAAAGATGAGGGGGCTCTGACTTTGGAGGATGGACACGGGAGCAGTAGGAAGGAGGGGAAATGATAAAATTACATTTTAATTAATTTTTTTAAATTCTAAAAGAGATATTTCAAAAGGTATCCAGGGAAATTTTCAGATATGACAGTCCGTTCTGTGTGTTAACTGTGCAGATGGCATCAGGGTGAGAGATACAAGTTTCAGAACTTGCTGAATTGTGCATTCAATTATTCCTATTCTATCCAATTATACCTCAGGAAAAGTGTAATTCCAAATTAGAGATGGAAAGCAGATCAAAGTTCAGAGAGTCACACTTTCTCAGCTCCTGGATTGGGTCACAGCCAAAGCTGTTTGGAAAGCACAGTTCCTGAGCTGAAGGTGGCCCGAGGACACATTCTGTACAGCTTGGTGAGATTTAATGAAGAACTACATTGTGCACGATTCATGGAACTGTCAACTGAGAATAAAGCAGAGTCAGGAGTCACCATTATTTAGTCTACCTCATTAAACATTAACAGGACCAGCAATAGTTAGTGTACTGTAATGAAACCTTAGCATGACTAAGGCAGTTCAAGTTTTTTGGAGATCATTTTGGATGTCTTATCACATACCTGGACATTATACTGACAGTATTATCATTTTGGTAATATTTATTGAGAAGTTAAGAGTTCTAATCAACTATTGAAGATATTCAACACAGTAGTCTGTAATTCATGTTTAATTTTCCAAATTGTCTAAGAAGGTTCAGTTACAGAAAAGGCTGACCCATCCCGAAATTCAATGCACAGCAATGGTTGTCACTGAATGATAATTGTCTTGAGTAAGACTTACAGTGAAAATAAACTACAAAAATGATCATTATCTTGTGCTAAAATATTATGAATTTACATTTGCATACATATAATAGAAATAACACATATTCATATTAGTGGTGATCTCTGAGGAGGGTACTTGTAGAAAAGTTAAATTTTCTTTGTATGTTTTCCTATGATTTTCCATTTTCTGCCATAATACAAATGATGTTCAGTCAGAAAATATAACTCAGTCTTTTTTTATTTAATTTTTAATTTTATTTTAAAATTCCATATATAAGCAGTCTATTTACATTCCCACTCCTCACTCTTCACCTGACTCTCCTGTGCTCCCGTCACTTCCACTCATATTCATGACTTCTTTGTTACACACGCACGCGCACACACACACACACACACACACACACACACACAGGTATAAATACAACCCACTGAGTCTATGTACTGATGCTGGCATGCATATGCATTGAGGGCATTTGAATCATGTCTGAGTATGTGGTTAATTAGATATATGGTTTGCAAGAATCATTCAGTACGATGTTTCCATTAGAAAGAATGGGGAGGATAAGAAGAACACTTGGAGCTTTACAATGAAGTCGGGGCGAGGGGGATAAGGAAGCACTATGGAGCCTCATCTCTCAGTTCCATCCTGAAGGTCCTGCTGAGTCCTTGAACTTGCACTTGAAACTTGTGGAAAGAGTTTTCTGAACCCTGAGTCATACAGGAGTACTGGGTAACACTGATGGAACGAGACACTCTCTCAGCTACTTGGGAGTCACGGGGCAGTTACAGCAGTTATTCTGTAGCTCCTACCCTTAGCTTTGTGAATGGGGGACCTTCGCTGGCATTCCCTGGTAAGTCTGTCAGTGGTGGAGGCCACAGCTTAGGGATGTTAACAGGGTGGAGCAGCACTTTAGGATCCGGGTTGTAAGGCTGGAGATGAGAATCACCTCAGACACGCCAAACCAAATATGGCCTTCTCGTCAGTACCAAACCGCCATACATAGCATTGGGACAGTCAGCAAAGGTATTCACCAACTACTAAGGATATTCTTTTTATTTTTACATAGAAATCACTGTGGCAAATCTGGTAACACGGAATTTTAATTCTGGCATTTGGCAAAGAATGGTGTATAAATCAACCACACATTCTACTTTATTTTTGTTGTTGTTGTTGAGACAGGGTCCCCTGTGTCACTGAGGATGACCTTGAGTGTATGACCCACCCACCCTGCACCTCACAAATGCTAGGATGGCAGGTAGGCACCATCATGCCTAATTTTATAGGGTGCTTAGGGCTGAGCCCAAGGCCTTGTGCTTGTTATGCAAACACTCCACCAATCCTCAGCCCCGTAAGGCCACTATGGAGAAGAGAACCTGCCACAGAACAAGATGCTGCTGGTTTTGTGGTGCCAGATGAAGAAAAGGAATGGGTGGTCAGCACAGAACCTAGGCTCTATTCTCAGCTCCGGCATTCCTGATCACTGCAGTGGTGGCAGCTGCTTCTGTACCTTCTTCATTGACCTCCACAAAGCACTTGTGGGCAACCTTGGACACAGGCACATTCTTCTTAGTTGTCATCCCAGAGAAGTCAGCCTTCGTTTCCTCAAAGGCATCTGTCATTCCCAAACTCTGAAGAACAGTTTTCCAGGTCATAACTCTCCTCCAGCTTTAATCTGGGGAAAAAGACCTGCACTTTACTTTCTGTCAGGGTTTCTGAGTTTGCCCAGGCTCTAAGCTTCTCATATGTAAGTGCTGTTTCCACCTGGAATGACAAAGGGTCAACATTTAGAATTCGGAGGACACTAGACTGGTGCCAGCTGCATTCCCTTATCCGTCTAGTGAGGAGTGCTCCCATCTAGTGACAGCTGCTGGATTTGCTTCTATTCCTAGACTTTTCTAAATTCCTTCTCAGTTGGCCATGACAGCTCTCGTTCTTGACTTATGACAACAGCTTTCTGATTATATAGAAAAGACAAAGAAATGAAGAAGCCTCGCCATCAGTCCTGTGCACTAGCATGCTGTCACAGGCTTGTATTAATTTTAAGCACTTGGTAACCTAAAGTCAACTATGGGAGCATTGTCCCCAGTTGAGAGCTGCCTTAGCAGAATGCTGTTGGTCACACACCTTCTATTTTGTAAGTCTCTCCCTCTCCACACTTTGCTCCTTTTCTGTCATGAGAATGATCAAAGGCAGTGCTCCTACTCCTCGGCCCCATCCACCAACTTCCCCCCCACAAACAAACACACATATACCTGTACCTTAGACCCTTGTATTCAAAGTGTCATATATGTCTCAACTGCACTTGCTCATCTGAAATCTTGTCAGAAATGCAAAACCCCAAATCATTATCCCAAATAACCCAAGCTAAATTAGAACCTGTGTTTCTTAAAATATTATGCATGGGGCTCATAGTCATCTTAATGTGCAGGAAACATCACCATGACCCAGTGCTGTCCTTCTTTCAGATCTTTGTTCAAAAATTATTAGGCCATCAACTAATCCCTCCCTCTTAAATTTTAAAAAAAAAAAAGCTTGTTTATTTTTGAGCTCCCTCATCCTAGCTTTATTAAAACTTAACTACTCCCAGATAAGTATTTGGCAGAAATGCATGTGCACATTCACTAAAAGGCACACTGGGTGCCTATCTAGCACTGCTTGGAATAACCTTTAGCTAGAAACTCTGCAGATGCTAGCTGGGAGATGGACGCAGAGGAACAAGCTCTGTGGGTTTCCACAGACACTCAGTGCATAAGACTCACCACATCGAGATCAGTGCTCTCATCCGGAAGGAGAACGACCATGCTCAGCTCTCCCTCAGCATAGGGCAGAGCCAGAACCTGCATGTTCAGCTCATCCACGTGCCCCATCTTAAACTTAGCGTGCTTGAACATCATCTGCACGGTTTTTTTCTCCTAATGAATATAAAATTAAAGTTAGTTTCCCAAAACAAAATACAAATTACTAAAATTAAGCTATATCCATCTCCTGGAACCCAGAAGAGTATTCAGTGATCATTATTTCTATGCCTGTTTATTAAATGTAAAATCCTTATTAGCACATTGCAGTATCAAGTAGAATAGACTATTGCTCCATGGATGAACTATTACTAGGTTAAAAAAAAAGAATAGCTTAATAATGAAACAGAACTTTAAAACTCGACATTGTTTTTGAAGAGATTGTGATTGTTCTTGAGAAAACTCATAATGAAGCACTTGTGGATTTATAATCAGGCATCATTTTGCCAGATTAAGAAGGGTATTCACTGCCATTTGGCCGCTGGACTGAAACACCTCATTTAGGAAGACAGACAAAACAAAGAAAAATATATATGTATTCTGAAGCATTGCCAACTTGTAGAGTCGGTTTTATATCTTTGCTTTTCTTGGGAAGGAACCATGACGTGAGGTATACAACAGAGAGTTTTAAAGCTGTACCAAACACATTTTACTATCATATCTCTGTGTAGCTTGCTATGTATATATTCACAGAAGTCAAATTCCATTTCATACTTAAAGGGAATGCAGAAAATTATACTTAAAATTAGCCTAACATGTGCTAGAATTTTTTCTTTCATTAAAGATTCTATAACCTTGAACTCTACAGCAGATCCACATAGCTACGATCGACATGGCAAAAGATATCTAAGCAAGCACAATTATAGCATGACATCAGCGTGATAACATGGCTCAAGCAGGGACCTACTCAACAGAGATCATTTGCCTGGAGATGGAAGATAAAATTGACCAAGGATGAGAAAAGGAAAAACTGTCAGTATACACATTGTTCTACTTTCTCTTCCTACTGCTAATTAAAGATACAGAGGAGGCATTACTTTCATTAGAAATATGAAGAATAAAGATTCAGTACAAGAGCTGTTCCTTTTCTCATCCATCATCTTTTTCAGCTTACTACTTTAAGAAAATAACAATACATTGAAAATACTCTCCTACCTGATTAGTTTTAAAAGGCATACCCCTCGTGTACTTCCTGTCAAACTGAGCCTTCCACTTCCCTTTGAAATACATGGCATTCACAAGAACCAGCTTAGTCAGTGGGCAGACTGTTCCAGGACTCAGAACTTCAGAAATTTTACCTGGATAGAACATAAAAATATTTAAAAAAAAAAAAAAAAAAGGAGGAGGAAAAGGAGAGGGGGATGTAAGAGAAGTCTATACTGATTTGGGGAAAGGGAGACAGTAAGCATTCTCTTATTTTATTCCCCTTGACATGAGCATCATCTGAAGTTAAGCAACATCCCCCCCTTTTCTTCATAAGACAGGTTTTTTGCATAATATAGACTGGCCTCAACCTCGCCAAACTTGCTATCCACCAGAATGTGCCTTCAAGCACACAATCTCCCTCCTTCAGTCTCACAAGTGCTGATGAAGCAGTATGTGCCAAGATGCCATGGTTAGACAGAAGTTTTAAACCACGTAGGGCTGCTATGGCTTATCCTTCAGCTTTTGTATGTAGTAGTTCAGGCAGAGAATATTTTCCTGAACTTCTGCCAAGTTCACAAAGATAGCAATTGATGACTCCAAGAAAACAACCCAATGTCTTTGCTTCTAACAATGCCTGCTTGGCCATAGCACGATAAGGTTTTCACTTACACTACTATGGACATTTGGCGTGAGATTAATTCTTTGTTGGGATAAGGGTCTATTGTGCATTCATGCATGGTAAGGTGTTGAGCTAGTGATACTTTCTTCAGTTTCAACAGCTAAAGTTACCTGCAGCCATGTTTGGAAGGCAAAACCAATCCTAGTTAAGAATCACTGCTTAGTACTAATCTCCAAATCACATTGAGATAAGCAGAGAATTCCCAAAGATCAGAAATATAGACCTGTAATATATAAGACCTTTTTGTAAGAGAGGCTCCAAAAGAAATAAACAGAAGAAAGAAATTATGGAAGCAGCATAGAGTGGGCCAAGTTCAGTCACCCAGTGAAATAGGACAAGGTGGTTGGCAAGATACCCTCAAGCTCTAATATGCTGGGAAAACATGCACATGCTCAGCCTACTGGAGGAAGGAGGTGAAGAGCTAAAGAGAAGGACTAATGGTACTTGAAGGGCCAGGTACAGAAAACGCCTTCAATGACTTACTACTATTTCATCAATGGGAGAGCAGGAGCCTGTCAGGCAGGTGCTCTATGGAGCATGAGAGGCTCTCCCCTTCCTGTCAGCCTTTGACTGACTTTTAGGATGGTCAAGAACATTTGCTGCTAATTGGCACATGGTGGGTGTATCATATAAAGTACATGTGTTAACTACTGGGGTTTGTCACTTGAAGAAGTAAATGACTTAATTCCTCCACATCTTAGAAGTCTCTATGTTTCTTGTTTATAATGTAGGGTACCCTCTTTTGCTCTATGTTCAAGTCAGGAACAGGCAAACATATTTCAGGAGGCTAGGAAGAAATCGGGTCTGTGGACACTGCAATCCCAATGTTAACAAGATATCTAGAATCTAGAGCAAATTTGTAAGAGTTTCATGTTCTGACAGAACCATGGTCACGTGAACAGTTAACAGGAGGGTGAGGCTGGAAGTCAAAATGACGAGCTGCTCAGATTTCCACAAAGAGACAGTGGGCCAACTCCAACTGATACACCATTTAAACCCTGTCCTGTTTTAGAGCACAGCAGAATTTCCCCTGGCAGAACATTAGCAACAACCCCAAAGAAAGCATTTCCCAAGGACTTTCTAGTACAGTTCAGAGGAAGCAGTCTTAGATTCAATGTTAGGTTCTTTAGGAAATTACTATTTGTGATCTCATAATCCTGAGGAAAAAGATTTGCTTGTTTCCTGAAAGTCCAGCAAGCATGCCATCACAGCACTGAGAACTGGGTCATAGGACAACAGCATAGAAGATGTGGCCCAGCGTGTCACAGCCCTCCTTCCCTCCTAAGTCCAAAGTCCATAGAAATGAAAACCTCCTACCTTCAGTTTTCTCCAACACCCAGTCATTGATGTGTTTCCTGCACCCTTCAGTGTCTTTAACAAAGGACAGCTCTTCTAGCCCAGCCTGATAGAACTTCTGGCAGGATTCCTTGAAGGTCTACAGACACAAACACAAGTTGGACACTATTCAGCAAGGTTCTACAACTGCGGAAACAAGTATTTTCTCTTAACATTTTCTCCTATCATAAATGTCTGTGGAGGTGATTCTAACACATTAGAACCCAGATAACTTCCCCTACAAAAATATATTTTCTAATATTTATGTGGCAATGAACACCACTCTCTGTCCAGACAAGTACTCACACCAAGCAGCAGCCTAAGCTGTCCTGCCTATTGCCTGTTCCTAAGAATGGGATTTCTCCCCCTTTCCCTGAGATACTCATTTCTTTGGGATATCGTCTTTTGCCCCTGGTTCTCTCCTCTTTTCCCTGTCTTGGGACACTTCTTCCAAACTATCAGGATCATGAACCTAAAAGTTTCAAATGTACATCAAGATAATTGTTTTCTAAACTCCTTAACTTTACTTTGGTCCCAAGTCTATCTGTCCCAACAGATTTCAAATCAACTACAGGATGCTCCAGTAACTCTAGCATCAGCTCAGTTGTTTCCTCAGAATCCATTTCCTGGTCCAGCCTCACAGGCTACCCTTCTCCACTGGCAGATGGTCCAGCAGAATCTGTACATTGGCTGACACAGCCTGTTCTTCTCAAACTTGACCAATAATAACCCAGCTTCCCTGGGCCTCCTAAGTACAATGCCCCGATGTCATCAGGAAGCAGCCAAATAAAAGGACACTCAAGTATTCAACACCCAGTGACTAAAAATAAAACAAAAAAGTGGAAATGAAGGGACTCTGATCACCTTGAGCATGGTGGGCACAGCTCGGGCAGGCCTTTCCCTTCTTTCCCATCCCCTCCACCTTGTTAAAAACCATTAGATTATATTCCTAAAGCTAGCTACCAAGGTGTATTCCCTTATTTAGTCACTTCCTCCCCTTAGGCTGCCTACCAATGTCCACCTATCAAAGTACTGGAGTCCAGCAATCAAAAGCTCACTTAATGAACATGCCCAATTAAAATTAAACCTCATCCTGACACAAAGTTTCCCTGTGTACCTTTATAAACTGCCATTTTCATATGTGTCGTGTCTGTCTCTTCTCTATTCACAGGCAGTCCTTTGTCCTTCTAAGACAAGTATCCCTTCCCTGTCTCATTAGACCTTTTCTCATTTCCCCTTGTCTTCTGTCTCCTGCCTTTGTTGCATATTCCTGTCCTCTGTCCCTCTGGGGACAAATAAATCCCCTTTATGCTGAGAACTTGGTCTGAGAACTTGGTCTGAGAACTTGGTCTTAGGGGTCCTGAGTGGATACTTTTCCTCACACATACCGGAAGGAAATCACACGATTCTTCTCCAAAGAGTCGGCAAGCACTTTTTAACAAATACTGAGTGCCAGTTTTGTTAACTTCGGCGAGAATTGTCTGGAAACCTTGATGGACATCTCCGTTTCCACTCAAACCAAGTACCTTGGGAGAGAATAAATAAATAGCCTGTTTTAATATGATCATCATCTCCCCCTCCTACGCACAAACACAGCTAAGGGATGAAAATTTGAAATATTTTTATAGTAAAAGGAGTCTTGTTTGACTGTCTTAACAGGGTTTTAGCCCAGCATTCATGCCATCTGAAGCTGTGGCTGCCTAATGCTTTGAAGGATGCTGGCAGTATTTGTGGGCTTTACCCACTAGATGTCAGTAGCACCTCTCTGCTGTGAAAAGTAAACCACTGAGCCCTTAAGTGTCCCTGGGGAAGCAAAATCCCTCTCACCCACCTTAAATGACAGCCTCTGGTCTGCAGGATTCATCCATCCCAGAAAAGCATTATGTGACAACTTAGGATGGATGGGTAACACAAAAACTAGATAGCAGGGATGAATCTAATAACTGGAGAATGTAAGAATAAAAGAGTAGATATCAAAAGGGGGAGAAGCTTCGTTTGTTTGTTTTGCAGACTAGATCGCATGATGAGAGTTATGGTTTCCCTTCTGTCTCCTACCAAGTCTCACTCCCAAGGTTTCTTCCCCAGGAGTTCAATGAGAAGATCTCAGCTTCTTCTGCTCCTGGATGCCCTGCAGGAGCTCATCCACATACACTCTAGTGAGATCTGTATGGACATTTGAGTGATGCTCTCCATATGGGTGAAGATATTTGTGCCCCCAAAACGTCACTATTTTCTCATTTGCAGATAAAGATACAGACAAATATTTGAGATGTGACAGATTAAATGCCCTTTCTAAATGATTCCCAAAAACCTAATTTTGTATTTATGCTCATTTTCCTCAATTTATGTATAATCATACCTGAAAACCACCCATTTCGCAAAAACTTAATTATACAGCTGCATTTCTATTTAAAACATAATACTACAAAAGCTGAAAAGATAGCAAAGCAGGCTTTATTCTGCTCCTCTGTGTAGGAGAGGACTCTCATTTACCAGTTTTCTACAAGATGTGAATCTACAGAATGTTTGATGACTTTTATCTAGATAAAGTAATTTGACACTCATTGTCTCCTGTAAACTGTAGAGGAGATGACTGGTCGTACGTGATTGCCTTCACTCTGTACTGACCCATGTCAGATCAGGAGATCTCTTCTCCCACCCACCAGCCAAACTGACCTTCACCAACAGGCTGATACAGAAGGAAGGCCTGCTCTAGGGAGTCAGAACTAACCTGCTGTTCTTCTTCCCCTCTATCCGTCCCTGCACTGCCAGCAAGCATACCTGGGACATCTGGGTAGCAGTGTTTCCTTTGGCTCCAAGGTAGACCATGGCCAGAGCTGAGGAGACACTCATGGGGCAGAAGAACAGGTTTCGTGACTTGTCTTCTTCACCCAATATTTTTAATAGGCTGATGGCAAAAGAGCCATTGGCTTCACAGAGGTCATCCATCTGAGAGGGTCTAGACTGAAGGCACAGCACAGAGGCACATCAACAAAGCTTTCTGTAGTCACATGCTCACCAGGACCTCAATCAGAGGACAGTAGGTATATCAGGTGGAATATGTATACCTCAAAACATACCCAGTTCCAACCCCTAAACCCTGTATGTTGTCTTATTATCTTACGTAGCAGTTAGTACCATACTTGTGTGATTTAAGTAAGGATTTTAGGCATGGACATTGATCTACAGTATCAAGGAAACTGTAAAGATCTAGCAAAGATTCTTAGAAGAGAGAGAGAGGCAGGAAGGTTCACAGTGAGAAACGGAGATGCAGGCAGAAGTCACAGCGGTGCCAGGCCACCAATGTGGCTAGCTCAAGAAACTGGAAAAGGCTAGTAAATAAGATTGCCTCCTGATGGCTTGGTAAGAGTGGATAACAGACTCTGCAGTATCATGGTGGATTTGAACCTCTAGAACCTTGAGATAATGAATTTATGTCATTTGCAGTCACTAAGTCTGTGGGAGAATTAAAAGGTTAATGACCTAAAGTTCTCAGATGGACTGAGAAGCTCTAGACAGGAAATCTGACTGGATTGACAACTCATGTGGAAGCTTCTTCTAAGGAGACACACATAGCAAACCTGCTGGTATCCACCACCTCCTAACTGCAGGGAATAGACCTGCAGATGGAATCCCCCACCCTCAGAGTTTCATCCCTCCTTCTGTCCTAGACAATTCCCACACCCCAACACTACACCCACAAGTTTTCTTCCACAGAAGGACTTCAGCCCTTCAACTGTTATGATTGAAGAACAATTCTGCTCCTGGAGATGCCCACCTTCTTTCCTTCATTTCCACACTGACTCCATCAATCCCTGTCTAACAAAAATAATACAGGACCAATATGAAATCAAAGTCAAATATGCTGCCTGAATATATACAAATGCAACCAAATACTGGCCCATGAATGTAGGACTTTCTGAAACAGGGGCTCAGACAGCCTGCAACGTTGTTTAATCCCTCCCTCAAATAGTCACTCCCTCTATTAAGTAGTCAATAGTTTAATCCTTCCCCCAAACAGTTAGTCCCTCCATTTAGGTGCCAATAGGCTACCCTGACAGTCACTGATCTTAGAGTCAGTTCTATAACCCCAATAAACATCACATTGAGGTCAGTAAAGCCATTGCCTCAAGGAGGGAGGGACTGGAAGGCTAAACAGGGTGTGGATGACCCTTCCAGAGCTCCAGGAAGTAATTAGTGACTGAAACTCCCAGATTCCACAGCCTGTCACTCCTAATCATCATATACACATGCACATGTACACACACACATCAGAATATTGCTAGCCTTTCTTTCATATATACATATATATAATATGTATTCTTTTTAGTCTCTAATATAACTATTAAACAATGTTCTATGAATCATCAATAATTTTTCTGCAAATAGAAAGTCCATTTCTACTACCATGTCATTGAAAATTCAGAGGATAAAAATTCCCTAGTTTTGGAGGCTGTATTTAGGGTGGTCTAACCTGAAACTTGGACTGTTGATAGATGAAAAATGTATATGAATGAGGGTAACTTCAAAAAGATGTAACATTTTCCATAAGATCTGCTGAGAGTGGTGTGGGAAACTGTGTGTGTGTGTGTGTGTGTGTGTGTGCATGTGTGTGTCTATGTGTATGTGTGTGTCTGTGTGTCTGTGTGTGTGTGTGATGTGTGTGTGTGCATGTGTGTCTGTGTGTGTGTCTGTGTCTGTCTGTCTGTGTGTCTGTGTGTGTTTGTGTGTGTTTGTGTGTGTGTCTGTGTGTCTGTGTGTTTGTGTGTGTGTCTGTGTGTGTCTGTGTGTTTGTGTGTGTGTCTGTGTGTGTCTGTGTGTTTGTGTCTCTCTCTGTGTGTGTCTGTGTGTGTGTCTGTGTGTGTGTGCTTGTGAGTGTTTATTTCACATGAAACCCAAACTGAACATCTCAGGCGCAGCAAAAGCACAGGCTACCTTTAACCTTTCCCTCAGCTTTACTAAACAATCATAAAGTGAAGCTGAAAGAACAAACAAAATAGACTTCTTGCTTGCTAAGCTCCCTTCCTACTGAACATCTTGCTTTAGAAAACCTGTGATTGTTAGTTAAGCTATTTACCCCTTTGAAATGCACATTTTGTCAAATGCCTCCAGGCAATTTTACAACCCCCACCTCACCCTCCAGAAACAACTAAAACTACCCTTTGGAATGTAGCTACTCAGTTGAGCCCTATTAACCTGGTTCTGGAAACGGAAATGCCCTAGCCTAGCTCTGACCAGGCAGCACAGTCCTGTTGGCCCAGTTTTTGCTACCCCGCCTAAACTCCAGGAAAAAGCACTCTACCTGTTCCCACCCAGAGAATATTGAATCTACGGATGGCAAACACATGTTGCTCAACTTCAATTTGCCTTACTGGCTCAATTGCTGGGCATTATAAATCTCCCACAGCTATCATGCCCTCCCCAATACTCTTAGTTCAGTACCCTAACTCTGTCCTTAACTTTAGTTGCTCAGTTACCTTTAGTTCCAACTCAACATTCCAAACCTCCTGCCTGTAGAAGAGACAGCTCTGCCCAAGATCTCACATGGCTGCTTGACTTTTCTCCCTCCCAAGCATTATGGCAAGCACCCTTCCTCTCTACCTCTCCCAATCCTCTCCCCATCCCCTTCCCTCCCCTTCCCTCCCCTTCCCCCTCCTTCCCCCTCCTTCTCCCCTCCCCCTGTCAGTTTCTCAGGAAACTGAGGCAAACAGAATGACCACAAGTTCAAGGACAGTCTGGGCTACCAACTATAAGTTCAATGCTAGTCAAGACAATTTAGAGAAATGTTGTTTCAAAATAATAAGGAAAAAGAGTGTTTGACTGGCACAGCCAGTGTGTGTGTGTGTGTGTGTGTGTGTGTGTCTGTGTGTGTGTCTACCCATGGCACATCAGCACCACAAACAAACACAGACTTAAAGATCAAGAGTCAAATTTAGGCAGGATTCTTGTTTCAAATGATGAAAAGTAGTATTACTTCTACAAATGTTAGGATCACTACAGCATTATTATCATTGTGATTAATCCTTCACTACTGATTAATCATTATGATTGTAATAGAGTCTCATGATCATTAGTTGTTGTAGTTGTTATTAGTTATTACAATCTTAACAAATTGTGTCTTCTACAATAATTTTATATTTATTTATGTTTAATTCTATTAAAATATATAGAAACCCTGACTATTAATCCTTACAATATTTAAAGCTCATCAAATTAGTCACTGCCCTATAGCCCTGCAAGCTATTTTTAATGTTATTTTTTCCATACATATGTACACATAATTTTAACTGGAAGTTTTAAACCCTTCAAGAAGAGTATGTCATAATTTAGAAGATTAGCAAATAAACAACATGGAAAGCACTAGAAACTTTACCTAGAGGTGAATGGCTTGGCATGTGTTCATGTCCTGTACAGGCAGATTGTGATTTCAAAATGCCTCATATGGTAGCTTTGCAATTGTACTTTATTGAGGTCCGATGACTTGAGGGTCACCTGAATCTCTCAGATGCAAGAAAATGTGGGGACCTGAATGGCTCAGACAGGAGCAGGGTTCTCTATTAGTAACAGTTTCATTTGAATTTACCTCAAGGCAGTTTTTAAAAGAAGTCATCTATTATAGGGCAAAATGTGAAGTTCTTTCCTATCTCCACATCATGAAATTTTTTTCAGGAGTTGAAGCAAAGAGTATAGGTATCAGGAAACATTTTCTGTTGTAGACAAGCCCCAGTACAGCAAGATCTAACTTGTCTCCAGGCAACATGTGTCTCCACAGCCTCAACATACACTTGACATCCCAAAAAGTATGATAAAAAAATTCACCAACTTCATCAACCAGAAGGTGGCACCAAAGAAACTCAAAACAAGAAAATAACCAAAGCATAACCAAAGTCAGATTTGACCCTACCTTAGGACAAAAATCTTGAGGGGGGTTGTCATGTGTGTGTGTGTGGGGGGGGGGGTGTTCAGCTTGTCTGAGCAGGTCAAAAGAACGGACTAAACTAGTACATGAAACACAACTTTACATGTGATTGCTCCTAAGTGCCAATTTCTTTCATGTCTCTTCCTCCTTCATGTCATTACTTTGTCCCCATTCCTTTTAAACACCCAAATGGTAGTCAGTAGCATATCTAGCCTATTAACTGCATGTTGATATATGATCATGCACACACACGAACTGTCACACATAAACAAGATCACCTACACATACCCACACTCACACAAGGTCACATGTACACATTCACACACCTTGTAAAGCATAGTCCTACTTACAACAGCAGTTAATCAGAGGCAGGAATTAGGTGGCAAAGTGACTCACCATTGGTGTCTCAATCTCAGTTACACACGGAAGCTTTTGAGAAAGTTGGGATACCAAGCAAAATTGCCTTGACCAGTAAATCTACAGTGAAATCATTTTCAGTAAAATACTAAACAATAGCTTCAGGGTTCATTCTGCAACTGGACTATGCAGCTAATAAAAATGAGTAAGCATTTTGGCTAATTTTGATTTTACAAGTGGAGAAATAAGGACAGTGACAATTGAGTACTGTCCAGGGGATTTACATGGACACCAAGCCTTCTTCACGCTCTGTGCATGCGACATTCAGGCTTCTGCTGGGAGCAGGCCACACTGCTTTCCTCCTCACTCGTGCCAGATGATGAAGGCATTCACAGAGCTCCTGTGCTGTGCTCTCCTTTCATGGCTATTGGAACACAGCCAATAAAATGACCCATGGTCAACACCACCATGGAGGACTGTGGGAGATGCTCCAGGAAAAAAGGCAGAAGGCCTTTTACCTGCAGTTCGTTTGGTTCTCTGGATTGTTCTAAGACATGATTCTGCGCCTCCTTCATTAAACACTTACATTCAATTTATAAGACATGTTTATTCTCGTTGGCTGTTGGAACATAGCTGTAGAATCCTGTCTGGAGAAAGGACGTACTGAACGTTTTCCTCAGTGTACCCTGAATCTGGATATGGCTGTCTGTCTTGCTTTCCTGCTTTCCTGGATATAATCTACAGCACATGCCAGGAAATTGTGTTTAAATTAGTTGGCCACAAGAAAGTTCTAGAAAAGGGTTTGAAGAGGCTCTAGTAGACTCAAACATGGCTAACATGGCTCTGACAGACCTCCATCTTCCCCGATTCCCTCTGCCTTGCTAAAAACCCATTAGATTATATTCTTTTAGCTACTCACCAAGGTCTAGTCCCTTGTTTGGGCACTTGTTCCTCCCGAGTCTGCCCACCAACGTCCAGATGTCAATGTACTAAAGTCCAGCAATCAAAGTCCCCTTTTGGTTCACCTTCCTCATCCTAAAATGAGGTTTCCCCTTGTACCTTTATAAACTGCCATTTGTCTGTGGGCAGTAGCTGTCTCTTCTCTATCCAGAGGCACCCTTTGTCCGGCCAGGGAAAACATCCTTCCCCTCTCCCTTGTTCCCTTCCCCCTCTCCCTTGTCCTCTATCTTCTGTCTCTTGCTTTTATTCCTTATCCCTTGCCCTTTGTCCCTCTGAAGCAAATAGATTTCCTTGGTGCTGAAAATTTGGTCTTGGGGTGTCTGTTTGATGTTCCTTTCAGGGCTGCTCTGTTAATACTATGTGCTTGCTGGTGTTTGTTCACATGTTTTTCTGTTCATGTTTTTCTGAACTCAACCAACCTTCCTTGGATCATTTTTCACTTTGCTACATTCTTGAAAAAGTACACTGAAACTGAAGTACCAGGTAGTCTTCCCAAAGAAGCTGACTCTGAGAACTTGAACAGGAATTCTGAAGGGGGAACCAAGGGAAAACTTCAGGCTGAGAGATTGACAGGTAAAAAAAAAAAAAAAAAAAAAAAAAAAAAAAAAACTGCAGCAGAAGATCATGTCTGTTTGGTATTTAGGGGTGTGCTCTGTGTGGGATCCTGTGAGACACAAGGGGGAGATGAGTCTCTTTTGCTGAGTTTATGAGTGTAAGCACGAGCTGGGAGCTGGGAGCTATACATAGTTTTCTACCAAGCATGTTATATGTAGCTCTCGGGCTTGAGGAAAATGACACAGCTCAGGATTGGGTGTGGAAAGGGGCTGGGGAGTCTGTTGGTAGGCCACTATCATGGACTAGTAAGTGTTTGATGCAGATCCAACCCTGACTGAAGAAGCAGGAATTGTCAGACATAGTGATGGCTGCAAATTACGAAGAAGGGAGGAGTCCAGGATCAACCTAAAGTGCCCTGCTAAATGTATACATAGGGTAGGTCAAGAATCCTATCAAGTTCCTATGAAGAACTGACTTGGAATGGGGAAGGTGATGCATTCCATTTGAGATGTGTGAGGCATGCCAGGTCATCTGAAGCTGTAAGGTGACAGCCAGTGTAGTTTAGAAATAAAGGTATGACAAGAAAGAGATGAACAGACATTCCAGAGCAAGAGTTAAGGGCCCTGGGCATCCGGACTCCAGGACAGCCTAAACTAACAGATGAAATGGTTTAGATCTTGTAGATGATGGAGGCATTCTAAAAGAAACCCCTTATTCTAGGGGATGTCCAATATTTAAAGGTTGTAAAAGGAAGAGAGAGAAAACAAATAAAAACCAAATTATGACCTCGGAATCAAGGAGTTATTGAGAGAACCCGGAGGATATGTCTGTGTGGTCCACAGACACACAGCCTAGATTAGGAGGTCATGACATGAGAAAAGGAGCCCTTGGTGAGGCAGTCTGGACCTGAGGTACAGAGCTGTAGGGCAGGTGCCTGAAAGCTGGAGACTGAG
Source organism: Mastomys natalensis (assembly GCA_021653895.1). Lineage (NCBI taxonomy): Eukaryota > Metazoa > Chordata > Mammalia > Rodentia > Muridae > Mastomys > Mastomys natalensis. The sequence continues at coordinate 418,931 of JAJTUV010000464.1, forward strand.
GAATTTAGCTGAAGAACAACCATCACACAAGGTGAAGGGTTGCAGGTTTAAAAAAAGATTTGTTTCAAGTTGACAAGAAGCAGTTAATAAACGAAAGAGAGAAGAAACTTAAAAGGGGCGGGGCTAGTGGGGTGGAGTGGAAAACAACGGGTGGGAGAGAGGACAAAGCCAGGAAAAGAACAGGCAGTAAGCGGCACAGCACTTGTGTCTGCCCCTGTGTGGGAAGCACCCAGCACTGCAAACAAGCCTGAAGCTCCCTGTAAATTCCGGGCATGTTGTAGGTTGCTCCCCAGCCTTGTTTTTGTACCCTTGGCTTCTTCCAGTCGCAGATATGAAAACCTCCAGAGCTCCCTCCTGGAAACCAAAACCGGAATAGCAACAGTGACAGGCGCCCAGCCAATCACTAGAAGCCAGCAGCAGGCTTTGCAACTCAGGGTACTCACTCGCTCTGCCAGCCAGGCTTAGACACGCCTGACCCCTGCAGCCCACAGCCCTCCTTACCTCTCTGTCCTGGAGTCTTCTGCTAGCTCCTTGGCTCTTCCTTCAACTCTGGTGAGAGCCTGGCCTTTCTCTCGCTTGGCTTCTGTCCTGGCTCTTCAGAGCCAATATCTGTCCTAGGTCCCCGGGGATCTGAGAGGTCTGAGAGTCTTCTCACAGCTTCACCTTGAAGATACCTGCTGCTGGGCTGCTTCTGCTGCTATTCCTGCTTTGTGGACACTTAAAGTCCTCCTTGATCCTGGGCAAGGCGCCTGTCGGATGACTCAGAGCTTAACGCACAGAGTCTGTAACTCACAGTCTACAGTGGGACCTAGGAGGAGCTGCAGCCTGGCCAGGCAGCCTCCTGGGCGGAGCTGGGGTAGCGGGGGTGGGGAGGGTGGGGAAGAGTGACCGGGTGTCAGTTGGTTTGATAGAACTAAGGTTTGGTACCCCAGAACAGTGTGAGTGCCTTCACCCCTTTAAAGTACTAGTTTGTTTTTCCAGGTCAGTATGTGCTGACTTTGTGGTTTATGTGAATGCAAGAGCAGTTTGGCAGTTGGAATTTGACTTTCAAAATTAACCAAAGGCAAACCAGGAATTGCAACTGCTCTCAGGGCAAAAGCAAGTGCTTTGCTTGGCAACCTAGCTTTTGGCATGCATCCTCAAAGCTGATCACATGATAATATGCTAAATGTTAATCACAAACAAGTGTAAAACACACAAGTTTTTTAAAAAACAAGAAGGTTTTTAAAATTAGGAATAAACACTTTTTATTGAAAAACTTCATGTACTTTTTTGGAGAGCCAAGTGGTTGTGAGTGTGTGTGTGTGTGTGTGTGTGTGTGTTTTAGTTTGATATTTTGACAGCGATTTGAAGGCCTACTTGATTTAATTTTGATTTATTACTGATTGGATTGTTGGCTATCCTGAAGAAAAGACATCTCAGGAACTGCGTTGATAAAAATGTAATACAAGCTTTCTTTATTAAACTTTTACCCTTGGTTGTTTTACTTGTATGCTAGCTCATTTGTTTGGTATAAAATATTCAAAATGTTAACACTTCGAAGTACACTGGACTTCTATTTGGAAGATCATTATGAAGGTTAGAAAGTATATTTCCAAGCCTCCAACACTTATAAGTTTTAGCCATCAAAGCATATGATCATATGAAAACCGGATTGAAAAAATATAATAATAATAATAATAATAATAATAAAATCAGATAAGTTATTGTCAAGATAGCCACTACAGTTTCAAAGAACAGTTCATCCCTCATTGACTGAACAAAAGAGCCTTTATGTGCTAGGGTTCCAATTGTACTTTTTAAAAGTGTTCTTCAGATATTCTTGGAGACACCAACGCAGAAAAGCCCAGCATACTTTAAATGGTGACCCTTAAAAAGCAAGAGCTGAACAAGGATAACAACAATACACATGCCAGAATAGATGGGAATCGTCAACCCTGTTGCCAGAGATATTGACAACGGCGGTTCCCAATCTGGTTTCTTTTTAATCAGCTGCCATCTTCCCAACTAGACAAGGCCTGAGGCCAGGAGCGAGGTATGTGTTCTCCCTGCTTCTTGGCTCAGGTCGCTGATTCAGGAGGGCCAGAATTACCCGCCCTAGCACCAATAAGACTCCAGCGTGGGAGATGGTTCCCACAAGGTTGGGCTGAGCCCAGACCATGCCACCATCCAAGCAGTACCCGGTAGAAATGAGACTCTAATGGTTAAAGATTATCCAATAGCTTTATATATTTGGTAATGCTCAAATATCAAGATGCCCACACAATTGGAAGTGTTAATCAATTAACTAACCTAGATATAAGTTGTTACCCAGAACTGCTCTCGGTACATGCGTGGTCATTCATGGCTCCTACATCTCTCTCTTCCTAGCTCCTCCTCTTTCTTCCTCTTCTTCCTCTCCTTGCTCCTCCTCTTCCTCTCCTTACTCCTCCCACTTTAACTCCTCCCAACTTGTGCCGCTACACAACCGCACACAAAGAACTTCCGACAGCTAATGAGTGCTGTCGGTAGTAGATAGTCTTCCCTGGGGAAGAGCACACCATCTGGTCGTTCAGAAACAGATGGCCAGTCCTGAAAACATACATATGAGTAACATACAGACTCAGCAGTTTGTCGTTTACATATTTAGGAATATATATGTATGTACATATGCACATGATAGTAATGAAAGGGAAGAAAAGGTCACAAATCTGAAAGAGAGCAAGGAGAGGTATATAGGAGCTTTTGGATGGATAAAAGAAAGGTAAATGATGTAACATCTTAAAAAATAAATAAATACATTTTTTAGGTCTGCAAGTATGTGATTATTTCCTTTTAAAAACACTCTTAGGAGCTTTGATGTTTACCAAAGCAGTTGTCGGGACACTTACACAACACATAATCATCTCTAATCGTCGCTGTTGCTTTTGAAGCACAGTAGTAGCAGTTACTGTCAGTCTTCGCTTGCAGTGCTGAGTACAGGAGACACTCTCAGCACTGTTCATCTTAAAGCAGCACTTCCTCCCTGGACCCACGCAGACTCCAAGCCAAGATCAGTATAAAACTGTGTCTCCTGATTCTAAAGTCTTTGTAATTGTACTCTGCTTCTAGAGAGGAGCTGGAAAGTCTAAACGTACATGAAATGTAGACACAGATACTAAGATTGAGAGCATCATAATTGTTTTGAAATATAATCCTCGCCTGTATATATGCATACGTATATGTACACATACACATATACACATATACATACATATATCACCACTACTATTCAAGATATTATTCCTAGGGAGTATCAAAGGGAACTGCAGCCCTTGCTTGCCTTTAAACCCAAGTAGAACAGATAGTCCAAGGCAGGTGGTTATGCCAGGAAGGCCTTACTCTCAAGCACACTTATCTAGAATTAACTCTTTTCCTCTTATGGACGTATGACCAGCTATCACCTCTCTTCTTTTTACGGTATCCTTACCACTTTTCCTTTCCTCTCCTCTCCTCCCCCACTCTTTCTCCTTCCTGTTTTTGTTTTTCTTTGTTTGGTTGGATTTTGCAGTTGTTTTTGTTTTGAAAGAGTTTCATTTAGCCCAGGCTGCCTCAAGTTCCCTGTAGCTGTGGATGACCACGAATGAATTTCCAATCTTCCTCTGTCCCCTGAGTGCTGGGATCACAGGCATGTGTCACGTAATTGGATTGTGTGCAGTGCTGTGGGCAGACTCAGAACTTCCTATGAGCTAGGCAAGTGTACCATCAACTGAGCTTCACCCCTCTATCTTTTATCTCCTTAGTCCTTGGGAGTCTTATCTAAAACATATTCAGTGTTTCCCCTATTGAAACAAGCACACTTCCTTCCTTGTTCCTTGGACCACAACTCTAAATTTTCATTCAGAACAGTGCTATGGTGTTTATAGTCAAGTTTCTACAACAGGAAAGCATGCCCTGACTGCTGTCTTTTCCCTCTTTGCTTTATAGTTCCCTGATGTTTGACTTCCATGCTAATGTTCCCTGAAAGTGACCCTGCTGAGGCCTCAAGCTCTTCTAACTGCCATAGCCCTGCCTCCATTTCCTTCTAGTTAGCCGTTTGTTTTTGGCCTTCTCACATTCTTCTCTTTTCTAGGCCTCATCTCTAAATTCTTTTTCTTTCATTTGAAATGCTCTTTTATTCATATGATTTCACTATTTTTTATACGAACATAGCTGTATCCATAAGTTCAAGTGTCAGCTTTTTACTTATTTAATTGTTGGGTGTCACTATTATTTCTGATGACAAACCAGAGCAAAGATAACACTGAAGTCCAATTTGGTGAACCAATTGAGTTTTACTAGAGATACGTACAGAGATGCTGGAATGTTGTGTAGTGTGATCTCAACATGACACAAGCTAGAGGTATTGAAGTAGAGGGAGCCTCAAGAAAATGCCTCCTTAAGATCAAGATGGAGGCAAGACTGTGGGACATTTCTTAATTAGTGATTGATGTTGGAGGGATCATTCCACTGTGGTGAGACCACCCCTGAGCTAGTACTCCTGTGTTCTCTAAAATAGCAGGCTGAGGAAGCCGATGGTAGTAAGCCAGTAAGCAGCACCCCTCCATGTCCCCTGCCTCCAGGTTCCATCTCTTCTTGAGTTCCTGCCCCGACTCCCTTTAGTGATAGACTACAATGTGGGTCTGCAAGCCAAATAAACCCTTTCCTCCCCAGTCTGCTTTTGGTCATGGTGACCCTGACTAGGATAGTTGGTGAGAGGTTACTTACAGGAGTAGAAATAAGGCAAAGACAGCTGTATCAGCAAAGCTCAGACAAGGTGGGGGATAGCTCATGAAAACAGGAAACTTAAGAGCACACTGTTCAACTTTCAGGCAACAAATATGTTCAAAAGTGTCATTCCCAAGTGGCTCAGTTGGTATAAGCCCAATGCAAAGAGCTCAACTGGTTTCTTCTCCTAGGCAACTCATCCTGTCCGAACATCTTCTAAGCTGCTTGTCTTGTCTTAGAAGTCTTCCAGCACTCCTTACTGTTTTATATGCTTGGGAATGGAGAAGTCTAGTGAATATGGTAGGTCTCATGGACTTTCTGAAGCTAACTTTGAGTTAATTACTTGCTGGTCTTAATGAGCTTCCGTGCAAGATGGAAAGTTTCTCTTCCTCCTTGTAGAACAACCTGTTGCTTTGCCTCCTTATAAACATCCAGTGTCGCTTCTCTCCATGACGTGAATATTTTATCTTTGAGGAACTGCTATACCGCATTCGTTCTGATATCTAGCCTTTCTCTTCAGATGTAGCTATGTCCCATGTGAAACTGACTCTTCCAAGTTAACAGATGATCAAAAGCCCACCATTTCTATTATCTTCATGTTTGCCATCCATATTTTTTAACATTCTCATTTCTTAAACAATTTATTTGCAACTTCTTAAACAATTTATTTAGAAATTCTCCTGATCTACATCAATTCTGAATTCTCAATAAGCATTCCAATTCAAGGAATCTCATGATGGACCTTAGTTTATAGATTTCATGAAATTTGCTTATCCCAAAAGATAAATTGCAAACTATGGAACAAAGAGGTTAGGCCTTCCACAGTCTTGATTTCCTTCTCTGGGGCCATAGCAAATATTTGTAGTTCCTCCATGTTTTTCTCATATCTACATCGGACATATGGTATGCTAACTTCTCTTCCAGAATTCAACTCAAAAACACTTGCATCAGGACCTATTCTTGATGTCTCCTAGTCATACTTTTGCTTTTAAAATTCTTTGTGTCCTCTCTGTACCCTCAAATAACCCAATCCTTCAGGAGGAACCCAGGTAACTGTTTTTTGAACATCTTCTGGTGACTGCATGATGGTTCTCTGGGAGGCAAAAAGTGATCACTTCAGAAATCAAGTCTACAACACATTGGTCCTGGGATTCCTTGCCTCCCAAGTTATGATGTAAGCTACAGGACTTGACACTTCATTACAGCACCCCCAGCAACAATTCAAATAACTGTGTGCCCCACAGCTAAGCCTCAGACCTCTTTGAAGGTGTGGCTGCTACAGGAACATATAGTCTTCCAGAGAGCCAAAGGTAGTATAAAGAAAGCTGCCGAGGGAGCAGACACATAACTGGTAGAAGCGCTGACAACAGGACACTGATGAGCATCTCTAAATGAGACGTTTAAGTCACTTCCAACCTCCACAGCTCAGGGAACACCATGGAAGAGAAGGCAGGAAGATTGTAAGAGATGACTACAAACGTTTTTCAAAGACATACCTAGCATTGGAACAAATGAATTTAATATGACACTTGTTTTAATCCCAAAAATATTTTGGTATAAAACTAAAATGTTTCCCAGAGGCTATGTGCTAGAGACAGACACAAGAGCTCCTGTGGCCTACTAAAAAACGATAGGCTGAGAGATTAAAAATTACTAAATTATAAACTAAAAGGATGAAATTGATTTATTCCAAACTGTGTTCAACTTTCAGAATCATGTCACACTGGACACACAACAATAGAAAGGAACATGCAAACAAATATGTTATAGAAATCAAAATAAATTCCCAAACCTCTTTTCTGAAGGGCTTCTCAGGACCCTGTGTGATAAACTGTATCTCTTCAATACTCAGTATGATTCCCAAGGCTGTATTTTCATCTAAATCATGATGGCCATATTCAGCTCCTCACATGGAAAGTTGGAATCTTGATGAATAGATTTTTATATAGGTCATTCAAAAATTCGATTTTTTTGAACATTATTCCCACAGGTCTTTCCTTAGTCTATATAGGAAATAAATGTAAAATTGAAATGCAACACAGTGAACATGGTGGATATATTTAATAATGCTGGCCATTTCCTGACTCCAGACCACTTTATTTCCTTAGGTGCACCTGTGACATCATATCAACCTCCCGTTCCTAGCTCATTCATCACATCACCTCAGTGACCACACCCTGGAGAGGCCAGAAATCAATTCTTAATCTTCCTGGAAATATTCAAAGGTCAGGATCCTCCACCCTCAAACAAGTTAAGCTCAGCATCAGAAGAATTTTAAATGGAAGCCATTTAAGTTCTTGAAGCCTCAAGCCAGCTCCAAATCAGGGCCTCTCTAAAGAATTACCAATAACTCGGTCATCCCAAATCCCCTCATCTAGTGCAACTTGAAGGTCTCTCATTCAGAGAAAAGAGGCCTGCGCCACACTCAACCAGACATTGTCACGGACATTTAACCTCCTATCTTCGAACAGAGACTTTTCCTTTCCTAAAACTCAGTTTTTTTTGTTTTTTGTTTTTGTTTTTTTACACAGTGTTCTTTCTCTCCAACTCCCTTTGCTAGAGTACCGGGAAGCCAACTGCCTTCTGCTTCCTGAAACTGCAGATGTAATCTCTGACCTATCTCTGACAATAAGGAAGAAAATGACATGCTTATCCTTAAATCTCCACCCACATCCCATCCCATAGTAGCCTAGGCATCCATTCTCTTCAGATTTCCCATTAGAGGCAATAAACCTCAAGAATTTTAAGTACCATGTGCTAGGCTTTCTGTCACTTGCAACTAAATGAAATCCCAACATATATCTTGCTAAAATTAATTTTGAAAGAGAAATGGTTTGTCAAGAGACTATTGAGACTGATTTCCCAGATATTTCAGAATTAAGCTATGAATAAAAGAAGTTGAGAAACTGGACTTCCAGATTGAACTTGTCATAGAAAATTTAACTAAAAGTAAATGATAAAAAGCCAACTCATTCCACTACAGTAGGAAGGACAGGACTTACATGGGCCTGCACCAGGTCCTCTGTGTATATATTATGGGTTTCAGTTTAGTGTTTTTATGGAACTCCTGACCATGAAAACTTGTGGGTCTTTGATTCTTGTGCTTTCTCTTGGGCTCTTTCCTTCTGTTGGTTTTCTTTGTTCAACTTTGGTAAGATGGCTTTTCACACACACACACACACACACACACACACACACACACTATTTCATATATAGTATATATACATATATGGTGTTTTGTTGTCTCTGAAAATTCTTTTCTAATGACAGACAGAAAGACAGATCCAGATGAAGGGGAGGTGCTGAGTAATTCGGGAGGAGTAGAGGGAGGGAAAACTATAAGGAAAGTATATTGTGTGAGAAAAGAATCTACAAAAGTAAGAAAACCCCCCTCATTCTATTCCATCTACTTTGACTGAAACATCTTTAACATTAGAGAAGGAATGAAAGAATAAATCAGATCCAGGGAAAAACTGATCTTTGGCAGGTCGTGTTGGCACTGTGGGAAAGGAAGCATAGGTAGTGCTTATGAGAAATGAAGATAAATAAGTGATTATAATCTAAATTGTGAAGAGCTTCACACCCTACACAATGGAGTTTGAAGTTTTGAAAGCCCCATCATCAGATTTGTGATTTAGATCTTACACTGACAGTTTATCTAAGGGCCTGACAAAAAGACCTAAGTATGTGTAAACACCTTTGATAAGATAGAAAAAGGACAATAGAAGGCCCAAAGGTTTGAAGGGAAATCCAACTTTTGAGTTGCCAATGGACAATGTGCATTTAAGTTGAGATCATATGATTTATTTTATATTTTAGTTAACATTTAGTTTATGTGTATAGATGCTCTGAGTGTATGTCTGTGCACATGTGTTGCCTGGTGCCTGGAAGGCCAACCAAAGGTGGCAGGTATCTTGGGACAGAAGTTACAGATGATTATGAACTACCATGTAGATGATGCTGGGAACTGAACTTGGATCTTCTGGAAAAGTAGCCAATGATCTTAGTAAGAATATATTTTGCCAAGCCTGACAGCCTGAGTTCAATTCCCAGAAACGTGAGTCACACAAGTTGTCCTCTGACTGCTGCACAGGCTACATGATAGGCAGAGATGGGAAAGAGCAAGAGAGACTGAGTGGGAATGAGGGGTGAAGGAGTAAAAAAATCAAAAGAAAATAAAAGTGCTCTCAATTTAAAGAATATAATTGGTATCTGTTGACAGCGTTAGCCTAAGGAACAGCTACCATTCTTCCTAAATTTTTATGCATGTTTTCCCAGATAGACCATACTCTGTATCATAAAACACACATTAGTAAATGAAAGTAGCACATACTATATGGTGTCCACTTTCAGACCACCATACATTCAATGAGAAATCAGTGAGAGGAAGAGAACAAAGGTCAGTGAAGTCCCATCCTCTGTAGACAACCTTGCCAGTGCAATCATCAGCTTACAAGAGGTTGTGACTACTTACATTGAGCCTGTGAAGAAAAGCTCTCTCATCACTAAGGGCTTCTGTCTCATAAACTATATGGGAGGATATGTACTTCCAGAGGGAAGTTTCTACTATTATGAGACTGTCAAAAATGGTGTCATAAAGGACTACTGAGCACTAAAATGTGACTAGTGGGCCAAGGAACTAAACATTCAATTTCACTTAAACTTATTTACATTTTAATTAAATATATTGAAATTTTTAATGAACATACAGTCAGTGGCCACTCTTCTGAATGTTGTAGACATTGATCAATTCTATAAAAAAATTAAAACTATATTTAGTCAATATGTTCTAGTAAATTGTGTTGATCCAGAACATTAATGACCACCTGCATTAACATCATATCAAAGGAAAAACATTAGTGGAAATGACATGAATCGAAACAATTAATTTGTTGGTAGTCGTCATGTGTAATATCCCCTTAGGTCTATGTGTTTGAACTCTTGTCCCCAGAGGGTGGAGCTTCTTTATAGGGCTGTGGAACCTTCAGGGATCAGTCTACCTGAAGGATGTAGGTGGCTGACAGGCAGGCTTTGAAGGTGATAGCCCACTTGTAGAACCAGCCTCAGTCCTTCTGTTCCCTGACCTGCGGAGACAAGAACAAATACCCTTGTACCACCACCATAATGAGAGACAATAGACTTCCAAATGGGATCCAAGATAAACCCGTTCTCCCTAAAGCTGTGTCTTGTCAGCTCACAAGAAAAACAACACTATCATGCACACATTTTTGGTGTGCTTGGAACACTTGTTTGTTCTTTCTTCCATCATTCCTTTTTTTCAGAATTATTGTTTTAAGAACATTGGATTTTATACTGTTCTTTCTGTATCGTATTGAAGGGAAACCTGAAGTATTATCATTATTCTTGTTTCAGGGACCATGACTGGATGCTTACTGAGGTTCAAGTACCATAAAGATCTGATCTATATGTCATTTTGTTCTGTCCATCTGTAATTAATGCTTGCCACTTTTTGTCTCTTTCTGGATGCTTTTCAATGATTTGGAATTTTTAAAACCCAGCTTCAGAAAATTATTTGAAAGCACACTGACTACCCACATATAAATACACACTGGCTACTAACATAGTAATAACTCCATTTATCCTTCTATGATATTCTCAGTTTGCTAAAACATTTTAATATAGCTGTCTATATTTTTAGGTTATTGTTTTATGAGCCCTGACCTGTCAAACTAAATTAAAAACATATTGCTATTGGATCCATTAATAAAAATAAATTTTAAAATAAAAATCATATAATTTTGTGTATTTTACCATTTATGTGGCTTCTATCTATTGACCTTCACTCTATGTTTCTTTGTTGGAAAATAATTAAAGGTTGAGAGATATTAAAATAGGATACATAAAAGAATGCTATTAATATCTCAAATATAAAATAATTATTAAAAATTAACAAGAATACTGTGTAAAACCTTGAAAAACATGTAGCTGATATTTGTGTATTAAACAGATTCATAGCAACATAAGATAACACCAGAAAAGCTGTTCAGTCCCATTAATAATTAATATTCAGAAGGGAAAATAGTATCTTGTGTTGAGGTTAGTAGATGGAAATAAATAATTCATATATACCCCTGGGTATTGCATGGTGAAAAGCAATTACCATGTTTATTAAAATTTCAAAGTTTCATTTCCCACTTCCTTCCTCTTAAAATCTACCTTAAAACTGGCTGAGGTACTGAGAATAAAGGACTGCACAATGCTCATCACAACAGTCAGGGATCATGCAGGAAGAGGAAGTAGAAAGATAAAAATCTAGAGGCATTAAAATGACTTCAAGGAAACTGTGTTTTCCAGACAAAACAGGGTGGTAGAGCATATGAATTCAAAACGATTGTGACAGCATGCACAAGACTTGCATGTGCAGAAACCAAACCAAATTCTAGCCTGAAAGAAGGAGATGCACATGAACTCCCATACCTAGCTGAGGAACTATTGGCATTTGAAAACTGCTATGCGATGAAGGGTTGGCTTTCTTTACCTAGGCTGACCCAACTCCGGGGCAGCCCCACTCCGTTAGTAGTCTTGCAACAGAAACTGCATTGATGTGTAGCAATAAACAGAAGAAAATTCAGTCTTGGGTGGATAGGGAGCTGAAGGTGAAAAGTATGGGAGAGAGGAGTGAGGATAGTCAAAATACATTGTGGGAATTCTTCAAGAATTAACAAAAAAAACTAGGGAAGAAGGTAGAAGAAAAACAATAACACGCATAAAAATACAGTGTCAGGGCAATACAGTAATACAATCAGCCAAAGGAAAAGGAAATCGTTTCAATGCCTGGAAACCAATTACAACATTTATGCATGTAAGGAAGTATGCAAGTGTCACAATTCACAAAATAACTAGCATAATCTGCAGATGATGACCAAGAACACTGATTCTGACCACTTCCTCTTTTCGGCTCATTCATATGCAACTGTTCTAGCTCTGTGTTCTTCCAGAAGTAGCCATCTAAGCATCACAAAGCTTTGGACAGTATTTGCTACAAGTCCCATTTGACAGAGGAAAACACTGAACTGGGAGCTTGGCGAGGTCCTCAAATGCCTACCTGAATGGCAGCACATCTCTGGGAACTGACAACTTGTGGTCATCAGCTCCTACTCCCCACACGTCACTCTGATTCCCCAGTGGAAAACAAATGTGACTTGCAGAGAGGAAGTCATTAGATGTTTCTCCAAAGAAACTGTTAGCAAAACAAGTACTGACTTCTCCTTTTGCTCATCCAGCAGTAAGCAAATGGAAATCTTCATGAACTTTATGACCCTATATCTTTCAAACACAGAGGAGAACCCTTTTAATTTCATCACATTTAACATTGACAACATCAAATTTTGTAAAGAACCACACCCAAATTTTAACAGCCACCCCAACTCCCATTTTAAAATTCCCCCAAGGGTTCCCTGCAATTGCTTCCCAAAGGAAATCAAAATTCTGTTAAGTATTAGTACAAATGGGAATGACTTTCTCAACCCATACGAAGTAACTCAAGTTATTAATGCATGTTGGTGGTGGGAGTTTACCTGCAGACTTGGCTTTCAACTGTAACTGTCATGTCTTCTTATACATAGAGTTTGGTAAATTGACACAATCTAAAGTCATGGCTCAATTAGATTGGCCTGCAGGCAAGCGGGGCTGGGGGAGCATTTTCTTAACTAATGGTTGATGGAGGTGGGGGTGGGGGAGAAGTTAGGTCAATTCAAGTGTGATAACACCCCTAGGTGGTGGGCCTGGTTCTTATAAGAATGCAGTCTCAGAAAACATGAGAACAAGCCAGTAAGCAACTTGCCTTCTCTATAGCTCTTCTGTACTTTCTGGGTTTGGTTCCTGCCTCAATGTTCTTGTCCTGCTCCTGTCCTGATATTCCTCAGTAATAGAATGTGAAGAGAGTTTTAAGCTAAAATAAACCCTTTCCTTTGGCCATGGTGTTTTTAATCACAGCAATAGAAACCCTAATAAGACACAAGATATTCTTATTATCAAGACTGAGTTTCTCTCTCCTGTGCTGGAGATCTCACTTTGGGACCAGCTGTGAGCTATAAGATGCAGAAGAAGTGATACTTGCATAGACAGAGTTCTTACAAAAATAAAGAGCTTCCACTTTCAATGAATTATAATTCAACAACCAAAGGTATAGGAATCCCAAGCTATCATAGGAAAGGCCACATAAAAGGATCCTAGTGGAATCAAAAGGTTTTTTGTTCCTTGTAGTAGGGTTGAAACCCTACTGTGAGTCATTTAGGCTTTCTTGGATTCCCACATCCCAGATTCCAGCTACACCACCCATATGAGTGAGCACCTATGATGACATAGTCATCAAGGGTGTCCAAGAAGTGGGACCTGGCTCTATCACACCCATTTACCATCCTAAGCTGTACAACACTAGCATATATACAAGGACACATCCCTTGGGGAATATAAAGGATTGTGTTAATAAATTCACAGCAGCTTTGATTGTTTAGAAATATCTTTAGATAGCTGGGACGTTTTCCTTCACCCACTGAGGAGCATTGCCAATGAAGAGAAGATACTTAGGGGTAAGAAATGTTTGGAATTGTCTTCACTAGCTTTGGCAAAGCCCTCAAAGCAAAAGTATGATTTACTTTTGACAAAACATCCATGATGGCAAACATGAAACTGTTAGGAGTTATTTTTGCCGCTTCTGTGAAAGTCTGCCTGTCAAGGTAGGTCAGGGTCTCCTGGCAGACTTCCTGCTTGCTGATACATTTCCATAAGAGGAGCTACACTTGAAGCTCAAGGCAAGGGACTGAATGCTCTATTAATCTTGGTGGAAAAAACAGGGAGACCTCCAGATAGGAACAGATATCTTATGTATGTCAGCCATTGTCTCTGCTGGCTTGTGACTTTGTTTCTCAAGATACTGTAATGTATATAAAGACTATGAAAAATACATTTGGGCCTGGCATGCTATAGACTTGAATCCCCTCTGAGTCATCTCTGAGTCTTTTTGTCTGTCTCATCTGTCATCATCCTTACTCCCTGCTCATAGGACTGTTCAACTTCACACCATCAGGATTGAAGCATGAAACTACACATTTTCAGAAAATATTGTGCAAATATAAGTTTATATTCTCATTGAAATTTTGTTCTGCTTTTTAATAGCCATGGTTGATATTTTTTATTTGTTGGGTAAATAAGTACACATGAAATTTTTTGCTTCATTGTTAAGTTCTGTAATTTATATATCATGTTTTTAATATAAAAGCTGGAAAAATAATGCAGTTTCTGAAAGAGTTCATTTTTAAACAAAGGGAACAGAAGAACCCATATCTAAATTCTTATTTATGTACACAAGCTGTGAATATTATTTTCATGGTTGTTTATTTCTTCAAAGTGGGATTAGAATAAAATATTAGTTTTTCTTATTCCATTGTATTGCTTGCTATTGACATAAAATCATGCTCATTAATTTATAATTTGGAAACCATCCAGTATGATAAACTAAATCACAAAATTAAACAAAAGAGTAGAAGTTTTTATGATCTTGAAAGCATAAAGCTTTACCATAAGGCATAATAAATCAAAACACAGAAGAACATGTAAAAGATTACATTTTACTTAGATCTTCAATTCTCCCTCAAGAAAATCTAAGCATGCAGTTATATACAAACCACAGAATGTGTTCTTGAGAACCTCCTTCTTCTCACATGTCCAGAGTTCCTCCTTGTCCAAGACTGTACCATCTAAGACATTTGCTCTGGGGGTGTGCTAACAAGTGCAGTTTTTTGGCTGTACTGTACCCCGCCTAAGAGCTATCTCAGATCTGTGAATGGAAATCACACACATACACCAGTTAATCTTAAAATGCCTTGGCTACCTCAAAGGCTGGGGACTCCTAACCTTCCCCTGCTACCACAGGCCCAATCAAAGAGGTGGCCAGTGAAGTCTCACATGACTGTGTGGCTTTATCTCCTGATGTTCCAACATCCCTTTCTTCTCCCCCAGTCCTGGCGATTCTCTCTGAATCCTACCCACACAACTCTAAGTATCCCACCCCATGCCCAACCATTAGCCACTGTCATCTTTATTGGTAGATTAAGAAAAAAAAAAAAAAACAGTTGGAGACAAGGACCTTCAGGGTATGGACACACAGATTCAAAACAGTAGCGCCCATCTCTAACATCTTACCTTTTCTGTCCAATGTAAAAAAACAAAACAAAAAAACAAAACAAAACAACAATAAACTCTTCTCTAGACATAAATTGAGTGCAACCACAAAGAGTATGTGAATCAGAGAGCATGATACATAATTAACATCTAGTTCATCATATTTTTCAATTAGATAGAGTAATCTACTATCATTCCTAACTTAAGGAGTTTAAGATTCTATACCTGAATTGTGTTTTGATTTCAGCCTGTTAACATCCTCTGAAAAACATGTTTTTGATTCTATGTCATATGTTTAATGTTAAACAACTAAAGTTTGCTTATGGGACTATAATTAGTCTTCAACCCCATTCAAAATCTGAGAACGACATAAATATTACCTGAAAATATAGGAAGCACAAAACATAGCTTCCAAAATGTAATCAATTTGTAGAGACAATTGACTACCTGGGCAGTCCCTCATTCTTCAAAGCATTGGAGCATCAGTCTTTAACCTTCTGGCGCAGGATCATCTGACAGACCTTTATACATCAGAATTATGAAGGACTGTTTATTCTGTCTTGGCAGAGCTATCAATCGACTATTCTGTAGTGTGTCCTTTTCGTGGACAGTATTTTTTTGTCCCGTGTCTACGTTGCCACAATAAGTAACCTTGCCTAGAGGTAAAGATGTTCAATTTTTCTTTGAAGGAGAATGGGGAAACAGTCAGGAGCAGACATGCGTCATTGTCAAATGATCCTTAATAATGAAATAGCATTAGATATCACATTCTGTGGACTTTTGATGTTTTTGAAGACTATCTATGTAAAATATATTTGAGCTGTTAAGTCTTACTCTTAGCTATTTCTATTGAGTAAATTTAAAGCATTTTATCATAATTAAATTAGAATATAACCTAATCATAAATTTACTATCTGGCCTTTGTGTTATTTAATCATCTTGTTCTTAAACAAGTTGCACAGGCACAATACCTATCTAAGAGTATCAATAGTAATTTCAAATTTTGTATCAATATGCAGATTTATACCAATGAAAAATCTTAATTCCATATAAATATATAAATTCTGTACCAATGTAAGAAATTATAAGTTCAATTTTATACCAATTATAAAGATTTCAATCAATGTAAGATTATGGTTACACAATGTTTTGTTCAAAAATAAATTTAGTAATCTATCCTATCTATTTCCTCCCTGTTCAAAATTATGACCATCCCCAAATGATCACTTAAAATGACAACCTCCCTATAATTTATAAAATAACCATAACCAAACACCCAAACCCAAAGAATTGGGCTAAAAACTCTCCATGGCTCCTTCCTGTGATTAGGGGTGACAAGAAATTCTTTAAAGGGGTGGGGAGGTAGGAAAATTCAAAAATTGGTTAGACTTAAGAAAGCTAGCTTTAATATCTATTATCCAGTCTCTGTATGTTTAGAAGGCTCAGAGCTTGACTGAAGTTCTGACTGGATCTATCTGAAAGGATGGATGCGGCGAGATGATCTGGAATCAGCAGCAGTCACTGAAGCTGTTTTGGAAACAAGTTTCTGGACAGAATCGGGAAGCAGGGGTTGGAACAGCAGGTCAGTTTAGCATCTCTGAGGTTGAATCAAAATTGTACATTCTGTAATATATGAATATGATAACCAAAATTTAGTACCATTAAGATATTTGTACAGATTGTGCACGGTGCATAGATCAGTTAAGGATGAAATTTTGTTCTTTATTTGAGCAGGTGAAAGACAACTGTCTTTTTGTGAGTTATTTTTATTAATAACCAATTGTAATAACTCTTCATTCATGTCATATTAAGGAGGGCATGTAGAATCTAAGGTTCCATAACCAATAAGATTTATTGTCTCATTTTAGCTGAAGTTTTGGCTACAAACATTTATATGTCTAAGTCATTTTTATGTCTAAGCTGTCCCCATGTTGCGAATCAGCAGATCAATTGACTTGTCTTGTTTGATTTTCTAGAAATGTTGAGATCTTTAGGTGGTCTTCCCCTGTCATATCTGATCCATATCACTCTGGAAGGAGTCCAAAGCCTTTCCTCCTCTCCTGATCACACAAATACAGAGGCTCTCTCCCAAAATAGCATGTCCTTGGTCCAGTAACCAGAAATCATTAAAAGTGTAGCTTGACCTCTCTCCCAGAGGAATTGTAATATAACCACCAAACTCATAACTACACTCATGTTGATAATTAAAGCTTTTCAAAGCAATTAAAGTAATCTAACCAAATAGTAACTGTTGAAGCAGTGCTTCTTCACCTCCTCCTGCTTTTCAATCTATAATTTAAGATCAAAAGTCTCAACATTTTATATATCTATGTATACTTAAATCTTCCTTACTATGAAGATTAATATCTCTTTGGGTACATATTGTAGTATTCCCCTTTATATATAATTCTCAAGGCCTAAATTTTTATTGTCTGAGATAGGCTAGACTCTTTATTTCCTGTTTTTGATTTAACTTTTTAAGATCGAATGTCTTAATATTTAATATATTTATGGATATTTAAAGTTTCTGTTATGGAGTTTAATATCTTTGTGTCTATCATTTGCTTTTTTGACTCATATCTTAATCTCTTTGTATTAGTTTTGAACTGTAGGAGGAAACCTTTATGTGACTTGGGCAAAATCTGTAATTTTTTTATCTTTAAAAATAATTAAGTGAGGTTTATAAATCTCTATCGTTTATCTGGTGGCTGGAGGTAGGCAGTTTTGTCTCCTTTTTTATTGTCTTCTCTTAGTAGGCAGCCCAGGTTAAATTTTTGTTTGCCACTGTGTTGTTCTGTTTTAGTTTTTTTGTGTTGGAACCACATGACTAGGCTCTGTTCATTGAGAAACTAGTTTTCTCCCCTCTTAGACTATATCATTGTATGTGTATATTTTATCTTAGAATCTCTAAATAATTTTAAAAGCTGACTTTTGCCCCCACATTAGGTGCTATTTGTAGCGGTAAGGTTTTGGCTTTACTGCTTTATGTTCTCAGCTGGTTACACTCGCGCACATGCCCGCCCAAGAGCTACCTCAGGTCCACAATTGGAAAACACACACACACACCTAAATGAATATATATATAACCTGTTTAGTTAATTTTAAAATGCCTTGGCTACCTCAAAGGTTGGGCACTCCTAAACCTCCCCTGCCACCCTAAGCCCAATCGGGAAAGTAGTGGCTAGGGTGTTCACCAAGTATTGTAAGGACCTGCATGACTCTCCCTGTCATCCAGCTATCTCAGTGATTGCATTCACTTGCCACTGTGCATGGGTTTTTTATATCAGTTCTGGAATCAGAATTTAGGTTCTTATGCTTGCAAAGAACTTTACTATCTAAGCCAGCTACCTAGCCTATGGTACTTAATTTTAAAGACCCTTGTCAATGTCCTTATAATACTTTATTCCTCCTGGCAACAAGACACCATTGCCTCATCCCATCCTGGATAGTTTAGTTGTATTACTGACCCATATTCTGCTTAGCCAGCCAGGCCTACTGTCAAATGGTCAATGTGATGTGGTCTATTGAGACATATGAGCCCCCTGACCTTTTAAGATTTGTAACCCAGAAGTGGAAAAGTCATGCACTATGCATGTAATCTAGAAGTGGAAGAAGACCATGTTTGCAGGTCTGAGTAGCATTTCCCAAAACTCATGTTTGCATGGAACTGTGTGACTGTATTTGGAAAGAGGGACTGCAGATTTCATTAGTTAAGTAGCTCACATCTGCTCTGGATATCGTTTGATGCCATTCTTAATTAGGTTCCAAGGACTAGCCTTGGCTTGGAGAGGGCTTCTGATGAAGGGATGGTCCAGAGCTGTAGAAAGAATGACCTACAGTCAAATTGTGATACAAGCTGACAGCCTGTGTTCTGCTAGTGACAGCTTTCTCTGGAGGTCTCCTGACAGCTCACCTTTCACAGACCAAAGCCCAGTCTTTTATTTACATATCAATTCAGTCATCTACTTCAGGTTCTTATCAGCATTTTATGACCCTATCCCCATTGACTCCTAGGAAATGACTGCAAAGACAGTTTTTTGTTTTTTGTTTTAAACATTGCAAATGAATTCAGAGATTTGCCTGGCTTCTTAAGCACAGACAAAAACTAGCTGGGTAAGATTCAACTCTGAGATCACCATTCCCACCACACCTGGTGTACTGTCTAGTTTCCTGTGTCAACTTGACACAAGCTAGAGTTATCACAGAGAAAGGAGCCTCCCTTGAGGAAATGCCTCTATGAGATCCAACTGTAAGACATTTTCTCAATTAGTGTACAAGCGTGGGAGGGCCCATTGTGGGTGGTTCCATTCCTGGGCTGGTAGTTCTGGGTTCTATAAGAAAGCAAGCTGACCATAAAGGGCAACATTTAATTGGTGCTTGCTTACAGGTTCAGAGTTAGTCCATTTTCGTCATGGCAGGCATCATCGCATCATGCAGGCAGATATGGTACTGGAGGAGCTGAGGGTTCTACATCATGACCAGAAAGAAGCTGGAAGACTGATTCTTCTACACTGAGCAGAGGTTCAAAGCCCATGCCCAGAGTGATGTACTTCCTCCACAAGGCCACACTTACTCCAACAAAGCCACACCTCCTAATAGGGGCAATTCTCATGTGCTAAGGACATTCAAACGACCACATTCCACTTCCTGGCTCCACATAGTCTTGTTCAAACACTTGAGACTATGGGAGCATACCTAGCCATAACATGATGCAAAATACATTTAGTCCAACTTCGAAAGTCACCATAGTCCATCACAGTCTCAACAATGTTTAAAAGTTCAATGTCTCTTCTCAGATTTGTTGGGGATTGGTTCTAATGCTTTGATTTAATCAGGAATCTGAATGTCCAAATGCTGAAGTTCCTTGTTCCCTATTGGTTTTTGATCAATCAATATAGATGCCAGCAGTTAATGACTGGACAAAAGGAGACAGAGTAGGACCTTTAGAATTGCACAGACTAGGAACAAACAGTGAAAAAGGAGTCAGAAAATTGCCATGACTCAGGAAGAGAGATGGATCAGATTTAGAGTTGTAGAGGGAATATCATCCGAAATATAATTGGAAAGGGAAAGCAGACCCTGGAAGGGCTGCCCAGAGCATCTTGAGCAGCATAGACCAATGGGCCTCACAGAAGGTAGCAGGGAAGCAAAGGTAAAGGTGGATTTAGAAGGTGTTGAGCCAGGAGTATCAGAAGGAAAGGTATGCTAGCTGCGGGAGGATTAGAACTCCCAGCCTTGGAGTAGCCAAGGATTTCAAAAATAAGCTCATATGTGTGTGTCTTTCATTCATGGATCCGAAGAGCTCTGGGGAAGGTGGCTTAAGTGCGACCTGCCATGAGCATAAAGTGGAGTAGGTAAAAACTCACGTACAGAAATTAATACAGTCTGCTAATTATAATTCCCTGTAACATCAAAATTAAAAAGTAGATCACATACTTCCAACACCAAAGGATATATGTTAGGATATATTCCAAAAAAATCACAGTGGTGAGGAAATACTGGATCAAAGAAAGACCAAAATTCAACTGAGCAAACTCCAAACTCTGGATTACCAAGTCTGGTATCTAACTCCTTTAAGCTTTGTTGACTGGGACACAGTTCTTTCTCTTAGGCAGATTCCACTCCCTGTTAGCAGCTTTCCTTAGAAGGTATCCCATGGCTCTGGCAACTCTAACATCTTGGGGTTTCCAGGAAAACTTGAACTTTACAGTTTCTTATTTCATTGTCTGGTATCCACACATGATGTATGATCTTCTAGCCTCCTCCAAATAGCTTGGGTCACATCTCCAGCTCTACCCCTCTCTAGCACTCCAGAGTCTGGTTGATTCAATCCCATTGCTGCTACAATTCTAGGTGATTATTCCATGGTACCAGCATCTCCAATACCCTTTGGTTATCTGCTGCAACTAAGATTCAAAAATAATCTCTCATAGGCTCCCTTCATGGTGCAAAACCTCAACTTCTTTATATGACCCCTCAGTCCTGGGATGTCAACTGCAGCTGAGGCTGCACCTTCACCAGTGGCCTTCCATGACCTCTCACAATGCCAAGACTCAGCTGCTTTCCATGAATCAGTACCACCTCGGTGATTCTTACACATTACCAAGTCCAGCTGCAGCATAAGCTACAACCTTGGCTATCCCTGGAACACAGTTTCTTTGTGTTCTTATAAAACACTTCCCAGAAGATTTCACCTCAGTGATGCTGGTTTCTTCATAGTCACTGCTAATTTATTTGCTCCAGCTAACCAGAATCAATTGTCCCAGTAGTCCTTTCTATTCTTGACTCTAAGTCAAGAGTCCCATGATTGAAACCCTCTAGTGCTACTGCTTGCTGGGGCTATAACATGCCTCCCCTTGTTTTATTACATTATCACCCGCTTTCTGTTTTAATTCCTTCACTGCTTGTGAACTTGCTTTGTAGGGTGACCTTGAACTCAGAGATCTGCATGGCTCTGTCTTCAATGCTGGAATTAAAGGTGTATACTATCATGCCTGGACCTAAGCTTTTCATGGCCACCATTCTTCAATATCCTGATTAAAAGTCTCTGTTCTCTATTTCTGGATTGTAGGTCAACCAGATTAAGAGAAAGTAATAATGAATTAACAATGCCTAACTTGATATAACTGTTCCTTGTTCAACTGCCAACCTATAAACAATAAGCTTAGCTGGCTGCAATCTTGTCCCCATGTTAGCACTCCATTAATCTCCTTGAAAACAGGATTTAGCTCCTTTCCATTTCCAAGTACCCCTTTAATACTCGAATCATATCTTTTGTATTTTTTTTCTTTCTCAGCTTGCTCCTTTTCGTCAAAATGTTCTTCATAAGACTGAACTTTAGTAACCACACAACAGAATTTATACCAGGCTGTTTTAAGACTTCCTTTGTCAAAGCAATTAATCATGTGGCTTCAGGTAGACTCTTCAGACAAGGACAAAAAGTAGCCACACTCTTCACCAAAATATCAAAGAACATTCTCCAGGCCACATGCTAAAATTCTTCTCCACTGATACCACTTGAGCAATTTCTGCCAATTCAAATCACTCTCAGCACCAATATCTTCCATATTCCTACTAGAGTGGTCCATTAACCATTCCAACGAGGCCACATCTACTCAAAGTCAAACCTCCTAATAGAGCCACTTCTCATGGGCTAAGCATATCCAAACCACCACCAGGACTTGATTCTATGATTAGTGGTTTTTTTTTTGTTTTTTTTTTTTAAGGGAAGGGAACATAAAAGAAGCATGTAAAAATTCAGAAAATTGAGTGATCTGTCTATGATTCAAGAATTGTCATGGATTTCGGATACCAGCAGAAACTAGAGTCATCTCTCAAAGAATCAAGAAGGAACCAATCTTGATAACATACTACTTGCGATGTCTCACTTTCTGAACTGTAAGAAAAAATAAAACTATTTTGCAGCTCATTCATTTAGTGATTATTTTTTATGGCCACCTTGAAATAACTAGAAAATGTTGACTGTACATACAGTTGTGTGTTAGCTTCTCGTCTCTGTGGTAAACACGTGCAGGGAACTATGGGAAGACAAGACAGATATATTTGGAATGGAAGGATTTCAAAGGTTTCAGACCATTGTGGTAATAGGAGATGGTAGAGTACAGCAGTTAGCCATTATGTAGGCAGAAAGGAGAGAGGAAGGGAAAAATGGAGGAAGAGTGGAAGAAGAGATTTTTATGTCTTGCATATCTAAAAGTATATTTATTACAGCACACTTGTTACTCTACATTTGGTGGGGTCTATAATATACTCTTTCAATGTATTATACATTCAGCCTTGAAACACTGATTTATGATTTTTCAACTGAAGTTTTATCTCTTTAATCTGATGACATTCAGTTTCAAGTTCCATCCATCGTCACCTCCGGCTACTCTTTGGAAGCACATGAGATCGTACCATCATCCCTAATATCCTTCAGTGTCACAAAGAATATGCCCTTCTTTGAGTCTTATTCATTGACCTTCTGAGACCTTGTTGAGCCCTTTTAGTTCAGCTGTTCAACATGTCCTCTGATACTTATTTGCTAATTTCCTAAAGTTCATTCTGTTTTTCTTTGTGTGCTTTCTGTGTTCTACACTTGGGTTGACTTTTTTTTTCTGTCTAGGACTTTCCAACTCTCTTCATAGTATGTTCCTTTCATAAATTATTTTACTGGAAGCTTAGAAGGAAGAAACTTCTCACTTCTGTGATGACCCTTTGGAAGCTTCTCCACCCAAGCCCCACACCATCCCTACTCTAGCAGTAGCACTTAGGTCAGAAACTTTGATCTCTTGTCAGTCTATCAAATCCTGTATGGAGGAAAACAAGCAGGCCACCCCATTGAGTGGCTGGGAAGGGAAAGGTAGCAATGAATGGTGGTTAATTGGTAGAATTGGTTGACTACTCAGTCTATGGTGAGATGTTAGTTGAAGTATCCCTTCTCCGTGCATTGTTTGACTCCTGCTTGTCCAGGTCCTGTGTTTTCCCTGAACAGGCACAGGGAATAGATCCTCCTCCAGCTCTACTGCTCTACCTGCTCCCATCTAACTCTGTGGAAATAGAGTTTCTCTTTTTTATCTTAATCACAGTGCATTTTATCAAACCACTGCCCTTCCTAAAAATGTTACCTATCACATATATTAGCCTTACACACCACAACAGGAAGACACATGAATCACACTTTTGTCAGCAGACACAGCCTAGTCTCAGAAACAACAATGTCAACACTTGACCCAGATTTCCAGTATCACACAATTTCTTACAACTTTTGCTTTAAAAGACTAAGTTTAGGAAGATGAGTAGGGAGAAAGAAGAAATGAAACTAATGACAATTTTCTAACAACCAAAACTAAATATTATTGAAATGTCATTACCTTCTCTTAGCCTATGGGTAACAAGTCTTGAAATAGTTTGTTTACATTGATTTTAAGAATAACTCACATAATCTTTGCAAATTGAAAGATCTCAAAAGTTCTGTGAAATACCATATTCAGGAGACCAGGGCAAGCCTTAAAAACTCAGCCATCTGTTGAAAAGCCACTGGGGGCCAGGAGGCCATCTTTAGATCTCCTTCATGTTTCTCCTCCAACTTCTCCCATATCCCTTTCTACCTCTCTACCCAGCCATCTTCTCTTCCTATCCCTATCCTTCTCCCAATCTCTCTCTCACCTTCTCCCTCTCTTTCCCCCATGCCCTTCCCCTCTCTTCTTTTCCCTTTCCCCCTCCTCCCCCCTCTCTTTCTTCTCATCAGATCTACTCTGTGTTGGTCAATTACTCTTGGGCATGGTATCCATTATAAAGTGTGGTCAATATACCACATATCACACCATTGAAGGAAAATGATTATCCCTTCTCCAGCAGTTATCAAATGTCAACAGTTCTTAGACTCCTATCTACCTCCCCTTATCCATGTTGTATTTTTTTCTCTGGATTCAGCTTGTGAAGGTCTTATGCATGAAGTCACAATCACTACAATTTCTTCACTATTCCAGTAGTGCACAAGTAGCACTTTCCAACACTATGAACACTAACCAGGAGGGATAAAGTCTGCAGTTGAATACCAAGTAAATATCTCTGTATTCTTTGATACAAGCATGTGTTGTCCTTAGCAACAAGGTCTTACTAAAAAGTTCTGGAGGGTAACTAAGAGTACTGACAATCACCTGTAATGTTTGGAGGAGGTCTATGGGAACAAAATGGCCAAATATTCAAAAAAGGTAAATCATTCATGGTACTAGGTTTGGTAGTATTTGCAGTCTTGTTGTTCTTTCCCCTCCATTATACAATAAATCCCTTTAAAATAAAGCCCTTTAAATTCCCTCTCTCTCCCTCTCTCCCTCTCTCTCCCCCCCCTCTCTTCCTCTCTCTCTCTCTCTCTCTCTCTCTCTCTCTCTCTCTATATATATATATATATATATATATATATATATATATATATATCAGTACTCTTAGTTACCCTCAAGAACTTTTTTAGTAAGACCTTGTTGCTGAGGACAACACATGCTTGTATCAAAGAACACAGATATATCTATATTAGTAGGCTTTCAATATGGCTTTTCCAAAAGACCTCCCATCCTTTGAAATCATCCCATTGAATCCTCCATAATCTATTTCCCTCCTGTATCTCTTTATAACACTATATTCCATATGCTCTTCTTTGGATGATCTCTTCTTCCCCATGTCACTTTAACAGTTACCTTTCTCTGTGGGTTTTTGTAACAGAAAAGACATTCTGGGAGCTTAAATAAGATCCACATATAAGTAAATATGCAATATTCATCTATCTCTCCATTCATTTTGTATTTACTTTATACATTCAGTTGTCCCAGTGTTGGGTATATATACAGGTATATATATACACATTTGTTGTCCCTCATATATAAGGTACCTTATATTCTTAGATTAGTTGCATAGGCACAATGCCTATCAAAGAGTAACAATATTAATTTCGAATTTCATATCAATATAAGAAATTCATACGAATGAAAACAATACATCTGCAGTAATTTATAAATTCTGTACCACTGTAAACTTTCAACTTCAATTTTCATTCATTATAAAGAGTTCTACCAATGTAAGATATGGCTATAAAATGTTTTGTCTAAGAGTAAATTTGATAACCTATCCCTATTGTATATTCCTCTAATTTCTCTGGTATTACTATATCCCCGCTTTTATCGTTAGCCCCCCACTCCTTCTTTTACCTAACAAGGAAGAGTAGAGAAGAGGAAAGGAAAAGTAGATATCCCTAACTCATAAATTCTCTACTTTCCTCCCTGTCCAAAGCTACAACATTTGTAAATTATCCCTGGTATCATTTGCCTTCCAATCTCTTATGTGCTGAGAAAGTTCATGGCTTAGCTGACATCCTGAATACAACAGTCTGAAAGGCTGGATAGGCAAGCTAACTCTTTGGAAGCAAGTTTTTAGAGGAAACAGCTTTGATGTAGTTGAGGTAGAATCAAACAAGAAGCTGAAATGGAAGGTCCCAGAATCTCAGCATCCCAGAGTGTAAATCTTGTCAGGGTTGTCCTTCACCTCTTTCATTCTGTAAAGACATTCACAGGGAACTTGCAGGGTACACAGATCAGTTGAGAAAGATCAATAAAGAAAGACAACTGCCTTTTTTTTAGAGGTTCATTTGATCACATAATCAAACTACAATATAAATTTCCACTCATGCCATCTTAAAGGATGATATGTAATACAAACTCATGAGAATTTTGTACCCAATAAGTATTATTGGCTGTGTATAAACATTTAAATCTCAGCTGATTCCAGAGCTGTCTCTGTTCACAGAGACATATGTATCACCTATGTTGTTGATCTTGTTAGTCGGTTTCTTCTTGTCCATAGCCAAAGTCTTCAGGGGTCTCCCTTTTTCATGTCAAAGGATTTTTATCGGCTTGCAAGGAACCCATAGCTTTCCTTTTCCTGTGGTAATATAGGCATAACCCCTCCCCCAGCGTAACAATTTCCCGTTTTCCATTCTGACTTCAGATCATCCTTAAAATAAACAGGCTGGTTTAGTTCAGCTGTTCTTTTCTACAATCCAATGTCTTTTAGCAGCTGTAGCTTTTTTGTTCATTGGTATTTTAAAATATAGGGTTAATAAAACACTATGTAATCTATATCTGGGGGTTTTGTTGTCCCCTTTTGCCTATTAAGTATTTCTTTAGAGTTCTATTATGTCTCTTCACAATTGCCTGTCCTGTAGGATTATGTGATATGCTTGTAACATGTTTTATATTATAATATGTTAAAAACTGATTCACTTTATTAGAGGCATATGCCGGACTATTGTCTGTTTTAATTTGTATGAGTATTCCCTAATGGCCATAACTTCTTACAAACGTGTAATTACATAATCAGCCTTTTCTAAGGCAGTCACTCATTGAAGTCCTGAATATGTGTCTATAGCATGATGTACATATTTACAAAACTGTATAATGGAATATATCCATTTGCCAAATATCATTTCTTTGGGTACCCTTAGGGTTACTTCCTATAGATTTGATTATATAATGAGCAAGTAGAACATTGCCTCACAATTTCCTTGGCTTGTTGCCAAGTGATTGAGAATTCTTTCTTTAAACCTTTGCTGTTAACATGATGTTTTTTATGGTATTCTGAAGCCTCTAGTACACTTCCTATCGATAGCTGGTCGATTTCGTTATTATTTTTTATTATTTACTTTTTGCCAGAGGGCCTGGCAGATCTGTCTGGAATCTTATGTGTGTTATATATAGTGGATGACTGAGTAAATAGTGAAGGAACTCAGAATCATCCTGAGTAAGTTCAGCAGTCTCATTATGTAATAACAGCTTTTCTACATATTGAGAGTCAGTCACTATATTAAAGACTCTTGAAAATCTGACAACACCCATGAGTATTGCATATAATTCAGATTTGTGAATCAATTTATAGGGACTCTCAGCCACCTTACTTACATCTTCTAATTTATATCTTGCCTTTCCTGATGTATTAGCATCAGTGTAAAATGTAGGAACTCTAGGAATTGGAATTCTTTTTATTATACAGGAAGAATCCAATTAATTCTTTTATGAACTGAAGTCACTTGCTTTTAGGGAATTTGTTGTTAGTCTTGCCCAAGAAATTACTGCATGTTCTTTGTCAGCGTTCATCCTGTGCCCAAAATGAGGCAATCTCTATGTTAGTAAAAGGGACCTTAATTTCTGTTGGATACATTCCAGCTAATTGTCAAAGTCTCATTTTTTTTAAATATAATTTTAGAAACATTTTCTATGTAGGGCTTTAATTTCTTACTCTGTTTATGTGTTTAAAATATCCATTCTAAGGTATAATCTTCCTTCTGCATGAGAATTTCTGTAGGGGAATGAGTAGAAGGTAAGATAACTAAGGTGCTGGGCTTCTTTGGATCAATATATCTAGATGAGTATCCTGCAATTTCCTTTCTACCAGGGCTAATTCCTTCTCAGCCTTGGTTGATAATGTTCTCATAATCTCCTTGGGCTATTTAAATCTTTATTAAGGTTTGAAATAAATTGCTTAGCTCTTCAGTAGCCAAGCCAATTGCAAGCAGTAGCCAGTTAATATCTCCCAGTAACTTCTGACAATCATTAAGAATCCTTAATTGGTTTCTTCTTATTTGCACCTTTTGTGGTCTCACCTTTTCGAGACTTATTCTATATCCTAGATAATTAATAGAATCTCCTCTTTGTATTTTTTTCAGGGTGCTTTTCAATTTCCAGCAAAGCGAAGTGTTTTTTTTACTTTATCAAACATTCTTTCCAGGATATTTATATCTAAATCAGCCAATAGGATACGATCCATATAATGATAAATGATAGATTGGGGAAATTGTTTTTGAATCATCTGCAATGGCTGTTGTACAAATTATTGACACAGGTTTATTTATTTAACATTCCTTGTTGCAGGACTTTCCAATGATATCTTTTTACTGAACAGCTTCTATTGAAGGTAGTTACTGAGAAAGCAAACCTTTCCTTATCATGATCATGTAGAGGAATTGTGAAAGAGCAATCTTTTAGACCAATCACTATAATAGGACATTCCTAGGGCAACAAGGAAGGCAATGGAATTCCAGGCTGCAAGGAAATCATTGTCTGAATAATCTTATTAATTGCTCTGAGATCTGTTAACATCCTCTATTTGCCAGATTTTTTTTTTTAATGATAAATACCAGAGAATTTCAAGTGCTGCTGGACACCTCTATATGCTTAGCCTCCAACTGCTCCTGGACTAGACCATTGATCAATCCAAATGGGCTGGTCAGTCATATGGATGGCATACTATTGGCTGATTCAGAGCAATTAATAAGATTATTCAGACAATGGGTTGGTCACCTTAGTGATAAGGCTGTTGGTGTCTTATTAGCAGCAGTTCCTTGAGGTAAAGCTAAATTGTCAGCCTCTGCTGTAACTTGTTTATAGGCACCCTGGACAGTCTGTAACTTTCTTTGATAACATTCCTTAACTAATTTAATTTTTTATTAGGAGTCTGACCGGTTTT
This sequence comes from Mastomys natalensis, assembly GCA_021653895.1. Taxonomy (NCBI): domain Eukaryota; kingdom Metazoa; phylum Chordata; class Mammalia; order Rodentia; family Muridae; genus Mastomys; species Mastomys natalensis. The sequence goes on from JAJTUV010000464.1 coordinate 447,812, forward strand.
GTGGCCAGCCTCTAAAACTGAAGGTATATTAATTTGTGTTTTCCACTGCTGTAACAGATCTCTTCCCCGTAAGTTAATGGCTATATCAGCCACATATGGCCTTAATTTTCCTATCTGACCTTCAGGTCCTGTACATTTAAGCCATCTGATGCTTTGCTTTATTTGGGATAAAGTCCCATCTCCTTGAAATTGGATGTCTCCTTCTTGAAGTGACCAAATTGCAGGCCAAGATTTTGGAGAGATGATGGTGACATCTGCTCCAATGTCGGCCATTCCTTAAATCTCAATATTATTTACTAGTTTTCTTAATTTTGGCCTTTGATCCTCTATAGAAGTTTGCCAAAATATTCATTTTTTTCTGGCCCCCTTTTAGGGTTTTTAAACTGCCTGTAGAATTTGCCTCAGCCTTGTTATCTGGTCTCACAACATCTGTTTTTAGAGCAATGGAGTTTAATTGTCCTAAGGAAGAGAACTCTCACTGCCTGTCGTTGGGGCCTGCAAGAGGCCCCCCCCGGGAGTTTTTTGGTTAGGTGTTGCCCAATTTGTCTGTTGTTGCTCTACATTCCCTAGCCAAATGCCAGCCTTTGCCACATCTTTTACATATTCCAGAAGGCATAGGCTCACTTTGGGATTAATTTGGTTTTCCTTCAATTTATTCTGAGACCACAATTAAAACATTTGAAAATTTGGGTCATCTCAAAGCCTCTAGTGGCAGCTTCTCCTATTAAGGTCCTGTCAGGCCAACGAGGTCTAACAGCAGCTGTATGTCTAATCCACTCATCTATCGATGCTGACCTTGTCCTCAGTGGTCTGATTACTTCCTTGTATTCAGCATTAGCACTTTCAAAGGCTGAAGACTCAATTATTGTTTTTCTTGCTGATGGATCCGATACACTCCTTTCCACAGCTGTGGTCAACCTTTGCAAATAGTCAGGGAAGGTTTCCTTTGAACTTGCATGACTTGAGGAAATGGTTCAAGTCTTTTCCCTGATTTTTTCCCAGGTATTTAAGGCTGCCAAGAGACACAATGCCAAGGTTTCTTCATCATTTACAGCCTGTACCTCTATCGCAGCAAAGTGACCTTCACCAAGCCCAATGGCTTGTTGATCCTTGGAACTATCTCTACCCCTGCTATCTCCTTCAACTCTACTCTCCACCATTAGAACTATTGTAAATGTGATGCAGGTTGCAGTATTGGTTTTGAGTCTTGGACAATTATTCTATTTTTAACAGCCCAAGAAGATAAGACTTGTTTTACAAATGGCAAATGCATTCCAAAATTAACTTTTCTCAGTTCTAACACATCCATGAGTTGTCATTCAAATTCCTGATAACCCTGTGGATGACCACTGTCTGGAGGTCTTTGTTGTACACTAACTGGTTAAACTAAAGTTTCTTTTCTAGTAATCTTTGATTGGCTTTCTCTAATATTATCTTCCATCTCTACCTGAGTATTTCCCTAATTGGAATGTTAAGTTCCTCCCTTAAGGTGTGGGTTCATGCTTTATATCTCTCCTTATGTTGCTCCTCTTGTTCCTTGAGTTCTTGTATTCTCTGTTCAAGGTTCTGCTTCCACATTTAAATTTTTTCTTTATGTTGTAATTCTAAGATTTTAGCATCCATCTTATTTTGATTTACTAGCTTTAATAAATTATCCTTTAGACTCTGCTTCGAAATGTCATCTCTGTCTCTTTGCTGTTCAATCTGATTTCTGAAATTCTGCATCTTTTCTCGTAGCATCTATTCCAGCTCCTTTCTCCAGCCTTCGTTCTCCACTTTCTGTTGCTTATCTTGATCTATAAAATCCTGAGCCTTTAGTTCTAGTGTTTCTTCTAGGCCATGTTGCCAGGTCTTAAGTTTGTCTCTTTGTAGCTCAGTCTCATCTATGAACCTCTTCATCTTTTGATCCAGTATCTTTTCCAGTCCCTGTTTCCAACCTTTATTCTCCTGTTTCTGTTGCTATTGAACTATAAAATCCTGAACTTTTAGTTCCAGTATTTTCTCTAATTCCTTTTCTAAGGCACATAATTTTTTATCTAGGGCCCTGTATTTTGAGAAGACATAGTAAATCAAAGTAATTAACATTGTAATAATAGTAAATGACAAGGTGTTTATTTCCTTTAAATCCATCCTTGTCGAACTGTTCAAAATATCATCCCATGGAACCCAAAAGGTGTGTGTGTGTGTCTGTGTGTGTACATATATATTTAATCAATTTTTTTTTTTTATTACTAGATCTGCAGTTTTTTGTCCCTTTGTCTCCCTCTGCTGTTCAATCCATTCAGGACATTGCAGTCCTCTCGGATTCTTTTATTCCCAAGGAGGGCTGACTGTAGAAGGATCCACAGGCTTCTGTTTTTCTGAGCCAGCTCTCTGTCTTTTGTGTGGGTTGCAGCTGGCAGCCTGAGCACTGATCTCAGGAAGCCAGAGAGTGGCTCTGGCTGTCCCAAGTCCTGGTTAGATGTGGGGGATACTGGGATCCCTTGCTACTTGTGGCTTCTCCAGGCCATGTGGTTCTGCTCCAGCTTCCTTCTCCCTCTTCCTCCTCCATCTCCTTTCCCTTCCTCTGCCCAATCACAGGCTCTAGCCTTTAACTGACCAGTTAGAATGGGGAGAAGGTTCACATGAAATCATGTGATCCACTCCTCCTGGGGCAGCCCCTCTTGAGGAAGCAGAATTAACATCAGAATACAAACAGCACCAGGGCAAGCCACAACAGGCAACTTAATCTATTTATATTCAAGACAACCAATGATGAGTGAGGATTTACTAGTATCATTTTGTTGCTTATGTTGTAGTTGTTTTGTAAATTATTCGTTATTGTCTCAAATGGTATCATTTCCTTTTATTTCTTCCTCTTTCAACTGTATTTCTAAATTCTTTGTCTTCCCCAAGGCACAGATTTTCTTATTATTTCTTTTCATTTTTGAGATTAAAATGTAATTACATCGTTCTCGACTTAACTTTTACCTTCCAAACCCTCCTTTTTTTCCTTTCAAATTCATGGCCCAGTGTATATATATTTACACCTATGTATTTCCAAGTATAACCTGCTCAGTATGTGTAATGATACTTGTTTGTATTTTCAGGGCTGACCATGTTGGATAATCAATTGGTATGCTCTTCTCCAGAGAAGACCATTTCTCCACTCAGCATTCCTTAGTTCCTTAGAGTTCTTTGCATACATTGGAGGTTTCATGATCTCTCTCCCTTCTCCTTTGGCATGTCTTTAGCTTGTTCTTGTTCAGCTCCCATTTGGACAGTCGTGTTGGTGAAACTTCATGGTTGTAGCTTCTGACGTCACTAGAATAGAGTCACATCAAACTCCACGAACCTCTCTAACTCATCATCTTTCTACTCCCTCTCCTGCAATGTTTTCTGAGTGTAGGAGTTGTTTTGTGACTAGGCTCCACAATTCTGGATTTTATTTGATTTTGGTTTTCTGTACTCCTCCATGGCTGTCACAAAGAAGAGCTTCCTTAATGAGAAGTCCGGACTATATTTATCTGTAGGTACAAGGACAGATATTTACAGTGTAGTCAGGAATGATACTGGTCTAGTAATGTGGTGGTTGTAAGTTCTCCTCCAAGATCCATGACTTTACTAGCCTTGTGTTTTAGGGTTTCATTGCAGTGAAGAGACACCATGACCACAGCAACTTTTATAAAGGACAACATTTAATTGAGACTGGCTAAAGTTTCAGAGGTTTAGGCCTTTATCATCATGGCAGGAAGAATGGCAGCATGCAGGTAGACATGGTACTGGAGAAGAAGCTGAGAGTAGCTCTGGATTGGCAAGCTGCAGGAAGTGAACTATGAAACATTTCCTCCAACAAGCCAAACTTACTGCCATAAGGCCACATCTTCATATATGACACTCTTTTTGAGTCTATAGGGTTATTTGCTTTCAAACCACCACACCATGGGTAGTTGGTTAGGTTTCCAGTACCAGGTATGGCTTCTACCATGTTGAGGTTTTAGGTTCTTTTGCTTTGCTATTATGGATCTCCAAATGCTCATCCATTCTGGTTCCTTCTTCTACAATTTCTCTTTGGGATTTGTAGATATTGTTTACAACTCTGTTAAACTTTCCTGATAAATCTGTGTTGTGTGTTGGCATTGCCTTAGAGTTGACTTGATTTCTTCAAGAGAGCTGTTTTCAATTCTTGATCTGAATGTCCTCCCATCTTGAATCAGTCCTTGACATCTTCTTTGTCCCATTTGATGATTGCATTGTTCACAATTTTCTTTTAATTCTTATAGGTTTGTGGGACAGTGGACCATGCCAGGAACTTGGTAGAGTGTATCTGAGACCCTGGCACTCAGGTTCTCTGAGACAGTAGGAAACTCCCTGCTCCCTGACAGATTCCTGGCCTAGAACAAATGTCACATTGGTCAGGTAGCCAAAACCAGAGTTCTCCATATTAACGAGGTACCTAGAGATCCTGAAAGTTTAACCAAGAAGCTTACCTTCCTGGACATTACTCCCTACGAAAGATATAAATCTCTGGTCCACCCTGAGAAGTTGGTATGCATCCATTTTCCATGATGAACAGTTAATAAATAGTATGGATAAACATGGTCAGTCTCTTCCATAGAAATCACCATGGGGAGCATGGAGAAAGCCTAGGCCCACAGAACCATAGTCTGTCTCCTGTAGAAGGCCTGTCTGTGTTTCCAGACAACTGCAGCTACCATCGCTGATGAGCTAAGCTGGAGTTCCCCATTTTCGTCACCTAGTTTCATCATCATCCTCAGTCCGCAGAGCCCCAAAGGTTCTGGCTTTGTTCCTGACCCATGGATCCCCAATTCTTCATTCCTGACTCTTCTGTGTGACACTCTAGTGGCAACTGGGTTCTCAAGTGTTAGGGAACCCGCCCAGAACCCAACAGAGGCAGTACAGGGAGACACAGTCAAACACTCCTCATGTTTTGCCTCCCCAGTGGAGGGTCCTACACCTCAGTGGCAGGGCAGAATTTGGACCCACATAGGTTCAGATCTGTGCTTTTGCATTAATAGTTTGATAGTTACTCTAGTCTTTGCCATCTAGCTTGCTTTGTGTTTGTTTGTTTGTTTGCTTTTTAAATGATGGATTCCCAACTTAGAATTAAGGCTTTCTTATGCCCTCAGATGGTACCCAAGCTTAGGTTAGTACAGATACTGGCATAGTATATATTGTAAGATGTTCCAGTAAACCCTGAGGAAGAGGGAAAGGACAAATTGTAGGAGCCAAAGGGGTTAAAGAACATGGCCAGAGGAATCAACTAATAGGGGACTCAGGAGCCTCACAGAGACTGAAGCAGTTATTGTGGAGCTTCATGAATCTGTGCTGCATCTTCTATATATATGTTCTGGTTTTTGGCTTGGTGTTTGGGGGCCACTCCTGACAGTAGGAGTCATAGTGTCTCTGATTCTTTTGCCTGCTCTTGGCACCCTTTTCCTCCTACTGGGCTATCTCCCCCTGCCTTGTTTGTGCCTGGTCTTATTGTATCACTCTGTACTTTGCTCAGTGATGGCCCTGGGACATCTGTTCTTTTCTGGAAGTAAGGGTACAGAGGGAGGAAAATGTGAAGTAGATCTGGGGAAGAAAGGGAAGTCATGGGGGATTCATAAGAATGGAAGGAGGGGAACCTGCAGTTGTGATGTATTGCATGAAGAAAGACTAAATAAAAATTTAATAACAACAACAATACACAACACAACACACACACATACACAACATTGATTGGTTGTCAACCTGTGAGTCATAACCCTTTGAGAATCAATTGACCCTTTCACAGGGCTCACCTAAGACCACTGGAAAACACATATTTCCAATGATATCATTCCTATATCCATCTCCAGGCAGTGTATACACATGCAAATATGACCACTATGAGCACAGGGCATGATGACATCATTTTACCAACATTTTCATATATACTCCAACAAATTACAGGTGTGTGTGACAGGGTTGGTGCCATAATGTACTTATATGGACCAGTCACACCTATATAAGGAGCAGCTACTATGTTGAAAGCATTAAAATTGGAGGTAAAACAACACTTTGTGAATTATTATTATGGTGCAAATGTAACATAATGTACTGTGAAATCATCAGCTACCAATAATATATATTCATATATATTATATATTCTGTTGTATATAGTATATATACTAATTATATATATATATATATATATATATATATCATACTATATATTATATTATATATCTGATTATATATATATAATCAGTAGCTGATGATTTTGTTATTGTTAATACATACATACACACACACATATTTATATATATACATATATATCTCAATACACACATACACACACACATATCATGGAATCTTAATCTGAATGCTGATTGATCTTTTTGTATTCTCCTGTTAATATTTCCCCTTTGTGACAGTAACAGGTATATAAAAACATGGCAACTCATAGGAAACTTGAAAGAAATGTACTGACTAAACTATACCATGTATAATCTTTTACATTATTAGTAAAGCTATTGTTCTATATTGTTTTTATTAGCAAACCATCCCATGACAATGGATCATGAAGAGAAGGATCTTAAGAAAATAAAACATAGTAATGATTTTTTACAGTGTGCTTTTACCTCAATAGTTACAGCAGGGACTGAGAAACAACAATGGTTTTTTGTTTGTTTTTGGTTTTTTTGTTGATCTTGTTTTTGTTGTTGTGACATTCTATCCCAAGAATCTATGAAGGTGAGCAAACTAAAATATCAGTTTGATTGCAAGCATCGAAGCTTTGACAGCAATGTAACTAAAGCTGATAGAGTCAAGAAGCCAAACTTGACACTGGTGGCAAATTGTCTAAGATGTGGAAGCCTCATATTTTGTGGCACTCAGAATTATCAGAGCTATGAAACCACATCATTGATAAGGATTTACTATTGTCAGCAGCCAAAGATTTTGTTCTAGTTATGTTCGAAGACAAATTTGTTACACAACAGAGTATTGTTTCCTTATCTAAGAACAATGTTTGCAGAAGAGTAGATGGAATTTCTGCTGTTATTCTTGATCAGGTAATCCAGAAAATTAAATCTGTTTCACTTTCAATATTCATCTTGATGAATCTACAGATGTTGCTAACTGTCCACAATTACTGATTTACATAGGGTATATTAATGATAGCAATTTTAAAGATGAAGGTTTTCATTTTATTTTGTTTTATTGCAAAGCTCTTGAAATACTACTCCACATGATGTATTTGACACAGTTGGTTTGTTTATGAAACAGCATTAGGATCTCTTGAGAAAAGACTTGTGGTGTTAACACGAATGGTGCTTCACCTGTGCCAGGATGTCCATCTGGATTTAGGCCTTTGGTATTGAGTGAGTCACCGAAGGTCATCAGATCTGTCTTTATGATCCATTGGAAATATTAACAAGGAAGCCATTGCCACAAAAGTCACAAGGTGGCCTAAGTTCTGTCAGTTTTGTAAGGCCCAGCACTTTAGACAGTCAACTAGTTTCAAAACTGTATAAATTTGTGCCAAGCAAAGCTTGGCTTTATCACACTGAAGGGAGATGGTTGTCAAGAGGACAAGTTTTAAAGGTGTTTTTGATCTTCACAATGAACTCAAATCTCTTCTTAATCAGAAAGCAAAACTGCAGTTCGAAGCACTTTTCAGAGATAAAAGTCTATTGCTGTAAAGAGCTTACTAGCTTGGCATCTTTGCCATCTTGTATGAGTTAAATTTATCACTGCCAGAATCAAAGGCAATGAGCCTCAATTTGACTGAAAAGATTCGATCATTCCAAATAAAACTTCAGTTTTGAAAAAAAAAAAAAAAGAGGATGAAAATAAATCTTGCATGTTACCTCCCTCTTCTGGTTCTTTTTGAGGAATTCAATACTGACTAGGCAAAAGGATGATGATGATGTCCTCAGTGAAAGAACACTTCTACATGCTTGCAGGCAAAATTTCATGGAACTCTCCAAATCTACCTGACATGCCATTTGCATTTGCCAACAGTCAAAGTTGAAGATGTTCCTTAGTCAGCACAAGAGGAGCTCGTTGAACTTACTAACAATGTTGCAGTAAGAGCTGAATTCTCTACAGTGTCAACTACAAAAGTCTGAACCAAGCTTTTGCAGTCACACCTGTCTGAGACCATGATGTATTTTCTTGTTCCATTTCCAAAAACATCTCGGTGAAACAGGGTGTCTACCTTGCTGATTATCAAGTGTACATGCAGAAGTAGACTTGTGGAAGACTATCTTCATTGTGCTCTTCCAAATACTGACCTAAGAATTTCTGATCTGGTGAGAAAGAAGCAGTCTCAACCTTTGCAGTGACTTTAGCTTTTCACACAGGTTGCTGTAAAATCTCACCATGTAGATTACTGTAGTTATATTAAGAGTGTTACCCACGCTACACCATACTTCAAGCCAAAATTTCATTTATTTTTAATTAACGAGAAATATTTTAAATATATAATTACATATTGTTTTGCAATTAATCACTGAGTTTTAATTATGTTCAATTTGTAACAATGAAAATATATGCTGCATATCAGATATTTGCATTCCAGTTCTTAATGTAGCAAAATTAAAGTTATGAAGTCGCAACAAAAATAATCTTATCGGCATCACCACAACATGAGGAGCTGGATTAAATGGTTGTAGCATTAGAAAGATTGAGAAACCACTGAATTAAAGAATCCTGGAGTGAACCTCATGGGTGTACCTGGATGTCTGGAAAGTTACATTCAGAGACCCTCCTGGAGGACTAGTGCAATGCCTCTTACAATGCATACAACTGATTGTGCAACTTTCTTTCTAATGCTTTCCCAGGTGAATTCAGCATCTTGGGTGATCACAAGCCTCAGGCTACTTTTTGTCTAACAGATGTCAAAACCTTAAGGACTGTCAGCACTGGCCACACTTCTCAAGAGCTAGTCGGGAGAGGAGTGGAAGGACTCATCCACACTTGATGGCTGTAATCAGGTCTTTGTGGCATATCAAAGCCCAATTACTTCTATTGCACTCTTCTGAAGAAGTACAACTTCAGTCAATGTAACAGAATCAAAGATTTCAGAACTATAGAAAGTAGGGAGTGAAATTAACTCCTTTCTCTGTGATTCTTTTATGCATGTGAAAATGTGTCTATGTAAAATTGCACTATTTTAATTAAATGAGTAGATTTTGAATAAAAGGATTAAAATAGCTGGCAAGTGCTGGAAGAAGTGAGTCAGGCTTTAAGCAGAAGCAAGAGGGTAGCTGGCTTGATTATTGCTGGTATAACAGTTTTAGTTACATTAATTGCTAGCACAACTGCTTCTGCAATTGCTTTGACACAAAAAGTTAAGACAGCTACTTTTGTTAATCATTTAACAAAAAATGTTACTGATGTGTTAAATATACAAGAGAATTTAGATAGGCATTTGGAAGAACGGATTCGTGCTCTTTATCTTGAGATCAGTATTTCTATTTTAGTCAAGTTTCAAGAATGGCACATATAGCTTGATTATGCTAGCCCTTTTTGTCCTGTGAATACTTTTATTCCTGGCCAAGGTGTGAAAGCTTGTCGTTAACAACATGAACAGGTTGGCAGCCAAAGTACATAGCTTGAACCTGAAAATGGACTCCCAGACAGAGTTATTAAATTAACAGGCTGGCAAGCCAAGGACTGGTAAGATTCTGTACAGAGCCTTACCAACCTAAGACAGAAGTGCATTGCTTTGGCAAATGCATATTCCATGATGGATAAGGAAGGCGTTCTTGTCAGAATGACCTAAGACAGGCTCAGTCTTGTTAATGAAATAAAAAAGGGGGGATGTGGAGAGCCTTTGGGGCTGCTTGGCAAGAATCTGATGTGGGCCAAGGACAATGAAATGGGATGCTAAGGACATGAAAGTAGGCTTCAGGCAGGAATCTGACATTAGGTTAGAACAAAGAAGTAATTTCAGGCAGGAATCTAAATCTTAGGCTGGAACAAAGAAGTAATTTTAGACAGGAATCTAAATTTTAAGCAAGAACAAGGAAGTAGGCTTCAGACATGAAAATGGCTTTGGACTAGGACAGAGAAGTTGGCTCAGATATTTTGGCCATCCTGATAAGCCCTTAGAAATAATGATCACAGTAGTGTTCATGGAATTTTGTTTTTTGCCTTGCTTGTTCTTTGACTAATTGTGTTTATTGTCTTGCTTGTTTCTTGATTATTTGCATCTATTGTATTGCTGGTCTCTCAACCTAGAACTGACCTTAATACTTGCATGTAGTTAAAATGGTATAAAAGCAAAAGAAGGAGGGGGAATATGATAGGGAGTTTCTAGGGAGGGGAAATGGGGAAAGGAGATGGCATCTGAAATGTAAATAAATAAAATATCCAAAAAAAAAACCCAATAAAATAAATTTACCAATAAAAAAAGCATTTCTTAAAATGAATAAATAATCCACCCCAGGAAATGAAAACCAATTTTGTTTTTTTCTTAAAAGTATTTCTTTGCTTCTGAAAAATATGAAGTTGATAGACTATGATTATAAAACAAATGTGTTAGAGAATATTAAGGTATAATAAAAATTATAGGACTGAAGATGTAGCTTAGTTGTAGAGTGCTTACCTAGCTCTGGGGTCATGAGTGCAGTAGAGCTTTCCCTGCCTTTTAGCAGATGCAGCAGCACTCAGGAGAGACAGCCATGGTGGAGGCGGGGGGCACAGGCAAGCCAGAGCCGAAGCTGTAAGTATGGGAGATCTGGACCTACCACTTGTCTGCCCAATGGGCAAAGCAGAGATGCTCCCCTCACCCCTTCCACTTATGACAGGCAAGAGAGGTGGCCTTGAGGGTGTCAGAGTAGAAGAGATGTCCCCGCTCTTCACCTACTGTAACACTTCGGAGAGTAGACCCTCCACTTTGCCTAGGTAAATAGTAGTGCTGGCTCTGGATATGAAGGTTGCTATTGAGTTGTCCCCTTTACTCCCAGAGCATGACCATGGATGGGAAAGCTAGCCCTGCCTCTTGTTTTCCATGTGGTGGCTTCAGCAAAGGAGAGATCCTCTCCCTTCCCTTTTACCCTTGTCACCTATGGTAAGTAGAAGAGCTGGCCCCAGGATAATAAGAGTTGTCTTTTACCAACTTCAAAACTCCAGGGAGTGGGCTCTGCACCTCACCTGGGCAGAACGCTAAAGCTGGTTCTGATGGTATAGGGATGGATGAACCAGCCTCAAGGGAATGAGAGCAGGAAAGCTGTCTCTACCCCTTGCTGGCAATGGCATTGGAAGAGTCAGCCTGGGCAAGGCAGGAGATTTCACCTGTGTAATGAGTGTGGCAGAGCTGGCAGACTGACCAACTCAGATACCTCAGCCCCAGATCCAGGACTTTGAGTTGGCCACCCAAACTCTATCCCATCAATCAGTGAACTTCCTGAGTATACGAAGCAGCTGTCTTACAAATCCAAAACTACAGGATCTCCATGACACAAGGCATCAATAGGATAGTGGAGAGGAGTCCCAGTGAGGTTCCAGTGTTGATAGTGTAGCAGAAACCAGCAGCCTCAAACCAGATCAATGACTCCTTGTAATGAACATTTGCAAAAAGAAGTGTAGACAAAAGGGTTTACTCTAGGATACACTGTAACATACTACAGCTTCCCCAAGTGATTTTTTTCCTCTGTTGGAGAGGGTGCAAAGGTAGAGGGCAGGTATGAGAGAGGGAGAGAGATAAGTGGGATTGGGGTTCATAGTGTGAAATTCACAAAGAACCAATAAGAACTTGGTTTTTTTTTTTTTGAAGAAAGTATATACTCATTTCATTTAAGACTCTTAAAGATATTAAGCAGGCTTGTGCTTAATATGAGTCCACTACTTCTTTTACGTCATCTTTCCTTGATTCTGTCCCTGAAAATCTTTTTGTTCGCTCTGATTCGAATATCTTAGCCAATGCTTGTTTAACTGGGGGGTCAGGGGAGAGGGTGAATATTTACTGTGGAGGACTGGTTTTACCTATGCATCTTTTTCAAATTAATTATTACTTTCCATCCAGTAAACATTGATTTTTGCATAAAAAGATGCTATTTTGTTTCCTGAAAGTCCACCAAGCTTGACAACCTCTGCACAAGTAGCAATTGTAGATACCACAGAAGATAGTACTGTGCTCTGGTTTCTGAAGATGCTTCACAGATAATCACTTCCCTGGGTGCTTTTATACATCAGATAGAACTATATATGATTTATGTTACTACTCTCCACCTTGAAATGTATATTCTGAGTCACAATACATAGTCTTTGCAATGCAACATCTAGAAACAACATGGGTTACTTCATCGGTCACCTCTATTCAAAATTTATTGCAATTAATTTAACAGGAATTGTAGACGTAGGAAAATCCAGTTTATTCTGGTCCCATCAGGTCATATTCTAATCTTCCAGAACCTTGTCTGAGGGAAATGCAAAGGCCCATTCTCTTTTAGCACTGTCTCTTGTCTTAGCAATTAACAGCCTAAGGGACACATGACAGTCTCATGCAAGTTTCTTCAAAATGCTTCAGCAATGAAAAAAACAGTTTGCACTAACTAGGGAGCACGCTTGTTTGGTAACTAAGGAATGCCATCCATGCATAAAAATTAATATCATGCTTCTTCCCTCTTACGCTGTTTAACTCCCCAAGGATTATTGCAAAATTATATTGGCACATGAATGCTACTAATGTTACCAGTTTTGGGAAGTTATAATATATTGGTGTCACTGTGGATACCTATTCATTGCTGATGTTCACTGTTCTCCTGTCAGAAAAGACAGATAAAGGTGTTATCACCTTTTTTACTCTAAGCTTTTGCTATGTTAGGCTTCTGTTAAATATTAAAATCTGGCAATGCAACTACTAACAAAATGTTGTAAGCCACACTACAGGAATTCCACAGACTCCTCAGGGCCAATCGTCCATGAAAAGAGCTAATCTGCAACTTAAGCATTATTTAAAAATAAGGGAGGGGAGAAGGGTACAGCAATTCCTCACAATAGCTTGTCTTCTATTTATATTTTAAAATTTGGGTAAGAATGGTCTTACTGATACCCAATATTTTTGGGCCCCTCCAAACAATTCAAGGTCATAGAGAGGTGTTGCCTAGCCAGTGGAATGGACCCGGATCCAGTACTTCACTGGAGCCAAGGTTATGTTTGCGTTCTATCCTCAGGGTGCTGAGAAATGGTTGTGGATACCCGAAGATCCAAGAAAGACAAAGGAGTAATCAGACTGAATCATGTTTGAGACAGACAAAGAGCTTCCACAGAGTCTGCAGAGGCTTCGCAGGAAGGAAAAGAAGGTAACGGGGTGTCAGAATCATCAAGACAAGAATACAGTCTGTATCCCAACAATGCCTCAAAGCAACTAGGGATCGAGGGGACAAAGCTGGTGAACTCTCAAAAATAAATAAATAAATAAAGGTGTAACTGTAGAATTTCTGTTTCTTGCTATATTGTCTCTGGTGAATGTGTCTGTTACTGCTGGGACATATCAGGCTTATGTTCCTGATTGTCCTGCATTTCGCTTTGTTAGCTGGGAAGAGAATAACATTATTATTTATGTTAATAATTCTAAGATCTTGTGTGCCTCGAATGCTGAACAAACTGGTTTCCAGGCCTTGCAAGGAACTTTGAGGATTGCTGTTCAGGCCTTGCATAATAAAATAAAATTATATAAATACAAATAAACATACAGATTTATATATATGGATAAAAATATAAACTCAAAGATACATGAAATATTCTCCTCTGATCCTATGAAAATTCTAGCAAATTTTTTTGGTCTTTATTTTTTTGTGTTTAATTGGACTTGGTCTATAGGAGTGTCTTTGGGAATTTTGTTATTGGTTGTATTAGGAACCATTATTGCCTAGAGATTGATTTCCTACTTCATATTTGTTTTGACAAATGACTTTCATGCCTTGAAATTAAAAAAAATAAATAAAATAAAATAAAATAAAATAAAATAAAATAAAATAAAATAAAATAAAATAAAAAACACAGGGAAAAGCAAGGAGTCATGAAGATGGCCTGGTCCAGCTGCCTGAGAGGCATGTGTCGTAGGTTTCTCAGGTTAGAGCTCAGGGCTCCTGGGCACTGTATACCTTTCAGTTCCTGAGAAACTGAGGCACTCTTTCAGGCAGTGAAGCACCCCAAGTCCACCTCCCCAACCCCATATATCTCTACATTCCCTAGAAATCAGCAAAGTATATAGAAGTTTGGCAGAACAATTAATCTTAGATATTAATCTTGTGTACCCACATAGCTTGCAAACATTATTGTATCTGGGCAACTGCAGTTTTATTCTTATTGGAAATTACTATTGTATTCAGTTTCTGACAAGGATACAAAAAGTATGATTGCTTTTGATAAATTTGCCTCCACCTCAGTCTTGCTGAGACCCCTCCAACCTGGTCTGGTTTTCATTCCCATCAACTGTATCAGGAGATCCTGGTTCATTAATTCAGTCCTGGCATTTACAAACAGCACTTCTGCAACATAAATAAAAGTCACCCTAAAACAAAACGGTGTGCGTGTGGTAATAAATAAATAAATAAACATGACAGGATCACAAGAACACATTCTCTGAAGGTTCATTTATTAATATGCAAGCATGAAATGTGTATAGACTGATTTTGTGATGTCTGATTTTCCATCTCATAATAGGGGATCTTGTGTTTGTTTGTTTGTTTGTTTTGTACTATAAGATGTTCTCATTCGATGAGAGACACAGACTTTAGGGGGAGCAGAATCTTCCACAAAACAGAATGCTTTTGGTTCTGTTGTGCCTGATGAAAAATAGAAATGGATGATCTACATTTAATTCGATGGAAGGTGCCTTAATCCGAACACTTACTTCACTTCCAGTGCCAGCTGCAGCCTCCGTGCCTTCTTCATTTATTTCCAGAAAAGTCTTATGGAAAACATTGGACAAAAATAGATTCCTCTCTGAAGACATGTTTGAGAAATCAGCTTCACTCTGGCTAAAAGCATCGGTCATCCCCATACCTCTCAGGGCTGACTTGAGATCGTAGCTCTCCTCCATCTTGAACTTGGGGAGGTACAGCTGCACTTCATATGTATCCATCATGTCCGCACTGGTGTACTTATCCAGTTTCTCATAAGTGATGGCTCTCTCCAGCTGTCGGATGGGAACCCAGAGAGTCAGTAAATCACAGAAAAAAATAGGCCACAAAGGAAAGTACCATCACTCCCTCTGCCCAGGACAGCAAAAAACACATTTGGAACTCCACTGGTTAAGTGTTGAGAACTTGCTACTGTTCAACTACTGAGTTTTCTGTTTTGCAGATAATAGGTCCTAGGAAATAGAAGAATTAGACTTTGCTTTGAAAGGGAAATACTTCTACCACAGTATGCAAGGTGTCAACAATATTAAAATATCTTTATATAATCAAGCACTCGGATTTTTTTTTTTTACACAAAGCACATACTGTAGTGTAAGTTGTATGTTAAGACACATATGCATCTTTACTGTCAAAGTGATTAGATTAGAAGTTACTAACACATTAGTTAGGCATATTTCTGATTGTGTCAGTGAGAGCATTTCTTTAGAAAATTAGATCATGAGAACTCTAAAATAATAAACACGTTAATCTGTGATGAATAACTCTGCATAGACTTTTGAGAGGTGAGAGAACTGTGGAAGGTCATTAGAGGAGGGAAGTCCAACCTTGATAGCTGTATCTTTCTCTGGTCCCTTCTAGTTCCTATTTCTTGCCCACTACGATGAAGTTACTCTGCCAGCATGGACTGAAATCAAGACCAAAATCAACATCTCCTTCCCATAAGAGATACCTTTTAAGATTAAAGTTTAGTGACATGGGGCACAAACTGCTCATTTTCTCAGCATTGGAAACAGTTCATTGAAAACAAAATCTCAGAGAAAATAAAATGCCTTTATTTTATAATAACAATATTATAAATTCTGTTAAGAAAGAATGAAAAGGCAGAAAAAGAAAAACTTCAAATCTTATGAGTACATTTATTTTGGGCATACGATACTTCAACTACCCTTTGTAATTTGAAAGTTCCAAGAATAATATATGAACATGTGCATAGGTCCATTTCTATATGAATATAGATTTGACATTTTATTAATATTTTTGCACCAAAGCATATACTTTTGTTCATTTGAGAGTTTTATAAACCCAAGTATTGACTGTTCATGACATATTTGTGAATGGTATACATTAATAACATTACAATATCTTGATATCAGGATCCTGAATTCCATTACAGCCTGCTATGACTGTAATGGTTATCAGTCTACACAGATCTTACCATTAGCATCCTCTCTAGTTTCACACATTTTGAAGAACAATATAAAAATCTTTTCTGTATACTAGAAGAGCCATGGAAACTTACCAACATTAAGAGCATGATAAATATGGAAAATCAGAGAATTGGCAACGAAAGACAGGATATCTATTGCAAGAGAGGCTAATGTTCTATTTAGGCATATATTTGCTTAGACACAAGGTAGATCAGGCTTAATAGAATAAAGAGTCTAAATGGACATGGTACAGGGAGAGGTTCTTTTCTCCTGAAGATTGTCTATTTGATTAAAATAATGTTTTTTAAAGAGTTGCATAACACTCCATATGTATAATTATGTAAGTACTCATACATAAATGCAAGTAATTAAAAAAGTTACTTTGAAAGCCTGAGAGATGCCCCAGTAGTTCAAAGTACTAGCTGCTCTTCTAAAGGATCCAGATTCTTATTCTAGCATCTCCATCGTGGCTTACAGCTGTCTATATATCTCCAGTTCCAAGACATCCAATGTGCTCTTTAAATCACCACACACACTACACACACATAGTGCTTAGACATACATGCAGACAAAATACTCATACACATAAAATAATAAAATAAATAAAATAAAAGAGATTCATTTGGATCTGAGAACTAGTTCTACCCTAGAAAGTCTGCTTAATACACAAGAGCCCTGTGTGACCTAAGGCACCAGAAAGGAAGTTAATCCTCCCCAAATGTTTTTGTATATATTAATCTGAAGAGGGTCTGCAAGTGACTTCCATAAATATATGTAGTCCTGACCTCTGACACAAACAAGGGCTATTGAACATGAAAGCCTTTTATGCATTTAGTATGGCTTCCAGGTTCCCACGAGTTATTTCTTCTGTAGGCAAACACCTGATTTCCACAAGCAGTTGCCATCCAAGTTACCCTTGCACCTCAACCACATCATCCAGACTGTTTCCAGAACTTTCTTCCATACCACTGCCAGAACTAGAGTCCTTAATCTAGTTACAAGGTTCTTGGCTCTGCTTAGTATCAAGGTTCCAAAGGCTGTACATGGTCTAGATTACTAGATTACTTTCATCTGCTGACACACCAAATGACACATTATAAAGAAATTGTCATCAGTCTATAATAAAGTGATATAAAATTTAAAAATCATGTGACTGCATTCATTTGACCTATCTATTCTTATGCCTCCTTCTTAAAATCTAAATATTGTTTACAAACAGAACCATGAGAATAATAGCATTGTAGTTTGTTTAATATAATAAGAAGTTAGCCCCCAACCTCTCAAGGGACAAAAAACCCATCTCATTGGTGGTATTGTTCTTATATGAGTCAGGGCAGAGTAGATGTCAAGTCCTTTGGTTTTCCTAGCTTGATGCCTGTTTGGTGACCAAAGCTGTCTTATGCCTAGGACTCATAAAAATCAAATTAAATCCAGTTAGCACAGTGTGGGAGGAGGAAGACAGACAGAGATCTGCAGACTTCCATGCCACCCACAGACCTGCCCTCCAGCACAAGGCATAAGCAGGCCGCTGGCACAGCTTGTCACCACACCTCCTAGCATAGATGAAGAATGCCACCCAGGGGCCTGCCAACAGCTGGCACCATCTCTCACCAGCATCACCAGTAGCACCACTCAGGAGAGCAGGCCCTGAGCCTCACCCAGGCAGCACAGTGGAATAGAAAAAATAAGAGGAGTCTGAGTGAGGAGCCAAAATTAATGATGTCACACAAGCCAGAGGTCTTGACCCAGACCAGTGACTCATTGCAATGAACATTTGCAAGTGAAGATATGTGGACAGAGGAATATACAGTGGGACACACTGTGACTCACTGAAGCTTCCACAATGATACTTTTTCTCTCTTTTTGTTTGTGTTTTGTTTTGGTGTGTGTGTGTGTGTGTGTGGTGTGTGTGTGTGTGTGTGTTGTATGTGTGTGTGTTATTTTGGGGGGAGGTTACAAAGGCAGATATGAAGCGAGAGAGAGATGAGTAGAACTGTGGTGCATAATATAAAACTCACAAAGAGTCAATGAAAAGGTTTTTAAAAAGTTAACAATTCTAATTAAAAGTTAATCTTGAAATAGGTA
Organism: Mastomys natalensis; assembly: GCA_021653895.1. NCBI lineage: Eukaryota > Metazoa > Chordata > Mammalia > Rodentia > Muridae > Mastomys > Mastomys natalensis. The sequence continues at coordinate 466,170 of JAJTUV010000464.1, forward strand.
GTTTCTACTAATCTGAGAAGAGCCAAGGCAACTCAATGTGTAATCACAATTCGTAATAAAAGCTTCCATATCTGTGTACATGTGGCTATATATGTGCCCACCTGTGCTAGAGGCATCTATAGTTACCTAACCTTTCTAAAAATAAGTAGTATTATTAATTTTATAGAATTTCATAAAGTATGAGCAATGTTAGAAGACAAAGTAGCCAGGACCCAAAGTATATCAGGCCCAAAGGATGCCTTCCCATGCAGAAATTTAACATCAGGAAGGACAAGTCCTCATGCTTTTCTCTCTAAAGCAAACACAGAATTTATTTTATATCAGACAGAGTAATGTAGTTACCTGTTCCAGGCCATCTATTTCTTCTGGCAGGAGTAGAAGCAAGCTGAGTTCACGGTTCTGATAGTTGAGTTGAAGGCCTATGGTTTGCAGCTCCTCCATGTGAAAGACTTTAAGACTCTGTTTCATTGACATCATTTGCACTGGTTTGCTCATGGTCTGTAAAAAAGGAACAATAAAGTCACAGATTCTTCATCTGGACACCATTGGTTTCCCTTCATCTTGCACTTTAGCAAAACTAGCTATCTTCCAATAAACACAAAAGTATTTCCCAATGTAGCCTCTGGAAATTTCTACTAACAACATCAGTGGAAGTAAAACAAAAGAGCTCTTGTCTTGAACATCTACTAGGCAAAGTGCTTATATCACAGTAAGTGGATTCTACTAAAATGAGCTTGAAAGGAGCAATGCGTGAAAACCCTAAGAGTGCTAATGACCCTCAGAAACTACGGGTCATTTTACACAAAACATTTGAGAATCCTAGGAAGTATTTTCAGTATCAATCGTAAAAACTGAAGTGCATTTTAAAAAAAGTGAAAAGAAAGCAATAGATTAGGAAGAAATACTTGTAAAATATTGTCAGACAAATGACGTCTGGTATGTGTTCAAGTACCTACAGATACCTGAAGAGGCATCAGATCCCCCGAAGAAGTTGGAGTTACAAACAGTCGGGAGTTTCCCTACGTGGGTGTTAGGAATCCAAACCTAGCAAGAGCTCTTAACTGTTAAGTATCTCTCCAGACCCATATGAAGTATTTTCAACAATACAACTGCAAATGAAGCCACAACAAAACTTTCTGCAATCAAATGTCATAGATATATTATTGTCAAATTGTGTGTGGAGCTGAAGTTAATCAGAAGACTTCATCCATAAGCTGATGAAGCCTTGTAACCAGGCCATTGATTGGGATGTGATGGTTCCCAAGGTGTACAGACAACGGCATCAACTAGAGTCCTCTTTGGATCTCACTGATAAAACCAATAACTATGTCAGCTAGCTTTGAGGTACTATAAGGTTCTCTCTCTGGGAATTAAAACTTGGACTTATTAACATGTTTTCCAAAGGAGAAGAGATATTGTGGGTAGCTTCGTTTGGCCATTGTGACTTGGGAAAAAAAAAAACCAACCTAGATTTCAGCCAGAGAGAAAAATGATAGAAGAGCCTCAGTGAGGGGAAATGAAACGAAAATCCTGACATTTTGCTTCGGCCACATTCTAGCCTGCAGTGCTTTGGGTCATAAATCTGAAAGGACATGTGTTTCCATTGTCATGTCTCAGTTGCCAGCTGGTGATGCTGCCTGGATGCTGCGAGCTGTAGGAGTTGGGACTTAGTGAGGAAGTTGGGATCACTGGAATATTGACCCTAGTCTGTTGGTCTGTCTGTCCCCTCCCACCTCCTTTGTAGTTTGAATATGCTTGGCTCATGGAAAGTGTTACTGTTAGGAGGTGTGGCCTTGTTGGAATAGGTGTGGGCTTGTTGGAAGAATGTCACTGTGTAGGCAGGCTTTGATGACTCCTAGTGCTCAAGCTCCACCCAGCAAGGAAAGGACCCTCCTCCTGGTTGCTTTTGGAAGAGGCAGTCTCTCTCCTTGTTGTCTTCAGATCAAGATGTAGTGCTCTCAGCAACTCTATCACCATGTCTGGCTACATGCTGCCATGCTTCCTGCCATGATGATAATGGACTGAACCTCTGAAACTATAAGCTAGCCCCAATGAAATGTTTTCCTTTATTATAAGAGTTGCCTTGGTCATGGTGTCTCTTTTATAGTCATGGGAACCCTAACTAAGACACACCCCTCTCTCTCTCTTCCTCCTTCTCTCCCTCTGTCTATGTCTCCCTACCTCTTCCCTACCATAAAGTCAGTAACACTGCTTTGTGATTGACTTTCTGTATTAATGTTCTAGTGGGACAGGTGACCATGGACTAAAATTCTAAAATCATGAGCTACCATCTTTCCTTCTTTCAAGTTCTTTACCTGAGGGATTTTATCTTGGTGATGGCAAGTTGAGAGCCCCTGGAATCTCTTAGATATATCTCTAACTTTGTATCAACACATCCTCTTCTCACACACATACACTTTGCTAAAATTATATTACTAGAAACAGTAGAACTTATAGTGCAGTCATCTTTGGTTCTGGAAGTTTAACTCAGACATACCTTCACTTCCTTAGGTACCTCTATTTCTCAACTTCGAACTAACTATAAAACCCACCCCACCCAGCACCCACATCCTCAGCAGTGTGAACTGATAAATGATGCAAATAACCTGTATTCAGAGAAAAACAAGGAAATAACAAGTTTTAGGTCAAGGGGAACAGAGAGCTCTGACCACAGCCTTTCCTTACACAATCAGGGCTAGGATACAGAAAGATATTAGAAAAAGGAATAGATTTAACATAGAATATGCTGTTTTTGCAAAATCATGTGAAAATTCAAAGTGCTTTTTAGCCAACTCATACCTTGTTTATTCTGAAAGGCCTTTCAGTGGTGTTCTCCACTGAGAACTGATGCTCCCAGGTTCCTTTGAAATAAAGGGCATTCACCAGAACCATCTTAGTCTTGCTGCCTACTGAGTCATCTGGGAGGAGATTTGGAATTTTACCTACAAGAGCAGGACAGATCTCAAAATGGCTATTGGAATATGTATGATTAATTAGGTTTACTTTAGATTAGATCAATTAGATTACCAGATTTTAATTTTTTTTCTGGAAACAAAACATTTTCTTTTCAAATTTTCTTTTTAGATATTCCAGGAATAGAACAACTTATGGTTAAGTAGTATGAAGTGGTAAGTTGTTAATCCACTCTGAACTTCTGTAGGCTTCTTGCTACCACCCATCAACATACTCTGGATTCCTAAATGAAAGACACACACACAGACACACAGACACACAGACACACAGACACACAGACACACAGACACACACACACACACACACACACACACACACACACAGCCTTTTGTTTAATAAGCCCTAAGCAGCTCAAAGGCTGGGCTGCTTTGCTACCCCAGACCCAATCCAGGAAGTGCCCCCAAGGCCTCTTCCCCAACTTACTTGACTGGATGCTGTCTCTCCTGCTCCCTCTGTTTCCCATCATAGCTATTCTAAAAACTCATTGTCTTTCCCACTCCCTTGCCCAGGAAATCTAAAATCCTGCCTCTGTCTTTTTGCCCAACCATTGGCAGCAGGCAACTTTATTTCACCAATCAAGGCAAACAGGTTTAAGGGTCCTCAGTATCTTTCAGGCAGGCATGCTGGTTCTTATGTAATTTTGGGAGCCAAATGAACATAAACAGCATGAGAGCCAATCCACAACAGTAACACACTTTTTCTCAATAGCTATGAAGAATTGCTGGATAAAAACTATTCTAACTTCTGTGGTACTAGTCGTTTTACAGCCACAGTCAACAGATACCCCGCAGTATCCATAGGCTTCGAGGGTTACTATCACTTAACCTTTCCCCCCAAATGCTAACTCATGAATCAGAGCAAGAATATGGAATATGTTGGTTACATAGTAGGGAGACCCAAAGTTATTTGCAGATAATATGGGTAACAAGGGAAATAAAATGTAAACTTCCTATAAATGTTGAATTACACTACTTCCTGCACAATAAACTTTTCTCCTAGCAATAGATAGTAGGGAAGTGATAATTGCCTCTGCATGATATATCACATTTATAAAATTGTTGATGACAAATATTGATTCAGTTAGCTAGTTTATTTTTTTGTTTGTATGTTTGACAAAAAGCCCTTTGACGCAACCCAAGGCTAGTGTGGAGAACTCAACACTCAGCCTAAGCAGGCCCTAGACTCATTATCTCTCTGACTCAGTCCCAAGTGGGAAGACTTTACAAGCCCATTATTACTACATTACTACATTATTATTAAACCATAGAAACTGATGTCTGCCGAGGAATCGAAACAGAAAGTTAGCTTCAATAAAATGCTCTTAACAGCCTGCATTCAACATCATCAGTTGTTCTAATTAAAACATCCACAGCCTCCCCCCATAACACTCAAACTGCCCCCTCCCCACCAGAACTCAAGACAGGTTCTCAAGCTAAACTTAGTTGTAATTTCTTTGTAGTTTTTTTTTTTTTAACTCTAAATAGTCAGTTCATTCTTCATTCATTGTTTTTTGTTTTGTTTTGTTTTGTTGTTGTTGTTGTTGACTTGGACACTTTTGAAAAAAATGCCCTTTGTTGTACAGAATGTCCTCAAATTCTCAATTTGAGATTATCTGATTTCTCCTCAAGACAATATTAAGAATTTCCATTTTTGTGAGGAAATCATTGAATGTCAAATTTTCCATCCCTCCAAAATGTTTAACTCCCAGGATATTATGTGACTTTATTTGGAAAGAGAATTTCTGCAGATTTGATCAAGTTAAGATCATGTCATACTGAGATAGAGTAAACCCCAGGCTAGTGACTCCTGCCCTCATAGGAAGAAGGAAATTTAGACACACAAACATTGAGAAGGCTAGTCTGATTCCATGACAGACTCCAGACTGGCAATTAAGGAGACTAGACCTAAGAACTGGGTAAGTCCACGCAAGGCCAGGCAAGTCAATTACTAATAGAAAAAAAAAAAAAAAAAACAAGATTCCAGCCTTCATGCCCCCATAATGGTTCTGGAACTCCTAGAGATAGAGTAAGATAAAACTCATCTACCCTGGAATTCCAATGTGCTTTAAATTGAGCCTTTGAGCTCACTTGGTTGTCTCTCTATCTTGGTAACTGGAGGCCCCAGCATGACGGTCTTCTGAAAAATAAAACACTTTTTTTGTGTTTATATACGCATGGAAGTTTGAATTAAGATTTTACACAAGACTTACTGAGAAGGCTACCAATCTAAAACTTAAAGTATAAATAGAAATAAAAGTTCTGAATATTTAACACGTGTCCCACAGTTCCATTAAGGAAATATATAGGCATGAATGGCACAATTTCATACAAATAAGTTGAAACTTAGAGCAAGTTGTTATCTGTGCCCTAGGCAACAGCTTACCCCCAGTCTGGCATCCAACCCAGGAGTTGATCTCTTTCCTGATCTGTCCAGAAGCCTCAGCAAAATTAACAGACTGCGGTTCTGCCCCAAAGTATGTTTTCATGTCCTCCAAATATTTCTGAAAGATACAGGTAAAGTCCCAAACTGAGAAATTAATTTTGTGTAGATTATTTTAAACAAAAATCAATAAGGAGAACAATTGCAGGCTCACACCCCACCCATATCATCTCTATTTCTTCATCCCTGGTATGGGTCAAAATGAAAATTTAGTTCTCTTCAAAACCATACAGAACTACAGGTACAGAAGGAAAATCTACCTACCCATGGTACTGGGGCTTTGGTACTGCTTCTTGACTACTTTAGGTTTTTTGTTTTTTAAATATATATTATAATGGCATTATTTATTCCTTTCTTTTCCTCCTTCCAAGTCTTCCCATATACTTCTTGATCTCTTTCAAACTTATGGCCTATAGTTTTTATTAATGGTTTGTATGTACATCTAGATATATACATATACATATATATATATATATATATATATATATATATATATATATCCTACTCAGTCTATATAACTTGCATGTATGTTTTGTTTGGTTTTTGTTTTCCTCAGGTGTGGAACTGAAAGCAAAATGAAAAGAGGAGACTATAAGTCCTAAGAGTTACCCAGTAGCCAAAGGATATTCAGAGCTGGGTGTGGGTTTTGGTGGGACACATGAGAGCACAGTGAGGACTCTGGGTCTACAAGTTGACTGAGGTGGTCTCTAAACCCCAGGAACTTAGAGCAGCCTGAAACAAATTCCATTCTTCCAGGCAATTGACCTAGAAGTGAGGTCAAACGCCTCACCGGTGGGTTAGAGGGGGTGAGCCTGGCCTCTGCCTTTGGTGCTTTTATGTTGCACCATAAGAGTCTCATCACAGCTGGCAGTAACTGAGGTTGCAGTTGCTGCAGCATCTGCTCTGGGAATGTGGTTTCTTTTCCCCAGGAGGTGCAGTGTTAGTCCTTTAGTTTGCTTACTTCTTGGAGGACTCCTAAGAAGTATTAAAGGTGATCCTGTCCCCCCAAAAGGCTGTGAGGTCCACATTGAAATTTATAATACAGCAAAACAAAACCAAAAACAGTCCTGTTATATGAGACACTACTCCCTGTTAATTCACCCATGGACTCAGAAAAAGATGGACAAATGCCTGTATCCCCTTTGTTTTGAGTTCTACTGAGCTCAACATTCTTAGGAGTCCAAAAGCCACATAGTAATGAGAATGTCTTTAAGGCTATACCTGGATGGTTTTGTAGATTCAGGATTAACACAGCCCAAGGCTCTGAATTCCCAAGAACTCACTGATGTGGGTAGCCATAAGATGCTTGGAACCGCAGGACACCTACTTTTCATCCATCCTATCTAACTCTCTTGCTCTTTAACCCTTACATGCTTGATTCTACTACCCTTATTGATTTTTTTCAAGGGTGTGATGCACAAACTTAAAATAGAACAATGACTAACTGTTCTCTGAGGAGCTCTTGAGTCTCAATAAGACAGGGGCACCGATGTTTCCATTGGTCGGATGTCAACCATTATCATTTCCATGTTGACAAAATGTCTAAAATTCTGATGGGAGGTACATCCTTCTATTCTCATCTCAAATTCAGCTTTCTTTCCAGGGACAGCTTCCAGCCACAGACCTGGGATGGACACGATCTTTGGCTCCTTCAGACCTACCCTACTATTACATGACTATATGCTTTCTCACTCAGTGTTTTCTTGTGAAACATGTTAGCTTAAAATACCCATGTCTGTGAGGTCATGAGCCAGTCCTGTGTCAGACCCATTACAGTTTTCTTCAGAACTTGGTATTTACAGGCTACTGTAAAATGGTTACTTACCCAAAAATACTGGTCACATTGAGATTTTCCTGGGGACCCTAGAGAAATGTGTATTTTCTTGTTGGTTCATGTCTGCCTCTTTTTCCCCATTAATCCACAAAGGTTATTTACACTCACATTATGAAATGGATAAGTTTTCTCCCCATATATCCTATTAGCTGTTTTAAGTACGTAAGAATTTCCAGGCTTGAGAATTTCTGCAGCAAGGGTCTGGAAAGCAGACTGTATTTCTTCAACCTTGCCTGAGTTAAATTCCTTTAAAAGAGAAGGGATTAGAAAAAAATGTTGAACAAAACACAAATAATATATGATCACCCTGGAGTAAAATGTAATCATTTGATGCCTAGCAAACAAAAGGTGAAAACAATTTATTTAAACTAGATAAAAGTATTTTGTTTTATACGATTGATATAAGATTTTAATGAAGGAACCTTTCATTCATAGCTTACAAGAGCAGACAAGAAGGCCTTTGAAAGTAAAATAAAACCTTGAAAGGGATGAAAAGAGAGATAAGACAAGAAACACAACCCTTACAAAGCATAGGTACTCTGGATTCTGAAATATATTCTACTATATTTAATGTTTCCAATAAAAGTTCTAAGAAGTGGATTACTTGAACTGACCACAAAATACATCTGTTAAAAATAACACTTTCACAACTGGCAAACAGATACAAAATATGTGAATACCATTTTCCTTTTCTTTTCACTATCAGGACCAAACTTGAAGTCTTGGATGCTGCTAAATTGAAGTACCTGTAATTTCAATAAAAAACAAACAAATAAACAAACAAACAAAAACCAAAAAAACAAGTCAATATACTTGACAGAGAAGCACACATATGAAATGACATATTTGTAAATACGAATCAGTAATTATTACAACCACAGAATACATAAATAGTTAAACCATGAGTCTCTGACTGAGCTCATATAATGCCAGCAGAATGACTTAAAGGCTCTTTAAATGAAGCTTTCAGAAGTACATGCTGATAGGAGCCTGATATAGCTGTTTCCTTAGAGGTCTACCAGAGCCTGACATATACAGAGGCAGATGTTCACAGCTAACCATCGAACTGATCATGGAGTTACCAATGGAGGAGTTAGAGAGAAGATTGAAGGAGCTGAAAGGGTTTGTAGCCCCATGAGGAGAGAAACAATACCAACCAACCAGAGCTCCCAGGGTCTATACCACCAGCCTGGGAGCACATAGGGAGGGACCCATGGCGCCAGCTGTATATGTAGGGAAGAATGGCCTTGTCAGGCATAGGTGGGAGAGGAGGTCCTTGGTCCTGTGAATGGTAGGATGCCCCAGTGTGGGGGAATTTGAGGGTGGGGAGGTGGTAGAGGGTAGATGGGTGGGGGCATCAGGAGGAGGGGGGATAGGATAGGGCGTTTCTGAGTGGATGGGGAAAATGGGGAAAGGGGATAATATCTGAAATGTAAATAAAATATCCAAGAAAAAAAAAAGGGGAGGGAACCCTCTACTTTAAGTTGCTCATGGCATTGTGGCAATGTTAAAAATATCCTGAGGTAAAATTCTCATGGTTTTCCATCTGTTGCTCAATGATATTTTGAAAAGAAAGATAAGTGTCAAAATAGAAAATCCATTAAGGTTAACACACAAATGCAGAGACAAAAATGTGCTCTACCTGTGGGACAATACTCATGTGTGAAGGAAGTAAATCCTGTGGTTTGTGGTGACAAGGTTAGAACTAGCACCCCACATACGGAAATTTAGTCCATAGAAATTTAGAAGTGGTATGGTTTATTATATATAATATCTCATCTCTAATTCATATAATTAGGTACTGATCCTAATTTCTATGCTCTTTATTATTTCCCAACATTAGGGTACACAGTGGAACAATGTTTGAAACTTTATCTTGGCCTTTTTTTAATCTGCTTCCTTTTAAAACCCAGGCCACAGATACTAGTTTCTCTTCCTCAAGATGGATCACAGGAACTGAAAATATAGCCTTCCTCCATTCTTCTGTCTTTAGCGACGCCATCAAGATACCCTATGAACTCTTTTGTTTGATAGAAGTTCTTAGAAAAGAATCACTTGTTCCATAGCTACAGAAAGAATATTGCAGAAAGGAATGAAGAAAATTTGGAATAGCCAGCCTTGCTGGGTTTTCTCTGTGTCACTATGTTAGTAGCAGATCACACTCTTGCCCAGTTATCTTGCATCTTTCAAAAGCACAATGAAGTCTCCCTAAAATATCAGATGGCAGGGTTCAGAAAGTAGGTAACATCCAGAGAGTCCCAGTGGTTTGTGCCCTAGGAAAGATCACGGAAGCTGTCAGCCTCTGTCCTCTATAATTATCCTACCCATTTCTTCATCTGCTTTCCTTCTAGTTATCTTTATGATGAGCCAGTAAATAAGCATCTCCAGAGCTTTTGAACCACATTGGAAGATTAATTGAGATTAGTGAAAGTGTTGTGGGAACTTTGTTTTATAAATTTGGTCAGAAGCACAGGTTAAATAGCTGCAACTGTGCCTGAAATAGGGAATAAACAACCTTGGGGACCCAGCCTCCAGCTGTGAGATCTAATGATCTTTGTGTGTACAAAGTACCAGAGTTTAGTGAATTTGTTTTCACCCTGTGTAGAAAACTTCTGGACATCTAGTGTAAGAAGTATGCATGCTCTGATAACAAGTTGACATGTACACACGTAACCTTCATGTTTATGCCAGCATTTCACTTGGAAGCTAGCAGGAAGGATGTGGTTCTTCTGTTTCCCCTAAAGTATGCCACGGTGTAACATCCTGGACCCAGACTGCAATAGCAGTAAGTCTATCCTACCACAAGATGTATTGACTCATAATAACAGAGTAAGGGCTACCTCTCCTAGGGTAATCAGGTGCATACCAGTTCATTAGACTCACTGCAACTGAAGCCAGTAATAGTTACAGCAGGGGCAATCTGTATTCAGACATATATTTCATGTGAATGGACTCAAAATGGAATACACCTAAGAACATATCTATGGGTAAGCCTTATATACCAATTTACAATCATTATTTAGTTGTATTTATTCACATACTTCATTATACATGAACATACATATGGCTATTTTGCTCTCTCTCTCTCTCTCTCTCTCTCTCTCTCTCTCTCTCTCTCTCTCTCTCTTCTCTCTCTCTCTGCTGTTGTTGTGTTGTGTGTGTGTGTGTGTGTGTGTCTGTGTGTATGTGTCTGTGTGTTGTGTGTGTGTGTGTGTGTGTGTGAAGTACAATACACTTTGGGGAAGCTTATAACAAACAAATAATTTTATGAAATAGCATTTTCATGTTTTAGTACAATCTCTGAACTCTTTAGATTCAAACAGGCAACTGGTTTAAACAAAGCATGGAAACAGAATCCAGTTGTTGTTTTGTTCAAGATAAGGCATTACCTTGTATTTCTGGGCTGGGATAGACTTCACTGTGTTCTGCAGGCTGGTCTAGAACTCATGACTGTCCTCCTGCTGGGATATCTCAAAGGCTGGGATTACAGGAGTGCACCAGTACCTACAGCTAGACTTCTTGAATTTTCTCTATCAGAAGAATGCTGAATAGTTCTACTACTCAATGTTAAAATAATTTTTAAAAAGAAGTTTATCATCAAAATAAAACTGGTTGATACTAAACTAAAATATCTGACCTCATCATTTTGCTTTTTTTTTTTTTTTTTTTCTGGAGGAGACATGTCCTTAAAGAATTTTTCAAAGAACAGCTTTCTTGCTGTTGTTGAGACAGGATATACCGCATATTCTAACTGCTATTTAGATCTAGAACTTGCTATTTAGACCAGGTTTGCCTTGAACTTACAAAGATCTGCCCCAACAATTTCAAATGGATTTCTTTGGACTTTATTTTATGGTACAGTATTTTATATGTGTTTTGAGAGATATTGTTGTAAAATATAGGCTACTAGATTTTCAGGACCCAACTGAAATTAAACAAACAAACTAACTAAAAACAAAACAAAAATACCATTTAACTTTTATACACTGGGAAATGATGGTTTTTCCACTCACCTGGGACATCTGGGCTGCAGTAGTACCTTTAGTACCCAAATACACCATAGCCAAAGAAGTTGAGATTCCCCAAGGGAGAAGAAGATGTTTCTACCCTCAGCAGACTCAGCTAGCCTTTTGCTAAACTCCAGAGCAAACTGGTTGATAGATACTGCTAGCGAGGCCATTGGGCAAACCTATAAAGATGATAAGAGAACATATAAAAGTTAAATCTTTTCCATTTAATTTAGTCTTGTAAAAGTACCTGCCTAGAGATTCAGCTAAATGTACAACTATTCATAAGAACTGAGTTGATTTTAACAAAATTCTAATCCACCCGCCACTATCGTTTTATATGTTCTAAACTAAAAACAATGTAAGAGCTTACCTCAAAGTTTCATGTTACATGCCACAGAGAACAGCTAGATTCTGGCAATCGACAGATATGTGCCATGCCATAGTTTTTCCATTCTCTGGACATTTATTACCCTTTTGTCTCTGCATAGCCTTCCCTAGCTCCTTAGATATATTTTTTTTCATATATTGCCTTATATACCTAACAGCATACAGTTCAGTACTTTGTCCCAAATAGTTATTTATATTTTAAATTTATATTTTAAATAGTTATATATTTTAAATTACCCACATATAGTCTATACTGTTTGGGGCACATTATGTATTATTTACTTTAAGTTAATATTATGTACAATTAAGTTGAAAATTCTTGTAAGAAACCGAGTAATTTCCATCTTTTTTATTCACTTTTCTTTAACAAGAGAACTTAAAATTTACTATTTTGCTGTATCATAGTCATCTTCTAAATTTCACCCTTAATTGCTGTGGAATTTTAATTTAAAATAACTTAATGTTTGTTGCTCTCTGGTCAAATAATTTTCAAATTTATTAAATGACTGATACTGAATTGATGAATACCTAAGCCTGGGACCTTCTGTAGGTACTCATGTTGTGATGGGGCAGAGTTGTTCCATGTCCCATTTCTTACTAAGGAACCCACAATAAAGGCTTCGGGAACAGTCAAAAGTTTTCTCTCTGTGGTCACAACTGGAATCAGGACTAGGTGTACGCAAATTTTTGGTTACAACATTATTTTTACAGTGATTCTGTTGAAATTCTTCCGGCCCATTAAGTTACACTTGATCACACAGCTTTTGAGACTCGGGTCACACCCAAGGTGTGGTTTGTACCTATGGTGAAATCTCCTGCAGAGCCCAGGTGAATGTTCTTTGAAGAAATAAAAGCCCTTCCTGTTGTGTGGTTACTCTACACTTTCATAAAGCCTTGGAAACTTGCTAGTGCTCCTGCTCCACGGGATACCACCTTATAAAGAACTCTACTTCCTTCAAGAGCATATTCATTCAGCTCACACTTTGATTATACAATCTATATTTGTAAAACCTGGGGAGGTACAAATCATAGGAAAAGTGTTCCTCTCTGTGGCCAACCTGCAAGGGCAGAGAGCAAGCAACATCTTAGGGCCTGGAGATTTTATATCTCAACATGTAGATTATGCTAAATATGGAATTTATTTATGCACACCAAGTTCTTGAAAATTTAATGTTTCTCCAACATAAGAAATATCCTCTTGCAAATAGTTAATATTCTCTTATCTTCAGTCTTATTAACATCAGCAGTAATGTAAAAGCATATCCTAGAACATACAAGCAATAAACCTCTCTGACAATGCCCACTTTTAAAAACAACTGTAAGGAACTATAAACTACCACCTAACCCAACAGTCAGAAATAATTCCTGAAAGGTACAGAATTCTAAGATGAGATTTATTGGACATAATTTAGATATAAATATTGAGTGATCAGAAGCTTACTGTGTCATAGTCTCTTCCTGTTTACATCTGTGTTTATGTTTGTGTCTTTTCTGTCTGTCTGTCTTTCTCTCCCCCATATGTGTATGTGTTATACATACATGTGTGTGTATTTATGCGTGGATATACATACATGTAGAATCATAGGACAATCTTCAGTTGTTTCTTATGAGATGTCCACTATTCTTTTTGAGATAAGATATGTCACTGGGCTGAGATTATGGAGTTCGGAAGGCTGGCTCAAGTCTCAAGGATCTACCTGTCTGGACCTCCCTAGCATTGAGCTCATAAATGGGAATCACCACGCCTATCATTTTACATGAGTTCTGGGGTTCAACCTCAGATCTTTATGCTTATAATGCAAGTGCTTTGTTGATTTAACTATCTGCCCATCCCCTACTGTATCATTTACAAAATAATTGCTATTTTGAAAATTTTAGAAGTACAAACTGAATATATAGACTATATATTATATACAATATTAGCTATACACACTGAAGAGGACATTAAGAAACTAAAAATATGATCATAAAATCTACCATTATAAATAAGCACACTTCTAGCATAACAGCTTGAACAGAAGCTTAAAACCACTGTAGTCTAACACTCCCATTTAATCTCCTGAAAGCTCAGGACCAGAGAAGTTAGATGGGCTGCCTAAGGATGCATAGCTAATGAACAGTAAGAAGTGCAACCCTGCTCTCTTTACTATGAATATGAACCTCATGGTCAGTGTAGCTAATGGTCTGTAGGATTTTGATGATAAGAGCAAGATTGAGTAACGTAGGACCAACAAAAGAAGTTTAAAAGATAGATGAGGAAGAAGTAGAAGATGTGACAAGAGGGGAAGACTGCTGTTCTTTGTCCCATGAAAAATACCTACGATCTCTTGCTCCTTCTCTCTGATGACAGTTCTGAATCTTACATTATGAAGCTGTTCGGAACAGAATATGACAATGTCATGGTCTCCCAGCATCTCTTTACTTTCCAGAACCCTTTTCTGATGGAGTTGTTATGCTGGAGTGGTTCTGAAGAGTAAGGTATGCTCAGAGACTCATGTGTCCCACAGCAGAGAAAGGAGGCACATGGCATGCTGACAGGTAGGAGAATGGGTTATAGAGAGGGCATGGCCAAAGCATTAGTTCCACATATCAAAGTTGCACTGTCAAGCCACCCTATACGAAGGAATAGAAGGGGTAGGATTCAATTATTTTAAGGATGCTTTATTTTCCTTTGTTAAATTGGCAGATACAAGTCAGTAGCTGGCAAATGCAGACATGACTGGAGACCAGAAATCCTCTCACCTTTCTCACAACTCCAAGTAGAACAGTCAAAGCTTCCTTTAAATTATTGATATCTTCCTCTTAGTCTATCAAACTTTAAACCAGTTCAATGTTAAATAGCTGACCTGTTCAGAAAAATGCTAAAAGAATGGAGCCTCACCTATTATCCTGAGTTTCGAGTAGAGGTCTTGGTAATTCGCTAGGCACTACAATAACAAAAACGTAAACATTTTTATTTTTTAATCAAAGAAATATTTACAATACCTTATTTCCCTCTCCTGGAGCAAACTTGACAAATTGTGCCTTTAGTAAAAGACTGTGGCTCAAAAGTTAGGTAACTTTTAACTGAAGAAACTTAAAAAAAAAAAAAATCATAGTCCCTCCTTCTTCTGAGCCCCACCCTCGATTCACTTTCACAAGCCAGAACACTCTTCCTTTTTCAGGCTTATCTTGGCCAAAACTTCAAATAACTCAGAGAGGTAGACAACTGAGCTCTTACCTGAATTATTTATTACCAACATTTTCCATGCAGGACTGCATGCAGAGACGTGAATTTTGACAAATTGTAACTCATACATTCCAAGCTAAATCCCTCTGGTAGGTTGCCAACTAACAACAATTAATATGGATTCCACTGGTATGTTTCTAAGAAGAAGAAAAAAAAAAAGGACAGTTCCAAGTGGAATAATAATGGGCCATAAAATGAAAAATATTATCGGTGCATAATTTGTTCCTGATCTGCTAAGGAGTCCTTTAAAATGTTCTGTGAGAAACACACAGCCTAGTTCTGCTCTCTTGTGCAACACTAGAACAGAACCCAGGGTGTGACTTGGATCAGGGTCAATTCCTCTACCAACAGGAAGAAGACGTCCGTTACTGTTTTGGATACCTTTGTTATGTGAGACATCGCTCACCATTTTCGGCTTTCCTTGCTTTCCCCCATTAGCCTTCATGTGGCCATTCTTCTTTATCACACAGGGAAAAGCAAGAGAGCACTAGTGTCACTTTCCAGCATGTGGAGGAATGGTCATGGGAGTGAAGAGAGTTTATGAGAATACCAAAACAGCCCAGAGAACCAAGAGCCTTTCCATCCACTGATGGCTCCACTTTTCACATGTGTACGCAGCTCTTCTGCTGAACTGAAGACTGCTGAAGGCCACAGTGGAGAGTCACTCTGATAGCACAAGTGAATGAAACTTGTGGTAAGAAATTTGATGTGCCTACTGAGCCTGTAAAGAGCGGATATGATTATCCATTTCCAGCTGTATTTTTAGCTGAATACATCGTACAGAGGCTTCAGATAGACAGACCACTGCCTTTGACTGACAGCAGCTCAGCAGGCTAACTAGAGCTGCATCCCTATTCAGCCAGAAGGCTTGTTCTAATATTTGTGTTGCTTATGTTGTTAGCTAGATACTGGTTATCTAGTGATATCTAAATATATAAACACATTTATATCTAGATTCTGCTGAAAGAACCAATTTGTTTATCTTTGCAAAAGTCATAAGACAAAGGCATTCTTACTCTTCTCCCTAAACCTTCTCTCTATTTCTTTCCTACTTAAAATTCCTGTTTAAAAATGTCTATATCAGTCAACTGTCTATATCAATTGAATCATGCTTTGTGTTGTTTTGTTTCCTATTAGGGCAAAAAAAAGAGCAAGTGCTGGAACATGGTGGTACAGACCCCTAATGCTAACTATTCAGATGGTCAAAGCAGAAAGATTGCAGGTTCAAGGCTGGCCTGGGCAACTTAATCAGTCCCTGTTTCAAAATAGATAGACTGGGTTGAAGCTCAGTGATAGAATGCTGTTAATAGCTAATACCACAAATAAATGAAAGACAAAGGAAGGAGAGCAGAGGGGAGAGAGAGAAAGAGAGGAGAGAGAGAGAGATGTTTATTGTGTATGTACATATGCTACTATGAACACATGTCACTAATAAGTTAGCAGAATAGGAATAAAATGTACAAGAAGTAAGAGTGTAAGTAGAGCCACTCCTCTTAGTCACACAACAGTCATGTTAAGATGGTACAAATTATTAGGTATTTCAAACCTTTTAGGAACAGAAAATCTCTAAGTTCAAAAAAAAAAAAATCATTTCAGTAGAAACCCAGAAGGAATAGGGAGAATCAACCAGGAGTGCTTGAGTATGCAATGCCAATGGTATCTTAGTCCCTGAGGTGATGCTATCTAAATACTATATACTGAGAAAACAAAGACATACATCCTCAAGGTACTGGAGGCTGGAAGCCTGGGACATGACTGCTAGCATACACAGCTTCTGTTGGGAGCCTTTCTCCTGTTCTTCGGCTGGCTACATTCTCATTTTATTTTCACTTGGTCCAGAAATAAGAGCTCTGATCTTTTAACTCCCTACAAGGGAACCTACTCTGATCATTAGGTCTCTACTGTGGTGTTTACCTACATTACATTGTCTTCCAAAAAGTCTCTTTCTTTCAAAGGATGCCTCAAAGGACCATGACATAAACTGTTCTAAATTGATAGGTGTCTTTTTGCTATGAGAAAGGGGCTCTGATCAAATTTTCTACAACCAGTCTGTGTGGTGGTGGGCTGTGAGAGGCAATTGGGTACCTGATCGAGAGGCCTTGAATCCTGGAGACCCTCAGGGATTGTAGAAGTTTGGTCTTGCTGGGGGACCCCTGGTTCCTTTCACGTAGCTACAGCCCTCTACAGCCCATATTCATGAGATACCTAAAGGCCAGAGGGCATAGCCAATTAAGCATTCCTTCCTAGACCTCCTCCTTGCAAAAGGTATTTAACCTCAGGCCCGCGCCTGAGAACATGAGGTATAGCTTCATCCATTTTCTGCACGACAATAAATATCTTAAGGCCATATCTTAAGACCTGGACTACCTCTATTCTTTGGGGCCCTCTATGGGGAACCGTGAGAGCGTCTTCAACTACCGAGCTGCCTTCTAATCTCCCACTGATGACCTCTCTATGTTCCAGCCATGGAGACCCAGCCAAGATCCAGCCATGCCAGTTGCTGTGATCAAGAGTCTCATTCTCCCAACAGGATGCTGCTGGAGCTTGTCCCTCCTCGCTCCTTCTGCTGCAGGTCGATCCAGACCATATGCCACATCTCAGTCCTTCCATGGCTTCTCAGCAGTGCCTGAGAGCCCAGAGGCTTGAGACCAGTCGGTGCCTGCCCACCTCCTGGGCGAGAATCCCCAACCCAAGAGCTCTGGCCCTGTGGTCCCCAAGACTGTGTTCTTCCCACCCCCTGAAGTGGAGCCCTGTGGCCTCTCACAGCCGGATGTCCACCCATCGTAGTGTGGAGTGAACTCAGTCAAATTCCTGCACCTCTGCCTCTCTGAGCCATGGCTCTAGCCACCTGGAGGGGACAGACATGGGACACACAATTCAACCCAACAGGATCCATGCCCTCGCTCATACCACAGCCAAACACCAGTCAATGGTGGTTTGAATAGGCTCATATATTTGCATGCTTAGTCCCTAGTTGATGAAGGATTAGAAGGTATGGCTTTGCGGGACTGGGGATGGGCTTAGAAGCTCAGTGTATCTCTTCCTCTCTACCTGTCCTGTGGATCAAGATGTAAAGCTCTCAGTTTCCACTCCAGCAGCATGACTGCCACCACCCTCTCTCTATGATGATAACGGACCACATCTTTGAAACTATTAGCAAGCCCAGTTAAATGCTTTCCTTTATAGGAGTTCCCTCGGTCATGGTGTGTCTTCATAAAAACAGAACAGTGAATAAGACACCACCTGTCTTACTTAGGGTTTCTCTTGCTATGATTAAAACCTATAAACCAAAGCAACATGGGGAAGGAAGGGTTGATTTCAGCTTATAATTCCATATCACAGTCTAGAGAAAGTACTAAAGCAGGTCAAAAACCTGAAGTCAGGCTAAAGCAGAAGCCATAGAGGAGGGCTGCTTGCTGCCTTGCTTGTTCTGCTTTCTTAAGGAAGCCAGGGCCACCTGTTCAGGAGTGGCATCATCTACAATGGTTTCGATCCTTCTATATTAATCATCAATCAAGGAGATGGTTAGATGAAATGGCTCACTCCTGGACAAACCATGCCAAGCCAGCGTAGGTCTCACAATGCACAGAAAAAACCAGCCTATCAACCTTGGGCTGGAGTTTATAAAACAACAAGCCAAAATAAATCTTTGAACTTTA
The DNA here is from genome assembly GCA_021653895.1 of Mastomys natalensis. NCBI lineage: Eukaryota > Metazoa > Chordata > Mammalia > Rodentia > Muridae > Mastomys > Mastomys natalensis. The sequence goes on from JAJTUV010000464.1 coordinate 484,701, forward strand.
TTATCTCAGGTATTTTGTTACAGTGATGGAAAGATAACTAACAAACAAGGATTGCTAGGTATTATGCTCTGCATACCTAATGGAGAACAACAAATAGCAGTGGGTAAGTATGCATGCTTACTTATGATATAATCCTAATTATAGATGAGGTGCAGATATGTACATATGATATACAATGATAGAGATATAGCATGTTGTTGTCTTTTGTTAAGTACTTTTTTCTGGGTGATTATCATGGGAAAGCATGGAAGACTCATAATTCTCCTTCATTATTAGATTAAATGGCTGCTTTAAATAGAAAATTATCTGATTATCTGCTTCTGTAGTGTTACAGTTTCATTAAACAGATAGACGACAACAACTTGTAAAAACAACCATTATATAAATAATAAATAACACTGTAAAAATTGCAGTTATAAAGACAAAGCAGTAATAAGGATGAACTAAACAGACATCATCTGATCTTAGGGAAAAAAAATCATTAATGGAGTTATACTATAAGTGTTGCAGACTGTTGCACAGTTGCTTTTAGGTTTCTATTTAGTGTATACCAGAAGTATAAAAATGTGTAGGAAAGTATTTAAAGTTTTGGCACTTGAAGAAGCAGTTTTGAGGCTTACAGCTCATGCTACGAAACCTAATGTGGAAATAAGGTCTTCCCCTTTTAGGGTGAGGAGAATCTACCAACAAATAGTATTGTCTGGGTAAGTGTTTCCATGATAAAGAAAAGGAAGGGATGGTCAGCCACAAACTGTGGGCCACCATGACCAGTTCTCCCTGTCATAACTGCCCCAGTCCCACCAGTTGCCACAGTGCCCTCCTCGGTCACATCCACGCTGGCTTGATGGAACACCTCAGAAAGAAAAAGGTCATTCATCTCGGACATCCCTGAGAAGTTGGCCTTGCCCTTGTTAAAGGCATCCTCCATGCCCATGCTTTGAAGAATGGGCTTGAGTTCATAGCTTTGTGCCAGTTTGAACTTGGGAATGTAGACCACAACGTCATCTTCAGCCAGTGTGTCTTTGCTGATCCACTTGTTGAAGTTAGCAAAGTTTATTTCACGTTCAAGCTACAAAGTATAAAGAACAAACAAAAAGTGAATTTGAGAGGGGAGAGAGAGAGAGAGAGAGAGAGAGAGAGAGAGAGAGAGAGGCAACTCAAAGTCTAATGTTAAAAATCAATTGCTGAGTGGCTGGAGAAAGGGCTCAGTATTTAAGAGCATTGGCTACTCCTCCAGGGAGCCACGGTGGATTCCAGGCACCCATGTGGCAGCTCACAACCATAAGTAGCTTCATTCTCAAGGGATCTAATACCTTCTTCTAACCTCCATGAACATTGCACACATGGGGTATAAAGACATTCATGCAGGCAATATAGCCATAAACATAAAATAATAACAAAAACTATTTAAAAAATAAAATACAAAGCTGAGTATAGTGGTGCATGCCTTTAAATCTAGTACTCAGGAGGAAGTAGGTAGATCTCTGTGAATCTGTAAATTCAAGGCCACCCTAAACTATTCTAGGCCAGTGCAATGGCTACAAACTGAATGTCTGCATCAAATGTGTGTGTGTGTGTGTGTGTGTGTGTGTGTGTGTGTGTGTGTGTGTATTGCCAATTGCTCCTCAGAGGTGGGGCTTCATGAGCCCCTCTATTATCCATACTGTTTTTTTGGGGGCTTGATCTCTTGTAGGCCTTGTGTTTGAACTCACACATCCCGTGAATTCATGTATGCAGTGGCCCTGTCATGTCCAAAAAACACTGGTGGCTACTATGGATGGGAGAGTAGGATTTTCTCATGGATGCAGCTCCTAAATAGGCTGCCCGTGCTCCAGTGGATAGTCATGTATCCATGCACATTCAATCAGCACATAGCAGACTCAGTGGAATTTTAAAAAATGAATATGTGAAGTTGATCAGAAAAGGGGTGAGAGAGTATGAAAGCAGCTGCAGTGGCAGGAGGAAGGAGTGGATCTTATCAAGGCACATCATAGACACTTATGAGATTCTCAAACAATTAATAACGTGTAAAAGGAGTTCAAAAGAAAGTGAGACCTCAACCCTACACAAAGAACTATAGGCAGCTAAGAATGCTGACAATGACAGAAATGCTCTTCCTTAGGGAAGAACACACTGATCAGTCATCTAAGACCAAAGAATCACTCCCTAAAACATATATACCTGTAACATTATGCAGAATGAGCAAGCTGTATTTAAGACTACATATGTGTGTCAGTATCTCTCTCTCTCTCTCTCTCTCTCTATCTATCTATCTATCTATCTATAGAGAGATAGAGAGATAGAGAGATAGAGAGATAGAGAGATAGAGAGATAGATAGATAGATAGACAGATAGATAGATAGAGATACAGATACAGATATAGAATGCATGAAACAACAATTAATGAAAAAATAGGCCATGGGTTTGAAAGACAGCAAATGAAGGTATAAGAAAGGGTTGAAGAGATGAAAAAGAAAGAAATGTTGCAATTATAATCTCAAAACATAAAAAGTAATAATTCAATGAATTCACTGTGCTTAAGATTTAATGAACTGGACAAATTTTGTAAGATGGTAGCATAAACGATGTAAATTTCAGATTTTGAAATTTTGTGACATAGCACATGTATTATCAACTGACTCACTGATTTCTGTAACATAGTATACACCATTTCCATGTCATAGATGCTCATTTTGAGCAAAGGAAGTTTGATGGCAGATTTGAAATTGTAATGCATTACCAACTCCAAGCCAGTAGACGCATCTTCAATCTCATCAGGAAGCAGCAGGAACATACTAATGTTTCCAATATATGGAAGTTCTAGGATCTGAGTCTTCAGGTCCTTTATGTATCCAATGTTCAGCTTCTCACGGAGGAACATCATCTGGACAGGTATGCTCTCATGCTAATATTGTTATAGAGTAAAATATCAAAGTCAGTTCTCAGATGTTTAAGATATTTAACCAAGACTAAAACAGTAAATGATTTCTACTTCAATGCTAAAGGAAATGTATTTTCTTCAATCAACAAAGCCAATTATTTATATATTGTTGACTTCTCAACTACTCAAACTTAATGATTTTTTTACTTTATAAACAATGATTTGTAAGATAACAGTAATAATAATACCTAAAATGAGTCAAGAACTTAGATAAATCTTATTGAATATTTACACAAGCCTTTTGAACTAGGCATTATTCTAGATTTAAAGATAAAAAACAGAACACATGAATGATGTTCATGATATAAATGTAGAACCAACATCTAAGTCCAGGCTTAGAATTATAAAACCATAGTCTTTATTTCTATCCATGTCGATTCTTAGAAAACTATTGAATATACCAATAGCATGAAAGAATCAATGTCCAATATTCATAAGCTGTAACTAGCAAGCTGTAAGAAAATCAATGAACAGTCTGTGAGTTTTCTGTATCCTTTGTAAAGGCTTAAATACATGTTAAGAAAGTGTATCTTGTCTCATACCGAGTTTACACGGAAAGGATAAAGCCCATTAAGTTTCTTCTGAAATGGAGTTTTCCACTTTCCTTTGAAGTAGACAGCATTCACCAGCACCATCTTGGTGTCTTCATCTACAGAACCTTCAGGTAGCAGGTTTGGGATTTCACCTTCAGAAAACACAACACATATTGACATTTTATAATAAAAAGTATAAACATTGCATTTAAAGTATAATTTTTATAATATCTAGAAAGATTTTCACTTCTTTTTATATTATTTTCCAAAGCTTTTTCAGTAGTCTCAGGTTTATTCAACCCAGAAGGAAGTGAAGGAAAATTGATTGGGCAAATTTAAAGGGAATGAGGATGAAATTCAAGAATGGTATAAAAAGAAAAACCAAAGTTTTCTGTGTTGAAAAAGAAAGAAAGAAAGAAAAAATTCCAAAGCTTTACCTTTGGTTTGAGTCTTGACCCAAGAATTAATCTTTTTCCTAGCTTCTTCTGCACATCCAAGGAAGTCTACTGCTTCTGGTTCTGTTGAGTAATATTTCTTACAGAGTTGTATGTATTCCTTTAAAACAAAAAAACCACCAAATGTGTGGATAAAGGATGGAGTGACAAATGACAAGCTCAAACAAAACTAGTGAGACATGGAGAAAATGGGAGTTGAGATGGCAGGGGCAGGTGTAGATCCAGGGGACAGGGTCTGCAGCCAGCACTCCAGCCCCTCCCATCACCCCAGCTCCAGCTGCCCTTTGCATTAAAGACTAAGAACAAAGGGATAGCTTAGGGAGTAGAGGAGAATACCAGTTACATCATTTGCTGATTTTTGCATGGGATATCCTCTACAGGGGTGGAAGAGACAGTCAGCTAATCCCTTAAAAGCCCACTCACAATCTGGACTCTGCTAGCACGAACTGTGGGGCAGTGCTTTGAAATGGAGCTCCCTGCTGACATTGAAACCAGCCCTTCTAGTGACAAGCTTCACTTACTTCTTTGAATCTTGAAGACTTCTCTCCAAATAGCTTGTTTGCGCTCTCTAATAAATAATCTCCCAAGCGTGGTGTGTTGATTGTTGAGCTGAGAGAGGAGAAGGCTGAATGGATTTTATCTCTTGCTTGTGCCTTAATAAAAGGAAGAAATTCTCATTTCTAACACAGTACTATTAACAAAAGTATCCTAATGGAATAACATTTTCTCAACACAACAATAAAATACTGTACTCATGCATGTTTTTCTAGTCCACCAGAGGAAAAATTTTTTATAAGAATGCTATTCAAAAAGACTTCAGTGATGGCGCCCATCTATGATCCCAGCAGAGTGACAGAGACACAAAAACTGAATTCAAGGCCCATCATAGTGGCACAATGAGCCAAGCCTGTTTGAATACCTCATCAAAAACAAAGACAACAAACAAAAAACAAGCAAAACAAAAAACCAACAGCCAAAACAAACAAACAAAAAACAAAGCAAAACAAAAACCCAACAAGTAAAACAAACAAAAACACCACTACCACCACCAACAAAACAGAAACAGAAATGTGTATACAGATGGTATGTGTTAAGGCTCTAAAGGTACATTTTAATTAGTTTAGAATTCTATTATGTCTATAGATTACATTCCATTAGAAATAAGGAACTCCACTGCCCCCCAAAAAATCCAGGTTCCTTGGAAGTTTGTAAACTACAGTGTTTCTAAAGAATGTTTATTATATTACAAAACAGAAACACTTGGAGGCTCTAAAGTATAGTATAGCATTTATAGTTAATGAGACTGCACTATTTTGAGGTTTATGATAAAGATATGTTTAAATGGTGTTATACACACATACATAAATACACAAAAGTGATTGCATGTGTGGACAACGTTTTACTTTGTGATAATTATTTCACTATATATAGTGAAATACATTATACATACAAACACATATACATATCCTTGTGTTCCCAACATATGTATAATTGTATTTCCCAGTTATGAAGCTCTCAGTGAAACTCTAGTGAAATGTTACCAAAACATATATAGCCTTAATAGGTTCTCATTTTACAAGGTAGCCTCTACAGTATAATAACCAGAGCTTTAGAGATTCACAAAATTATAAGAAATCAAATGCTCAACTTGAAGATATAAATGGTGTGATGGACTGGCTCGCTCAGCTGAGCTAGAATGCAAGACTGAAGTCTATGGTGTTTCAGAAGACATCATGGAGGCTTTTCTTACCTAATCTATCTCACAGAATATCAAGTGATAGGTGAATGGAGTACCAGGATATTCTTATAATCTAATCATGGGCATGGTTGTGTAAATTAGTTACCAAAAATTTATTCTTAGACAGTTTCTCTAATGTAACTAGGCTGTTGATTTTTAAGGACATATGTTATGAAAAAAGGTATTACTTCATATAATAGATAATAAATGGACAAATACATATACTACCTGTAATAGATTAGAAGGCTGGATGGATAGATAATAAGTTGGTAGTAGGTAGGTAATTGATAGGTAGGTAGACAGATGATAGATAGATATAGATAGATAGATAGATAGATAGATAGATAGATAGATAGATATAATAGATGATAGATAGATAGATAGTTAGATAGATAGATAGAGATAGATAGATAGATAGATAGATAGATAGATAGATAGATAGATAGATAGAATAGATAGATAAAGGTAAAAAGGATAGGTGGATATAGGCAGGTAAATAGATGATAATATGATAATTATTAGGTAGATAAAAATAGATGATACATATAGAGTAGGTAGATGCATGTTAGCAACAAATGACAGCTAGATAGATAACAGATTATTCATAGATAGGTAGATGGGTGGTGGATGGATAGATAGATAGATAGATAGATAATAGATTATAAGTAATGGTGTTGTTATTGGACTCTCATGAGGTCACTAGGGTTATGCTTCATTTCTTATCATCCTCTCTTCCCCTTGTGAAATTCCTACCCATACTTATGGGCATAAAAACCCAAATAATCTTGTAAAAAACACTTTAAAATGCATATATATACACATATATGCATATATATGTATAGTTTACACACACATATATACATATATATGTATAATTCATACACACTATAGTTTTGTATATATATATTGGCAGTTGTATATATATATATATATATATATATATATATATATATATATGGCATACATATGGCAGAAGACTGTGATAGAATTGAAAACAACCATGATGATAAAGTTATCAAGTCTTCCGGATTGTGTCCTAGCTCTCTGCCTCATTATTGGAAGCCCTAAGGATATTTATCACAGCACCAAGTCTGAAGGTTGTATCTATGGATGGGATACCTGTGCTACGGTTCTTCTAAGTACAACACTATGACTTTGAGACAATAGATAGAATACAAAAGAACTATGAAGACACAAGCCAGGTACCTGTAAAATAGCACTAGGATAATTGTCCTTCTGTATCTGTTGCTCGAAATCACAGCCAAGGAAGTTCTCTGGCTTTCCTGTGGTGACGTCATAGCTGCCAATTTTGTTAAACTGCAGCACCTGCAATCAGAATCAAGAGGAATGATGCGAGTCAGAGAAAATTATGTCACTTCAAGGTTCAGGCATCGCTAGTTTAGCATTTCTCTATCTGTGGGTTGTGACTCCTTTGGGGGTTGAAAATCTTCTCACAGGGATCACCTAAGACCATCAGAAAACACAGATATTTTTCTTTACAGTTCATAACTAGTAAAGTTACAGTTGTCAAGTAGTGAAAAACATTATAGTTGGGGGTCACCGCAACATGAAGAACTGTATTAAAGGATTGCAAGAAATTTGAGAAACACTGATCTAGATGGTACTATGTCTGGTTCTCTGCCTTTGTATGTAGAAAAGAAACACAGGCACTCCTGTATCATAAAAATCCATGAAGTATTTGATTCTAGCTTCTATAGTGGACATTGTAGAAATCAATTTTATTATGAGATAATTTATAACGTCTACTCTGAATTATTCGAAGTTTATGGAGTCCACAAATTTTATTGAAAAGCACTAATATTTAATATTGTATTTTAGCTTTTAATTTTTAAATAAAACAATAGAATCTAGCTCATTGACTCTTCTCTGAAGTGGTTTTTCCTACTTTACATTTTAAGCTGAAGAAAGTTAGAAGGCATAATGAGCTTTAACATGAATATGGGTCACATAATATTAACAAGGATCACCCAAGATAAGATAGTCACATGTACAATAAGCACACATAGAGAGAAATTAACATCTGTGTCGGGGGCAATTTACAGGTATCTGATACACTGAATCTCTGTCACTGTAAGTATGTAGTTTCATACGGCCCTATAAAATTGGTGGGTAGAGACTGTCCTCTGCAAAGTTAGATCAAGTCCCTTTGCCACAAAACTGTCACCACCACAGCTTATTCTTCCAGGCTTTTAATCATGGGACCTCCTACCTTCAATGTCTTTGGGGACCTTTAACCCTGAAGCACTTCCTCATGAGGCCCATTGTGAAGAAGAAACCAACTTGTAAATTAGGCAGATAATTAGAGCTTTGTAATGAACTAGGCAACTAATATTGAGCCTTCTAGACAAGAAGGAGAGATGTGTTTAGGGTATTTTCTTCTTGGCTCCCAGAGTCGTATGTCATTACGTCTCTCTCCCTTCCTCCCTCCCTCCCTACTCCTTCCTTTCAAAGAAGGATTATTTCCTGTACATATTTTCAGGTTTTCCTACTTTCATAAACAATTAACGCTTAAATTGAGATTTCCCTGGGGAGCAAGAGAGCTTCTATGAATACCAGAAGAGATACTGCCTTACTGGGGGCAGTGTCTCTTCCAAATTCAAATGTGAGGTGATTCTGCCCTTGTGCAGGTGTTCAAAAAGGTAGCCTGGCTGGGAAAGAATCACAGACTCACTCTACACATAGAGCTGACAAACATCTCGTGCCTTCAAACCAATCTCCTGTAGTGCCTGGTATCTAGGGGATTTCCCACTTTATTCTGGTTTCTTCTTCTGGTACAACAATATTACATCTTCTAGCTCACCATTTCTCAGATTGATATCCTACTTATCTATAAAATGAGTATGCCAATCATTGCATTCATATCACAGGATGCTGAGTTTTATGTAAGTTCCTGAGCAGTATTCAAAAAGGTCATTTATAAGAATTAGAATTAATAAGTTTTAACTATTACTAGAATTAGTTTCTAAATGCTTTCCCACTTTATAGATGAGAAAACTGACACTCTGAGGATTTCAGTGCCCTTATACACTTAGCTGAGGGCGATGGTAACATTTATCACATAAATCACATCTGTCATTGACCTAATTAATCTAGATAATTAATCTAGGAGGAAAGCAGGAAATCCAGATAGGCCTGGTGTTACAGCCCAAGCTTCTTCCCTAAATTAAAGACATTCTCTTTTTATTTAGGAACCAAATAAAAGTTAGCACTTGAATTATAAAATCTCTTCATGTAGCAAAGTTATAAGAAAATTGTCTGGTCTCTCATTCTGAAAGATTTCTCTTGATTTAAGAAATCTGTCTCTGTCTAGAATGAGCACTAGACGAATTTTTCTTCTAGTAGATCAAAGTCACTTTTTAGCAACCTAGATGAACTCAGATCTTCATGTGAGACTTGTGGTCTAGCTATATTAAAAGTTAAAATCACTAATGCTACTTAAGGTAAAATGTGGTTTACTATGTTTTTTTCAAGGCAGAGAAAATAAAGGGAAGTTGTACAACTCCACTACCATCAGAGCTGAACAATTGAGTTTTGTTGTAAGATACGATGTTTAACGGCCACAGGCATAGAGAAGACTCTATCTACCTTCAGACCTGCAGTGTGATTGGTTCGTGTTGTCTCAGTGAAACTTTGTACTTGAAAAAAGGCACGCTCAAAGTGGTTCACTATGTTCCTGGGAAGAATGTATTTATGCACACATACATTCTCGTGGGAAAGGAGGAAGGAGCCAGTGGCATTTTGGTGTGACTAAAAGCACAATGCATGCTTGTACTTAAAACATATATTGTTAATAATTGCATGCATGTGAATGCAATGAAATTTTAATTACACGATTTCCACTTTCGGGGCTCTGACGTAACAAATAACAGGAACATGAGAAATGAAATTTAAATACAGTGTGTGAGTCTTCAGGTGTGTTGCAGTATGGATTTTAAGTAGTTCTGAGGTCTGGGAAAGAGCACCCTGTGTGAATCTGTCCATTCATCAGGGAAGGAAACAGAAAGCTTGACGCATATGTCTCTGACAATGATGCTTCACATGCTATCCACACTGTTTCGAAGCCCGGGAGTCTAGAGTATCCAGTTCCACTGTGTAGAGATAGCTTCATAGTTGGAAAATGTAGGGCAGTCCATTAAAGCTGTATCTAACTATGCATCTCGGTGTGTACTTTTTTTCTTCTTTGTGACCCTGGCTTGAAACCATCAGGAAATTTTTTTATAATGGGAAGAAACCCTACCCACAGTGGCAGAGTGCCGAGAGGGAGTCTCAGCTGGAAGCTGGGAAACCGTGAGTCTCTTCGGAACACGCTGCCAGTGATCTCATCTGTGCAATGATATTTGATTTGAAACCAACTGAAGTAAAGTATGCAAAATATTTGCTCTGCAAAGTCTAAGCATGACACAATTTAGAGAAAGATTTTGTTGGTAGCTATTTTCATCCTTGTAAAGATATTGCTATCTTTCTTCTGTATGCAGTAGAGTAGTTTCCTGGTTTGGACATTTTATAAGTTTAAACTTACCGAGTCCATATTGTTTGGTGTGATGATAATCATGCCACCATTCCTGTTTCCTTAGACTCAATATGAGCTGAGCAGAAAACAGGAGCAAGCCTATCATTCTATTCAGAAAACACGTGGTTCTGTTGCGAGGTTTAAAGCAAACTTACTTTGTCCATCTGCTGTTGAGTGTTAGCCCCGGCACCGAGCAAAACTATGGCCAATGTAGATGAGATGCTCCATGGAGAGATAAAGATGTTCTGGGTAGAGTTCGATTTTTCTATCTGCTTAAGGAGATTGAGGGCAAACATGGTATTTGCCATTGAAAGTTCTTCCATTGTTTCAATCTAGAAAGGAAGTGGGGAGAGAAAAGTTCTGTATGATGGTGAAGCCAGCAGAGTAATACACACAGCACCCTGCCTAAAGCTCCCTTTCTGACTGTCCCCTTGGAACAAAATGAGGGAAGGTGAAAACAGTTCACAGTCACGAACCCTGTGCAGCTCGCTGTGCCCAGACAGAAGTTCCCCATAACCATCTGGAAATCTGAATCATTTTAAACAGGAAACCCTGCACTTTCCCCAGACTCTGCAAACTATGTAGCCAATCCTGAGATATGATGATCAGTATTATAATGAGGAATGACACTTTGTGATAGTCATATAATAAAAAGAACAGTAGTAACAATAACATCCACTCAATTCTTACTGTCTACATTGAGATCCAGCAGGCCATAGACACTAAACTCTACTAGATAGTCTACTTCTATAATCATTTAACCTTCACTGAAATCCTATGAATAAAAGGACTCATAATCCTGAACAAAGGAAGAAACTACTGTTAAACAAAAGCTAGCTGACCATGCCATCAATATCAAAGAGGGGGAGGGGAAATGAAAGCCAGGAAGATGACCTCCAGGGTCACTCTCAACCGCCATGTTTCACACATGTTCATATCACACATACTCACACAACACACAGAAATGTACATATTCAGAATATTATACACACATCCAAATGAATGCCACTTGTATACATTCTTGTTGGGTTCAGGTGAGTCCATAAGTCTTCAACTTCTCTATTTTTTTAAAGAGTGTAGACTTGCTTGAGGGTTGGTATAGGCACCCAGATCCTACCATCCCCTCAATATACTCACCACTCATGGCTCAGCCTTGCTCTAAAATGATTTCCTGTGGACTGGGAAATTTACTTTACTACCTTCCTCTCCTGTCACACAAACTCAGGTGCTCACAGGAAATCAGGGATAATCCAATATGTAGGAGACACACAATATGCTTAATTTGTAGCTGTCTGAAAATAAAGGACAGACGCACCTTTCATGACTTAAGGTCCTGTGTGCAGATGGATGCTTGGACACACCGAAGGGTGTATGTGTGTGAAAAGATGTTAGGTAAACACCATTTTCCTAGCTGTCTATTTTTCTTTCATCATCATCCAAAATAACCTATAATTATTGAAATAAATAAATACACCAAACAATGACAACATTCAGCTCTTTGTAAACTTTCTGGGAGAAAGAGTTTCCAGAACTGGAGACTAGTGGGGAGTTCCCTGGATGAAGCAAGACTGTAGCTACAGTCTTGACTGTCTACAGAAGTGCTGTGGAAGAGAGAGGAATTTGCACCAAAAGTTGTCATTCATAACAAAATGCTATGGCATCTTGTAAAGACAAATTAAAGTAAATTAACTTGTGTTTCTAAAATATTTTTCCATTCCTTTGCCTCTTCATTTAATTTATGAGTATGTGTTGGAGTAGGAGGCACATAAGTGTGAGCAAAAGTGCGCATGTCATAGGTTGGGGCACGTGGAGGTCAGAGGACAACTTTAAGGAGCCAGCTTTCTTCTTCCATGTCTATATGGGTTCTGCGGATGGAACTCAGGTCACCAGGCTTGTGTGTCGTACCACTACTTTTGTTTAACTTATTTTTGTGATCCTACAGGGTGGATATGACCGACTATTTTACAGACCCTATTTAAAAGCTCCTGAAGGTTAAACAACTTTTCTGAGGTCCCACAGTTCACTGTAATGTCACCAACATTCAGGCTGGAATCTGCCACAGGAAATCTATTGACTTCCAGGTGGTTGAATCCTTCCATTGCTAATGCAAGCCTTCACTATGACTGTCAGAGTTATGGAATTGATATATTGAGAAATACTAGAAAGGGGAAATTTAAAAAAAAACAAACAAAAAAACAAGAAAGAAGCATGCCTGCATTGCTCCTTGAAAGTTTATTAATGTAAAAGAAAACAGTTTTGCTTTCTTTCTGTTTTACCACAAATGTCAGATTTCAGGTAAGTAGTTCAGAAATTAACTTATCCTCCAGTGACTTAAAGGTATAATGGTAAGACTTCACCCAAAGGTTTCCTTAAAGCATTTCTTTAAAATTATGAATGAAATGTTCTTCTGTTTCTATGTGAAAATTCAAATAAGGGATCAGCAGCAGGATAATATCAACTTCAGGAGAGTACATTCCAATGTCTCTTATTCATAAATCAGTGAACCAGTCTGTATAGTCATACTTTAGCATTAGGAAAACTTAAGAGTCAAGACAATACACAGAAGGGGCAGATAATACTAAAGTAGGACTTTGGGTAACTTGATAGAAAACAAAACATTACTAAATGGACTGAAATAGTTCCAGATCTTTTTATACCTTTATGAATTCATCTCAGTTTGAGAATATATCTGAGCATGGGTTGTTCTGTGGTCTGTGCTCAGATCCCTAGTTCTACCAATAAAGAAAAACATTGAACTAAACAATCTGAATTATTTTGTATTGGAGAGGTGGACCTTGAACTCAACATGTAGCCAGAGATGGTCTTGAACTCCAGATCCTCCTTTGTCTGCCTCCCAAGAGCAGAGATTACACGTGTGTGCAAGCCAGCCTGATTTACATAGTACTAGGAATTGAATATGGGGCCTCATGCACAATAGGAAAGCACTTCACCATCTGAGCAACAACCCTTGTTCTGGAATTCTATTTTTTCAATGATGTGTTGTTAATTACATTTACATAAAAATGATAGTTGATGTCTTTATTGCAATTACCTAATTACTTCGGCCACATTTTGTTTAGTGGGAATAATCACATATCCCATCTCCTTTGGGATTTCTGCTATAATGATGAAAATGTGAAGAAGTAATTATTGCAGAGCTAATTAATTTCAGTGTCTGGGCTTTTCCTACAAATTCCTCAAACAATATTTGAAAGCTTCAATCTAGTATACATATCCACATAGTAGTCCCTGACTCTTGGACAAATCCACATCTTATATTTGGATAGGACGAGGTTGTAGCATAATGATAGTATAATAAGCCATACAACTCCATATGCTTCCAAATATGACACCATTATTAACATTAGGATGAATACATGGAAATTGTTTGCTGGGTGGGGCTCTCTCCTCTTTCTGTTGGTTCCTGAAATTCAAGTTTGGCAAATGCACAGGTGAAACTTGGCAGAGGTGATGAATTTGGGAGGTACCATAGGCTCACCACCTGCTACACTCTCTCCCTCTGCAATAGACCTGGATGTTAAATTGGATTTTTTTCTGCAGGTTTCAACATTTTTTAGTGTGCATAATCACATAATAAAAATGTTTTTACATTGTTTTCAAAACTCAGTGAAAACTAAGATAAGGCAGTAATGACAAGGAAATATACCATCAAAAATAAAACAAACTGGAACCAGTATTTTAGTTGATAGCTTTCATAATGAATAATTGTCTACTTGCTACAGATAAAATTGTTGACTTGGTCAACCTATTAGCTAATTTACTTGATATTTCTCTTTCACAGAGGTAATCCATTACAGAATTAGATTAAATAAATACATTTTGATACTGGATTGTCCTCACCAAATTGTTCCTTAATTTTTATAGTTTCAACCTGTTAATTTTAGGTGAAAATTGAACTTCACATATTTATAAATGTACATAAATTACAATAAATTACATTTATATAAATAAATGTAATGCTTAATTTCAATTGTTTAAATATAAACATTTTACTATTTGTAGTTATTTATGTCTAATTTTATATCAAACCAATAGGTAATATAAAACATACATATTACATAGTCTGTTCAATAATATTAGCATTGAAACTCCAATAAATGTACATTTCAATTTCAGTTTGGCTAGTGATACATAGGTATTTGTTATCTTCTGAGACTCAAAGTTAAGCAGTCATAAATTTAAGTCTTAAACCAAAATATCTTTAGTTAAACAATTGAAAAAGAAAACATGGTTCCATTCTTTACTCACCTGCTACACAGATCAATATAGTAAATATTGCTATGAAGGAAGAGAGAAGAAGGACGCCCTGGATTCACTAGAGATGGTCAGGGAAATTGCTGAAACACTTTATGACTTCGTTATCTTCTGAGCGGCTGACACACAGGAAACACTCCTTGGAAAGCTGGCACAGTGTGGACAAGGTAATGACTGCTTTTATAAGGCACTGCCCCTCCCACACAGTTCTTTTCTTTAACCTTTTAATTTGTATTCTTTGTATGATTCAACATTTTACTCATAAAGGCATCATTAGAAAAGAAATGCTTGCCTGTAATGTTCAGTTTAAGAAACAACTAGAAAGTGTGATGTCATTCAAAAATTCAAGAATTTAGCAATTTCCAATTTAAATCTACTAGCTGTAATCTGCACCACTCATTCCTCATATCTCATGGCACTCAATGATAGCATGAATTTCACGACACTCAATTCACCATCGGATAGACACCATGTGTGGGAGTTTTTACAATAAAGGACATGGTCTTTTCTTCCCTTTGGATCTACAGAGAATCAAAGGAACCTCCACAAAAGAGAAAAGAGAAAAAACACACTTGATTTTTCTAATTTAATAATCATTTTAAACTATGATTTTCTCAGGAATAATAACCTGAAATAATTCCCCAGTCAGCTCTAACCTTCTATCTCAAGATACACTCAAAGAGCATTTCATATGCCCTTAATCACACCGTCGGTCTTAACCTACTTTATACAATAACATCTTACTGCTTATGTTGACTTATAATTGATAGAAATTCATACATGCTAATTTTAATCTTGAACACTCATTTTGAAAAAAAATCACCAAATTTTTAAAAACACCAAAAATGTTGATTAAAAAATAGAGAAAAATTACACACAGCTAATCGACACATGTTCATACTGTCAGAATTTATTAGGAAGAATTGGAAACACATCTACCAGATCATTACTCATCTCTTAATTGTACAGTTCTAAAGAGTACAGACAAGAGAACATGAGAAGTGCCACACTTCTCCCCAGCATGCATTGGGACTCCATGCCTTTGACTGGAGAGTTGCGATGACGACCACAAATGTCAGGGAAACTGAGAGCAGAGGCGGAGACAGTGTGAGCTCCTCTCTCTGACTGTTTCCACAGAACCAGACTTCACTCTTAACTTGCCTGGCTGCTTCAGTCTCTGGTCACAGAAGAGCAGAGCAACTTAGAACCTTAGTCTTAGAGGGGAAATAGGTAGGTTCTTCTGTGTCTGCCTGGAAGTCAAGAACAAACTCATTTTTTAACTCATGGGAGACCTCAGATCCCATAATAAAAATAACTACTTACCTACCAGCAAGGATGATCTTTAAACTCTTTAGATTATTCCATTAAAGCAAGGGGTGCATTTTGGGTTGATAAGTACTCTTTACAAGTTGTGTTCTGTTCTTTCTCCCTGTAGATTCTCAGTTGATGCTGTTGCTGGTGGGCCCTTTCCCTTTTTGTTTCAGTCCCCTAGATAGCATCAACTGGTGTGTCTATGCATCCAGCTAAACATTTTATCAACACTTCCCCATCTCCATATCAGGAGCTCTGTTTCCTGAACATGTCAGATGGCCTAGACTTTACCCACACTTTGTCTCACTTCTTTTTCAGGTTAGGCTATTTCTCATCTTTATTTATTCCGTTCAGGTTTCTCCCCTCAAGAGAGGAATCATTGTTTTTCTCACTGGTCCAAATCTCTGACTTCTATACCTTAGGACTTGAAGCTTATTCTGATTTCTATAAGTCTCAGTGAACTTCTTCTAATTACAACTGCACCATTTAGAAGTGAGCCTACAGTACAATAATCAAGCTTATACTAGCTCCTCTCTCAAACTTGGGCTTCTATCCCTAGGTAGGTAATTTGATTAACCTATACGAGTAAGAATACTATGGAGCATAAAGTGGCTTGTTGCTAAATTATTTTTTGGCAAGTTGAGGTAAGTGCTAAATCTCTCTAGAAAGGCCTTGTTGTGTGGTGCATAAGATTGGGGATTCTGAAAGATTGTGAAAGATGTTTCAAGTTCCCCTTTCTCCACTTTCTAGTTGTATAATCATGCACCTTTATCTCACCTTTTGTAAGTATTACTTTCATAACAATACCACACAGTTGGGAGTGATAATTACTTAGATGACAAGCAAGCCTCTTCTGTATCCATTCCCTTCACTTCATTTGTATATTATTCAAATACTCCTTGACCTCAAGGGATAACCTCTGCTCTAGTTTATGAATTCTGGGAGAATTGGGGTGAGATGTATGTTCTTAGAAAACAAAACAAAAACAAGTTGTCCCAGATGAGAAGGGAATACTTAAGGAAAATATCCATGCCCTATGCCACCATCCACTGCCATGTCAGTCACTTCGATTAAATGACTATGTGATACCAGAAGAAGCTACAGCCATGTTATCCAGAGAGCAAGGATGGTATTGTTTTCAGATGTCAACCTATACCCTTGGTATCAGGAGCTCCTCCAAAGCAGCACCCTGAATCACTTAACCTCTAGTTTCTGTTATTAATGTCATGTGAGATTATTATATACACTTATGTTAAGCATTGTTATTCAAACACATGTGTACATACACACATACACACATGCACACGCGCGCGCACACACACACACACACACACATATATACACACACACACACACACACACACACACACACACATACATACATATATGGAGAGAGAGGAGGGGAATGGGGTAAAATCACAAAAATGGTTAGCAAAGCCTTGAGTAGTGTGCCAACATTTGCCTGAAAATCCAGAGGAGCTTGGGACTCAGAACTAAGATCCAACCTAAGACAGTCTACTCTAAACTCTGGGAAAGAGACAGCACTAGTAAAAAGGAGTTTTACACCAGAAAATCTGTAAATCTGAAGGGAGCATTCAAATCCTAGGAGATCAGCCAGAGCACAGCAGTAGTGGCCTGGTTAATATGACCTTAGCCACAAAAGCCCAATCACAGAGTTCCTTTCTACTGTTAAATAAATACATTTCCATAACCTAAAATCACAATGCTGTCTTCTTGGACAGGTCATTCCTGTGAAAGCTGAAAATCGTGGAACAGGAGTTCTCATTCTTATTTTCTCTTCTAGGAAAATGTGTATGAAATAAGCAAAAGTAGAGAAAAAAAGATGTGAATTTATACACATGATGGTCTTAACCTTTATAAAGAAAATATGTACAGAAATATGACTTGAGAAAAAGATGCCAAGTATAAATGTTTATCTTACACTAGATAATTATGACTTTTTATACTTTAAAAGTATTTCTACATGTTCCAATATACATAGATATTACTCTTATTTATGGAATTATTTTCTTGGTAGATTTTTTTCATTTGTTTAGAAATTTTTGTTTGTCTCTTTCTTTTCTGTGGTAATGGGTAGTGAGCATAGGACTTCATACATTCTAGGCATGTGCTCAACTATTGTGCTGTGTCTCCACCCCAGAGGTACTATTTAAAACCAGAAATACATCATCAAATCATCTAGTTTTAGTGCTTTCTCCTTGATTAACAATATATAAACAATTATGATATAAAATTATTTTGGGACAAGTTCTAATATTTTAATATGAAGGTTTACATGTACTATGATATCAACTGCTAGTTGATAGAACAAATTGTGTAGAGTCTACCTCCCTGATGGATGGATGGAAATGACGTTGGGGTCCTGGTCCTGAGCCTTGAGATCTCCAATGGTTAAGAAAGGTACTTAGCTCCTAGTAGGTTCTCACTAATTGTTTAATGGCTTAGTAAGTATATAGCAATGGCTATGAATTTGTACTCTCTCCACTTTGGGTGAACAACCATGAGCACTTCCATAATTACCTAAACTATTTTCTGATAGGTAGGGAATATACAAATTAGAAACATTCATTATCTCTATATTAGCAGAAATACCATAGAAATTACCTAGCAATTGAAAGTCAGAAAAGAAATACATAAAATTCCACATGGTGATCTTATTTTACTGACCTTTCAGTAAGATAAATTAAAACAATTTATAACCAAGATTAACTGTAGAAAGAATATCTTGTGTATTATATAAATGTGTCACCTGTCCATTAAAAAGCCTGTGGCCTATGGCTTAGGCTGGAAATCGAGGTGGGACATCTGGAAGGCAGAAAGAATTCTGGAATAGAGCCAGGGAAATCCACCCAGGAAGATGTGAGGAGACAGACACATGGTACCTGAGCATAGGTAACCAACCATGTGGCAGAATGTAGATTAAAATAAATGGGTTATCTTAACTTATGAGTCGAGTCAGAGAATAAGCTAGCTATATGCCCAAGGTATTTGTAAATATATTTTGAGTCTGAGTCTTATTTCTGGGAGCATGGGGCTGGGAGGAAGAACCAGACCTAACTTTAACAATTAACTAGCTATAGTATTTAAATAAAATGATTTATTCTGAAGCTCTAGGTGTCAGTTGGGAAGAGTGAGAGTCAGTAAAAGCAGTTGACTCTATGGCATGAGTTTGGGAGTATGTTGACCAAAACATTTTCTACTCTACATTTCTTAAAATACATTTAACATCAGAAATACCTACTTTTGCTGTTAGCAGTGAAACACAGCACACTAATGGGCTCAGGAGGAAGACTGCCTCATATCTAAGTTCCTGCAGAGAGGGTAGGTGAAAGGAGAGGGGGCAGGAAAGGAGTTTCAGGGTGTGTGAAGAAGATAAACAGGGACTGAGGAGGCTTTGAGTGAGGGTGGCCCAGGCTAGTGAAAGGAAGTTCTTTAAATCCAAAGGAACCGCATGCAGTAAACCTTGTATATCTTAAAATATGGCCCCAGGCCAGCCCAAGTGTGAGAATGTTAGGGTACGAAACAAGCTTTGCTAAGGAGTGTAACATCTCCGACAGAGTATTTATCTTGTTACCAAGTAAAAATCCAAACACAGATGCCTTGTTTGGGAAGCTGTTGAAACAAAGATCCAGTATATCTATGATTCAGCTACTGAGAAAACCAATAAAGGCCCTAAGACTTGTCATGCTAAAAGAATGCACGGGTCACTTTCAGAACAGTGTAGAACTGCCTGTGAGTCACTCATCACACATATCAGATGAAACTGGATACTTGCAATAGAGCGTTTCCTTAGAGGGACCAATGATAAGACGTTAGACTCATCTAGACTCAACTATATACTCATCATCCCACCTTCATTATCCTTGTGAGTAAACACGTTATATCTATATTTATAGACTAATTTAGTTTCTGTTTCTCTTGCATAATTCTACTCTGCCATGGTCATTGTTGTATACCTACAGAAAGAAATACATTTTTATCTTAAATTTCATAAAATGCATTTAGAAGACAAACTACCAGCAAATAATCGAGGTTTCTACAACTTGACATCAATTACTTCTATTTTCATCCTCTCAAAGATTTCTGTATCTATTTTCTTAAGGGTAGATAAAATACCAGACTGCTCAATAGTCCTCCTAATGTACAAAAATGATTTTCAAATGGAATTTAGATTCTGCCCTCTATAAAGGCACAGGGGCAAATCTCTTTATTTTAAATGAGTGGCAAGACACTCATGACTATTGCCTTGGGGCTGAAGTTTTATCTCCTTCCTGACAGCCTTATTTAGACCTGAGTAAAAGTGAGGAGGAGGGAAAGAGATTAATTCCATTCATTAGTCATAAACCAGAGACTACAGAGGCAGGAAGATGATCGATGGGTGGGGAAGAAAGGATTCACATCCCAATGACTCCAGAAGACTTTCCAGTCCTGACCTCTGCCCTCATCTTGAGAATTTTACTTCTATCCTCCTCACAGACATCTCCATTTGACCATCCTATGGTTTTCTAAGTTCATCTATCTAAACTGACACATCAAATTCCTCTGTCCCAGACCTATTTCTCCTCATCTACTTCTTTGTTTAGCAATCACCAAGTTAAATTCAAAGCAACACCCTTTACTTGTATTAAATTTCCTCTCTCCTCCTCATGATCTTTAAATTATTTATCCAGTCTTGAACTCATTATGTTTATTGTATGATCCCTTAACAAATGAAAGTTTAATTAATTTGCAGCATAAATCCAACACCTCCATGATTCTCTTTAAAGATTTTCTGTATGTGTCCATAAACTATGAGGTAAAGTCTACTCTAGGCTTATATAAGTTGGAGGCCATCTAGACTAGTGCAGTTCTAATCATATTGAATTAGTTGCTATAATGTATTTAGTATTATATCTGGCACATATAGCATTAATGATCAGTATTATTTAATGTCTATTAATGTACCTAGATTGTACCTAAGTTCATATGTGTATATATATATATACGTGTGTGTGTGTGTGTATGTGTGTGCGCGCACACACTTTTATATACTTATTTCTCTGGAAGACGTCTGACAGAAGAATCTGTGCACGTTGGCTTTTATATAAGTGGACTTAGTATACTATGTGTTGTGCAGCATATTCAAAGTTTTTGAACTAAAATGAGAGCAAACTTCAGTGTCTTACTTGGGTCTTTCATACTATTGAGAGCCTGAAAGGATGGCCTTTTTGTTTTCCTTCATTTCCTATGCAAATGGAAAAATATCTCTAGTCCAGGTTGCATACTAGGAAATAGCTGCAAAGCAGAAGAAATCCCAAGTCTACAAGCTCTGGGAACGTTAGGGTCAGATTGGCAAAGGTGTCCATCAACAGAGGAGCATAAACCATGATCTTCAGTGGTGGCAGTGGGCACAAAGGCTGTGGCAGCATCAGGAAGGATATCCGCTGCTCCAGGGTTTGGGTGAGGGTCACACAGGTGCTGGTCCACAGAGTTCTAAGCAGTAAAAAGTACTGAGTGAGAGTAACGGAGGGTAAATATCAGAGAATGAAAGAGGAGGACTCTACACTTTGGAAACAGAACCCAGAAAAACCAAGGTACAGCAAGCTGCGAGCCTCATCCATACTGCCTAGCTTTCAGTGTCTGATGTTGTTATGCACGCTGCTGAGGGAAACATAACTCACCAAAAGTAGTATACAGTTGTGGATATTGTGAGATTCAGTAATAACATCCCAGGCATGAAGTACCCTCAACTGCAAACAGTGTCATTACCAGATATCCAATCACTTTCTCACTGGATTTGAAGCCAGATCCATAGAAGGGAATTCAAGCTTGGTTGTGTAAGTCTAGCTAGGAGCCTATGCCTGGGAAGTCATAGGCATTTGAATGAAGCCCATTACTGTTGTCTGTTGTTTTGCTAAATGGTCCTGTTGTAAACTAGCTTCTAAATACTTGCACTTAAACCTATAAATGAATGCTGTAGACACTGAGATGCTTTTTCCAACATTGCATAGTGGTTAATGTAGAAGTCTATGACTGGCCAAAGTTCCAAGAATATATTATGACGGAGTTCTTAAATGGGACAACTAAATCACCTATCACCTCCTGCAAGACTTAGGAAACCTTGAAGAGTGTGGAGCAGAAAGAATGTAGGACCCAAGGGATGGCTAGAATTGCAGCACAAAAATCTTTTACGTATGATATAGCTATTGCACTATTGTGCTCATGGTCTCACTGCAGCTGTGTTATCTGAATAAGTCTTGCATAACATTTCATCATGGATGGCTGCGTGTCTAGGAGGCCTTTCTCTTCCCAGCAGGATTACTAGTGGGAGCTAGGGGAAGTCTTCAGTGTCGTAACCACTGATAAGATGCTCTGCACCAGTAACTTTCCCCCCTCACTCAGACAGGAAATTCTAATTAAATTAAGTTATAAATTTAAAATGTCAAAAGTGAACATACAACGGTAGAAATAGGAAGCAGGAGGGAGAAGAGTTGAAAGAGAGGAATGAGGGGAAATGACCACAACTTGTTATATAAATGTATAAAAAGTGTCAAGCAGTGACACAGAAATAAGGAGTCCCAAAGGAAAGCTGCCCTGTTTGCCTTGCTAAGGTTTTTGAATACTTGGCCACACATGCAAGAAAATAAAAAACATATAGAAATAAAAATATTTTTGAAGATGCTGAAAAGTATCATATTCCAGGAAATAGATTACATGGGGGTTTTAAGAATGTTAGCTTTACAGAAAAAATTTACTGAAATGATCTTTGTCCTTGGCATTCACAGAATTGGCTAAGGCAATTCTGCAAGGATCAAAACATCTCTGATTTCTGTCAGGTCAGAACTTGCTATGCCCTATTTTTCCCTGTTACTAGCTTCTAGATATTTATATCCAAGGTGTTTATTCACTTATGGTCTGAGTCAGGGGAACGAAATCCTTATATATATTCTTTTGCAATGAGATTTGCTTGAACTGCAGCTGCAATGGCATTTCTGTTGTGTCAATTGTTGGTTTCAGTGTTCACACCATAAACAGTTGGTGCCTTTGGGTAAAGGGAGTCTCTATTTTCACAAGCAGACAAGGCATAACACTGAGTGTGGTGACATCTGCATGTTTAGTGGCTTTTGGTTTATTATAACTGACTATGCAGTATCATTCTCAGGCTAAGCATGATGTGGAGATGGTGGAGATACAAGTAAAACTCTGTGCTTTACCCAAGACAGACAGTCTTCCTCTGTGTTCGAGTACATATATCTTAAAGTTGTGAATGTTTAACTACTCTTAATCTACAACAAATTCCTGCTCTCCTGGACCTGAAATTAAAAAGCCCCATTTCAAAATAAAATTGAAAAATATCAGCATTAATTTTTTAGAAAAATCTTTAGCCATCAAATTTTTCTACAGAAGAGTAATGACCCCTTCCTCTGTATCAGTGACTCATGTTGAAATGACATTGCATAATTTTTAAGATGTCATCATAGTCTTAAAGTAAGATCCTTTTTCTTCTAATCTTATTGATGTGGAAACATAATGTCCTCATTTCAAAAGTCCTAAAATAGTATCTTAAGCTATACTAATGTCAGCTATTGGGAGAGCATTGTCCACTATACACAATACCTTGACATCAATGCCCAGCACTGCTATATGTATATTTACATATATGCATATGTATGTAAGTGTGCCTCTGTCTATGTATGCATTTGTGTTCCTCTCTCTCTCTCCTGTGTGTTTGTGTGTGTGTTTGAGTGTGTGTGTGTATAATGCTTATGAGTTCCAACAGTTTTGGGTAAAATTATTAAGTTGAAAAAATTTGAAAAGATTTATATACCTTATGTGTAAAAACTAGAATATTGTTGTTATAAATGAAATGACATAGAGACATATTAGAAAAATTTCTGATATAAAATATATTTGATATTATTATTTTTATTGCAAACACCCTAGCAAATACCTCCACTATAGCGCTACTCTGATCTAATAAGAGCTATGGGCTTTCATGTACATATTTCTTTGAATGTCTCTTTCTTTACATTGTGAGGCCATAAATTTATATTGTTGTCTCCTAGTGTTTTTATGTTCTGTGACAAACACCACAACTAAAAGCATATTAGGAATGAAACATTTATTTGGCTGCTACTCTTCCATCACTGTCCATCGTTGAGGGAAATGAGGCCAGGAGCAGAGATAAGAATAATGGACAAATACCATTTACTGGCCTACTCAAAGGCTAAATTCAGCTACCTTCTTGTAGACAGCCCAGGTACAGCTACTCAAGGATGGCACATCCCACAGTGGGTTGGGCCCTCACACAGCACTCAGCAGTCACAAAAAATGTCTCAGAGACATGTTCAAAGGCCAGTCTGATAGAGCAACTCCTCAGTTGAGGCTCTCTCTTTTCTATGTTAAATTCCTAACTTATCATGTTTTGACAATTATTTAAGATCAATGATCTATAAGCTGAGGAAAATTGAAAAAAGTACTCACCACAGAAGCAAGGAAACCTAGTGCTCACACTCTCATTGCTGAAGAAGTGGAGAGAGGCAGATCAAGCTCCCGGTCAAAATAAGCGATCTTGTCTACAAACCAAGGTGACCATACTCTGAGAAATGACACCCGAGGGTCACCTCGCCCTCCAGAGGTATGCTGCTGTGTGACATTAGTCATGGAGAGATGTGAACAAGTATCTTCTCAGTTCACACGGGGAGTTCATGACAGACCAAAGTAAGACACCACCAAAGTCTAACCTGGGAACCAATGTATTTCACTGGAATCATTTACGGAAGCAGGAATGACCCAACTACAGCTCTAACTCTAAAGCCCAAGTGAGCATGGATGAGAGCTCATGAAAGCTGGAACATGAAGCACACTGCACAGTTTGTAGACAGCTCAACAGGTTTGAGAGTGCTCTTTGCATGTCGTTCAGTAGGCCTTAGCCACTTCCATACAACATAGCTAGTCTCTGCATCTTCTAGGCAACTAAGCTTGTCTGAGAGTGTCTCTCAGCAGTACTTACAGCCTGTGTATGATTGGGGATACAGGAACTACTGAATCTGGTCAATTTCAAGATTTCTTGAATTGTGCACGTTTTGAGATAGAGTGTTTCACCTTCCCTTACCCTTTGTCTTAATAAGAGTCCCTCTAAAGTAGAAGGTCTTAACTTCAGGGGAAACTGGTACAGAGTTTATACATGCGCTCTGCACATATATGTGTGCAACACACACACAGAGGTGAACATTCCAAAACATTTAAGGACATATTTGAAGATGAGAAAGCAGTCAAGATGTTTGACTTCTTGATAATAGATGGTGAAGGATTGGAATCAAACCCAAAGTCAGTGATGATTTCTCTGATAACTTCCACATTCTTTCCAGTTTGAACATGATTGTTTTGGATTCTGTTGTTGCTTAAGGAGCTGCTAGAGTCTTAATGACCCAAAAAAATATCTGACTTTGCCAGTTCTGAACAACGGAGGTATGAAGTCCTCAATAATCATGGTAAGTAGGCTTTTCATGACCTTGCTTCCTCAGGAAAGACCTTCCCTAATGTCTTATCCATAAACATAGTTAATGTTCTATATTGGGAACTGTAGAAAAGTGTGGAGAATTCTTTGGAAGGTATCCAACTAAACCTTCTCTACAGGGAAGATAATATAAAATGAAAATAAAGTTGTAAACAGTTCTGAAGAACAAAGCCTAAAAGCCTACAATGAGAAAGTTGATATATTAGGAAAAGACAGTAATCTTCGTTTAGATGAGATTATGAAATAATTTTGTAACGTGTCACTCTGTTGGGATCCTAGAGTAACTGTGTTATGTTATATTTTCTGTGACTTGTTTTATATACAGAAGATTCGCTTAGATTTGAAGATAGCCCAGTTTCAAAATGTCAGGGCAGCTACTCTCTGCTCACTTTATTCTGATAGGCAAGCAAAACTCTTTCTGAAATGGCAAATTCAGTATGTATTCAAAGATTAAATAACCTGATGAAGAGTTACAAACAAATGGAGCTGATTCTCATCAGCTCACTTGCTTCCTCGTTCTCAGTTCTCAGTACTTTGTGGTTTTCCAGTTGACTTGGTGTTTGATTGACTGTTTGGATGGGAGGATGCTTGTATTTAATACATATGATTTTGTTCTCATATAGAATCTTTGTAATATGTTTTTAAATTTTTAATTAAAAGTGTGAATATGCAGATTTCAATTTTCCTTTTCTTATTAATGGGCTATTTATTCTTTTAAAAATCATCCTGAGGCAGTTATGACAATTTTTATTTCTCAAGGAATTATCCTGTACTTTTAGATTCTCAAGTACCATCTGTTGTGACTTTTTCTTTCTCATTCAACATTATAAGTTCTTGTCTTTCTCCTTAATTTTTAATTTGCATTGCTTATAACTTGTCTGATATGCAACTTCTTCTTAATTTTATAAATTCTTTTAAAAAGCAGTCCTTTGTTAATTCTTTGTGAATTTCATGTAATGTATTTTGATCCATTCATTCACTCATCCCCATCTCCACTCCTACCTCCTACTCTATTTGCTCTCTGTGTCTCTGTGTCTCTCTGTCTCTCTGTGTGTCTCAGTCTCTTCTCTGTCTCTCTGTCTCTCTCTTTGTCTGTCTCTCTCTCTCTGTCTTTCTCATCTCTCTCCTCTCTCTCTCTCTCTCTCTCTCTCTCTCTCTCTCTCACCTAAACCCTAAAGCAGTGGATACAAGTACCTGCTATTGCCCAAATCCTTCAAAAACCTCCCAAGAACAACTTCATATGGAAACACAAAAATCTTAGGATAGCTAAAACAATCCTGAACAATAAAACAATTGCTGGAGGTCTCACTATTCCAAATTTCAAGTTGTACTACAGAGCTGTAGTAAAACAAACAAACAAACAACAAAAACAAACAAACAACTCAGACTCCATGACCAATGAAATTGAATTTAAAACATTGATATAAGCCTATACATCTATGGACACCTCATTTTTTTTTAAATAAAGAAGCCAGAAAAACATGCTGGAAAACAGACAGCATCCTCAACAAATGCTGCTTGTCAAACTGGATGTAGGGATGTAGAAGAATACAAATAGATTTATACTTAACATCCAGCACAAAATTCAATTCCAAATGGATCAAAGACCTCGATATAAAACCAGACACACTGATTCTGATGGAAAAGAAAGTGAACAACAACCTTTTGCAAATGTGTAGAGGACGCAACTTCCTGACAGACACCAATAGGACAGGCACTATGATCAACAGTTGATAAATGGGACCTCATAAAACTGAAAAGCTTCTGTAAGGCAAAGGACAGCATCAGTCAGACAAAGTGACAGCCTATAGAATGGAAAAATATTTTGCCAATACCACATTCAATAGAGAACTAATAACCAAAATATATAAAGAACTTTAAGAAACTGGGTATCATAAAACAAATAAATGTAAAAATGAGGTATCAAATGTTTAGATCTAAATAGAGAAAACTCAACTGGCCAAGAAACTCTTAAAGAAATGTTCAACATCATTGAGCATCAGGGAAATGGAAATTAAAAGTACTTTGAGATTCCATTTTATACGTGTCATAATATAACATAATTTATGATGTAACATAAAATAAATGACAGCTCATGCTAGTAAGGCTATGGAATAAGAGAAACACCCATTCATTGGTGGTTGGAGTGTAAACTTGTATAGCCACTATGGAAATTAATATGGCAGTTCCTCAGAAAGTTCCTCAAGACCCAGCTATACCACTTTTAGGCATATATCCAAAGGATACTTCATCCTATCACAAGGACACTTGCTCAACCATGTACACTTCTCCCCTATTCATAATAACCAGAAAGTATAAATAACCTAGATGTCCCTCAACAAACAAATAGATAAAGAAAATGTGGAGCATTTCTACAATGAAATATTACTCAGTTGTTTAAAGCAATGGCATCATGAAATTTGTAGGAATGTGGATGGAACTAGAAAAAAATCATCCTGAGTAAAGTAACCCAGACCCAGAAAGGTAAATATGCTATATATTAACTTACATATGGATACTTATATATGAATGTTAAGCACCATTTATTTCTGAATGAGTCATTTCAACACTCCTCAACCAGCTTTTCTCTATAGGTTACAGTTCATATTTTTACTTCTACTCCATTAAATGCATTAAACAGTCACAAGATCATAATTTATATATACAGGCTCATGACAGTATATATTTAGGTTGTTAATAACTTTTGTGATCTGATGTGATTTTTTCAAAGGAACATCCATCCAAAAATACTTTGATGTGAAATTTTTAAACTTTAATTACCTAGTATATACACAGTTGTTGGGAATTGGTTCTAATGCTTCATCCTAATTCAGCTTCCAAAGGCACACTTCCAGCCTGAGGGCCCCTGCTCCAAGGTGGCATCGGCTGGTAATAAAGAATTCCCATAAAGCCAATGGCTGGGCAGGGAGATAGAGGCAATACATTTACATTGCAGAGGCAAGGGATAGATAGATAGATAGATAGATAGATAGATAGATAGATAGATAGATAGATAGATAGATAAAACAGAGAAAGAGAAAAGAAGGAGGAGGAGGAGGAGGAGGAGGATCACCATGACTTGGATCAGGTTTCAGAGCTTCAGGAGAAGAAAGCATTCAACAATGTAGATGGAATAGAATGCAGCTCTAGGGGAGAGGCTGCTAGAATGTAACAGGGCAACAAAGATAAAAATACAGATTTAGAAGGTTTCAGCCAAAAATACTGGAGGCAAGTGTGTGCTAGCCATGGGGAGGTTTAGAAGTGCCCAACCATTGAGCTAGTCAAGGCAAATCAAAATTAGCTGGTTTGTATGTGTGTGTGGTGGTGTGTGTCTCATTCATAAATCCAGAGACCTGTGGGGTGGGTGCAGCTCACGTGATCCACCAGGAGCCAGAGCAATTTAACTAATTCACAGCTACATACAATGACTTAACTTTCGTTTCCTTGATTACTGAGACCTGAAATCCTTCTTTCCATAATATTGTGGTAAGGTGGATTCCCTCTGATTTGAACATTCATTTGTATGTGTACAGGCTAGTTTGCATAAGACATACCATAACTCTTATGTGGAAAACAAGTAGCTTAAAGTTTTAGGTCTTAAAAAAAAAAAATCTACCTACAAATTTATTCTTGTAAATTTTTTCTGTAGAAAAAGTTTAATCCAGCAACATAGCTACTCTGCCAAGGGTTAAATCCAATGATCTTCTAGGTCTATATTATCTTGATCCAGCTAGAATGTAGACATGCTGTGAATTATTGTTTGATTGGCAGGAATACAAACATGCCCTTAGTACATACTTTTAATCTTTAACAATGAAAGGAAGGTTAATTTGTAGAAGGAAGCAGTCATGTTTGAAAGTGGCATCTAATTGAGGGGAAGACAAAGTAGACAAAGTAACAAATAAGAGAAAGGGTTGACAGAATGAGTCAGAGATAGGATACTTGCAACTCCCACCAGAACACAGAAGAAGGGAGATTACTTAATAGCATCAAGCTAGAAGAAAGATGCAGTGTGGTGTGTTTATGTCAGTTTTAACAGGATAGTATTACAAAGACAGGTTGTATAGAGAATAAACAAGACACAGGTAAAGACAAAACAAACCAGAGAATGAGAAAGAGCCAGAAGAATGCATTGCCAAAGTTAGTATGAGGCCAAGCAGAGCAATTCAGTCAGAAGCCAAGAGAAGATGGATTGAATCAGTCATTTTGGAAAATTAGAGTGTACTGAGGCTTAAAAGCTTCTAGGCCCAGGTTTAGAGATAGTTAGAGAAGAGAAAGAAATCTTCTGGGCTCAGTCTAAGCCATGTATTTGTACAGCTTGTGTATAGTTCTCATCTTACCCCATCATTTGAGGAAATAAAAGTCCCCTTTACATTGTTTAGTCAAAAATTAACTCATCTATGCTTCCTTTTCGGTAGTTTTCACTAGCAACTTAGTTATCTGCCAAGAGAAGCATCTGTAACTTGAAACATGCTTTAGTGTCTTTCTTTTATTTTAAACAAGTAGCTTAAATGTCTGTGGAAACATCTAAGTATATGCATGTTTTAGAATAAGACCTCAAAACATAACTGGATTATTCTCTTGGATGAGGACATAAGAAGAGACAGGTAAAGTATTCATTGTAGAATAACTCAATGGGCTGTCCCTTTGGGACATCTAGAGTACACTTGGTACTGAATTGGCTATGAGGACTGACCTCTTTGGAGGATAATGACTAATAAATTCCTGGAATCCTTTAATGTCTCTACAATTTAGTATTTTAACTTTCAGTTATTCCTTTTCCACTGTTGCATCTCTGATCTGATCTCTGGCTTACAACAATTCAAAGGCTTGCCCTCATTTTCTCTCTATCCAAACATCAACTTTCAGGAACAGGATGCTGACTGGAGTGTGTGATGTGAAACTGAAGTTCTAATCACTTTATTAATGGGTTACTAATCTTTCTTTTTTGCTTTCTTCTCTTCCCATGTCTAAAGTAACTGGTAAGAATTTTTCAGTTTTCAGGGCCCTTCTGCACATAAACTACAGTGATATTTAACCATTTCTAACAATCAATTTCTAAGAATCAACTTACTTGATTGTGCTAAATTTGCTGTCATTCATTATAATAAATTTATTTTCCACCATCCAAAAGTTATTACTGTATTCTCTCTCCCATTTCTCTGTCTCTGTAAGCTAGAACTTTAAGACATCAGTGCCAGTAAGGAAACTCACTATTGTCTTGAGTAATTTTAGAAGAAACCTAAGGTATAATAAGCATGTTTATTCTACCATCTTTAATCATCTGTTTCCAAAATTCCCACAGGATCCTCCCTAAAACATTGATGTTCCCGTTAGCTGACTGGATACGTCATGACTAATGAAAGGAATGCTGTATTGTTGGATGCCTTCTGGTGACCAATGTACTTTACCCTAGAGGTTTCCACTTCTTCCTGAGTTAAGCCATGACTCTAGAGGTGATGTACATCTGAGTTGAGTGAGCTATATAGGAATTCTCATGAATTTTAGGGTCACCTCTTAATGTTGCTTTAATATTTGTTCTTTCCTGGGTATATATCCACTGATAGTCCAACCATCTCTGTCTTGAAACCTCATTCCACCCCTCAGCATCTTGAAATATATCATTCCAGAGGAACTAACAGAGTCTGGAAATATAGAGTTTGTAAACACTGATAGAAAAATGGGTAATGATCTGCCTTCATCTAGGAGTGTGTTCTTTGTTTCCCAGTGTCACCTTCTAGGCCAGAAAGTCTTTACACTGAACTTGCCAAGTTCAAGTTCATCACTTTGGAGCCCTGATTTGAATATTTATCCTGCCAATGCAAGAAATCAGTAAATCATTTTCTAACATAACATCCTCAAGTTTCTTAATAGTTAACAAGTATCAGGTCACAAGTTCTCTCTCATTTAAAACAGGTTCAGTGTAACCTAGCTGGCTTCAAACTTGCTATGTAACTAAGGTTAACACTGAACTCTTGGTTTCCCTACCTCTACCTCCCAAGTGCTAGAGATCTTATTAATATGTAGATTCTGAATAACCAGGTATTTAATGAAAGCTAAGCTTTTACAAGCTCTTGGGTAATTGTCACAGTTATCTTTTACCAACTTGACACAACTTGACATAGCTAGGAAGAGGGAAACTCAACTTAGGAATTGCTTTCATCTGAGTGAACTGCAGGAATTTCTGTGGGACATTTTCTAAATTGGTAATTAATGCAGGAGGATGCAATCCACCTTGGGTAGTGCTATCACTAAGCAGGTAGATTTACACTCTGTAAGAAATGTGAGCACGTCGTCAATAACCATGGTTCCTCCTTCAGTTCCTACTTCTAGATTCCTGCCTTGAAATCCTAATTTGGGTTTCCTTAATGATAGAGTTACTTTAACCTGTAAACTACATGAACTCTTTCTTCTCCAAGACGGCATTGATCAGTGTTTCATCATAGCAATAAAAGCAAACCAAAATGGATCTCCATTGTACTAGATGCTATTAGTCTGAGAACCAATACTGGGTGGCAAGGCTCTGGGTATGCGCTATCCTTTTTGTATCCTACTCTAACCTCCAAGTTGGCAGAATGACGAGGCCTCGCTGTTGTCTCACAGACATATTCAACCAGCTTCTGGTATGCAGCGTAGCTGATGGCTTGACTTCACAGCACTCACAGAATTCCCACTGAATGCTGGAGCCATGTGCTGGAAAAGAGACTGAGAGGTACCTGGGAGTACTGTATTCCCATGGAAATCCCATGGCCCATAGCTAATACTGTAAGAATGCATAGGACCAGTTTCTTACTTCTGACATGCCACGAATGCGAGAGATTCCTTCTGGAGTTCTCCACGCATCAGTTAAGTTTGTGACACTACCTGAAGACTATTTTTTAATCATCTCCCCTTGCCCATTCTGCTCCATTCCTACCTTCTGTCACTTTCTGTTCATCTACTTTCTCATGGTGGCACTTCCTGTATGAACCACATGTCTCAATGGCCTATCTTTTGAGAGAACTGAACCAGAATCAGGTGATCTTCAGAGTGATGCTTAGCTCCAAATGGAGTGACTGAAAAGCATTAACAGTAGGATTATCCCATGTTAAGAACAGTAGGTGTGATTCCCAGCCTCAAACTAGCTACTGAGTCACAGTAGGTGTCAATTTGTGCTGAAGGGCTGATTGAATAATGATGCCCAGTTTCATGATGGAGTCTACTTAAAGCTTAACTTAATTTCCTGTTTATGAGATTATGACAGAAATGAGTTTTCACCATACACAAATACCATCTAATCAAGGCCTACCCATTTCCTCTTTCACTGTTAGACCATCCGGCATTAGTGTGGAATAAACAGAAGGTACACAGTAATCAGCAGCCAATGACCCTAGGTTCTACTTCTTTAACCATGAGATCTGATCTGTCAGCATTAACTACAGTCATGCCAGCCCTTTCCTGTGGCGTGCCTTCCACTCCTACTCCAGGAAGGAAGAGCAGAGCATGTAGTCATTGCCACATCAGATGAGAACTGCTGCACCAGCATTCCACCCTAACACTATACTCATCTAATCATGAGGGAAGACAGGAAGACCACTCCACACGCACACCCTACTTCCTGCCTGTTTGTCATGACAGCGTATCGTGCAGCTGCCACACTGTGTGGCAACTTAACCATGTACACACTCTTGCACCATATTTTGAAATGTAGACCCAGCCAACAGGCACATGGAAAAGTTTCATCACTCTAAAAAACGGTGAGCGTGCACAGAACATTTTGAAGAAAATGTTCACAAAATACTCTTTTTATGATTTCTTACAATTATTGTATAGTAAATCAAAAACAGAAGGAAAATTGATGTGTGCACAGAGACTCATATTTATAAAATACAAAATGACACAATTGGAGATGCAGCTGCTTCTGGAAATACACAAATTTAAAATAGACAAAGCTAAGTTTTGAAGTAAAACAAGTTTTATTTCTGAAGAAATCTGAGGCATTTTATTTTATCTTTCAAAGAGTGAAATTGACAACTTTTAAAAAGTTACCTCCTCAACACTCTCCTATACACTTGGCTAGCACGTTAGTTTGCCTTTTGTGCTTTAAGTTGCTGCTTGCATTATTGATTTTCATGCAATTTTCTTTCATCTCCTAATTTATTTTAGCATTGACTTGTTCTAAGTTTTTAATTTCATTCTTTATAATAAACCATGAAATGGTTAGTGTAGCAACAAAAATAGACACTTGTCTTTTAATATGATTAAATTTTGTATGTATAGATAGAAAATTTTGCATAGTGAAATAATTATTAGCATAGTCTTTAGATCTAGTGTGCAATGTCTAATGATACAATTTCCAATAAACCTTGACTGATCAGCAGAAATGACTGTAGTTTTGACATTTGCTAAAGCGATACTTGAAGCAGTATCATGACCCTTGTGAATCTGACAGTGGAGCAGGAAAGCTCCCACACCACAATGAAGGAATTAATGGTAAGTTGGAAAGATTGGTAATTTTGTGCCTCTAAAGTCAAAGGTTATTCTCTTCTTTCTTTTCTTCAATATTTCTATCCTTTTTTATGTCTCTTCTCTTAGTACCCACTAAATAAAGCCCACCTGAGTTCTACTATCAAAAGCCATGTAAATGTGTAACCTACATCAAATTTGTCTAAATAGTACAGCAAATACAAAAAGGATGTAAAAGAAACAAATAATTCCAACCTTCATGTCCATCTACTGGATACTAAGAAAACTAGTTACTTAAAATCCCTTTGGGAGTATTCTCCAATTATCTAAGCACCAGCGGATCCCCAGGACCTCTGTCTGCCCTCTGGTCTTTCACATTCCTCTCACAAGGTGAATCACTTGCTCCGGGATTCCTCCTCCCTGTCTTCTGACTTCATCTTTCCAGACTCTTTATTACATCAATTTTCCCCAGTGATTCCCAGTTTCTGTCTTGTCATACCTATGTTTCAGCATCTTCTTCCTGAAAGGTTATCCATGAACAAGCGACTTCCCACAGTAGAAGCATAAAGATTATCAGGAGGCAGAGGCAGCACAGAGACATTGTGAATGCCTGTTCATGAATCATTCATTCACTTCAATTTATTCATTTAACCCAATAACATATTAATAATTTCAGTTTAACTTAAAGATTTGCATTGCATTACGAAATGCTACATTACTGTCCAAAACTCACCCACAAGCACAATTTACAATGCAAACTTACCATGTTCTCTATTCAGTACCTTACCCAGTAAACCATCAAGATGTTTCAAAACATTTCTATTCAATGATTCTAATTTCTTATTCCACATCAGAGACTTAACGCTTCTTTTTTATTCTCTTTATCAATTCTTAAAGTTCTCCTTCTGTATTTTATTTGATTTCAGTTTTATTCTTCTTGTTCTTAATAATACTAGTTCTAGAGTAAGTACTTCCCCAAGCCAATAAGCACAGATGCCTATCTTCTTCTTGCAAATCCAAACAGGTAGTTATTGGCATGCCTATCTTGCTCACCAAGCTATGAAAAGAAAACATGTTTATCTTTATTTTAAGGAATGAAAGCATTTAACAGATGTTACATAAATCAAATTGAGCTGAGTTATTTCCACAGTAATGTGTAAACCTCCTGATCATCCATCCCACTTCCCATTTTTCTTAATCCTTTACACCTCTACTCTAGCAAACTACTCTGTGGATCGTTTAGTCTCTTCCTTCTTCCTCCTGTTCCTAAGAAACATGTTCAACCAGGGCTATTCATAAGTAAATACCTCTGTGTTCCTCTATCCTTGCACTTATACTAAAACATATTTTAATAGGGTAAATCCAAAGAGATGATTCAGTAGTTAGAAGCATATTCTTTCAGATTATCTGGGTTCAGTTCCCAGTATTGACATGGAGGATCACACCAGTCTATATCACATCTGTCTAGTTGCATGACATTCTACAACATCTTCTGTCCTTCTCTTGTATTACATGCACAAGTTATACACATATACAAGAGGGCAAATGACTCAAATACAGATAATTTTTAAAGATTTTTTAGAATAACATATAACTTTTGAATGAATTAATATAATGGTGAGGCTGTACAGAGTATTTTATATTTATCATCTAAATCCATTTACACAATAACCATATTACTGTAGTATCATAACCCCCACTTCAGAAAGAAGGAAATGAAATGAATACCATAGTGTCACTTACTGGGGCTAGACACCTAATGTAAGTCAGGACTGAGAGTAAGCTCCATTCTTCAAAGCCAATTCTTAACCAGACGTTATAAAATCACCCAAACAGGTTTAAGAGCCCTTCTTGCTCTATTTGTAACCTCTGGGAAGTTACAGAGACATTCCCATAGCTTTGTTTGTAAAAATAAATTTTAATGTGAATATTCATGTAGCTTCAAATATCTTTTTTCTAATTTCTTGGGATTAGGAAATACTTCCATTTACCCTTTAATCCCTCCAATCCCTTTCATATACCCCTCCTTGCTCTCTTTCAGATTCATTACTCATTATCACATCAATTTATACATATGCATACATATACACAAACACATATACATATACGCAGGTTATATATAGGAAGATATATATTCTTCTAATTTTAATTATGCAGTCCTTTGTGTCTTCTTTAAACCACTTAAATTCTTTGAAGAAGTTTATAATTGTTCTTTTAAATTCTGGGTCCTGGGGTTCATCTTAGCAATTCTCATTGGCAAACATTTCTACAGGACTGGTAGGTTTTGAAGAGTCAATTACTGATTCAATCTTCCATACTGTTAGTACTTTTCCAATGAGATCTATGAATGTGGAATTTTTTTTTATTAG
Organism: Mastomys natalensis; assembly: GCA_021653895.1. Classification (NCBI taxonomy): domain Eukaryota; kingdom Metazoa; phylum Chordata; class Mammalia; order Rodentia; family Muridae; genus Mastomys; species Mastomys natalensis. The sequence goes on from JAJTUV010000464.1 coordinate 520,819, forward strand.
TTCTAATTCTGACATTGAAGAAGGAGGTTGGGCAGATGTGAGGATGTTTGGGCAGGTTGGGTCTAGACGTTGGACATGGCTTGGGTAGAATGAATCAGGTAGGCTGAGGGAACTGGGCTAATGTACAGGATGTGCATTCCGTTCAAATTTGACTTGGGGGGTAGATCCAGATTGGTGAAAAATTTGAATGTGGTGGTGGAGGACCATGTAGGTTGGGAAATAGGTAAGAAGTAACCAGGCACAGCCGAGATATTGGTTGTGACAGAGGGAGAAGATGCAAGACTAGGTGATGGCACAGGATATGGGACCCAAGCTAGATCTGGTGTTTTGGGAGAAGATACAGATATAAAGATCTGGAAGAATCCCCTATTTAGACTCTAAGAAAGAGAAGGGGGATGAGATCTATCTGGGTAGAGACATTGCATACAGCACAGAAGTCAACTGTGGGTGGTGGTGTTCTTGCTGTGAAATTAGTAGATATAATATCTGGTACATCCCTTCAAAACCTGTGACGTTGAATACATGTAAATCGTCTCCTGTCTCACTATTTTTACATTTATTCTTACTAAAATGATGAATGCATACTTACTGATCATAATCATTAGCACTGGTTGCCAACTTGACAAGGTCTAGAATCACCAAAGACATGATCTGTAGAATCCCCATGTCTGTAAGGGGAAGTCTTGATTACGTTAATTGAAGTAGAAAAACTGCCCTAAATGTGGACAGTGCCATTGTCTAACCACAGGCATCTCAGGGATGCCTAAGAAGGAGTGAGTGGGCTGAGTACCAGCATTCGCATGCAACTTCCTGTTTATGACTACAACATGACCAGTTGCCAAGACGGACAGCATCGCCTCAGCTGTAAAATCAGGTCATCCTTCCCTCTCTTAGGTGGTTTTGTCAGACATTTTGTAGCACCATGAGAAGAACAGCCATAAGACTAACCATTTGGTTGTCTTTTGTACATTCTATCTGTTGGATGTTTTTATCTTGTTTTCTATTGAATTTTCAAAAATAGAGTAATTTGTATGTACTCTTTTCAGGTAAAAGCATGAGCTTTTTGCCTGCTATTTTATGGCACATATTTCCTTGGGTTTGATTTTCATTTTGCTTTTTCAAAATAGTCTGAAATTTTCATTTTGTTTTCTATATGTAAATATTTCAATCCCTTCCCCTTGACATTTTATCCACTGGCATAAAAACTTTTATTCCACTCAGTTATTTAACCATTTTGTTAATTTTTTTTTTTGTAGCATGGAAAGCAGCAAGTTTGCTAAGACATTTTCTTGCTTCTTATTTTGGAGCTGGCCTTCCCACCACCATCTTGGTTCTCCTTCTGCAGTGCACATACTCTTCCCTATGCTCCTTCTCCATCTCCAGCAATCCCCCTTTCACTGCCAGATGGCGTGAGTTCTAATACCCTCTCTACCTTTTGTCCTTAAAATCTCTTCCTTCATTGACCCCTTTCTAGTTTCTTGGCATCTATACTGACTCAGTTCAACATATGCATATACAAAATCTAAAAGCTGATATCCATACATAAGAGAGATGATATGGCATTTATCTTCCTGAGTTACCTCATTAATATAATATTTCTATATTAATTATTATTTTAATAATAGTATTTATTCAATAATTTTATGTAATAATTTTTATCATATTAATATATCATAATATAATATTAATACTGGGTTACCTCACTTAATATATTTTTCAGTTCCATACGTATTCTTTTTTGTACTTTTTTTCCAATGCAGTATTTTTATTGATTATTTTGGGAATTTCATAAAATGCACCACACCACACTCCTCACTTTTCATCCCTCACAGGTCCACCCTCACACCCTTGAGTCTCTATTCCTCAAAAATACGAAGTTCCACTTGTGTTGCCCACATATTCATTGGAGCATGGTCAAATTCCTAATGCCTAGCTCCTTAAAGAAAATTGAGTCCTTCCCCACTCCACCCCAACCAGAAACAATCAACCGTGAAGAACAGCATCTCACCATTTCCATTACACTTTTAAAGGACTCTCTTCAATGGCTTCGTGTCTAGATTGTTTCCTTTGTGTATGTGTGGAAGATAGGGAAGAATTATTGTAAATGTCTTCAGTGTCTCTCATTTCTAATCATGAGTCTGGACTCTTTGATTCCATTGCAAGAGAAACTCCTTTGCCCATAATAACCAATGACAGCATAGCTCATGGACATCTACAAGTTCTAGCACAGACTTCAGACATCAACACAGCCCTTTGCTACAGCACAGATCACAGACATCAGCATGGTTCTCTGTGGCAAGCCTGATCACAGATATCAACAAGATCTCCAGGGACAACATGGATCTCAGACATCCAAATGACCTCAGGTGGCAACACAACCACAAACACCAACATGTCTCCAGCAACAGGATAGACCATGGACACTAACATGTTCTCAGTGGCCAGCACTGATCATGGATATCCATATGATAGCAGTATAGTCACGGACATTAACATGGCCTTAGTCTGCAGCACAGTCCACTAACAACAGCATAGCCCTGCTCATCCCTCACTGACCATGTATAGCAACATGCCTCTGGGGACAGCAATGATCATGTGAACCCTTCTCCATCTTACACATCCTGCTATTGCTCAGACCCAGGGCGATAGTGGAGCTTGGAGTACATTCAGGGACAGAGCCTGCAGGAGCTCCAGGCTGCTACTCACATATCTTTGGTAGGCAACAAATACCCAGGAAAGGAAGCTCGTTGGCTGAAGTCTCTGGGCTACCTAGATACCTCATTGCACACAGAAGAACTTTACCTGACTGAGTGCCCTTGGTGCTCTTAGTGGAGTGTTGTGGTTACATTCCAGAACAGGTACAGTGACAGGTAGGGAGTGGCTCCACTCCTTCTGGTCTCAGATCTCTGAGATTCCCAGGGTCTGAGCTCACTCAACCTTGCCAGCTCCTATGTGTGTCTGGTAACACAGCTCCTTATGCCCTACAAATTTTTATTTTCTTCGTAAGATTTTAAAACTTCCAAATTTTATAGAAAAGATATTTATAAGTTTGAAAAAGAGAAATTAAGTGTGTCATGGCTCTCAACATTAGCCCTGTATGTCCTTCAGTGGGATGTTTTCTGCCTAATTTTCCCTCTGGCTAGACTCTTGAGTCAGTCCGTTTCTCTGGAGTCCTTGATCCTGTCTGACACTTCTGGGGCTGACACCAACCTTTGTCCTTCAGCTACACTCATTTCTTACACTACATTTCTGATGAGGGTTAACATTTCGTTATTCTTTTCCTTGGCAGGGTCTCACTGTACATCCCTGGCTGGCCTGAAACTGGCTGTAAAGAGTAGGAAGGTCTCAAGCTCACAGAGATTCACCTGCCTGGGTCTCCAGAGTGCTGCAGCTGAAGACTTGCACCATCCTACTAGTCTTTGACTCTATCTGTCTGTCTGTCTGTCTGTCTGTCTTATAGCTGTAATATCATCTATAGTATGTCTTGCATTCCAATGATTATATTCTGAAGTTACAGTGTACCTGACTCTTATTGTAATGGCCAGAGAAATATCAGCTGGAATGTGGATCAACGGGAGAAGGAGCTGCCCAAAAAGGAGATGGTGCATTCATAGAGGTGTTCTGGATAAGTAGAGGAGGGACTAGCATTTCTATATAAGCCGACGACAGTTAGAGAGGTTCAGCGGCCTGTATTTGTGACATGTGGCAAGTGTAGTAGAGACACCACTCCTACCTTGGAGAAGGGGAGGAAATGAATGAGGAATAAATAAAGGACCTGCCTTCAACCCCAGGAGAATAACCTTTTTTTTTTTTTTTTTAACAATGCAACTATGAATTTTATTCTTAGTAAGGAAGATTTGTAACATTTTAAGCACTTTTTTCTTTTATTGAAAATACATTTATTTCTCACAAAATATATCCTAATTATGGTTTCCTGTCCCTCTATTCCCCCAAGTTCATCTCCACCTCCCCTTCTACCCAGATCCAATTTCTTTCCATCTCTCTTTCTAAATGAAAAGGCTTTTAAATGACAATAAGGAAATATAATAAAATAAAACAAAAACCATCACATTGACATTGGACAAGACAAACCAACAGAAAGAAAGGAGCTGAAGAGAAGGCACAAAAACAGAGACTCAATCATTCACACACTCAGGATTACTAAACTGAAAGTACACACACACACACACACACAAACACACACACACACCACACACACACACACACACAGAGTCTCTATAATTGTTCTCATCTATTGTAGGAAGAAGCTTCTTCTCTTTGATGATGGCTAAAAATGACACTGATCTGAGTATAGTAGAATATCATTAGGAGTCATTTTATCACTGTAAAGAACAACCTTTATAAAATAATTTTCTTTCCATAATTTATTTCTTTTATTCATATTATATCCTGTAGTAAAAAAAATACTAAAAAATATTAAACTCCTGACATGAGGTTAATACTCACCTTTAATATTTATGTTCCTGGATGAAAGCACACAGACAACCTTTATATTTTTAATTCTATCTTAGACAGCACGATAGCTGGGCAGCTGCCTACCTTCTGTGCTGTTAGAATATCTACCTTCCCATCGATAATTCCAAGCCATCACTCACAACTTACTATGTTCCATTTGTTCTTAGCTCCAATTGGCCAGCCCACATGGCCACATTTTCTTTACTCCTACCCCACAGGAGCTCACACTCTCCTCCTGGTTGTTCTTCCATGCCAGCTTCTTCTTTCCTCTTTTCTCCCTCCTCATGGTCTCTTCTCTCTAAGCCCAAGAAAAATCTCCTCCCCACCTACATCTCTCCTCCCCAGCTGATGACATATTAATTCACCAATTAGAATTAATTTGGGGCAGGCTCCCAGGGGCTATATGCAGACTCTAGGTTTTGGGGAAACACATTTAGCATTGCAATAGACAGTAAAAGACAAAACCTCAAAAACATCCCAGTTGCATTCCTCCTCCTTCCTCTCCGTCTAGTCCTAGCCTTACAAGTCCCTCTCTGCTTTACTCCTTCTCATTCTCAGTGAGGGGGATGGCCCCCTTGGGTACCACCCCACCCTGGGACATCTAATTCCAACAGGTCGAAGAACCCTTTTCCCTCTGAGATCCGTTCAGTCAATCTAGGTATAGGGAGGGAATCCAGACACAGGCAACAGAATCACAGGCAATGTTAGTGAACACATGCTGTGAAATAATTAATCAGAACCCAGGGTTTCTACCCCACCTTTGACCATTTAGTTGCCAGATAAAAAGCACACACAACCTTTATATTTACAATAAGCCTTAATCAGAACTAGAGCTGGGCAGATATCTATCCTCTATGATATTAAAATCTATTTACTATTGATAACACCAAATTATTACTTACTATGTTTCATCTAGGCTGCTCTTAACTCCCGATTGGCCAGCCCTTAGTGCCATACTTTCTTGACTCCTAACCAATGGCATCTTACTCCTCTCTTCACTTGCTTCTCCCTCTCATGGTCTCCTTCAACTCCAAGGTTGGTGGCTCAGTCCAGCCTGGGAATACCAAGCCCCACCTATCTCAATTCTGCCCAGCTATAGGCTGTAGGTATCTTTATTCACCAATCAGAAATGATTTTAGGGCAAGGTCACATAGTGTCACTTAGGACTACATGTGATCTCTCTCTTCTCTGGGGCAACCAGGTATTGGGGACTCAGGCACTTAGCATTACAATACATAGAAACAGAACAAACCTCAATAGACACACACGAAGACCATGTTGTACATCTGCTACAAATATGTGGGGTGCCTATGTCCAGTTGCTACATGCTTTATGGTTGGTGGTTCAGTCTCTGTGAGCCCATGTGGGCCTAGGTTAGTCAAGTCTGTAGGTCTTCTTCTGCTGTCCTTGAACCCTCCAGCTCACTCAATTCTACTCCTGACTCTTCCAAATGACTTGCTGAGCTCCACCCAATGTTTGGCAATGGTTCTCTTCATCTGTTTCTCTCCACTGCTGGATGAAGCCTCTCAGGAGACAGTTATACTACATGCTCAGTCTCTGCTCCATCTTTATCTCTGTACATCTTGTAGGAAGGATACATTTTGCTTTGAGGATTTTATGGGTGCGTTGATATCCCCTTCCTTCCTGGCTACAGGAGGTAGCCGCTTCAGTCTCTCTAGCTCCTGCTGGTAGGAATCTTAGCTAGGGTCACCACCATCCCAGGTCTCCAGCTAGTTCCAAAGATGCCCCCCACACACTGATTTCCAGTATCTTTCTCAATCTGGAGGCTGCTGTTTTGTCCTATTGATGCCCCACCGTGCTCACACAAGCGTGTGTCACACACACACACACACACACACACACACACACACACACTAACCTGATCACCATTCCCATACCCTTCCTTACCCCATCTCCCACTCACTCAGTTCCTTCTTCCCATACACCTCTGGCGACTATTTTGTTTCCCCTTCTGAGTGAGATTCACACATTCTCACTTAGGCCCTCCTTACATTTTACAGACCCATTTTCTCTGGGTCTGTAGATTGTAGTATAATGGATTATCCTGCCCATTATGGCTAATATCCAATTATGAGAAATCAGATACAGTATGTGTCTTTCTGGATTGTTACCTCACTCAGGATGATATTCTCAAGTTCCATCCATTTGCCTGCAATTTCATGATGTCTTTGTTTTTAATAGCCAGATAGTATTCCACTGTGTAGCTGCATCACATGTCCTGTATTCATTCTTCAGTTGAGTGGTATCTATGTTGTTTCCAGTTTCTGGCTATTACAAATAAAGCTGCTATGAACATAGTTGGTCAAGTGACCGTGTGGTATACTGAGGCAACTATTGTGTATATTCCCAGAAGTACTATAGGTGGGTCTTGAGGTAGAACTAGTCCCAATTTTCTGAGAAACCACCAAATTGATTTCCAAAGTGGTTGTACAAGTTTGCACTCCTATAAGCTATGGAGAAGAGTTCCCCTTGCTCCACATCCTTGCCTGCATGTGTGGCCCCTTGAGTTTTTGATCTTAGCCATTCTTACCAGTGTGAGATGGAATCTCAGAGTTGTTTCTATTTGCATTTCCCTGATGACTAAGGATGTTGAACAATTCTTTAAGTGTTTCCAGGCCATTTGAGATTACTCTGTTTAGCTCTGAACCCCATTTTTTATCTCAATTTTATTTTTTTATTTTTATTGGTTATTTTATTTACTTATATTTCAAATATTATCCCCTTCCCAGTGTCCACTACACAAACCTCATATTTCCACCCTTCCCCCTGCCTCTATGGGATATTTGATTTTTTGGCATCTGACTTTTAAGGCTTGGTAAATATCTTTTCTCAGTCTATAGGCTGCTATTTTGTCCTTCAATTTCATGACATCCCATTTTTCAATTGGTGATCTTAGTGCCTGAGCTATGGGTGTTCTGTTCAGGAAGTTGTCTCCTGCAGAAATGCATTCAAGGCTATTCCATACTTCATTTTCTATTATATTTAATGTATCCCTGTTTTATGTTGAGATCTTAGATCTACTTGGACTTGAATTTTGAGTAGGGTGATAAATATGGGTCTATTTGCTTTCTTCTACATGCAGACACCCAGTTAGACCAACACCAGTTGTTGAATGTTTTAATGGTGCCAGGTGCTTCTTTGTAGCTTGGCTTATCTTACATAAATATGGTATTTATAAGTAAGGTCAAAATCTCATTGGTTTACTGAGTTGGACTTTGTTGTTATGTATACTTTAGTCTGCTGTTGGTCTTCCAGAAACAGTGTCACATAACAGATGATAAGACTTTATTGCTGAAAATACTATATACTTCAGGCATAGAACACAGAGAAACCAAGCTGCTATCTGGAGTTTTCATTCCTAGTGACCAGTTTTCATAGTGCTAGAAGATGCTAGGGAAACTACTGGAGGATTAAAAACATCAGTCATACTCAGCTGTGACTTCACCATTTTCCAGACACAGCAGGGCAGCTGCACATATGAATTCACTACATTTCTGAGAACATTCATGGAACATGTACAAGGAAGGACAGATCAAATCCCAGGATGGAGACAAAGGCTCCATATCCAGTTCCAGAGTGCCTCTCACTTGTTCACTACTAAGAGAGGGAAAGAAAATTTTCTTTAAGAGTGTAAGCTGACCACAATTTAGTGGTAGACTGTGCACACAGGAGTATCTGGGCAGCATATATTGGTCCTGCAGTGTTACAACCAGAGCACAATGATGAGAGTAAGAATGGGGTAACCTGGGAAAATTAGAGAAGCAAATGTGATTGAGCATAATATTGAACCATAATATACATATACACATATACATATACACATACATACATATACACATACATACACACATATACATCATACACATACACACACACATATATATAAATTCATTATATGAACTCCTCAAGTCTTTAGGCCTTTTTTGTTTGTTTGTTTGTTTTTGTTTTTCTGGAACAAATGCTTCAATTTCAATTTACTGATCTCTTCAGAGAAGCACGGTACACCTCTTAAGGTATTCAGAATCACCATTCTCTTCACATAGAAATATTTTTCTCAAATCTTTTCTTAAGATATTATTTAATTAAATCATTCTTATGTACTAATTTTCCAAGAATTTATTTCTTTTTTATTGGATATTTTATTTATTTACATTTCAGATATTATTCCCTTTCCCCATTCTTGCCCCATATACTCCATATTCCATCCCTCCTCCTCCTTTTTGCTTTTATACCATTTTAATTACATGCAAGTATTAAGTTCAGTTCTAGGTTGAGAAACTAACAATACGATAGATGCAAATAGTCAAGGAACAAGCAAGACAATAAACACAAATAGTCAAAGAACAAGCAAGGCAATAAACAAAGTCCTGTGATCACTCCCATGATCACTATGTCTTTAGGTCTTTTTTCCAAATTTGTCACCTCTGATCTTGCTATTCTAGGGAACCTACTTACCCCAATCTTGCAAAGTTTTCTCCTAGAAGTTGAAATCACTTACATTTAGGCCCACAATCTCCTTTAAATAAGTCAATGTATCTTTAAGCTTTACTTGAACAGTAGAATACTACTCAGCAATAAAAAGAAATAGATTGCCTATGCACACCAATTAGATTGATTTAAAAATCATTAGGCCGAGTTAAAGAAGTCAGTAAAGTCCTTGCTACACAAACATGGAGACCCAAGATTGATTCCTAGAACTCATGTTTAAAGGACACATTCCTGTGATCCAGTTCCAGAGCAGTGGAGACAGAATGGGCTCCGGGGTCTCCTGTCAACTCAGTTTAGGCAAATTGCTGAACTCCCAGTTCAGCAGGGGAGTTTTTCTCAGAAGGTAACTTGGAGAGTGGTGGAGGAAGACATTTGACATTGACCTCAGAGTTCCACACATATGCGTGCACACATATACATACACAGCCATAAAAGAAGCCAATGTCATTAAAGTATATCCTGTAAAATTACTGATAAAATCCATACCCATCTGGAAAGTAACTTGAGAGGAGATGGGACTTTTTTACTTTTACAGTATTCGTTTGTCAATTGTCAAGTAGAGCAAATGTTCATTACAAGTACGAACGGCTTGTTGTATCTAATCTATGTCTTAATAGAGTTTCAGGATAGCAATTTGAAATTAGGATTATGATAAATTCTTCCCTTGGTAGCTTATGTAGCGTAATAAATACAATAAATTCTTCCCTGGCAGTTTATGCCTGTACACCATGATTTACCAGCTGGGTGCCATGTAAGTTCTGTCCACTAGAGGTCAGGCGTCTCCAGTAAAAGAGTGTAGGAAGCTAGACATAGACACAGGCTTCCACTGGGAAGCAATCTTATTACTTTATTACTCTGAGAAAGTCTTGAGTGTGCATATGTGTGCGTGTTGTGTGTGTGTGGTGGGGTGCGTTCGCGCAGGCAGGCATATTGTGTGAGTGGTTGGGGTTGCAGTGTGAGTCCACATGGGTGTTTATGAGCATGGAAGCCATAGGTCAATACTGAGTCTGGTTTGTTAGTTTTTATCTGTCATTTGCTTCCACAAATTCTTTGTTTGTCCATTAAAGTTCAGCTGAATCATGTTGTTTAGACGTCCTCTCTCTTTATTTCTCCATGAAGTCATCATCATTCTAGGTCCTTAACTTAGATCTGATCTCTCCTTCCCTGTTATTTTACTTGACAGCACCTCATAACACTAGTCTCTCCACTCATTCTTCGGAAACAAGATCACCTCCACACCTTTTGGTATGATGGTGTTTTTCATATAGGGACTTTCTAATGTTTCTCGGACTAACTTTGTGGTTTCACCTTCCTGTCCCTGCCATTCAGTGATCCTCCTTCAGCTGAGCTTGTATTCTGTGCCTGTCTAAGCTGTATTATTCAGTTTTGTAGTTGTGGACGTGAATCTTCATGAGTCCTCCTGAATTTGTCCTGTATAGCATGGCATTAGCTTCTTGAAGTTTGGCCTGTTCTTAGAATATCAGAATAACGACAATAAAGTGCCTGGAAGCAGCTGGGCCTGGTGGCCTATAATGTCAGCTACTAGAACGGCTGTTACGGGCATTGCAAGTTGGATGTCAGCCTGGGAATAATGAGATTTTCATCTCAAAAACGTATTTTTAAGTAGAAAGATTAGTTAAGGGTGTAACTCAGCGGCAACATGCTTACCTATGGAGGATGGGTGAAACTCTGTGTTCAGTTCCCAGCATCAATACAACAGATGTATAACTATGATGTACTCCCTAAACCAAACATGAGGTTTTGACAAATCCTTTAAAGACCAGTCAATATAATAAGTGATCAGTCTGTCACCTGACACAACACGGTAATGCTGACACAGAGGAAAGCTGGAAAACAGGCAGCCCTAATACAGATGACCTTTAGGATACAGCAAAAGCAACCAAGAGAACACTAGAGGTCAGTAAGGGAGCATGAAATATCACTTCCCTAGTCATCTTACACTTGTCAAAAATCATTGATTATCAAACCTCTGTATCTCTTGTCAGACAGGGCCACTGTATTGGCAGTCGGAATAGTTGTTTTGACTGCTGTAGAAGGACGATAGATATTGAAAAGCAGCAGTGTAAGGAGAAAGCTATGAGGTCGGATTTTATTTGCAGGTGACCATTCTAAACACATAGATATGTTTTATATTGTAGTATGTAGCATTTCAAATACTGTGATATTGTATGTTACCCTCCTGTCTTTTCTCACAGAATAAGTCTAGAAACATCCCTAACAAAGAATATCTCAATTTTATTCTCTTCATAACTCCTTTCTCTATTAAATAAAAGTAGGGTTTCTCAAATAGCTTCATGATTTCAAGTATGAGAAAGAAGTGCTGGATCAAAGAATAGGATTGCCCACAAAATCAACAGAGTAAACCAGCCTGAACCCTTGTAGCTCTCAGAGACTGAATCACCAACCGTGGAGCATACCTAGTCTACACAGATCTTCCTCCATGGGCTGGACCTAGGCCTCCCTGCACATATGTTGCAAATGTGCAGCTTGGTTTTCATGTAGGTCTCAAACATCGGAGTGGGAGCTATCCCAAAACATGCAGCCTGTATATGGGGTATGGTCTTCTAGCTGGGTGCCTCATCTGGCCCCAATGGGAGAGGAAGCACCTAGCCTCTCAGAGACTTAAAGTGGCAGGGTGGGGGATACAGGAGGAGGGGGTACTCAGAAAAGAAGAGATGGGGAAGGATTGTGGGAGGAGGTGACTGGGACGGGTTATAAAGTGAATAAGCAAAAAAATAAAATTAAAAAAAAAAAAAGCCTATGGAGGCATCGAACGTATACGGGGTATCTGGTTCTACAAATTCTCAATGACCCCATTTAAGACAATTGATGCATAAGAACAAAGTTAAATTCTTTATCTAATAAAAAGTATAGATTAGTGAGAAGAAGACAAGCCATTATGTACTGGAGTAAGCCGGTCAAATAACATAGCATTTGCCATACAGCTTGAAGAATTTTAATCCCAAACAGGGCTCTTGCTTCCAGTAAAGACCATCACCACATAGGAAAACCACTAATGAAAGAGCGTTGGGGAAGAGATGTGTGCTGTCTCAGAGAACGTCAGAACTTCAGGATTACTTACTACGGCAAAAAGAAAATGTAGTCTACACAGAGAAGTAACAACCAGTCCTGCAGGAAGTGTCAAACCCGTCTGCATTGGGAGAGAAGAGCATGGAGTCTGGTATCATGTAGGCCAATAACAGTGTTTGGTGTAGAGAGAGGACACGAAGTTTCAGGTCAGCCTGGGCTACAGCACAACATCTTGTGTCAAAAAACCAAGGACTAGGGACGTTGCTCTGTGGCAGGCAAAACACATAACGCCCTAGGATTCACTCAGCACTGGAGAAACAAAAGACAGAACAACATCTCTTGTCACTCATGTGACACTCTGAGAAAAACATGTCACTCATGATCATCACTAAAATATCTTAGACCTACAACCTCTGACCATTAAAGACATTTGAGACTTTGTACAAGATTTTGTCCTGGCTTTATAAACCAGTCAAGGTCAGAAATTCAATTTTAAATCCAATTGTCAAGGTCAAGTAATAAACCCAAAATAGCTAGTTCAAACGGAATAAATGGGATCCGTAACCAAAGGCAACATGGAAACTTTTGTTGGATCCTGGGTTCACACAACATAGTTATAAAATTTCCAAGTTATTTTGGAAATTTTAAGTCTGTATCATATAATGTATGTAGAAATAAGACCTATTTTCTCAAGTAAAATGGTAGTAGTTTAAAGTAAAGGCATTTAGAGAAAGATATCTTAAGATATGCATCTAAAATGTTAGATAAGAGGTAAGTAAATGAGAGATACATCAATTGTAACATATGTAACAAATACTAATAATTAATCAATTTGTGTGGAGTGTGTGCAGTTATTAGCTTGATAAGTCTTTCACATCATCATATTACATAACTACATATACTAGAGTCATATAATACAGCCATATCACATAGCAGTATGCAATGTGCTCACGTATGCTTAGATGATGTATAGAATAAGGTATACACAAACATCTCTCTGTATCTGGTTTCCTTGGAGTTTATACTGGGTTAAACACAAGAGATGTTACACAGAGAGGATCTTCATGTTCAGGTGCTCTGACACTAGGATAGGTTTGCGAGTCACTGCCACTGGGATTCATGAGCAGTGTGAAGAGATCTGGAAGGTCAGAGTCTGAAAAGGTATGTGTACCTAGATGCACATTTGTACATGTGTGTGTACATGCATGTATCCATGCATGTGTGTTTCTCTGTATACATGTGTATACATGCATGTGTGTCTTATATGTGTGCATGTGCATATGTGTATATTATATGTGCTGTGTCTCTTGTGTGTTGTGCGTGTGTCTTTTATGGAGAAAGTTGGACAACCTTCACGAGATTCTAACAAAGCCTATGGAGGAAGTACACTGAACAGATGATATTCTTTCAGAACACAAACATTTGGTTTGCGCTGTGTATCTTTTTTCAGTTTAAACCTTTAATTCATGAAGCCTGAATGTAGTATTTAATTCTCAGAAACTGCTGCTATTTACTAATATTAAGTCCTTTATGTCTTTGGTCTTTTTTTAAGATTCTGCTCTCTATTCTTTTGGTCCATCTTCCAGCAAACGAACATATTTTTCTTTTTTCTTTTATTTTTGAAATTATAATTTAATTATAATATTTCCTCTTCCCTTTCCTCCCTTCAAACACTTTCATATGCCCCTCTTTTCTCCCCTTTAAATTCATTGTCTCTTCTCTCACTAGTTGCTATTACATGCATATATATTGCTAACTATAATCTGTTCTATTCATATAATGTTACTTTATGAATGCATTTAGGGCTGACCATTTAGCATTGGATGACCAATTGGTGTGCTCTTCCCTAGGGAAGACCCCTGCTTCTCCTCTCTGATTTCTGCAGTTGCCTATAGTTCTTTATGTAGTCTTGTAGACTTCTCGCCATCTCCCTTGATATGTCCATTGTTCTCATCCCTCTTCAGCTCATGTTTGGGCAGCTATGTTGTAGAGACTTTATGGGTGTAGTGTCTGACATTTCAAGGAGACACAATCTCACAGCAAACTCCCTGATCCTCTGGCTCTTACAATCTTTGTGTCCCATCTCCTGCAATGATTCTTAAGCCTTAGGCTAAGGAAGTGTTTTGGAGATGTAGCCAATGGGACTGGGCTCCACAACACTGCATTTTGATTGCTGTGGTCTCTATTGAAAGAGAAATTTTCATGATAAGGGTGATCACTATACATATCTGTGGGTGTGAGGACAAATATTTCTAGATTGTTGGCAGAGATTATTCTGGTTTAGTAAATTAGTGACTGTATTGCTTATAGCTCTAAGTACCTACATTAAAAAAAAATCAGAAATAGTAAAATTGAATGTCTTAACAGGTGGCACATGCCTTTAATACCAATACTGGGGAGGCAGAGGCAGATCTCTTGAGTTTGAGGCTTGCCTGGAGTAGAGAGTGAGTTCCAGGACAGACAGGCCTACACAGAGAAATCTTTTCTCAAATAAATAAATAAATAAACAAGCAAACAAAACCAAAAAAAGTTTGAAAAGCAAAACCAAATCAAATTTAAGCCCAATCAACTGAAAGACATAGGAATCATCAGAGCAGTAATTGGTGAAATAAAAACAAAAATTTACAAATAAACAAAAAATATAAAGAATCAACATATCTAAGACCCGTTTTTTATTGTTTTGTTTTTTGAGAAAGAAAACAAGATTGGCAAAGCCTTGGCCAACTAATCAAAAAAAGAGGACACAAATTAACAGAATCAGAAATGAACAGGAAAACATTACAATAAAACCCAGAGATTCACAATCTATACGGAAGTACTTTAAAAACTTGTACTCCATTAAGCTGGAAATCCTAAAAGAAATGAGTGACTTTTCAGCCAAACCACCAGAATTAACCCAAGAAGTCAACAACTTAAACAATCCTAAAACAAATGAGGAGATTGCAATAATAGTAATAACAACAATAATAATAAGTCTGCCAGCTAAAAGGAGTCCATGGCCAGATGGGTAAACAGCATACATAATTCTAGCTGATTTACAAAGGTTTACAGCCAATCCTTCTTAAACTAGTCACACAAATTAGAAACAAACTCCTTCTATGAAGCAGGTATCACCCCAGTACCAAAACCAGTTAAAAACACAAGACAGGCAGTATATCCCCAATGAACGTAGACTACAAAAATGCTCAACAAAATACAAACAGAATACAGACATGCAGCAAAAAGATTACTCACCATGACAACATTGGCTCTATCCCTGAAATGAAGGGATAAGCTTCAAGATAAGCAAGTGAATAAATTTAATATAGTACATGAACTTAATGACAAAAGGCATACCATCATCTCTATAGATGCAGAAAAGCTCTGGACAACATCCGTCACGCTTTCATAATAAAAGTCATAGAGAGTAGGGCTAGCAGGAACATACTTCAACACAGTAAAAGCCACAGTCAAGAAACACACAACCGGCACCATCCTAAAGGGTTCTGGCAGGATCAGATGTGGGAGAGAAACCCAGAAGGCAAGGAGAATGAATGGAAATATGTAGTTTCAGGGGGTGAGGGGGATGGGGGGGGCACTGGTAGAAAGTTCCAGAGACCTGGTATGTGAGAGGCTCACAGGAATCAATGGGGATGACTTTAGTCCAAATGCCCGACAGGGGGAGATGGAACCTACAGAGAAAACTTCCAGTTTATAGATAGAGCCCCCAGTAGAGGTGTGGATCCATTGTGGAGGGCGAGGGGAGAATGAGTGAATGGGTGGGGGAGCTCCCACTTAGAGGCAAAAGGGAAGGGGAGGGGTGAAGAACTCCTCTGGGAAGAGGGACCAGGAAGGAGGTCATGTTTGGAATGTTAAAAAAAAAAAATTAGGTCTTTAGAAAGCCTTCCCTTCTGTGCATGGTAATGTACGAAGTACAGAGACTAAGAAAGCCAGAACATATCTTACACACACAGTTTCTTATTCTGACACAGACTCCATAAGAATATGTCACTCAGGAGAAATACACTGTTTATTCAGATGAATGATGATTTTTCTCCCCAATCTTTCTGATTATGGAGTAGAGTGATGGACATCTTCATGAGGCTAAATGATTGAAAGTTACAATGAAAGAATCTTATATAGAATACCCATCCCAGAGAAAACCTTTACTACTGTGTCCTGACTGTGTTGTACCCCACCTCTCTCTGCTGTGATTGTTTAGTTATCTAGAAAAAAAAAGCACTAGAAAGGTTTCCCCCAGATCCTTCGGTCTCTAAAGTATCCCAGTCTGACAGGAGCGCCAGGTGGGAACATTATGAGTTCAATTTAATGTTCTACCCATTTTTTGGCATATTTTCTACCTCACTCCTTGTCAGTTTTTAAATATGAAGATCAAAAAGATTAATTCATAATATTTCATGTCAAAATATTCTCTTTCATCTTTTGCCAACATTTTCTTAAAAGAGAGATTCAGCATACCTCTGCCAGAATAAAACTGCACAGAACCAGCCTGGGGCAGCCTCCATGTTCCCTGAGTAATGGCTGCTAGGTGAGGAAGTCTGGCTCCCCTTAGCAACAGACTTCTTGATTGCTATGTTGGAGGCTGGACAGTGTGGATGGTGCCTTTTTTTTTCTCCATGGACACCCTGAGAACAGATACTGGTTATCAACTTTCTGACTTCATCAGTGTGCTTTTTATTTTGGTTTTGTTTTGGTTTTTTGTTTGTTTGTTTGTTTGTTTGCTTTGTTTTATAGCTTTTTAAATTATTTATTTATTTATCTATTTATTTGGTTTCGTTTGATTTGGTTTGATACTATTTATTTGGTTTTGATTTGATTTGAGACAGAGAAATGGAGGAGTAAAAATAGTAAGTGCTATGACAAAATTAAAATTCTGCATTGTCCAAATAACACTGAACACTCTACAGGGAAAAGTCAGAATCATACTAAACATAGACTTGTAGGAAGAAAAATCCTGGTGGAAGAATGAAGTTGACCACACACATGTTGGCATAATCCATTGTTAAATTCAAGAAATACCATAATCGATGCAATAGCTCAGAGACAAATCTATCTAGTAAATTAAATTGTGAAAAGACTCAAAATTATTCTAGTACATTTCTTTTTGCCAATAGTATGTGTTCCTTGTGATTCCCAAGGTACCATAAAACGCTGAAGCTAATTAAAGTTCATGATTTTACTGCTTGGTAAGCTGCAGAGCTGGTGTTTCATGGCCAGCAATCTTCCCTTCAGCAGCTCTGATTGACACACCCTCTACAAGTATGTGCCTGGCAAGGACAGCGTAGGGAGGGGTACTTGCTAATAGCCTTAGCTCCTGAGACTGGTCTTTTGTATGATCCACTGGAATTGAAGCAGTGTGCTTTGATGCATGACTTCTGTGTGTGCCATCTAAAAAAAAAAATAACTTTAGACCCTTGAAATATTACTTTTATGGGAAGTGGTTTGTGACTGTATGTCTCCCTTCCTTCCGTTGTGCCCTGCCACCAACTAAGGGTCACCAAGTGAAAAGATTTCAAAACAGGAAGAAGAGGAAAAACACTCTAAGTGTTGACATGAGAAAATCAGTGAGTTTAAATCTTTTAACAGCATGGATTAGTACCATAAAGTGTACATCATCCCTGCTCCCACCTCACTCCATTGGTTCATTGATTGATTCATTCATTTATTTTTACTGCCTTGGCTGGACCAGCATTTCTTGTCTACTTGTACTTCTTTGGCTGCTCTCAGCATTACTTAATTTGGAAACTTATGACTCAGATGTCAGCTAAGGCAATGGAAGGAATGTATAATAAATTCTGGGAATGTCTAACTAGGGTGTACCTTGTAAGACATAGAACCTGTAAAGTAACCAAGGAGAAATCTAGTGACTAGTAAACAATTAATAGCACGTTATGTGCTTTATTCTACACCACTATTTTTCAGTTGTATCAAAATGTGATTACTGTATCCTACCTAAAGTTATTATGAATAATTCTGAATTATGAGATTATGGAGATTGAGAAAGTATTGCATTATAGAGAACAAGTATCCTTGAAATGACTCACTTGACAAAGTGATGAAATCTACAAGCACACAAGTTATGGGATGTGGACCCGTGTTCCACCCAGCCTATAGGCATAGCCACTGGGGAGGCGAAACACAGGGAGTTTGACTGTGCTTATCCTACATTGCTGCTAGGCTTCAGGGAAGTGCTAAGACACTGCTCCAGGGATAAGAAAACTCAGTATGAGATGGGGGAGAAGCCAAAGCTCCTATTTCCTGACTTCTGGGCCTCTAGTTACCACTGGAGAAACTCGCAGAGAAGTCAAAAACGAAGTGTTGGGGTCCCCAGGCCTGCAATGAGGCTTAGCGATGGTTGTCTGGAAGTGCAGAGAGGCCTTCTGTGGGAGACTTAGGCGGTGCAGGTCTGTTGGCCAAGGCCTTCTCCATGCTCCCCAAGGTAGTGGTAGATGAAGGGGTCAATCCTTGGTTCCAAACTGTTTATCGGTTGTTCATCGTCGAAAATGGATGCATACCCACTTCTCAGGGTGGAGCCCAAATTAAATACCTTTTGCAGGGAAGAATGTCTGGGAAGGGAAGCTTATTAACTAAACCCTCAGGACCTCTAAGTACCTCATTAGCATGGAGAACTCTGTTCTGGGCCTACATGACCACAGGTAACGTTTCCTAATGTGGGAAGTGTGTCAAGTGTTCCAGGCTAGGAAGCAGGCAGGGAGCAGGGAGCTGCCTACTGTCTCAGGTATGCATTTTGAGTTTCTGGGGACTCAGACCCACTCTACCTACCACGCTTCCTGGAATGATCTACCATCCCACAATGGAAGACGATTAATATTCAATGTATTGTTGGAATAGCTAAAATTATTCAGAAACAAATATTTATCAAATTCTGGCATGAACTTAGTTGGAAGTTGGATCGTATCCCTGACTCAAATAAGAGATACAGTTCAAATATTAAAAACTATAAGGCATACATTCAAAATTGTTTCTCTAGATCATTCTTACAAAACCATACAAGAAGAGTAAAGAGGTTGTATAATTGTATCAAATAAAACAAAATAAAAACCCAAACGACAACAACAAATGAGGAATAATAGGTAACCAGTTCCATGGACAAATTAAATCAGGAACAAATATCTGCCTTTCTTTCAAGCAGAAAGCAAAGAGTGAAAATGGAGGGGTCAGCAAAAGACAAGAGGACTTGGAGGATGCTTGGGGCTCTGGATACGTTGCTCCTTGACAGGACAGGTACACAGTTCTGAGGCATGGCGCATGAAGTTCATCATTTATCTACTGCTTTTCTTGGATGCTCACTTTTCATTATCCTTTGAACTTTGTGAAGAAACGATTTTTCACTGAAGGAAACTGAGCTCTAAGGTATGGTCGACTTTCCCAGGATTGTCAGTTTCTAAGTGCACTGAATCAGAATGCAGGTCTGCCAAGGCCAGTACCCAGTTTAGTGTTTTCTCCTTTACATTCTCATGGGATCATTCTGAATCAGACTTCAGAGGAAGCACACCTGGAGGCCAGAAGAAAGGAAAGCTTGGTGATGAAATGGAGAAAATACTAATTTGCATCCCACAACATTTGCATGAGAGTTAAATTATCAGGGTACCTTATAGGTACAAATCACCCAGAAAAACCTCACTGTCTTTGCCAGATCTTTAGTGTCTGGATCCTCCTGGATAAAACAGACAAGGTCTTAGAAATAAATCCGTAACTAATCATCCTCGATCTTAGGAAAACAATCTTAGTCACAAAAGCTTACTGATAAAATTCTACGTAACCCAAACTCTGCGTAAGAGAGAATTGTTATTGGTCTTAATTTTTAAATAAAATACAATTAGTAGCATATTATAGCTTTAACCAACTCAACTGAACACAGCAGGAGTGACATGGATATTCCTCCGGAGTCAGGTAAGAGAAAAGAGTTAAGAGACTTGATGCTTTATTCTTGATTATACCTACATTGAACGAATCCCATGAGTTCACAAAATCCAGATGTTAAAGGTATATAGAGATCTCAATATAAGCTCAAGCAAGGGAGATTCTTCCATTCAAAAAAATCACGCCTTTGATATCCTGGTGTGAGATGAAGAAAATTAAGGGTGTGCTGCCTTGGAAATATTGGAATTTTTCACTCCTCCTTTTTTGGTTGATGTTTGAGGACTCTGAATCACCTTCAGCAATCTGTAGCTCACCCTTCATGAGGATTATGGGGATTGCAAGAGTCCCCCTGTGATGATGTCAGACAATTCATTCCTTGAATGGTCCCACAACAGTGGTTGTCAAGGCCACCAATATGGGAGTAACACCACCACCACACTGATGAGGTGTGAACAGAGTCAGATACAGATGCAGTTCTACACTGTGCACTTTGTGGGGATGAATTTATCCGGTGCTTTAATGCCTAACGTGATTTGTTGGCGATGTTTGAGTAAGAAAACAGGAGCAAAATTATGGGTAGCATTTATTAAGAAAACAGAGTATGTTAGAATGTGAAACGTATGAATGGATAAAGCTATTACCCATTGTCATTCTGGAGAACAGAGTTTTGAAGCGTTGTGTCTGGTATATCAGAGCAGGAAATGGGAGTAGAAGAAGCAGTGGCAAAAAATTGCAACTAAAACAAGTGATTCCAGCATTTGCACTTTGAAACACCATTGAAAATTCACTTGAAAAGGGGCTGAAGAGGCGGCTGGGCAGAAAAAAGGACATGCTGCTTTTACGGAGGACTCTGGTTCTGTTCTTAACATACACATGGCAGCCCACAATTGTCTGTAACTCCAGTTCCACTAGACTCAGCTTGGGAAGACTCCTGGTCTTCCCAAGCACCAGGCTTGTGCACAGCACACTCACAAATATGTAGGCAAAGCACTCACATGTGAAATCAAGATAAACAAATAAACAGAAAAAAATCACTAACACCCATACACATAAAATAATAATAACAATAACAATAATAACAATAACAATAATAATAATAATAAATGCAATATTTAAATACAATTAAAAACTCTTCATGGGATCTCCTTTAGTCTTCCTTCTGGTTTCCTTATAACTTTGCACATTCATAGTTGAATACTTTTTAACAAGTGTTCATCCTCTTCTGGTGGCCACATTAATAGATATCTTTGAACTTGAGACACTCCAACTCTTGTAACATCAATTTAGTTCCAAATTATAATTCCAGATTGATCAATTCAAGTTTTCAATCCCAACACAAACCAAAATGATCACTAATTAGGAAACTGCAGAGACTGCACTTCTATAGAAAAACTATTCGTAACATAAAGCATCCTCCTCCCCACCTCCATCCAGCATCCACAACATGAAGCAGTGTCTGCCCAAGAAGCCCTTTCCATCCATGGCTCATGTCTATAAAACAGCCTGGCTCTAGGTTGCTCCCTCATATTTCAAGCAACTTGAATCAAAAATATGCTCCTCTTTAAGTTCCACCCACTAACCTCATAGTACCCCCAGAAAGCATATAGAATTACCCAATCCCTCCCTACAGATGGCAGCCACATATTTCAGTCCCGGCCAACATGCCCCTTTTGTATCCATTGCTCACCTCACCCTTTCTGGCTCCTGTTCTTTCTATTTGTCTTTACTCTGAGAAAGTTGAAATTCACAACACCTCCATCAAACTGCTTTGTAGGCAGAATCTACGGGCACAAGCTTCTTGTATTGCAGCCAATTAAATATCAAGGGAAAACCTACTATATTTACACAAAAATTCAGACTCACTGTATCCCACTGAGTGGATAATCAATCAAGAATCTAACAACTGTCCTCATTCACATTGTTGGATTAATGTTAAATATTAACAGGAAAATATGAGTTGACAATGACATCTAGACCCATTCCTCCATAGCCATGATCAGATTATCAAACTATAATTGAAATGTCCAAGTTTTATGCTCAGATATATTAAAATGTATGCAGTGTTGATTATGTAATCATTAAGGTTATATTAGGCATGCCATTTTTTATACTTTAAATTTTTATTTAAAATTTTTGTTTCTGATTAATTTTTTGATAATTGCATACATGAATACTATATTTATATCATTTCTACCCTTTTCCTTCCAACTTCTCCAATGTCCCTCAACAACATCTTAAAATCACAACCTCTTTAATTACCATTACACATACACATATACATACGTACATACACACATAATACATACATACATAGATACATACATACATATCTCCATCCTGCTGAGACCATTGGATGTTACTCATATGTGTATGTGTTTAAGGATTCACCATTGAATTTGACTAACCTGTGTGGATGCCCATCCCTAGAGAAGACTGAATCGTCCTCTCTCAGAAATTACTAACTGCCTATAGCTTTTCCTCCAAGGGTGGAACTTTATGAGCCTTCCCCCACCCACATTGTCATTACAACTAGTACTGTCACTAAACATCTTGTTTAGACAACCATGTTTTTGATATGTCATGGGGCAGCTTCTCTGTTGTACATAGAAGAACTATCCTGTAGCAGATGACACGGTCTTCTGGCTCTTACCATGTTTCCACTCTTCCTACCTGAGCCTTAGGTGTATAGGTCGTGTTGCAGATCTATCAACTAGGGTGAAACATCCTAAGGCAGTTGTCCTCTACATTTTGACCAGTTGTGACTATATGTAATAGTCTCCCTTTTTTATAAAAAGAAACCCCTGTGACAGAAGTGACAGCTACATGTATCTGTGAGCATAGAGATAAGTATTTAGGCTACAGTTAGATATTGAACTGGCTTAGAGAAGCGACAATAGGATTTTCTCTAGGATTCATGACATCACACATGGATAGGTGGCTAGGTTTACAGTAGCAGATATGAAGTTCCTCCTACTTAGAGGGACTTAAATACAATTAGACAGCTGTTGGGTCCCCTGCCCCCTACACGTGCCACTATTACACTTTGGGAATATCCTGCCATGGTGATCATTGTTGTGGATTAAGCTTGACATTGTAGGACCATTGGTTATGTTTCTCTCTTAGAAGCTTGGATAGTATAAAGAGCTGTTTCTCAAGGAAGACTTCAAGTCAGTTCTAGGTCAATTCCTCCAAGTCCTGTGTCCTAAGTGTGTGCTACTTTTACCCATAGTCTTACTTTCTGTCTCTGGGAGGAAATCAATGGCAACAGTGTCACAGACACACACACACACACACACACACACACACAAATGTTCCCTGTGGTTTCTAAAGTATTTCACTTTTTTAAAGATTAGTAAATATAAGAGACAAAAGAAAGGAGACCGTAGAGATCAAAGGCCTTTCATCTCTTAAGTGTGTGCTGAATTTTGGGGATGTCAGATTGCATATGATGAAATTGTGGCATGTAGTCAGATTCCTGTTCTCCATCATATCAGTTTAGTGTTGCTAAACTTATGGTAGGGAAGGAATCCTGTAAAAAAAATAATAAATAAAACACTAGCAATACTAACTATAGTAACTCGAATTTATGGGCATTCTCAAACTTAAAATTGATTTAATAATTCAAAATAAAACTTTAAAGGAGCTTTCCTGACTGTCCTGTGTAAAAATAGATACTTCTCAAAGCTGTTCCTAGCCATTCTCATCTTTTGGTTTTCGTTAAGCATAAAGCAATGATATTAATTCTATATTTGTTATATATTAAAATATAAACACAGTTGTTTATATGTGTGAGCTGATATTTGGAATTTTCAGCCATGGTCTTGGTGAATAATGACCAGCTATCTGAACCCCAAGCCTGGAGCAGCCTCAGTGACCAGGGAACAAGGCTGTAGATGTCACCAGAGCATAATTGCTGTGAAACATAAATCATCTAGCATCCTAATCTATGTGAATCTTTCTCTTTTAAAAAGACCATCCTGCATGCCTAGGCTGGCTTCCGAGATGGCAAAGATCCTTGGCAGAGAAGCTGAAGAAAAGGTACGAGGAAGAGGAGACCATGCCAGAAGACAAAAAAGAATGTGCAGTGCAGAAACGGAAAGAAATATAAACGTAAAGGGAGCCAAGACAGGGAGAGACTGCAGACTCCAGACGCAGTCGGGTTGGCTGTGAAGACCTCACCACAGGCCCATTGTTACAAGGACTTGCCGGCTTAGTGGGAGCAGTACTGTTTGTTTGCCAAGATCCCCGTGCCTTTCCTGGATCTTCTGTTTGGGTTACATGTAAATATTTTCCCAATGCCATCCACTAGCCACAAAGTCACAGCTGGCTCCAAAACTGTGTCGAGGGGCCAGTTAATATCTTCGGATGTTTTTCATCTCAAGTTATCCAGCATTCAGCTCGGTCAGTCCAAAACTATTCATAATCCCAGGAACAGCTGGACTCTGCATCTGACATTTGCTCCTCCATGGTCCTCTGAGAACGGAATATTCTCACAGGTCACGTTTTCTTGTACAGTGAAGTTATTTTAAGGACATATACAAAAGATTAGCAAGGGTCCAGCTGACAAGGGCATTAGAAGACACCATTTTCTTGGTAGATTCAAGAGACATAGGGAAACATTAAATGATGTATGTAATTAATCAAATATTATTTATAATTATAATGTATTTGATATTACAAAAATTAAACATATCATGCATTTATAAATATATTATACACTCTCTCTGTCTATGTTAGCATATAATTGGCATTTAGAAGCCAGAAAAGCAGAAGTGTATCTCAGGAACCTAAATTCTAGGGTGAGCAAGATGAATGAGCAGTTGTTCTTTCAGCAAAGAAGCATCCTGGAAAACTATCCTATTCAAAGAAAACTTCAAACTCACTGGGGCACCAACTTTGAGCAAAATCAGTACAATATTACAGAAGGTGAGTATCTGGGGACCTTGTAAAGCATACCTCCAGAGAATTCGAATTGTAATCCAGAATAGAAATACCAAAGAGAATGAAGTTTTCAAGAAACAAGTCATATTTCTACCAATGGTATATCTTTTCTTAACTTATTTTTTTTTTTTTAGTTTTAAAAATACATACTGGGCTGGCAAGATGATTAACATGAATGTCTGCCCTCAAGCTTGACAATTTGAATCCTACCTGCTAGAGCCAGGTAAGAGAGAACTGACCACACCCAAGTTTTCCTCTGGCCTCCACACGTACACCTTTACATGTGTGCTCCTTCTGCAAAAACACATAAATACAAAGGCATATGAAGTAAATAAATGGATATGTAATTATGTGCTCATGGAAAGTCACTAAATTAACTTTAGAACACACTAAATGGTCTCATTCAAATACTACAAAACACTAACATAACCCAGTTGCCTCAT
This sequence comes from Mastomys natalensis, assembly GCA_021653895.1. Lineage (NCBI taxonomy): Eukaryota > Metazoa > Chordata > Mammalia > Rodentia > Muridae > Mastomys > Mastomys natalensis. The sequence continues at coordinate 546,123 of JAJTUV010000464.1, forward strand.
GTGCTTCAAAGAGTCTAAGCCCTGGGCACACAATTCATGTATTATATAAACCAGAAATGGTTGATTTCTTAAGTAATTTAGTACTTGGATACAATTTATCTGCACAATAATCTTGTGGTTTTGTTCATTGAGCTCACAGAAATCTTATCTCTATGTTTTTATTAGCCACCCTGGTGAAGTTAATTCATCTCTTCCCTAAAAACTTCAAGTTTTCATTTGATCACTGTAGATTTAAGTACTATGCCTTCATTTTCCTATCAATAAGGATACATTTTGTCTTTTTCATGAGGAATCTCTTCTAACTAGTTAACACCCATTGAACATAATTAAAATTCAACTCAGGTATCCAAGCCACAAAGATAAAGAATAGAAGAAAATTTCAAAGACATAAAAAGCAAAGAGACAGAGTTGAGAGCTTTCTATTTCATAAAATATCCCTTGAGATATGTAAGTAGCAGAGAAATACAGTTAAACAGGAAAGAAATTCTTTTTAAAAAACAATAAACAAGTCTTTATTTTATTAATAATTTAATTTTCTGTTGTTCTCAATAAAATTTTAAAAAAAAAAAAACCCTTAGGAACAAACTGCAAGAAAAACTAGCAAGTTTTTGGAGTGAACTTAACATAATCATTGTCTCTTGTGTTTGAAGAGATTTTAGTTTCTACTGTTTTCAAGTTTTCTGATTCACTCTTCATTATTTAGACATTTATTTGTTCGGAAGAGTGCCCTGTCAAAGGGGTTCTTACTTGACTCTGGGCAGGTGCATTTGAGCACTTATACTCCGGATGGATCGACGGAAAGGGAGCAGGCTCACTCGTGACTGGGTGGGTTATGTGACAGTCACTTGGACTCAACCTGTTCTGGTCCCAGGCGGCCATGCAGACACTCTTCAGAACCTTCCTGTCTTTGTCACCTCTGCTCTAAGCAGATCCTGTATTAAGAGCATGCCTTTGCTTAGGCTGATTGAGAATACAGTTCAGTACAAAATAAAGATTTTTAAAATGCAGTAAAGTGGTCAATGTATTGTATGATCAGTTTCTGTGTAGTCTGAGAATATTTGCATGTTGGTTAGTTGTAGTCATTATTTAAAGTTAAAACCACACTTTTAGAAAAAAATTTATGGAGAGTGTTGACCACTTCAGGCATATGTTAGTACTGGGTAAACATTTCTGACCTCCTCAGGCACACAACACGCAGTGTCCTGATAAGCACTTTGACTGCAGCAAGCAGTTGCAAAGTAGCAAATACACACATTTCCCCTTTTCCTCTCCTTTAATGAAAAGACAGTGAAACCTTTAAATCTTGTTTTACTGATGAGATGGTATCAAAGTGTACACAACTTTTAAGTTTGCTGGAATACTAAAAAGAGAAAAATACCTATGAGCTGTTATGTGTTTAGTTCTCCCTCTCCTGTGAACATTCAGTGAAAAGGTTCCCAGGATAGAAGGTCATTCATTTATCCTGCATGCTAAAACCAGAAAGTAATTCTCACAGTAGGTGACTCCATATAAATGAATTGTGGTAACACTACTAGTAAATGTAACTGTTCTGGTAGTTAATGTTTTTCTACGAATTGACCATTTTGTTTTCATTTTGATCAGTGAGTGATAACCAAGTCAATAGAAGACTGTCGTTCTAAGTACTTAGCACCCATAGCATCTAGAATAGCTGTTCTCCATGTGTAGAATTGATTTCTCAGGAGACAAAGATCCAGTTAAGCAAAACCTTTCTCTCAAATGAACCACAAAGAGCTGAGAGGTAAAAACTGGTCTCTGGGTGCATCTGCATTGTACCCAAACCCTGTGGTACAGAGTCAGGCTGAGGACTGAGCCTTGTTCTTCAGACTGTATTTTCCTGAGTGTCCTTTCCCCAATTCCTTCTGCATTTATCTATCTATCTATCTATCTATCTATCTATCTATCTATCTATCTATCTATCTATGACTAGCGACTCAGACGACATATAATTTGATAGGTACCCATTCTTTCCTCTGGGAAAGAATTAAAGTAAGTACATCTCACCTATGTAAGAGCTAGCCCTTGAGATGTCAATCACACTGTGAGTCAGCCAGTTTCCAACTCTTGTGGTGACAGTGTCTGATCTCACAGAAGCCCAAACTAAGCAGGCTATCCTAAAGATGAGGCAGTGCTTTGGAGTGAAGTCAATTCCAGAAACAAAACTGGTTAATTTTTAGAATTTTGATTTTAATATACACAAATGTAGGATGTGAACTCTTTTTGTCTGGGAGAGAAGAGAGGGGGATAATCTAAGCTAATATTTACAAAGTGACCACAGACTGAAGACTTCTACTTGTACTTATCTTCTAAAGTAGCATTAAATGCTTTTAAATCTCGCAATTTCAAGGTTCAAGAGAGAATGAAGTGTCTTACAGCATAAGCCTGGCTGGCTGCTTTCTTTTCAGGAAGGTGTTCCAACTTAACAGTCCTATAAATGAGCTCACATGGAGAATGTTACCTTCACAATCACAGATCTTGTCAGTGATTGTAAAAGAGGCCCCAACCAGCTACACAGCAGTATTTTACTTAACATTTGCTAGGTCTACCATAGTAAACCTAACGGTCAGAAACAGAAAGTGAGATCTGAATCCAGGGTATGCCTAGGTTTTGTTTAATTAGATTGTGGTTGCTCAAACAGTCCTTTAGAAGTGATTATATATAAATTGACTCCAAAGAATGTTAACATCAGGAAAAAATATACAAGTACTGGATTCACCCTAGAAAAAGAACCATAAAGTCCACATATTTATGAAAGTATTTCTGTCCAGTCCACCTAAATATATCTATACCTGCCATCCAGCCATGTATAATCTTTGACAAAGGATGGCATTATACTTTCTTGGGACAATAATTATGGCTATTGGTTTAGTTCAAGATCTTAACATAGCATTGATTTCCCAAAAGTGTTGGCCTTTTCACAGTCAGCAGTTTGCTATAGAAACTAAACAAAGCCACATTCCTGTCTTAGGAGTCCAGGAAAGAAATTCGACAGTCCTCTTTACAGATCTATACTGGGATGACAATGGAGCTTATAAAACTAAGCTTCACGTAGACTGGATGTCGGAATCTTACCTCACAGGGAAGAACTAGGAAATGGTAATTGTTTCTAAGACAATTCAACAGTAATGACTTTGCCCTAAGATTATTGAAAGAGAAATGACACAGAGGTTTAAGGACAGCTTCTCTCTGGATTATCAAATTTTCAGAAAAGAAACATTATAACTCATGATGCAAGATGTTAAGAAGATATCCAGGGATGGACCATGTTCCGACAGTAAACTAGTTCACCCAGTTATCCAATGCAGTCAACAGAGAGCTTTCTAAAAAAGAAGCACTTAAAACAGGGAGGGAGGAAGGGTGCTGCTTGCTGAGTAGATGAGGACTGTGTAGGAAAAGTTCACCTCAGGAAAGATGGTAATAACACCAACCTTCAGGATTTCTTTCTTAAAAAAAAAAAGTAAGAGTAAACTTTATTATTTTCGCATATTATGTACATCTAATACAGATTTACATGTGTATGAAAACCAAACCATATTAAAATGAAGAATGGCTTTGTACTGTAATATGTATGTGTGCATATATGTATTAATGTTAAAATTAATATTAATAATATTAATTAATATGTATATGTAAAGAGCTATGGGAAATTAATGACTTCTGACATAATAATATATTAACAATATATAATAATGTAATTATTAATGATAGTATATTATTATTAATATGACATGGGGGCCTTGTTAATGATATAAATGCAATCAATGGCCTTTTGTTGGGAGGGGGAATATTAAATTAACATGAGAATGATATTAATATTATCTCATATTAATATTAATACCACTATATATAGACATAGACAGACATAGACATCATAGACATATACATAAACATCATATACATAGACATATACATATACAACCACATTGATTTCAGTGCATTGGCATCAATTACTGTATTCTATTCTGTGACAAACTCAATTTAACTCAGTGAAAATAGCAATACAGATGCTGTTTCCTGGGCATTTAGAACATATGAAATTTTCTCATTTTATCTGTCTGCTATTCTTTCAGATTCACTATAAGATAATCCTACTTGACAAATGAAGACACTGAATGAGAAGAGAGTATATATTCCACATAGGATCATAGAACTTAGAAAGAGGAGGGGAACGGGGAGAGGCCTGTCTCCAGCCTCACAACCCGAAGCCTTGAATCCACCCTTCTAATGGCATATACTGTGCATTGGTGGAAATCCAGGGCTGGTTCCTCTTCATTCAAGTTCTCCGTCCATTGCAGTCTCTAGCTTCATTCTCACTGGAAACAGATAAAGATTTGGTGAGTTGGGAACAGCTGATACGTTAAACCTATGAAAGCAGGGCTATGCACTGAAAACAGCCAGGCTGGCGAGCCCAACTCAAAATGGAGGAATTTATAGTTTGGTTAACAGCATAGAGGATTTTAACCCACTCCCTCTGTTTTTAAAAAATGCCTTTTTCCTCTCTTGCTACAGCTCTAAAAAAGGAGTCTCCTAGGACCAAGAGTTTGTGTTGCTGTCACCATTGTTTGACGTGACAAGTGTCTGCCAACACATCTTTCCTTGTTCTTTCAACTATGATATCAGGAAGAATGATACCCAGGTTGATGAGACCAGAGTTTTTTTGAAAAGAATAAAACAAGAAACCAGTAGATAATAACAAGGAAACATAACAACTTAAGCATTCCAGAAAACATGTAGAATAGGAAAATTTCCCTAAAAAATTTCTCACCTTTTTAAAAACTGAAAATAGATTTTTTATACAATATAATCTGATTATGATTGCCCCTCCCCTAACCCTTCCAAGATCTTCCCCATGTCCTCTCCCACTCAAATCTACACCTTTTCTTATTCTCCATGTAGAAAACAAATAAGCACCTTAAAAGAGCAATAATAAACAATAAAAGGAAGATAAAATAAAAGCAAACCTGAGTAAGGCAAAAAAAAAAAAAAAAATGAAGAACAACAAAAAAGAGCCAAAGAAAAAGTACAAGTAGTGCATACAGATAGACACATGCACTCACACATACAGAAATCCCAGAAACACAAAATCAGAAACCACACATGTGACCAAAAGACTGGTAGGGTTTAAAAAGGATTCCTAGACAAAGCTACATGAGACAAAAACTCCAAAAATGCCATTGAGTTTGCTCTGTGTTGGCTATCTACTGTTGGGCCTTGTGTGGTTTGTGCACACAGAGATACTGTTGGAGAAAGCTGAGTTCTCCTTTGCACCTGATTATCATTTGGAGATAGCGTCTAGGTTAGGGAGGGGGCCGTGTGTACACATTCCTTCTCAGCATTGGGACCCCACCTGCTGCAGACCTGTGCAAGCTCTGTGCATGCTGCCATATGCAAGTTCCTAGGTGCAGCAGTCCTGTTGTGTTTTCTTATCCTATTGGTGCACACAATCTTTTTGCCTCCTATTCAACATAATGTCATGAACACTGAAGATGAATTTCTGAGTCACTTAAAATCTATATGTTCACACACAAAGAAGCACAGCTTGAATTAAATTGTCCACTAATGAAGCTTTAAAGAAGCTTTGGGATCATAGGAATGGGGAGAGGGGAGGAGATAACTGAAAAAATGGAGTCCATCTATTTCACAGAGTCATCACCCAGAGGTGTTTTCCAAGATCCAAGGAACAGAGATCTCTTTATAAGCTATTATTGTACTGGGCAGTTGCTAACATAAAGAAGATTTTTTTTTTCTGTAAAGACATGAGGGGCATTGTTAAGGATATAGATGCAATCAATGGTCTTTTGTTGGGAGGAGAAAACAAACACTTATTTTATTATATTAAACCAGACCTTAACAACAGGATTACAAAGTTTTGGATGATTCTCATACTGTTCCCTTTACTTATTTATTTGTATGCCCCATCCACTTTTCCTAAGATTATAATTTTATCCTCTCTCTTTTTCCAGTTTGTTTTCCTTCCAAGTGCTCCCACACATCACCCCCTTGCTCTCTTTTCAATTCATGGCTTTTTGTGATATTTCTTCTTGCTACATACTCTGTATGTATAATGCTACTTGTATTTAATTTAGGGCTGACCACTCGGGGTTAGATAATACATCAGGAACTTGTCCCTGAAAAAGAATGACTCTCTCTCACCAGTAATTAATTGCCCATAGCTCTTCATCTAGATGAGGCCTTATGAGATTTCCCTCCATCAAGGATAGTCTTCACATAAGAACATTGTACCAGTTTTTCTAGATAATAGTGAGTGGGTGTATCCTTGCAACTAAGAGGTTCATTCACTCATTCATTCACTTTACATCCTGATCCCAGTACACTCTCCTCTCTTCTGAGTCTTACATTCACAGTATTACCAACCCTTACCCACTTTCCTTCTCATGAGAGAAAGGGAAGCCCCCAATAGGTACTAATATACCCTAGTACAGCAAGTCACCTCAAGACAATGTATATCTTCTCCCACAGAAAGAAGACAAGGCAGCCCAGCTAGAGGAAGGGGACCCAAAGGTAGACAACAGAGTAAGAGATAGCCCCTCATCCAGTTGTTACAGGACCTACACAAAGACCAAGCTGCATGTCTGCTATAAATGTGTAGGTGGCCTATGTCTAGTCCATGCTCCCTGGTTGGTGATTTAGTCTCTGTAAGCTCCCATGGATCCAAGTTAGTTGACTCTGTAGGTCTTCTTGTGGTGTCCTGACACCTCTAGCTCCTTCAATCTTCTCCCCCTCTTCACAAGGCTCCCAAGCTCCACATAATGTTGGCTGTGTTTCAATCAGCTGCTGGATGAAGCCTCTCAGAAGGCAATTATGTAGGCTCCTGTCTGCAGCATAGCAGAGTATCAATAAGAGTGTCAAGTGTTGACACTCTCCATGGGATGGTCTCAAGTTGGGCCAATCATTTGTTGGACATTTCCTCAGTCTCTACTCTCTTATCTTTGCACATCTTGTAGGCAGGAAAATTGTGGGTCAATGGTTTTGTGAGTGGTTGGTATCCTCCTACTGCTACTGGAAGTCCTACCTAGCTACAGAAGGTGGCCACTTCCGTCTACAAATCCCTAGATTCTAGGAGTCTCAAATAAGGTCACCCTACTATACTCCTGGAGACTCCTGTGTCCCAGATCTCTGGCTCATCCTAGTGATCACTCCCGTGCCACCAGCAACTGATTTAATCTTCTCTCTCCTAACCCTCTTCCACCATCACCACCCTCCCTCTTGCCACATCTCATCCAACCCCTGTTACCCTCCCACCCCTTCCACCACCAGTCCCCTTCCTACATCCACCTGCAATGTCTGTTTTATTTCTGAGTGAGATTAGGCAACCTCTCTTAGATCTCTGTGTTTACTTAGCTTCTTTAGGTTGGTGGATTGTAGCATGGTTATCCTGCACTTTATGATTAATATCCACTTATAAGTGAGTACATACCATGTGTGTCTTTCTGAATTTAGATTACCTCATCAGGATGTATTTCCTAGTCCCATTCATTTGCCTGCAAATTTAATGATGTCCTTGTTTTTAATACCTGAGTAGTCTTCCATTGTGTAGATGTACCACATTTTCTTTGTTTATTCTAGGGTCACAGAAGGCCTCCTTGTGAAGGCAGGCAGAGAGTGGTCTGAGAATTCTAAAGGCACAGAACAGGGCATATCCATACCCCTAGAAGTAGTATTCATCTCATGGTCTCTAGCTTTTGCATCTGATTCTCTTCTGATTCTAATTGGTGACTTCCACTTATAATACCCTAATTTATGCATTTTAATAATTTTCAAATGGTTTATTAACATATATTGATTATAAATACTGGATTTCATTCTGACTTTGTGGGCATGATCTATTTTGGTAATATTCAACCCCCATCATCCTCTCTTGTCCTCCTCTGACTGACCCTCTTCAACTGTTTTCTTCTTTGCAATCAGTCTGCTTTATCCTTCTACTTCTTTTGCATTCTTTTATGCTTTTCTTTTTCTTTGTGTTTTCTCTTTTTATTATTTTCTCTTTCTTTGTGTGTGTTTCTGTTTAACTGGAGTTACTTACAGAAATTATCATATTTAAAGATGCATGGGATTTAGGAGATTTGAACTTTTATATATGTGCATCTCTTGATATTCTTAAAACTATTCTCACTTTACTAAACTAGAATAATCCCTAAATATATTCTAAATATTTGTCCTGTGGTCATGCTTCTTTTCCAAATCAGATCCAAACTGAACACTACTTCCACTGGGGATGCATATAGTGACACATTACTCAGAGACATGGATACAGAGGTGATCCAGACTCAGATGTAGCTGATGGCAGCATGGAAACAAACAGAAAGAACCTAGGATTTGTTCATACCATTCAATAATGAACCCTGATTATCTCAAGAGGGCCATTGTGTTTGGATGAGGTTGTGAGACATTTCTTAGATACTTCTATTTTTATTTTTCAGAAGCACTATTTAGATTTATAACCCACTTTTGATTGGGTCATTTGTTATCTTGGCTGTTTGATTTCCTGGAATATGTATATGTATATGTATATGTATACGTATATGTATATATTCTAGATGCTAAACCTCTCTCTATTAGGTTTGCAATTGAAAAAGATTCTTTCTCACTCAGTGGTCTGCCTTTTCACTCAGTTGGTTGTTTCCTTATCTGTTCAGAAAATTTTAGTTTTATGAAATCCATTTTTATTACATTTTTGGAGTTAGTTCCTCAGAGAAAGTGATCCTATTCAGGAAGTCCTCTCTACACCTATATCAACTAGGACACTACCTGTGTTTTCTTCCACCTGTTTCAGTGTTCAAGGTTTTACATTGAAGTCTTTGATCTACTTGGGGTTGATTTTTGTGCACGGTGATAGGTACTGTTCTAATTACATTCTTCTATATGTGGACATCCCGTTTTCCTAGCACCATTGATGAAGATGCTGTTTCTCCAATGTATGTGTTTAGCAGCTTCATCAAATATTAGATGGCTATAGCGGTGTGCACTTATGTTCAGGTCTTCTGCTCCATTTGTCTACATGTCTATTTTTATGCCAATACTATTTTGTTTTTATTACTGTAGCTCTGTAATATACTTTGAAATCTGGAACGGTATTTCCTACAACTCTGTTCTTTGAGCTTAGAGATTGCTTTAGATATGCCTGGTCTTTTGTGGTTCTATATGAATTTGATAAGTTCTTTCTATTTCTGTGAAAAATATTGTGGAGAGTTTTTATTGCAATTGCACTTAATCTGTAAATAGCGTCTTGATAGAATTGTCATTTTTACACTACTAATGATACATAAGCATGGGGATTCTTTCCAATTCCAAGAGTTTTCCTTTATCTCTTTCCTCAGAGATTTGGTTTTATTGTCCATGTATTTCACTACTTTGGTTAGGTATATTTGTGTGTGTGTGTGTGTGTGTGTGTATGTGTGTGCGCACGCGCGCACGTGTGCATCTCATATGCATGTACATGTTTTACTGTAAATGGATTCTCATGGTCTTTTAATCAACATGTTTATTTGATGTATATAGAAAGGCTGTTGATTTTGTAGCCTTCCAATTTGATGATTTGTTGATCATTTCTAGACATATTCTATCTTCCTATTGGTCTATCTTCCTAGATGGTCATTCAGGTTGAACACTCAAGGCAAGGCTTGAGAATTAGTTATGGTGCAGAATGTTGAGTTTCTAGAAACTCACCAGGCAAGAACCATGTACAGGTGTATAACGTGGCTATGCCTGGAGGTTGGATGTGTTGCAAGTTTGCTAGAGCCTGAGGGCCTCAGACCTGATTGTTGTGGCCCACAGTATATTTGATGGGAAAACTGGGTGTTGGGATGGCTCAGGTAGGATTGATCATACTGGGGTGGTGCATAGAGTGTTCAGTTCAGGCTAAGTCTAGAGATTGAAGAGGTTTTAATTGGGCCAGGACTCGGGACTGGACATGAACTGGGGAATGGGACCTGGGATAATACTGGAGTTTGGATGCAACTCAAGCAGTTGATGTGCAAGAGGAGGGGAAGAAATTAAAAGTAGCCTGCTTGGGTCTGTGCAATATGTGGTGGGTACCAGAGGGTAGTAAGTGGAGTAGGGATCAAGCCTAAGGAAAGGAGACAGTCTTGGGGGAAGGACTTATACCTGGCAAGCAGCTGTGAGTATAGGACAACTAAAATGATAGAAGAAGCAGGGTACAATACAGAAACCTACCGGGTCTGCATCACCCACTGTGGTAGCTGCAAAGTCTTTAGTAACAAGGAGGGCTAAAAACAGTTGAGTCTTCAAAAAAAGGAGTGCCAACTGACCAGAGAGACTAGATGGAATAAAGGAAGAGAGGAGGGAAACCATAGGTAGCCTACTTAGGTCTATCCATGTCACTCATTCTTAACTTCATATTCTTATACTCATACTTATCTCACCCATTAGTGTACATGCAAAAGTAATATTATATGTCATAGATAAGCACCATTGAGCCAGATCAATCGTGTGCTACAAAAGCTTTCTTTTCCTTCTTCACTGCTTCTTTCCATGATCTAAAAAATAAAGAGCTGGTATACGTAAAATTGCTAAGAGGTGAGCAGTCACACTGTGTGGGTGTTCTACATCTTTATTATGAGACACATGGGAAACACTCATAATCTCAAGAGAATATGAAACAATATTCTGTAAATAACAACTGCCAACATTTAAAAAGCACTTAATGTTTGAAAATTATGTATATATTGTCTTACCCAGAAATGCCAAAGGCTATAAATTTGCAGTTGTTAATGAAACACTTTGATTGCTTATCAATCTAAATTCTGTATTTTTGAGTCCCTGGATTACACAGTGATTGGGAAGTCAAGTGCACTAAAGGAAATTCTAGCATCTTTTTGGTTGTCAAGGATGAGTTTGCCTTCATTCTGATTTCTGGGAAACAAATGGGATTACTTTTTAAGCAGGAATGTCTCTGAAAACTCAGGAATTTAAATGCAAAAGTTTCTACAGGCAGCCCCTGCAGTCTCTTTGTGAATGGATCAGAACCCATGTTTCCATATGGGCCTTCAGAAAGAACGGTAGAGCAGACCATGGATAGAAAGCCAATAATATTAGACAAAGGGAAGTATAAGGGAGTTGTAATGATGAGAGCAGGGATTGTGACTATCAACCAGGTATTGAAAAGGGTTAAGTCACCAGTATTGTTTGCTGACCGTCAATGAACTGAAACAAATCAAAGCAAACCCCGTATACTTCCAATTACAATTCTGTTCACTTATGATGCTTCTTGATGCCTGTTACCGTATAGGAAACCAAATGGAATTTCAAGGACAGGAGACTTTGCCAGTAAATAAGATGATGTCATTCTTCTTGATGACAAACATAAAGGGGCGGTCAACTTTGAACACCGTGGATTCAGGAAGCTGCTTTTCAACAGTGTTAGTTTCTGTGGCAGCAGTGGCCTCGGTGCCCTCCTCTGTCACCTCTATGAATGACTTGTGCATTAGCTTTGATACGTAAAGACGACCTCCAGAGGCAATTCCAGAGAGATCTGCACTGGACTCATCAAAGATGTCTTGCAAGCCTAGGGATTTCAAATGATGCCTCATTTCGTAATCCTTCTCTATCTTGAACTGGGGGAGAAACACATCCACATACTGAGATTTCATTTTCCTTCTATTGGTCCAGTCCATTAGATTCTGGAAACTCAGCTTGCTTCCAATCTATAGAAATTTAAATGGAAATACAGTTAGGGGAAGAATGAAATGAGAACTACAATAACATCTGGTGTTCTGTAGTGACACCCTTCTGGGTTTTTCTATAGAAGTGCATGAAATAGATCTGGAGGAAATCACAAAGAGAGCATGAATGAAAGAATAAGTCAGGTATATTTTAAATAAGTTGCTTGTTCAACTCATGAGGCTATGACAAGCCATTGTTTGTGTGTACTAATTGACATGTCTGATCTTTGTGCATCTTGTAAAAGACAGAGAAAGTGGAATAATAGGTAGGCAACCAGAACAAGGAGAGGTATGTGGGACCATTTGGAGGGTGGAAAAGTTAGGGAAAATTGTGTAATTATACTCTACTTTCTAAACTTAAAAGAACCTGGGTATCCATCCATGTGCAGTCACCAAAGGTAGGCGCTGATGTGGATGTCAAGAAGTGCATGCTGACAGGAGCCTGATATAGCTGTGTCCATAGTGGTCGGCCAGAATCTGACATATTCAGAGGTGGGTGCTCATAGCTAACCACTGAACTAATCAAGGGTTCCCAATGGAGGAGTTGAAGAGAAAACTGAAGGAACTGAACGGGTTTGCGGCCCCATGAGGAGAGCAACAATACCAACCAACCAGAGCTCCCAGGGTCTAAACCACCAGCCTGGGAGCATATAGGGAGGGACCCATGGCTCCAGCTGTATATGTAGGGGAGGATGGCCTTGTCAGGCATAGGTGAGAAAGGAGATCCTTGGTCCGATGAAAGCTGATCACTGAGTGTGGGGGAATTCAAGGGTGGGGAGGTGGGAGTCAGGGGTAGGTGGGGGGGCACATGCTCATAGAAGCAGGGCGGGTGGTGGGATAGGGGTTCCTGGGCAGAGAAGGGGGAAATAAGGTAAGGGGATCACATCTGAAATGTAAATAAAATATCCAATAAAAAAATTTTAAATTTATAAAATAAATATCATTTAAAATAGAATTAGGCTTATTAGTTCTGTGAAATATTTAAAGATACTATAATAAAATAGCAGTAAATATATAAAAAGAATAAGGAAACCAGGGATCATCAAAAGAAAATAGAGCTTAGTGGTCATTTAAACCAGTGCTTTCTAATCATTGACCTATCATGAAAGACACATAAAGTCTAAATGTTTATAGAGCTTGAAAAGTAAACCAATGGAGAGCTGGTGAGTTGGCTTAGAAGTTTGACTTTCAGCACTCATTCATAACTGTCTATTGTTCCAGTTTTAGAAAATTTGATGCCTTCTTACACAAAGGACTCATGTGGTACAGACATGCAATCATGCAAAATACCCATACGCATAAACTAAAAATTTAAATATAAAATAATAAATGATAAATAAACCTAGATGGCCTGAGGTAAAGACCTCTGGGGAGAGGAGCGACAGGCCTCTCCTAGCATAATAACCACTCTCATAGGGAAGCATAGACTCACAACTCTCTGATCCAACACTTGAGAAAAAGAAGCTCAGAGAGTGAAGTGAGATACACTTGAGGTGCAAAACAAGCAATCTTGGATGTACATCATAGCTGCTTGAAACAATCACGAATAATTTTAGTTTATAATGTGAAGGGTTTTTTTTTCACAACAGTTGAAATCTAATATGTGGATAGCTCTTAAACTAAGATGTCCTGAAATTTTAAAAATACTTTTCATATACATCAAACTTATATTTTATAAAAGATCTGATCTTACATAGTCCAATATTCATATGAAATTTCTATGTATGAATCATCTAGTCCGTAGATAATCTATAGCTTCTTATTCTGAATTTCCCTTTTTCTCCTTAATTCTAGCCTTCTATAGTGTCAATTTCTTTACTGTGTAGCATACTTGTGCATGCACACACACACACACACACACACACACACACACACGGAAAACTAAACATAACAAAGAATATTCTGTACATGATAGTCCATTGTAGGGTAATTGCAACTTACTCCGGATAGGTCATCCTCAGGCAGCATAATGAACATGCTGATGTCACCATGATATTGGAGCTCAAGCACCTGCATTGGTGGCTCCTGAATGGTAGACAAATTGAACCTCCGTTCTTGATGCATCATATTAACTGCTTTTCCAGGACACTGGAAGTCAGATCATAAAGAGGTGTTTACAAGCCTATATTGTCTTACTCATTGACCAAGCACATGTAAAACTGTGAATTTGGTTAATAGACTTGGGAGATTTGCTGATATGCTTCAAGTGTCGGTTGTAAGATGCCTTCATCTTAATTAAGTTATTTCTTAGTTGCAATATTTCTGCTAGGTAACTTCAGGTAAGGTACCTCACATTTCTGCCTCCAGACCCTCATCTATGTGACAGAGATAATCAATATATGATGAATGATCCTCACTGCATGGGATGGTGGAGATTCTGTGGGTTGATATAGAGTTACTAGGTGAAAGATTCCCTGGTACTGAGTGCACTAGCTGAAATTTTCTATAAGTAATAATAAAATAAAAAATTAATCAACTAATAAATTTTATAAATTGATAAAAACTAAATTAATTAAAAACATTCTATACTAAATGGCAATACATAATTCTGTAGGTTTCTTCTCACATCAAAACCAAAGTATACACTAGAGCAATAGAATCATGTAATTTAAGAATAAAGTCTTAGGAAAATTAAAATTCCTATGAAGTGGTAGGTTACCTTTGTTATTAATATGAGAAAAAACTAATTCTTATCTTGAAGATACCTTTCATAAAAATATCATACAGGTGTGACAAGTTCTTTTTCCTTTAGAAATTAAAATACACAAACTTGTCAACAATTCTGTAATATCCCTTTCTAGGACAAAATTTCCACACAGGAGGACAATAAATTCTCTGTCCTTGATCCTAAGGACTCTTTCATTCTAGTAAAATTCTTTTTTGTTCTTCAAAAGAACATACAGGAAACAACAAATTATACAAAGACCCATCGATTGAAGTAAGACTGTGCTTGTCCCGAGTCGGGAGTGTGATGGCTCAACCACACGGTGCCATGGACGCAATGAAAGGGTCACATGTCTTATATTTCACTGTCTTGTTTGTTTGTTACTTTTTAAATTTTTCTTTGTTACTTTTATAACGTGTGTTCTACTATTTTCCTCCTTTCACTACCTTGTACAGTAACAACACCGACTGTGAAATCCGCATTTAAGACTGCATAGCCCATACAATTACAAAGCTATCTTGTATGGAGACGTGGCCAGTGCCACGGGTTTTTAAAAAGAAAGCCATAATACTTTTAAAAAGCTCCAATAGAATCCCAAGACAATCCAGGAGACAGACGGGAGGCTGCATGCTGTGTCTTTATTGTTGAAAGTGAGGCAACTTGTACAGTGTGATGAGGGGATGGAAAAAATGCAGAACAAGAATTTAGTTCCAAATCCTGCCCATTTCAGCCACTGAAGTGCCGACAAGGCCTCTGGAATGTTTTGTACTGCAAGTGCAAGACAGAACAAGTCAAAGTTGTGTTCCACTGTGATTTACTGTATTTACTTGTTGTCCATATACAATTTTCAAAGTCTTCTGTACTCCTCTTTCTTCCTCACAGAGACACTTAAGTCGTGAACTTTCTCAATCAGGCTTTGAATTCACCTCAGGATTAGCCTGTAGATCACCAAAGGCAAGCTACCGTACTTTCATTGTTAAAATTCCTGATATGGAGCGATATATAAAGAAGATGTCAATCTATTTTTGTAATATGTAACCAATAAAAGTAAGACTTAATTTTAAACCTATTCAACAGTATTTCTCAGTAGTTAACATAAACTACCGAGTGATTAGAATGAAACTTGGATATCATTTAACTTAATAATGACTTCAAAATTTGGTGAGGACAACCACATTTAAACTTGTCCAAGAAAATAATGTCAGTTCTACAAAGCAAGAAAGAGATCTTACCACATTTGGCAATACAGATGAAATTTGGGCAAAGACCACAGTTCTCACAAATGAATAATTGTGGGCGGGTCCCTTAATGTGCATGTACGTACCGTGGGAGACCTAAATCGGCAACTGAGGGTCTCACTCTTGGTGAAAGCCGATTTCCATTTGCCTTTGAAGTAAACAGCGTTCACCAGCACCATGACAGCTGACGAGCTGAGGCTGCTGTCGCCCAGCACCTTCTTGATTTTGCCTTTTAAAAATAAGTAGAATGGGACAAGGCTCATCTATAGTGAAACATTTATTAAATACATTCACAGACTGTTAATGGGCGTGGGTTTTTCTTAATATCATTATTATACAAATAATTAAGATGTTAGTAATGGAATTTTAGTCGTAAATATGCCTAGTATTTTCTAAGCACTTTAAGGACAGTATTTGATTTAACCCTCATGAAGCCTTCACAAAACCTGTGCTGCCATTGTTTTGGTTTCCTGTTAAGGGCACTGAAGCACAGGGACATTAGATAATCGATATAGTCACTCAACAAGAGAGCAAGTGTAACCATCACTGTGTCTGTGGGAGCCACAGAGATGTTGACTCGGTAGCTATACCAGACTCAACCTGTAACACAGCATCATACAGTTGTGAGATGATAAAATGAAGATGTGAGATTCCCATGATGAGGAAATCAAGTCTCACAGAAGGCACTCAAGCAAAGTCCAGGAAATTGCATTTCCAGAAAAAAAAAAACATAAACTCACATATCACCAAAGGTGACTGATAAGCATACTGAAAGAATATGGCCACACAAACGCCAAATGAGATGGAGCCATTTGAGAAATGTCCTGTAACTAATAACAAACTAACAAAGTCTACTTTTTGGTTGTGACAAAGGCCACACAAGAGAAGTAAAACCCTCGGAGGTCCCCCATTCAGAGTGCTGCTTACAGAAAACTTTCAGGTGACCCAAAAAATAACCATGAGATTTCAGAAATGTCATTTTCAGAACAACGAAGTACTGACAACCAAAACAGCACTCGTCAGCCAAAGGTAGAGAAGTCTTGGTGGATGAGACCAAGCATTCACAGCAGTTGCACAGGAAATGACAAGTTGCCAGAAGTCACAACTATGTGATGAATTGAAACAACTCAGTGTTTCTTAGAAATAATCAATCATTATTAATAATCAATCAATTGTTGATCAGTGAAAATGATAAGATCAACATTTGTATTAAAATTGAGGTGATTGGTCATCTTACCTAGACCAATAAACCAATATATCTATTTATGATTTAGTTTTAAACACAAAATTAGACCTAGTCATGTGTAAGAGATAAAAATATATTCTAAAAGTAAAAATAAATGCAAATATCACTAAAGAAACAAAAGGCCATGGCAACTTGATTCTTATTGGGGGAAAAGTTCCCAAAGCCCCTTCAGGGTGCTGCTCAAACCACACTGAAACTGTGCAACTCCAAGTAGAATTTAATTCCATTCCATCAAAAAGGCTTGTTCCTCCCACTGTACATTAACAAAATCTTTGTTAGTTACATCACTTATTCTCGAAGCTTAAATTGTATCCATGAAAGCTTCAAATGGGAGGGGAAATCAAATGCCCTTAACTATTTAATGCTTTATAGAAGGCTATTTAGTTTTCTAAAACCAAAATATTTCATTTCTTTTGATTCATTACATATACATATTATATTTGATTGATATAATATACATATTATATTTGAGATTTGTAATGAAGAGTAAGCCAAGTCACGGTAATGATGCAATGATAAATGAGCAAAAAATATGTTCTTATTCTCAGAAGAATGTGTGTGCTGCTAAATGGAGTATAAATCAGCTGGCTCATAGTTCTGAGGTGAAGCAAAACACACATACATGAATAATAGTCATAGTTCAAATCAGAACCCAACATAAGTAAATAAATATCAGCTTTAGAATCATTTAATTAGCAACACAAAAGATTAATAGGTTTCTGTGTTTTGTATTAGAGGAAAACTTTGTCTAGAATTCAGATTTTAGTTGTAAAAACATCACGAAGTGTTGCAACTTTTCTGAAAGTACTACCTTTGCCAAATATGTTATTTTGATAAAAAGTATTTTTAAAATATTGAAATCAATCAAATAGTCTAAAACAACACCAATCATTACTTTGGATTAGGAGGGACTATTTTTATATGAATGAAACTTTCCATGTTTCAAGTAGCCTGATCTTAATATTTATATATAGCTAACAAATAGTGTAAAACATAAACATATTTCACTTGCCATGTGTCTCATTTTCAATCCATTTATTAATTTTAAATCTGGTGTCTTGTATATCGTTTGTGAAGTCAACTCTTTCCACTTTAGCATTGTATAAGCTTTCAGCACACTCAATGTAGTTCTGCAAATAAGAATATAGATTTTATATTAACAAATACCACTGGGCCCACTGTGGCGCACCGCTGTCGTCCTAGCTGTCGTCCTCGCTCTTGGGAGTCCGAGGCAGAGGGTGTCTCTCCAAGTTCGAGTCCAGCCTCTGCTTGCTGCGCACAGTGAGTCTGTCTCCCAGCCCGGGGGAAAAAAAAACTTAAAAAAAAAAAAACCAAATACCACTGAACAAGTACAAAAGAAATACGAAGTTGATTCTTGATTTCCACTGCCTCCAAAGAGTGAACACATTACCAGAGCTATAAAAACAGGCTCGTAATGAAGATAATGTTGAATATCAGTTTTACTTTTTCTGGATTAGGTTGGGGGATGGTGGTTAAAGCTTGCTGCCTCAGCCTTAGCACGTCTTTCACATTATAAATATCCCAGTGTCCTCATCATCTACCCTTCCAGCTAAAAGGCGTTCAAGGCCACTTATCATACATAAGACCACAACTCTGATCATAGCCTAAAAGGCTTTGTACTTCATTTCTTCATTTCTAGTTATCTCCCCATAGTAGGTGCTTTGATCACACAGGATTCCTTATACTTCCTCTAGAGATTCATCCATGTGTCCCGCCTTACTGCAAACCTTTGACTGACCCCCCCCTCCATGTCATCAAGTGTCCTGCTTGTTTCTGAGCATTACTTACTGCTGCTCCATGAGAGGCATTTCCTAAGTCCCTCCAGTGGCATATAACAATCTCTTCACTTTCATTTTAAGGAAAAATTAGTACCCAAACACTTGTATAGAGCACATTGTGATAACTTCATACATATATTTAATGTATAAACTGCCAAATCGTGATAAAGAGTATCATCATCTTTTCAAACACAATCCCATCTGTTGCCACAATGTGTTTTACCTGCATTTGAAATATTCCAAATCCTCCATAAGACATGAAATTCTGTGAAGCTGAGACCATGCATGCTTCGTTCACTACTGCATCCTAACACAAAATGCACTGACTTCTTCGACTTACTGAGTGTTCAAAAGTACATAAATTTAATTTTTAAAAGTTACCCAATTTATCAGCATTCTAGGACGATAGCAAGCATATGCATAAATATTTCATAACAGAGATTTTCATATTTGAAAGAAAATTTTTAATATAACTTATACTGATCTATATTTACCAGTAGTTATCCTAGTAAATACTATACAATTTTCTATACCAGTGGTGAAGATTGACTGGAAATCTTTGGTCTATCTGCAGGATGAGATTGTCAGTATATGGATCAGACTTTTCATTTACATATTAACTTCCATCTATCCATTCATCCATTCATCTATCCGTCATCCCAATCAACTTGTGGACACTAATTACGAAGATTAATTTTAAAACTCTATCTGCATTCAGAGAAATTATCATAAATGTAAACTGTCAACAAGAAAGAAGGCTAAAAGAGGCTAGAGTTGGAAAATTGCATAGGCACTACTATAGTCTGTCACTTTCAGTTAGCCCTGGAAGAGTTACAAGCCATTTGACTCTTACACATTTTTCTTCAAGTTCAATTAGCATGTCATACCAATCTCTTTCTATGACTATCATATTTTCTGAAAGGAGATATTATTTGTCCAAGTAAATCCTTTTCTCAAGGTTCCTAACTCCTCTACTTCTATCACTATGAGATAATAGTATTATATCCCTTTGTGCCACAAATCATTCCAGAGTGATTCCTTTGTCTTAGAAAGAGAAGCATCCCAGCTCTTTGCCAGGAGAAACCTCATATCACAAATCCTTTCTGTGATGGCTGCTTTTATGTATCAACTTGACAAATTTGAAGTATCAGACAGAATAGAAAATGTCTACCCCAGTATATGAGGGTCTCATCTAGCCAATGCCTAACGAGTGCAAATGTGAACAGCACCAGAGTAAGAGGGAAATCCTGCAGCGTGCACAGACTGGGACAATGACCATTTTGACCTTTAGACTCAACTGAAACATGGGCTTTGCTTTAGTCTGGGCACTGACAACTTTTTACCCAGGGCCTCTAGGTTTTCCTAATTGTTATGTTGGGACCTCTCTGCCTCCAAAGTCAAGTGAGTCAAGTCCTTGTAATCAATCTCTAGCAGCCTGTTATTTCTATTCTCTGAGGAATGCTTGCTGAAGCACTCACTAGAATGAAACCCAGCTATTTATCCTTGTCTTTCCCAATTCCTCTTTCTGAGTCTTTCCACAGACAACAGGATTTCCACATTTTCTATTACCAAAAAATATTATGGACTTCTCTTATTTTTAGTTTATTTTCTTGATGGATGTTTTATAGATCCAATAATACTTTGCTACTTCTGCAGCAGCATGTCTGCCTCCATGGCTCCATACTTCTCATTTTAATGACAATGGACTAAATCTCTCAAACTGTAAGCAATCCTCCAATTAAATGTTTTCTTTTATCATAGTTGCCTTTGTCATTGTGTCTCTTCAAAGAAATAAAACATTGATGAAGACAGAAGTTGGTACAGGAATGGGGTATTGCTCTAATAGTCCTGACAATGCTGCTTATTGGCCAAATGTGGACTATGGGACTTGCAATTAGGAAATCAGTTAAATGCTTTAAGAGGGTCTTAATGGGCCATACTAATAGAGGCATGGAAGACTGGTGCTGAGAGCAATGTATAGTATGACAACCTGACTCAAGAGATTTCATAGGAGAAGAAATTAATAAGTGATCTAGAGACCATTCTTGTGATATTTTGGTGAAGAATGTTGCCGGTTTCTGCCCATATCTAAAAAAATTTGCCTGAAGTTAATTTGAAGAATTATAATGTAATGGCATTGGCAGAGGAGATTTCAAGACAGTCTAGTAACTACTGTGGTGCTTGGTTATTAATGATCACTTTTATGCAGATATTTAATAAAAAAGAGCATGCTAAACAAACTGAATTTCAAAATGTACAGTTTGAGGAGAACAAAAGAGCACCAGGAAATATAATGGAGCTAAGCTCAGTGCTTGAGGAGATAAAAGGTTTAAAGAAGAGCCTGAAGCTAAATGGAATAAAGGGAATGGTGACTTAGAGTCAGACCCCACCCGGCTAAGCTTCCAACTAAGCAACTAAAGAAAAGTTTAAATAGTGAAGAAAACCATTTACAGCAGAGTTGAGGCAAATATGACTGAACAAAAAGGCTGAGGTTCAGCCTCAGGGAGCCAAGGAAGTTGGTAGCTTTAGCAGTGTGATTCAGGCCTTAATGGTTAAGAATACAAGAAGCAGGTTATAAAATATATCTTCTCAGGTTTAAAAAAAAAAAAACAGCTGCTGAAGCCAGGCTTATCAGGATTGTTCTTTCATAGAAGTACAGAGACATGGAACAAATGTAAAGAGCTGCTAACAGAGCATGGAACAGACCCAAATGTGTTGTAGTCAACAAAGCTGAATGGAGTTGGCGATCTGAAGAGCACTTTGATATCAGACATGGAGGTATGGAATTTGGAGTTTGCCAAGATAGGTGTAGGTCTTGTATTTTTGTCCTGTATTTTCTTACTATGCCCTCTTCCCTCCCTTTTGCAATGGTAATATATATTCTGTTCTAATGTAGGTTAGAAATATGTGATCTGCTTCTTTATTTTGACTTTTTCAAGGGGTTAGAGTTCAGAGATTGACTTGAGTCTCAGAAGAGATTTTCAACTTTAGATTCTGAACAGTACTGATGCTATAATAGATTATAGAACTTTTGAATTTGGACAAAATATATATTTGCATTAAGATATAACTACAAGCCTCAGGGAGTGGAATGTGGTGGTTTGAATATGAATGGCCCTCATAGGTTTATATGCTTGAATTTTTATTCATCAGGGAGTGTCACTATTGGGGAGGGATTAGGAGATATACCCTTGTTTGAGTAGGTGTGGTCTTATTGGAGTAAGTGGTCTATTGGATGTGGGCTTTGAGGTTTTAGAAGTCCGAGGCAGGCACAGTGGCTTTATTTCTTCCTGCTGCCTTCAGATCTAGATGTAGAACTCTTAACTGCTTTTCCAGCTTCATGTCTGCCTGCATATTGCCTTGGTTCCTGCCATGATGATAATCGGTTTAAAACTCTGAAACTAAAACCTCTGAAACTCTAAGCAAGCCCACAATTAGATGTTTTCTCTGATTACAGTTGCCTTGGACATGGTGTCTTTTCACAGCAATAGAACACTGACTTACACAGAGATCACTGATACACTTATTTCTAAATTTACATTTAATAACTATTCATAAGTAGGACTGTTTTGGGTTTCTTTTGCAGATAGTTTGTGTGTAGTGTTTAGGAATGCTACTTACTTTTCATAAATTGACTTTCCAAACTATTATTTTACTAAGAATTTAGAAGTTCTAGTAGATTTTTGATGGAGCCTTTAGAGATAGATAACTAGATTACAAAAAATAAACAGATATAGTAATACATGGATAGATAGATAGATAGATAGATAGATAGATAGATAGATAGATAGATAGATAGATAGACAGACAGACAGACAGACAGACAGACAGACAGACAGATAGATAGATAGATAGATAGATAGATAGATAGATAATTGACATATAGACATGTGATAGGTGATAGATATCACATTATCCTTTTGGGCAGTTAAGTTTTCTTTCTTTCTGAGTGAAGTATCTTTTTTTTTCTCAATTAGACTTTTAATATTGTATTTAATGTTACATATAAATAATGAGAGTGACCATCTTATTACTGATTACAGACCAAATTTTTTCAATTATATTTGAGATAGCAATATACATTCTATCTTTACTTAATTTACTAAGAATTATTACTGTGCACATTTACTTTCTTAATACCTTTCTCTGCACATATTGAGGTGATTATATTCCTTTACCCCTTAATTTTATTTATATGGCCTATTGTATTTATTGATTTATATGTACTGAAACATCTTAGCATTCCTGACACAAGTCACACTTGGCCATTGTAAATGATTCATTTAATATGCTGTTGAATTTTATTTGCAAGTTTTTTATTAAAGAATTTAAAATCCATATTCCACAGGGAAATTGGGCATTGGTTTCTTTCTTAGTAGTGTTCTTGTGTAGCTTGTCAGCACTGGCCTTTTAATACAGGTTTAGAAGAGTTTAATCTTTAGGGTTTTTTTTTTTTTTTTTTTGAAGTTTCTCAAAGATTGACAGTTCTGTAAATATTTGGTGAGCTCAGTACTTCCTGGGCTTTCCTTAGAAGGACAACTTTTCATATATAAATCAATATTATTCATTACAATTCACTTCAAGTTTTCTCTTATTTTGACTCAGCATTTATAGGTTGCATGTTTCCAAATACTTTATCATTTATTTTAAATTATACTATTTATTGGTATATAATTGTTCATAAACCTCTCAATATTATTTGTGTTACTTTAATGTTAGTTGTACTGTCTTCTTTACTTTTGGTATTATTTGAGGATGCTTTTCTTGCTACTCCAATTAAATGTTTGTCAATTTTGTAATTGTTTCTCTTTCATCTATTTAATTTCCACATGCTATGACATTCTTTTTTACATTTTTAATAAATGCTTCATATGTTCATCTTTTTCTAATTTATTAAACTGTGATATCTGGTTTATATTTACTTTTTTCTTTTTAAAGTAGGTGTTTACTGCTACAAATTTATTTCTTAAATTGTTTTTTTCATATTCCATAATCTTTAATGTATTATGTTTTTCATTTTTAACATATTTTTATTTTACTTTTAATTTCTTTCTTTACTCCTTGGGTGAAAAAACGCTCATGATCTACTATAAAGAATATTGTGATTAGCATTTTTACATTTCATGAATATACACAATGTTTTGTGATAATATTTATTCAAATTACCCACTCTTATCTTCCCCCCTTTCCCCCTGAATGTCATACTCTTCCCAATCTGTCTCTTCTTAGTTTGATTTTTTGTTCTACTTTTTTGTTTTGTTTTGTTTTGTTTTGTTTTGTTTTGTTTTGTTTTGTTTTTTTAATTAGAGTGGCAATTAGGAAGAAGACCTAATAGAAAACATTTAGTTATGAAAGAAAAATGCTGGGGATAGAGAGGCATCAAGGACAACATAATGCCTATTTGTATTGTTCATTACAAGAGAGCAAATAAGGAGTAGTTAGAAACATAAAACATGATGCTCTCTTGAGAGCTTAAATTGTATAAAGTTGATCTTGGCACTGAAGAGAAGGATGACCCATCACACAACTATGGAAACACACAGAGATAGGAAAGACTTCCTTGAGGACATAAAAATTATATGAGTATATCACGTATGTATATAAAAGACAGTAAATTAAAATAAATGTAATAAAATTGGAATCCTCAAACAACTTCTATTTCAAGGATTATTGGAAACACTGATATACAAGAAGACAAATATAAGCAATCAGAAAAGAATCAAAAATCAAGATAAGGTGTTTATTTCTATAAAAACATAAAAGCAGAAAGTTCTAATAAGTATGTTAACTGTTCAGAATAGGTCACATAGTAAAACCTAGCTCAGACTGGAGACTGGTGATTCAGTAGCCACTAGCATGTTACTAACTGTACATTTAAATATTTCTCCAGCTACTAGTTAGTAACATGTACACAATCACTAAGGGAATCTGCATCAATGATCTGGATTTGCAAGGCTGTTAAGGGAGGAATAATATTGTTTAAAGAATGGTTGAGGAATGGATCCATGAGGAGTGAGATATAACAATGACTACATTGAGATAGGAGAAAAGTCAACTGATTGAATAATTCAAAAAAGTTGAAGAATTTGTGGGGGATGGTAAAAGAATAAGAAGCATGAAATTCTCTAGTCACAGGTTAGCAACTTGCTACTGTAAATTTTAGACAGAAATAAGATTGGCATGTTGTTTAGTTTTGAATAGATTTGGTGATTAAATTACTAAAACATCATGGAGAAAACCTTGGGAAACTATACAGCGAAATGTGGGAAGAGTATCCACTGGTGTAGAAGGTCTCAATTCACAATAATATTGAAGATACCCAAATTATACGGTATTTCATTTGCGGAAATCTGACTCAAGACATATTTAGCATAAAGTAGAAAAAATAGAAAATAAAACAATCAGATGTAAAAATTCGATCTTTTAAAAGCCATACTCTTTACACAGAAAATTTGTTATCACATAATATTTTTATAATCAAATATCAATAAAAAGAAAAATATAAAAACAAAATGGAGATTATCTAGCTTGGAAATTTGTTACACTTAAGTTCAAGAATAGTTTTCAGAATCACTAACTGTGGGGGCTGCATCAAGTGCTTAGATTTTAAGAGTGCTCACTAGCCTTCCAGAGGTCCCAAGTTAAGTTCTTAGCACCCATGTTGGGCGAACCATAACCCTGTAATTATAGCTCTAGGGAATCCAATGATATCTTTAAAATACTTGGGTAATTACACTCACGAGCATGTATCTCCAGAAAGACACACATGTATAGACATCATTGAAAATAAGAGAGGTCCTGCCCCTAGAGTTTTACAGGTGATAAGACTGTATCCTATGTGCATCAACAGTTGGCAGAGAAGAGAGAGGCCATGTCTACTCTCAGTGCTCTTACCTGTGAACATCTGAATGATTAGTAGCTTAACATTCCCTGGAAAAGGAGAGCCAGAGATGACAGTCAGTCTGGCACCAGAGGTTCAAGGCAGGGAGCAGGGCTCCCAGGGTGGGGAATCTAGAACCATGGACCCAGGCAGGAATGAGCCTGAGACAAATGACATTCACATGGGACCACTCGGATGGGCCCAGACATGGAGCTAGCATAAGCTGACCATCAGTCAAGTGCCATGCAGGCCTAGGGGAGGGGGCAGATTATGGCTGAGATGACCCCTGCCCAGTACCATAATGCATGAGCAGGACATAATATTCCTCAGACTGCTCCTGGATGACTCCAGACACTCAGAGACCCCAGGTTCCTCTAAGAGGAGCAAGTAAATAGTGGAGAAATGGAAGAGAAAGACAAAGAGAAACAGAAGAATGTAAGCACAATGAAGAGAGGCAGAACTGCTGACTCGAGGGATTGAGAACAGCCTGATGTGAGTAGCTAGCTGGTCATGGCAACTGGGACCATGGTAGGGTCCTGGCCTATGCTGCTACTGGGGTCCATGTCTGGGTCCATGGTCTTGCATGGTCCATGGTCTGTTACCAACACAGTCCATGTGGACATCCTTGTCCAGGCTCCAGCCCAGGGACATGTTGGTGTCTAGGGGCTATACAGAATTGCACCCATTCATCACATGCACATCTTGGGAGGGCTAACCCTGAGAATATGAAATTAGGGGAGCTGACCCTATCCTTAGACAGCTATAGTACTTGGAAAAGTGGTACTTCACACTACAGGACTAAAGGGTGATCCAACCCAAGGATGTGAGCATACTACCATGAGCCCTACCACTAATCTCCCTAATGGTGGGGTGGACAAACAAAAGATACCCTCACTCCCCCCTCACACCTCACCACCTCCAGAAGGCAGGAGACCTCGCCCCTGGAGTTTATGAGAGCTGGAAAGCTTGCTCTGCTTCTCCCTTGTTTCAGTACTTGAGTGAGCAGGCCCTGCTCCTCACCTGGGTCGCATAGTAGAGGTGACCCTGGGAGAGCTGGTCCTGCAATTTGTCTGCTGTTCAGCAGCAAGAGTAAGGGATAAATACCCTGCAAACCCTTGTCCCTTGCCACCTATGGCAGTCAGGAGAGCAGCCCTGCTCCTCACCTACTGCAGCATTCAGGATAGCAGAGCCTACTTTACAATTAGGCAGCACAATAGAGCTGACCCTGGATGTGGGGGTTGCAAGTAAACCATCCCCAAGATGTTAGCATGAGAGAACTGGTCCCACAACTTGTCTGCTGTGCAGTGGCATGAACAAGATAAACAACTTTCTCATTTCCCTTGTTCCTTGCCACCTATGGCAGTTGGAAGAGCTGGCCCTGGAATCCTTAGAGTGGGAGAACTTGCCATATCCTTCACCAGCTGCAACAGTCAGGAGAGTAGGCCATGAACACCTGAGCAGAGCTGTAGAGCTAGCCCAGGTTGCAAGGATTGCGAGCAAGGTTGAAAACTGGAGAGCCAGAGGGCTGACCACCTTAGATACCTCTCAGACCCAGATCCAGGTCTTTGAATTGGCCCACCCCAACATCTACACCATTGATGAACTGCTACAGTGCTTGCAGGAATCAGTTTTACACTTCCCTATCTTCAAGATCTTCATGACTCAAGGCAACAACAGGATATCCCGAAAGGAGTCCCAGTGAGGTTGCAGAATTGACAGAGTATCAGAAACCAGAGGCCTTATACCAAACAAAGTCATCTCAATGACTTTGAAGTGTGGACAAAAAGGTATACTGTGGGACATACTGTGATACACTGCAGCTTCCACAATGAAATTGTTTATCTTTCTAGAGGAAAAGGTTACAAAGGTGGACAGAGGGTACAAGGGGAAGAGAAGATGAGTGGAATTAGCTTACATGATGTAAAATTAACAAAGAACCAATAAAAATATAAAAAAAATAAAATGCAAAGCAGGAATAACCAACTATCCTTATAGAAGTTTGAGAGGACAAATAATACCAAAGTTGCTTGATAAAGTCTCATTGAATCATTATCTTATATTTGTCTACAATTATACATAATATGCATATAATATATATATGTATGCTCATATATACATATACATAGACACACACAAACACACACACATATGGTAGTTAAGTTACTTGAGCTGACAATGCTTCCCATAAATACTATGGACTAACAAAAACCCACAACCAGGCACAAGAAACTGCCTTTTGAGTGGCCACTCAGGGTAATAAAAAATGACTCCTAAAGCTCTATAAATTATTGATATAGTCCTGCTTGTCTCTCGGGAGTTGAGTGTGGGTTGTTATTGCTGAGGTGTCACAGTCTTAGGACACAGGACTCAGATCATTTGAGCTGGATCTGAGCTGAAAGCTTCTTTCCTACAGTCTAACTTTCATCAATCCAGAGTGTACTTTGTAAGCTGCCAAGGGAGAGAAAAATTAAGCAATCTGACATGTTTGAAATACCTATGAGTCAAGCTAATGACCAAGAAGGCAATATATACATAATGGAGCAATAAGTAGTGCTCACATATTGAGGGTATCCAAGAGATTTCTAATTAGACTGAAGATCCCTCAGTAGGAGAGAAAAGTGAGGTCCTGAACATTAGAAAAGGATCTATTACTACCACTTCCCTAGAGCAGCATAGTCCAAACTACACTGTAAATCACATCTTTATACCAACAGATAAGTGTAATTACCCACCCTCTTCAAAGAAGCTTCTCTTTACACCAAATGGAGACTATCACAGAAAACCACAACTAGATGCAATACAGAGAACATTAGATCACAGGAAGCCCAACAGAAACATCACCATCACAGCTTCTGTATCTATGGCTCAGAGAAAATCTAGAAGGAATGGGTGGAAAGACTATAAGAGCCAGAAAAACAAGAAATCTTTTGTGAAACCATCTTGACCACATCAAAATATTAAAACACTGGCAGTGTCAGGAGACATGGGAACTTGGAAGGGAACATTTTTGAAGGGAGTCACTTCTAGGGGGAAAAATAGATGATTAATGGTGGCTGAAGAGAGGAAAATGAACCTCTCCCATGGATTGGTCTCTTTATTGATTGTCCAATGTAAAAAGGTCAGCTTTGAAACCATTTACACACAAACAATATATATGTGTGTATATGTGTATAATATATTTTTTATATTTTCTGGTTATTCAATTATTTGGTCACAAATATATTTTTGTGTTACAAATATGGGGGGTGGGGTGGTGGGGGTGGGTGGAGGTATGTGTGTGTGTGGGCGTGTGTGTAACCATAATAATAAAAGAGAAAAATGCTATCAGCTTGAGAGTAGGGGAAGCAAAGTAAGGGTTGGAGGGATATGACATGGGAGGACATTATGGGAGGAAAGTGTCAGAATTACATTTTGACTTAGAGTGTTCTCCCTATTTTCTGTGTTCTTGATCAAATCTTGCTTTCACAGTGCCTCATGTAATTCTTGCTGCTGTATCATTTCATGCTATGAGAATCAGGAAAAAAGAAGTGCATGTTAAGCTGTTGTAAATAATAGCATAGTAGACAAATAGCTTAACATTTCCTAAATGCTAAATGAGTTAGCAATCTGCGTGGGAATAAGAAAATCAAATATGATAAACACAGAGAGTGGCTCTCTTAAAAGTCATAGAAAACTTTTGAAATGATAGAAGAATAAAAGGTGGCCTATTACTGCCTAATTGGCAGGATACCAAAGGATTTGGGAGTGGTTCTGGGGAGGGGCAAAGAATTTGAGTGGGTGAGAATCAGAGGGAACAGTAATGGTTGGGTGGAAGACAGAGAGTTGGCATAGATACAGGAGATTTACCCAGTGATGTCATAGAGACAGAGTTTTATGCCTAGTTGAAGAGTGGATAAACAGAAGAGAGACACATTCCCAGAGAAATATGGGAAGTGTGGTTGTTTACTCGTCCTAACCAAGTGAACAGCTTCTGATCATCACAGTAATGAAGGTTCCAAAGTGCAGTAGTTTAGGGAGTATAATTTTCATATTATGCTCACAGCCTTTCAGTAGGCAAGGTACTGTGATGATGCATTGATTCTCAATGCCATTCAGAAATATTAGTCAACTGACCTATATAACCCTTGTTACATCTGAGCTTCTTCTCTGCCAATGTCTGCCATGGCTGGCCTTATTTGGCTATAACTTCTTGGGAATAACTCATGTAAAAACAACATCACCAAGAACAAACAACTGGAGGGAAAAGTGAGGAGCATCACTGAGAACAAACTGGCAAACAGGGCCAACTCACTGGGAATCACACCTGTCTCAGTAGACCTGAAGCTCAAAGGAAGCAGTAGCTCATCTCTGCGGTAATAGACTCCCCGTGTGCCCCATTATCACTTCCTGTTACAGCTCAACATCACTACACTAGCAATGGCCTCTGTCTTTGTAGTCTGTCCATCAGTTGAACCATCCTGAATATGGGGGATCACTGGGTGGAAAGGTGATATTTTGAACACCATAGCAGCAGCAACAATAATAAAATAACATTGTATACCCCGTAGCAAGGTAGAAGACATTATTCATATAATAGATTGGACAAGATTCAAGTCTAGAGTGGATATAACTGTCTGGAATATGCACTTTTACTCACCTTATGAAAGTCAAACACTTTTTCTGCAAACATTCCATTGGCAATGCTGAGTTCATAATCCTTATGAGATGAGTTTATGTCAGCAAGAACTCTTTTCAATTGATACTGCAGTCCTGGCTGTTATCAAACAGAGGCATACAAATTCAATTTCATACTGCATAGATGCATACTATCACTTAACATGAAATAAATCATGTATACTATTCTATAAAAGTACTGGAAAATATTGCTTCAAAAACAGCAAGCAAATCCTCATACTTATAGGGTCTTTACCCTTCTTCATTATATTGTCTGCGATCAAACTGAAAAAAGTTTAGTGAAATGAGGTTATCAATAGTACACTATCAATTAATCCAAGACACATACTAATTTATTAGTCAAGAAATTAATTTACCTATAAAGGACAGAAGAGAAAGTTTAATCATCAATATTTTACTACAATCTAGCAGACAAACAAAATATTGGTAAATTAATAAACTATAAAAATTATATTTGATATTCTTATGTAACCATCTTGGAAATTTGGGAGATTTGAAGTGAATTTCTTTGTTTTAATAAACTAGAAAGCATTAAAACATACTCAAAATACAGGATTTTCTCTCATTTAGTTTCTGATTGTTTTTTTATTTTGTAAGGAACATGTTCTCTTTACCTGATTGTTGGATGAGTTTCCTTGTCTTGATGGGGTTTAAAGTGCAGTGTCTGCAGATATAACACAAAAAACAGTCAGAATCAGATAAGTTAGCAAGACATTTTGAAAACAAACCCTTTTTCTGAAAAACAGTCATCTAGTGTCAGTTCAGTGTCACTAGTGTCTTAGAACTTACTTTTCTCTTGATTCCAAATGAACATTAATGTCTTAAGCAAAAAATATGGCCTCTACTTTTCATCTTTATTTCATTTTTTCCTGCTCAACATACTAACTTATCTTAGATTCCCCATGATTTGTGGATTTGTATTAATTTAGTAAATTTTACTGTGATGTTTCTTCCTCTAAATGTGATCTTCGAGGTTCAGTGTGCACGTGGGCATTGAAACATTTTATCTCCAAAGTCCCCAGATTTTGTGTGTTGGAGTCTTAGTCTCTTGAGCTCTGGTTGGAGGTGAGAATTGTGAAAGAGGATTGGATCATTAGAGCTCTGAATCCCTCCGTGGCCTAATCTAGTTTTGGATTCCTGGTTTCATGGATTCTTGGGAAAGGGGTCTGACAAGAGACAGTTTTCTCAGTTTCGTCTCTTGTAACTGTCAGGTGAATAACAGCCAAGCAACTATAGATGAAACCCTCTGAAACCATGAACCCAAACATACCTGTGCGCCTTAAAGATCAATTTTCCCTGGTATTTTGTCACAGCAACAGAAGGTTACTACTGACAGAGGTGCAAGTAATGCGCAATAGTTTTCAATACAGTCCCTGAAACACTACTACCATGCTCTCTACAAGCACTGCACAATACAAACCATAATATTTGGGGCCTCTGGAACACCCAAGCCTCACTTTGGTGGTTCACTGAAGCATTTGAGTCAGTGCTCATTAAGTTAATAATTTATGGGTTTATGCAATGTTTCCTTAAATCTTGCCTACCAGAATCTGGCTTCCCTCCCCATTTTTAAACTAACATTGGAACCATAAAATCCATTAGCATTTTATATCAGCTATAATCTCTACATGTCTTCAACTTTCACTTTGAGAAGTAATATTAAATTTTACTTGTATTTGTCTTGTCCTCAAACAAAGTATCAGCTCTACCATGTCAGGGACTGCTTCCTTCTCATCTTTCCTGGCTCCTGCCATGAGACTCTCAATGTACACACTTTACCCCAACTCTCAAGGTATTAATAATATCAAATGTAAAATTACTTGCCTATATTCCTATTTTACCCAGTAAGTTTCCTATAGGTGCAGAAACTCAGGTTTCTGTTCTCATTTTCCCTAGTCTTCATAGCTACATGCTCTCCTGCACTAGTGATGCACTACAAATATTCACTTCTGGTATTCATTTGTGTTGATCAAGTCTAATGTTCTATTTTTGTATAAAATGTGATTTTGATTTGGTAAGGAACATTTTCAGCTGATGGAGAATCTCCCTGTGGCGGCAGGCATATGGTGATGACTGCTTCATCTCTAGAGCCGCTTTTATTAAAGCCATCATCTTTGCAGCATCCATTCTTACCACAACCTACCTTCTGGATTATTATGGAGCCTTAATTCAAGGGCACATTTTGGTAGCTGCTGCAGAAGAAGGGGGATTTTGAGACTTTCTTCCTGTAATTCAGGATTATGTCTACAGAGTATTGTAAATTCTTATGTGTCTAAACTTTTGAAATTTTAATATTAAGTGGCTTTATTTGGTAAAGAAATCTATCATATTCATAATTGAACAAAACAGGAAAATTGCTATTTTATGCCCAGTTGAAAACTTTGTTATGCTATCAAGTTGTTGCTAGATTACAATGTACTTTTGATCATCTTTAATTCCCCAAAAGAGAAATTTGTTTCAACTGTGAGCAATTACACATCACATGCTCAGTTGTAAAATATTTAAAAATGTTTACTAGAATCTACATGGCCTATGAGCCACAGATCCTTGGATGATTCTGATTAAGTAATTAGGTGGGCTAAGATTTCCTTGTCATAAAATCTATAAGTGTGATAAACTGCTATGGTAAAAGCTTAACTCTCAAGAGCATATACCATAAAAGTCTATCAGAAAATGTCTCCACTGATGCTAAGTAGAAAGGACCTAGTAAACAACAACAGAATTTGGTGAAATGATGAATGTGGTAATTAGTCTGATTTAATCTTTCTATAATATATGCATAGATCAATAAATCACATTGTGTGCCATGAATATATTTACATATATAATTATTGTTTCACAGTTAAAATTTTATTATATTTTTTATACCAAAGAACAATCCAGATAAGATAAAATATGAAGGTGAAACTTTGTTGGGTTGTTTGTGCTTCTTTATCTAACACTACAATAGAGCTGTAGTGTTGGCTCGAATAAAGCACAGATTACAAAACAAGAATACGAAACATTCTTTCTCCTTAGAAGTGGAAAAATGTCCTACAAGCACAGTAACTGGTCATGCAACCGCAATAGACAGCACCAAGGCTGCTGGGGACTCTTCTGCTCCTCCAACAGCTGGTATGAAAAATGTAGGTGGCTGCTAGGGCATAATGGATCAGCTTGGGACCCCTGCAATCCTGATTGTAATGTGGGTCTCTGCAGATACCAAGGGTGCTTCTGCTTCACCCAGCAACTCTAGTATTTTTTTTCTCTCCCTAGCATTGCACTGCAAAGACGAGCAGCCTCAGACTCCCTTTCCATTCAGACTTGGCCAAACACACAAATGTTCAGTGGCATAGAAAATACAGTAGGTGTCTCTTGCCACTAACAGTAAATTTAAAGACACAATATGTGGGGGTACTCTGTGGCTTTAAAATATGGCCTGCCTATTTTCAACTTTGACTTCCTAGTCCATGGAATAGTTTGTTTATTCTACTTCCACGAAAGAAAAAACAAGCACAGACTATCTTGTTTCATTATGAATGCTTGGTCCTTGTGACTTTGTACCTTTTGTGTGGGAAAATAAGTCAAGTTTGCTTCTCAAAAGCAAAAGGAAAAGTTGTGTGAGTACAGAGACAGAATCCAATGTGTATCTACTGACCTTCACTTTGAGGGATGTTTTTGTATGCTTTTTCCTAAAAAAAAAGAAGTCCAAGGCAAAAAAAAAGGGTAGTTCTCTACTCTGTGAAATGGTCCAGGGAGAAGAGTTTGACCTTCAGAATGTGAAGATAGATTACACTAGAGGTGACATCTGGTTTGGCCACCATGTTGCTCTGAGAACACTGCTAACGGTGTCTTAGTCTCATATGAGTGTGAATTATAAAATATAATCTGACAAGTTTTTGCTCTTTTAGAGTTTTAAACTTTTAGCTTTTAAATCATTCCTTGTAAAAAGAAGCTAGCCAATAATGTGAAGAGGAGAAATGAGTCATCTGGTCAACATTTATTGTAAAGCCGACTCATCTCTTCTTAAAATTCCCCTTTATAACAAAAGATTCCTAAAGCCAGTGTGAGTAGACTGTTATTTGGAAATATTCTAGTGTAGGACAAAATAATAAAATTCCATGGTGAAACGTTAGGACTCAGTCTTGCTACTAATAATGTATTCTTTGAGTTAAGCTTATGAAAATTATACAAATATTCAAAAGATACTCCTCTTAAGTTTTGAATAAAGTTTTAGCAATTAAGTCTATTTAATGTTATTCTTTGCATTTATACACTGATGTAGTGACACTGATTCAATCCTAGTTAGCTTTTGCAGATCTGGAGCACCGTAATTCTGACTAGATACACAGACATTTTATCTGAACATACAAATATGTTGGTTCAACAGTACCACTACCATGTCTAGAGGGCATGGAGATAAACAGAAAAATACTAGAATTTCAAAGGCTTTATCATAAGGTTACTTCTTCCTTTTTCCACTGGAAACATTGTTTTTCCACCTGGAATGCTACTTTTATGCTGGCATAGCCTCTTATGAACATGAAAGGAGATTAGAGATTCTTTGTCCTTTTAATAAGTAGTTACCACGTTAATTCAGATAATGACAAGGACTGAAAACTGCCATGTGAGTTTCAAAATCCCTGTGTTAAGCTTTGGGGAAGGAGTGAGCTATGGATGTGGTTTCCCTGTGGCTTCTACCTAAGTACTCATGCCAAACACCACATCACCGTTCCGCTTACAGAGTGCTCCACGAGGAATGCACACTACAGTGGTTATTTTTAAATGTTGTTTGGAAAACCCAATGGAATTTAGGAAACACAAGTTTGTACAACTTGTACTATAGTCCAAATTCATGGTTTAAGATAAATGCAAATCTGACATAATGAATAGTAATTTAACTTGGGAGAGAGGAGCAAAGGGAAGAGAAATGTTAGCTCTTCTGTGTTTGGGTAGATAGGAAGATAGATATCAGAGCCAAGTGAAAAATATGAGGCAAAATATACAACTTTGTAAACAATGTCAATCACAGCAAAACATATCAGGAAGCAAATAGGTTTTAGAGTTTGGGGAAAGGATTACCTAAACCAAGGGATTGACCTCAGGCGTTTCCACTGTTACAGACAGCAGCAATACTGGGCCAGGGAGGTGGCTCACTGGGTAAGGCATTCACCTTACAAACATTAGAACTTGAATGTGAATCTCCAGAATTCACATAAAACTGGGGTTCAGAAACTTACAAGTCTAGAGTCCTAACACAACTCCAGGCAGCTGAAATGTAGAGACCGGAGGATTTCTGGAAGCTTGCAGCTAGCTGGCCAAGCATTGTATGGAGGAAACAAACAAGAGATCCCATCTTAAACGAATGGAAAGTGAGGAGCAGTGTCTCAGATTATCCCCTGACTTCCATACACACGCTGTGGCTAATGTATGCCTACATTTACATGCATGAATATACACAAGACAGGGATTTCAAAGAATAACAAAACAAAACAATAAAGGTGAACATAACCAAACTGTGATACTTTGAGCATCCAAAGAAAAATGACCATTGGTTCCTTGAAAGTGCCTTTTACAGACACATGCAAGGAAGTTGTAAATTGTGACTCCATTGATCAAACCCGAGTTCCCTGAAATGTAAGTGTGTGCTCCATACTGCCAAGGAAAATATGCTCTACAGAGGAGCTAACAGAGGCAAGACTGATGCTGGAGGCTAATTTCCAAATCGACATGTCACAAAGGACTGAAACATCGTGTGAATATTTGTGACTGTACTTGATGTTTTCTTCTCATGTTTCTTGTGGACTATCATAACAGCAGCAACTATAGAAATTCATGCATGAAAGTGAAGGATGATGCTGTAGAAAGAAGTCTCCAGCCAGACAGTGGCCTTTTCAATTTACCAGGGCACAGTTCAAGAAACCTTACCTTCAAAGGCCATACAGAGTTTGAGTCACAGGTCTGGCATCTGTCACCACACAGTTGGCTTGATAATCCCACCATTAAAACCAAGATGATAATGCTACTTCAGCATGTTATTGAGATACCAAATTAAATTATGTTTTATAATAATAGAAGTAGGCTTGTTCCAGAGGTTTTAGTTAATGATGTTACCAACAGCTAGTTGTCACTGGTGTTGCCTTGTATGGCCCTCTGCCACCTCAGCTATCAATTCCTATGCCTCCTAATAAACTGACAGCACTTCACTCAGCTGCCCACTTGCAGCAGATTCATTGAGTTATGCAGAGATGGAAAAAATCATTGCAGTTTAAAGACACACAGACACAACCCTCAACAATGCTGGACTAAAATAATAGGTATAACTGGGATCAAAAAGACATGGCTTCTGAGTCTGTGGAACCAGCTGGGCCTGGCAAGATGGGTTCTGTTGGGTGGGTGAATTTCTATGAAGATTTCTTGGAAGAATGGAAAAAATCTTGATTATAGCTTTTTAGAGCTGTGTACAAGGATACATTAATAAGCACTTTCTGAAAGTGGCCAAGAAGGTGGTGATAGCAAATACTGTTCAGGTAGCCTTCCATTAACTAGATGCCTGTGACTGTCATTTGTATCTGCATAACCTATGTTTAAACTAGTACAACAGGTTGTGGCTGAGCACTTGTCTAGCAAGTGTAGAGATCCCATACCTAGCACTACAAAGAAAATAAAACAAATCTGGACACTCTGTCAAGTTCTATCATAGCTGTGTCTATTAATCTGATGGCCCTCAAAAAAGAATTTACATCCCCACCAAAATGTCCAGATGCTGCTACAGTTGCTATCAGAGCTAAAGGACTCTTGAGAAGCTGTCTGTTGAGTAAAAGCATACCAAAATTTATTTCTGCTTTCTCCAAGGTGAAAACCTAGGACTAGAAGTGAAGTCCAGCACTTATCATGAAATATTTTCCTGGAGAAGACAGTTCATTCCTAGGATTGATTGGAAAAGGCAACACTAACCTTGTCAATTTGACGTGCACAGTCACCTCGAGCACCTAAACGGATTAGGGTCAGGGCAGTGAAGATGCTCAGGGAAGAGAAGAATACATTTCCATTTCCTTGACTACTATCCATCTCTCTGAATAAGTCGAAGCCAAATTCTGCATTTGCTGCAGCAAGGGAGGCCATTTTGAAACCAAGTGTCGCCTAGAGGTCAACAGAGAGTTAAATTAGCTCAGAGCACATTCATTTGTTTGTTTATTATAATTATTAACTCAAAGCTTGACTTTTCAACTTTGTGTGCAATCATCAAGTAGCCTGCGACAAAAAGAGATGATTCATTTGGTCCTACATTCTTGGGTCTACTACTCTAAAAGTTTCTCAGTAGTGATACAGAATGTGTTAATTTTCCTCACCCTGACACATCAGCAAAACAGCTACTCTACTACCATTGGGAGCACAGCCCTGATTTTCTTTGATAATGTACTCTATCTTCAGTGGTCCTAGCTGACATGTTTTTAAGAGGTACATTCATACATTTACTTATTCTCAAATAGCCTCACATTTCTAAACTGGGATAGAGCAAACGTATAACTTCCTGAAAGGAAAGCTACATCATCTTGCAGTCCATTCAACATAGCTTTTGTTTCCTAAACCACTGTTACTTTATCATATCATTTCTTCACAGTGTCTTCATTATGGCTTTCATACTCTTCCATGGAGCCAGAGTTCACCATGATGTTTTTAGTGCCATCTTAATTTTAAATACTGTTCATCTTTGGTCCCATAATTATATTTATCATTGAAAGATCACTATCTGTTTTGTTTAGTATAAAATGTACTAATAATTACAGATATCATGAACATTCTTAAGACTTACCAACACAGAGGTCTAGATTTTTGCTAGAAAAGTCAATTAGGCTACAGTAGCAAATATAGAATCAAGGATGAAAATTATCTTTGAATTCTTATATCCTTGTTACTGAGACACAGTGCAATGAGACCAGCCTGGAATTCCACAGGGACCAACTCCGTGTTTCCTTGGAGACTTTCTCCATAGCTTGGTGATTTCAACACTGCAGGAGACCTGGCTCATACTAAATGAATTTGTATTGATGATTCAAACTACTATCCTGAGAACTATTTCATCTGGTACCATGACAGCTATTCAGGTGACCCAGCACTGTCCCAACCCTGTTGCTAATAGTTCTATGAACTGTAGCAAGTTTTTCATTCTTCTAAACTATCTTATCTTACTCCATGAGATGACCTTGAATAGGAGCTGTAGTAGTAACTCGCAACAGAAAATCATGTGTGCTTCTACCTGTCACTCCAGAAAAGAAGACAATCTTGGGATCGGTCATTAGGTGAAATAAAACAGAAGTGTAGGAGATAAAGAAGATCTCCCAGAGAAAGATGCATGTAACCCAAAAGAATATTCTTGAATTGCCATATTTACAAGTTATATTCCAGGAACATAGGATAAGAAAGTCAGTCACACTACATACATACTTTATTCCAAGAAAGAATATCTATGTTATTTTATAAATTACTTAGGAGGCTGGATCCAATAGCTCAGGTCTTTAAATCCCAGCACTCCAGAGGTAGAGACAGGCATACTTCTCTGAGTTCAAGGCCAGCTTAGTCTATACCATGAACTCCAGACCAGCAAAGGGCTACACCACTACACCGTGAGTTCCTATCTCAACAACAACAATAACAGCAACAACGATAAAATGTAAGTTAGGGAAGGAAGGAAAATATTATTTAGGGCTGATGGTGTAATTTAGTGGCCTAAGGTACACAAGGTTTTGAGTTTTCTAGCAATGTCAAAATTGAAATCAGATAAAAACTACCAGGAAATTACTAAATTGATTTCATGTCTGATCCATTCCACACAGGACAAAAAACACCGGTGACTCCTATTGGCACTACAAATAAAAGATTCTAGCAAAAGAGAAACATAAAGATATAATTGAGGCTCTAGATGGGTTT
This sequence comes from Mastomys natalensis, assembly GCA_021653895.1. NCBI lineage: Eukaryota > Metazoa > Chordata > Mammalia > Rodentia > Muridae > Mastomys > Mastomys natalensis. Next base: position 585,258 of record JAJTUV010000464.1, read on the forward strand.
GGTAGGGATAGGTCAGCCTTGTGTACTGAGTGACACTGGCACTATCTATGGTCCCCAAGTCTTTCTGTGACTGAATTGTATTTTGGCCTTAGGAACGTGTATTACATCTGTAGCTTGAAAAATTGTGAACCAAATTAATAAAAACTTGAAGCATAAAAAATGAAATACACATTGATGTTTTTTCATTAATTTTACAAGCATAAGGATTTCTTTACTTCCGCAAGTAAGATGTAATTAGAATTCAAAAGAGTTTCAAGACTCCATGTTGGCAGTGAACACTCAATGCAAATAAATGGAATCGCTCTTAGAAACCACCTGGACAGCAAACACATAGGAATCCTGTCCAGATCTCACAAGAATATCGTGTCCGTGGGAACATTTTAACACTACGACATGGTGGCGACTAGAGCCATTAAAATGAAACTAAAAAGGTTTCAGGCCAGCGGAGGCTAGCAGGTTAAATTTTACTTCAAGCTAAACCCCAATTCTCCCAGTTGGTTACAAATATCTTGCTAATTTACACTTTTCAGTTGAAAAAAAGAGAGAATAATTTGAGTATTCAACATTATTCTTTACATTCCAAACAATAAAAGCTTTTTCTTTTCTAAATTTTTAGTCAACATGGTAATGTTTCACAAAATGGTCATAATATCGAAAAGAAAGGAAAACGAACACAGGAATTTGCTCATTTAAAACAATTAGAGTAACTAATTTCATTGGATAAAAGATAGATTTCACGGCATTGAAATCATACTGATAGAAAGTAATTACATAAAAAGATGAGCCAAGACATTCCTAGACAATAATAAATCATGAAGCCCTAACTTTTAAAATGATGGATAGTACTAACTACATTCAATCACTCTTACACCAACAGGCTCACACAGGTTGAAAACTTATACTTTGCATAGTTGATTGGTGCACTATATGTTCATGAGATGAAAGCCCCTCTCCTTCTAGATGAGACCTGCATTCCATAGGCAAACAGACTTTCCTTAAGGCTGACTTGGGGACTTCATGCCCCAATGTTCCCACTGCTGAGAGATGAATAAACATTTGCATCCAAAGAGTTTTCCTTTTTTCCTATAAAAACTTTGCAGTAACTTAAAAACAAACATGTTAAATGCCAACAAAAATGAACCGCATTTGAAAAGCATCAATACATGCCAAACATTTGGTCCTTAGTTGTGTAACTAAGACAGTAGTAAAGGAAAGTAATTTGGGCTCAAGCTACATAAGATGTCACCACAGCGTCACCCAGCATACTGTGACAAAACAAACAACCAAACAAAGCCTTTTTAATCAAAAAAGAATTTGGCTATAGAAAGGAAGATTTAATGTAATCCCCAAATACCATATTCTCTTGTTTCTCCCATAGAATAAGTTTAGTATCAAATTGCAAAATAGTAAGAAACAGTTTATAATTTTAAGCTTAATATAAAGTGGAAAATTCACATGAAAGTTCTTAAATCCCAAATTTCCTATGAAAATTACAGCTACTGAAGACTATTCGGTTAGCTGTGGACTGTTTGAATACTAACAACATTTTCCTTCTCCTGGTGTCAATATATTTCTGTGAAAACAAGAGGAAAGCAACAACAGCAAAATACAGGTCTCATCAAAGCTTTGCTATAACAATCCAATTAAAGTATCAGGAAAATAGTTTTGAAAATGAAACACAAGAGAACCTACATAAATCACCTTCAATAAAGCACAGAACTACAATGATTCTCTTTGTAGCCTGTGATTGATAAAATACATGGTTTGGCTTCATGATGAAAGCATATGTAATCTTAGAGTAATTTTTACTATGCAAGAAAAATTAAAATTAACTGCTCTTAATAATTACTAGCAGAAACCTTTTATAATTACTGTACTAAACCATATATAAGAACAGAATAACTATAAAACAAATTTAATTTTTATCAACAGTACTCCAAATAAAATATTAAAGATAACTGCTGTTCTCCAGAATTATTCCCAAACTTTCCATTTATTTTAAAAAGTGCTAACTTTGGTAACGTTCTAATCATTGCCTGTCTTACGTTGTGACGATTCTATTTTTTTTTCCTTAGCATCCCTAAATATTTAATAATGGTTGTCACAAAGCAAAAACTTGGCGACTATGTTACTTCCATAAGACACGCACGTCTCTTTCCAGTCAATAATGACAGGCGTGAGTTTTCACTAGAATGTCAGTAGAAAACAATACACTGCTCTACTCATATCAGTGTTTTCTTATTTGGAAAATGAACCAAAGCTATAAAAACTATTTATCCTTATACACTTTAAATTTGGTATGATCTTTTGTGATTAGGAAAATACAAACAAAACCATTTAGTTAAGCGTTGGTAAATTCCGACAAATAGTGAGTGACCTAAATATAAACATATGAAATAAAAAAGCTAGATTCGTACATTTTTCTCCATTTATCTTTTTTTAAAAAATGAACATAGAATTTTGACTGAGAGATGAGATAGCAGACCTCCCTGTAATAAATGTCATTCTCCGTGACATTAGTCAAAGTGAGTCGGGAGAAGCCATAAGCCAGAAAGCTGAAGACCTTTTGGAAAACGTGATACATTTATTGTCTCATGCACAGAAAAGAACTGAAGATTCACTCCATACCCTCTCTGTCAACTTTACACGGTAGACACGAGAACCATTTACCTTACTGTCTTCATAGAGGAAGTTGCAGCTGGTTGGGTGAGTCTGGAAGAGTTCCCTGCATTACTCTGAAATATAAAGCCTCTGACTCAGACACTCCCTGTTTCCTATTGTGATGACCACAATGCTTTATAGATAATTCCACTCAAGTGAAATTATGCTCGGACAAATTGAAGAAAATTTGTAATGAGCTATACTATCAATTCAAAGTTGTCAGAATAGATAGTTTCTCATGAAATTGTATGTATTTGATATTATTATGGCATAGTATTTCTTTAAACATGTATATAGATGACATATGAAATTTAGTGGCTGATCTGTGATATTGCTGACTTCTCTATTCTTGCCCCTTTCAATTTTAGCAAACAACAAGGAACGCATCAGAGTGCCCCTTTCGAGGGCTCATTTTCTAAACAGTTGTGAACCAGGGAATCTGTACCTGAGGATGAGGGAGCTGACTCTTTCTGGAGAAGCAAGCTTATATTATTGATTCTGGTTGACCTCATGCATTATTCCTTCTATTCCAGAACTGCTTTCATTTTAATTGTATGGCTTAATGCTACTATTGAATACTTTTGATCATTGAAGTTTCTCTAAAATGAATAGCCTCTCTGACTAATTCATTGAACATAGGAAGAGAGACAGCTGCTGTCATCACAAGAGAAATAAATCCATGATGGGAAAACAGAAAACAACCACAGAAAAAGATAATGTGGTTATCATTGACATCATAAAATAAAGACTATGATGTGAAATGTGTTATAAGACAACTGGGGATAAGTTGCACTTGGTTGTGATAAATGCTGAATATTGAGGTAAATAAAAAGCAAGACATATTCCTCTAAAAGGAAGAAGATGGGGTTTTATAGACTATTATGAAGAGCAGAATACTCAAGACATATACTATGATTTCACAGGAAGAGATATCTAAAATAGTCGCAAAAGCAAAAGGCAAAGCTGAGTAACGTTAACATGCTGGTTAAATATTTGGAGAACAAGCAAGCAGCTGAGTGCTGCTGCTGGCAGTGAGTGTGAGGAGAAGCAGGGTGAGCCGAGTATGAACTGCTGTTTCACACAACGAGCGTGCACCTGGACTCCCACTGCTTAGACTAAATGCAACCTGGAAATAGAGTAAATAATAAATTACTAGATCTAGGGCTATATTCCAGCAGGGCAATTCTACTAGCTGTGACCTTGAACAAGCAGTTTAATTGTTTTCATGGCTCAGTTTTTCATCCATTAAATAATAATTCAATCAATTTGATGATGTAATATAAAATAGCATCTTGCCTATAGGATAAGGCCCCAATAATTTCAATACTCCCTTTTAACCTTCACCCCTCCACAACTTTGCCTTTTTAAATAGTATGCTCATTACTGTGCAATAATAGTGTATTATTATCTATAAAAACAGTGTATTATTAATTATTAGTATATGTTATACTAATAATGTATTGTATCATGATTATATTAATAATATATTAATTCAACATATATTATATATTATATAATAGTGTATTATTACATTGGAAGTCTTGGTGACTTCATCCATTCTTAGATAGTACTTTATTTCACAAATAAAACAATACCCCTCTGCTGGATAGTTTAACAGAAGGGAGAAGCTGTGACTGAGATGCACAGAAGATACAGTTGGAGGAGAGAATACGGCTCACCAATCTAATTCAGTGGTCCTTGGACATCCTGGTCTCAGTGTTCTGGGTCTCCTCAGTCTAAGGTTGAACATTTACAAAGACTCATCCTCTTCTTTTGGGCATATATCTTTCCAAAATACCTCAGCTTATATAGTATGTCTCCAAACCATGCTCCACACAGAATAAATCCAGCTCACACCTGAAGATATTCTAGGTCCCCTAATTATGTGATCATTTGATGAATAAAATCTCTTCAACAGGACACAAGGCTCCCATGGTACTGGTAGAATTGAGGATTAAAAAATAAATGTTCACCACTAATATATGCATACAGTATGATGTCCTAGCAAAGACCAATCCATGAAGGGTATACATACAAGGATGTTTCTGTGGGAGGATCTACCATTCAGAAGAAATAGTTGCCTTAGTCCCCATGAGTGGAAGGGAGGTTTTTCTTGAATATAGAATTGGCATAGAAGTGTCAGGGACCCTGAAAGTGTTCTTTCTGGGGAAGGAGTTATGTGACTATATCAAGAGCAATATTACATGTTTGAGTTATGACTCATACTTTTTAAAATTGCTATAAGAAAATACATCCAAAGTAGGTCCACAACTCAATGTATGTAGCTGATTAAAATTCTAATTTGGATATAAGTTTTATTAGAGGGTGGTCCGGAATCCTGAGCTAAAGACAAAGAAATCATAAGGAGGAGACAAAAGAAAACTGAGAGGACTGACAGTGATAGCCAGCAGCAGAGACTTACTGAGTTCCCTGCTGAAATCTCAAATCTAAGCAAGGCAACTACTACTCATACATGCTCACCGCACTACAAAAACGGGGGTCCTTCTGATGAAACAACCTAGAGAGCTTTTAGAACTCTGCAGATGGCCTGTGGCCATCTACAACCAGAGTGCGATTCAGTAGTGAAGTCAGCTGCCACCCACAAGAGTGAATAAGAGACGTGTCGTTGAGTATGGAAAACAACAAGGTATTTACAACAGCATCCTTACATACAGAACCTTTGACAATAATCACACTCGCTCACAAGTAAAACATCTCCACCCTGTTCTAGACTCTCCAGTGCTAAATTTCCATGCCATGCACTTAGGAAAGGACCAAGAGGGCTGAGGTGACAACCTTATTTACCACTATTTGATAAACCAAAGTGACCATATATAACCAGGTTTGTTTAAAAAAATATTTCGAATTAGGTCTTAGGGCTGTCCCTAGGTGCAGGCTTCCATGCACCTGCTTACTGATGGTTAGATGTCACTTCTGGGGTGGATCCTCTGTGACTCAGAGCACAGCACGGTCTCCATAGAAGTTTACAAGCATTAGCTTTCCACAAGGTTTCAAAATAGCATATGATTAAGATGATCATTATGTGGTTCATTCGGTTTGGATGGGAATCAGATTTAAGAAGGTCATTTTTCCATCTCTCTTCTTTATAATAAAATGATTTCAATATAATCGTGCAAATAAATTAAGACAATGGTGTTCATTAACCCATCTTACAACATTTCCCTCTGTAAGAAGACTATATCGAGACTAAAAACAGCTGTGATTGCAAGTTTAATATTCGATTTTATTGCAATTGGCATTGATTTCTTATGGCCCAATTCTTCCTCACTCGATCTTGTGCAAATTCGCCTGCAGTAATACTCTAGAACAGAATTTAGCACAACATTTTTATCACTCATAAAAGTAAAATACTCTTTGGTACCCCTAACTTGGTCTGGCTTCGTTTTATACCATTTTCTACCTTTCTTATGCTTTTTTCTTCCCAACAGCCTGTAATTTTCCAGAGAAGTAGCTGTTGAGTTCATTATTGCTCTTGACCTCTCCAGATACTTCCCTCAACTAGAAAGTTTCAGGTAGCCTGAAACTGGATGAGTTAGTTCATTCTTGACTTTCTGCCAGCCTGTTCTCCACCCTTCTGACTGGCAATGGAAAACCACACCACACCATCCAGATTTGGCCTGCCATCCTACAAGCTGGAGTTCACTGAGGAGAATTTATACCCGGAAAATGACCATATCTGCCAAAGGTGTCCAGTCAACTGCTCACAGCTTTGCCTGTGGAACATGCCACACAAACAAGGATGGCATCCCATTCCAGGATCTCCCATCACAATATTTAGGTTTCTGTTATAACCACCACAGTCCACTATACACAAGAATCCAAATTCTTCCAGCTGCGTGGTTTCCAAAGAACAGCTAATGCTTGCCAGAGTGATTAGTCCTTTATTGTAAAAGGCTACCAGAATTTGACAGTACCATCATCATAGAGGTGTTTGTCCATTTTCTTCAATTTTGCCACTTCCCAAACGGGAAAAAAAAGAGTTTGCTTACTAAAATACAACTGTCTACTGATTAGCTGCATGATGCCTTAATACCTTTGTAACAGTAGAGACAAATAAAATAATGAATAATATAGAATTAGCTGTTGCAGTAAACTTTCTGATGGCGGTTTCTGTTAAATTGGACAAAATAAAGCTTATGATTGGATTTCCTGTTTTCTGTTCTAATTATAGTATAGTTGATTACAGTGATTCAAAATCCTCTAAGTCTTTATCCTTCTCTCTCCATGATAAAGTTATAAATGACTAGAAGGTTGAATAGAGGCAAGCAATCCAAATGATGGATGAACTAGAAAATCCTCCCAGGATTACCAAGTCAACTTTAATTAAAGGTCTTCTTGCTATTGTTTCTTCTCCACTGTACTCAGAAATCCCTCCCTCTGGAGTGTCTGCAACAGCATATTTGCAACCAACCAATCCCAAAGAGACATGAGTCCAAGAAGGAAATTCAGTCACGGGAACACAAATGGAATGTCATGTCAATTCTCTTCGGCAAGACAATTATAACCCAAATTTCCATTGACCTTGCCAGTTTCTAAGTACAGATGAGGTCACACAAATGATAGTGATGTAAGCTTTACAGCTGGCTATTCTCACTCACCAAAGGCTCACTATTACATGTGATACACACACTCCTGAAAGGAAGTTTCCCTTTTAACTGAAACCACCTTGAGAGGTCCCCCATGTTTTTCTGGCCTTGTTCTTCATCTACACCTCAATCCTGAAAAGCACCATTATCTCTCTCAAGAATACTATTTTAGTTACCCTCTCAGATGCCTACTGGCTGGGCTCAACAACATCAATATACATCCCATGAAGAAGTTGGTAGAAAAAGATGGATTCTTCCTAATCTTACTATGCTTGGTTGTCAAGCACCTAGGATGAATGTTTACTGTACCTGTATCTTCTATTTGATATTCATTCTCATACTATCTCCAACTGAACCGTTGGCTATGAATTATCTTTAAATTCTTTATATAAATATATAAAATACCCACCTTTTTAAAACTAAAAGGCTCAGAAATAAAACAACATGGTCTATCCGAACCCAAAGTAATTCTTTTCTCCAAAATTAGAGAATAATTTATAAACAAATAAGGATACATATTTACACACATTTTAAGTCTATATGTAAAAGAAATGATTAATGAGAAAGGAATGAATTTTTGACATTTTTATGGCATAGTTAAACCATAGAAAGGACACAGGATCAAAAGAAGACAAAACATGTTGGCAAGAGACCTTGGAAAAAATCCCACATTTAAAGAATGGATTTAATGAGGATTAACTAAGGATTAACGAATTATGGTGGAAAAGTAATTGTTTCTAAGAGCTAAATTGCAGTGTTATGTGCATTCTTGTTTTTTTGTTTTGTTTTTGTTTTTTATGTAGCAACGGTTTAAACCAGAGAACAAAACAAAAAATTGTTATGTCTGAACTATGAGTATAGAATTATGTGTTAGAGTTATGTGTCATGTGTTTTAACAAGTATACATTTAAAATGGTGAACCACAAAGTTCAGATTAAACACAGCACAATTTAGAGAAGAAATTAGTCTCTTTCCTGTTTTCCAAAATTAGTGATTGCTTCAGAACCATGGATATCAGTCCAATTGCTTCCCACCTGCGAATTTATTGCAACTGATTAAGATGGCAAGCTCTGTAGGCTAGCAAAAGATAAGCTAAGAAAATTTAACAGATTATACAACTTCAAAAATTATTATAACGGAATACAGGCAATTAAGTATGTTCAATGAAAAAAGAGTACATGAAAGCTAGTAATGTACTTGAAAAAAATTACTAGGATATAAAAGCACAGTTGTAGCTATAGCTGTGCTGAGGGCTGGGTGTATGTGCTTGCTAGAATGAATAAGGTCCTGGATTCAGTTTCAAATGTTAGGAGGAGGAGGAAGACGAGGAGGAGGGTGAGAAGAAGGAAGAAGAGGAGAGGAAGAATTGTAATTAGGTTGAGAGTGTAAAATCTCTCTTGTAAGGAAAGAGTAATACAAAAAGCATGGTAATAAAAAGGAAATGACTTTATTGAGATAGTTTTCCAAAATAAGAGAAATACTCCGCACATCACAAAATACACTAACACACTGCCTGGAAGACTGAGCTGTTTGTATTTCATTTATTTGCTTAGCACACTACTTGTTCCAAACTCCAAGGTTTGAAATTTCTTTTTATATAAACTGTGTTTGCTATATCTAATCCTTTCAGTTGATCTGAGCTATTTATTTGAATAAAATCTTGTAGGAGCAAGTTTCAGGACTTAATTACATGTTGTGCCGAGACAGATTCATTTTAAGTGATTGCATGTTATGTCTATTTTTATTTCTTAGTACATTTTTGCAACTGGTTTGAGGGAAGGGCACAAATGAATTCAACTGGTCTACATAGTTTGTTTCATGTAAATATTTACTGTGCCTTCTTGTTCTACCGCCTCCACCAATCCTCTCTTTCTTTTCTACTTGTAGAGTGAATAGTCTTAGCTTTCACTCAGCAAAAAAGAACATGACAGAGTCTCCTCAGACATTTAAATGAATGCAATTGTGGAGACTTGTAATCTCCTCTTATCAGAAACTGAAATACTGAAGGCCATATGGATTTCCATGTATTTGTGTCATGTTCTTTCATCATCTTGTCATAGAGTCAGCCAAAAGAATAGTGATGGACAACAAATGCAAATGCCACCAAACTGAGTCATTCTTAGTTCCTATTAACCAAATTCTCTCTTTGAACTTAGTTCTGCTGACATTTAGGAATAGATTGATGGTGGTGATAGTTTCATAAATAAAATCCAACTTATTTCTTTTTTTCTTTTCTTTTTTTAAGATTTTTAAAAATTTTTTAATCACACACATATATATGTGTGTATATATAATTTTATATATATATATATTAAGTATATATATAATTATATATATATAATTTAAAATGTATGTGAGTACACAGTCACTATCTTCAGACATGCCAGAAGAGGGCATTGGATCCCATTATAGATAGTTGTGACCCACCATGTGCTTGCTGGGAATTGAACTTAGGACCTCTGGAAGAGCAGCTGATGCTCTTAACCACTGAGCCATCTCTCTAGCCCCAACTCTAGTTTCTTAAGAGAAAGATTGCTTCTCATTTTAGAATTTCAACTTCTCAAGTCAATGTATAATCAATTCCATTTGGCTTACTTAATTATTTCATTGAGGTATCAAGATCATTATCTATCATGAAGACTCAATCTTTCAAGTCCAGCCAAAAAAGTTCAATGTACATATATATTTAGTTTATCTATTTGCTTCTATTTGTGTATCCATTAAGGGTCTTATTCTATGATAAGCATATGGTTATGCAATGATAACCATAAACTTTAAAATCTTTCTGCCTGAGTGCAGAGTTTGAGAAAGACACAAATATGTGGGGATGGAGAAAGAGATGCCTTAACATAACATATGAAGCTATACTTATAATCACAAAATATTAACTTCTGCAAAATAATTTAGATAGTGCTGCTTCCTTTACACTGGGTTTGTCTAAAGAAATTAATGATTAGTGAAATGACTTGAATAAATTGTGGAGAGCTTTTGGTGCCGGTGCCGCCTCCTAGGAATTTGGCAGAAATTTGACATTGGGCTGAGACAAGGAAGTAGGCTCAAGGTAAATACAGCAAGGAATGTATGGTATTCCTTTTATCTTGGTTATTCTGATAAGTCCCAAGACACAGAAACCACCAGACTTTGTTTATTGCTTTGTTTGATTACTTTGTCTTTGATCTAAAAACTGACCCTACTTTTTGCATGTACCTAGAATGGTATAAAAGCTGACTGGGAAAAAAATAAACCCACTTCAACTTCACCAATGGCTGAAGTCATGTTATAATGTTGTCAAATTGTCTTTTCTTTCTTTAATCCTCACTCCTTTCCTCTCTCACTAGAGACCCTGTTGACTGAGCTGGCTTGATCAGATGGCACTTCAGTGTTGGAGCTCACGTACAGGAGATGCAGTGAAGTACACTGTGGGAAAAGGAAGCATAGGCAAAGAAAAATAAAGATTTGGGCCAGCAGTGAGTAAACCCTGTAAGAATGGGGCAGGGTAATGGTAGAATGTTTTTTGTATATATGCTTAGAGGTATGCTAAAATCTAGAGGAGCAAAGGTAACTCCCATGGATACTTTTAGTCTTTGGACCCTAATTAGAGATAGTTTAGACCCTAGACATGAGAGGGAGAATGGGTTTCAGAAAAGCAGCCCTCCCTCCTTCCCAGGGATGCTTTGGCAAAGAGAATGAAAATGAAAATGAGCTGTTCCAGAGCTCTCCAAGGGAGAAGAGGAGATCAGAAAATGTTCTGCTTCCTCTTTGGCTCTCACTGGAGGAATGTCTAGTTCTCGTTCTGCTTCCTCTCTGGCTCTCATGGAGGAATGTCTAGTTCTCATTCTGGGTCCCTTTGGTGGGACATCTAGTTCTCTTCCCTCTCTGTCTATTGTCTGTCCTTGGTGCACCAATTTGTTCATACCTGTCAGTTTATGTCTATGGTTTCATTTCATTGCTTGACTGCTGCTCTGTGTTTCATATTCAAAAGGAAAATATGGTTAGAACTTTATCTGCTGGCCATTCACCCTTGATTTAGTTTTAATTCATTTTTGTTTAAAAAAAAAAAAAGCAATTGACAACAACAAAAACAAAAATTGATAAACTGCTGTTGGACCCCTGCACCTGTAGGTAAGAGTCTTGCACTGCTGGAGAAGCCCTCCCAGGGGCTAATTGTCTGTACAAGCTGCTCTTAAAGGGGCCAGCAGCTTCTCAGCTTCTCTGGACAGGAAACTGATGGCTGTTTCTCCTACAAAAATCTCTGTGACTGTGATTATTGGGTTCAGCAGGAAGCAAGTTGCTCCTCTCTTGAAATTACAGCTAAAAAAGGTAAGAAAATTTTGTCTAGTCTAAATAAGTAATGTGGTAAATGTGTGTAGCCACTTCATTTTTGTTTCTGACTGGTCTTGAATGTAGCCCATAGAGGATGCATTTACTGTATTTACAGATGGCTCATCTAATGAGAAGAGAGTATATGTAATTGGATCACATGTTTATTCTCTTGAGTCCCGCCCCCCACCCCACCCCTACTTGAGCAGAGACAATTGAATTACATGCTGTATGTAGCTTCTGGTTTTGAAATGTTGAAAGATCAAGCTTTCAATTTGTATACTGATAGCTAATATATAGCTATTGGTTTGCAAATACTTGAAACATTTCATTATTTAGACACCGCCAATTCTCAAATTTTGCAATTATTTATGCAAATACAACTCAATTTAAGAGAACATACTGTTCCTTAAATTCAAGAGCTCATACTGGATTACCCAGACCCCTTAGTGAGGGCAATGCCACAGCAGGTTTGCACACCAGGCAAATTATAGCCCCTACACAGGATCAATTAGCCAAATAGTCTTATTCTTCACATCATCAAAATAGTAATAGCTTGAGACAACAATTTGATATTTCTAAAGAATGTGCACGTCAAATTGTAAAGACTTGTCCTCAATGTCCTCAATTTCTTCCTGTACCACATACTGGTGTTAGTCCTCAAGGATTTGTACCTAATCAATTATGGCAAATAGATGTTACTCATTTCTGATTTTGGAAAATGAAAATATGTACATGTAACTATTGACAACTTCTCAGGCTTTCTTGTTGCAACTGCTTTAACAGGAAAAGCAACTAAAAATGTAATTAGTCATTGCCTATGTTGTTTTTCTATTGCTGGGTGTTCCAAATCAGATTAAAACAGATAATGGAACTGCTATTGCAGTCTTGCATTTGAGACAGTCTGTATACAATTTAAATATTACCCAAACTACCAAGATTCCTTATAATCCTCAAGGACAAGGTATTGTGGAATGGGCCCATGGAACTTTAAAGCAATATCTTCATAAAATAAAAAAGGGGGAACTATATCCCTATACATCACAAAATTATTTAAATCATGTTCTTTTTATTTAAAATTTTATAATTTGAATGCCAAGGAACTCTCTGCTGAGTGTCTGTGTCCTACAGTTCAGCATACTTATGGCCAGGTGAAATGGAAGAATCCACTTACTGGTATATGGCATGGTCCTGATCAGGTATTAATATGGGGAAGAGAGCATGTTTGTGGTTTTTTTCCACAGGATGCTGAAGGAGCATGATGGCTGCCAGAGCGATTGGTGAGACATGCTGAAGCTTGGACAAAGAATGATGCTGACTGTGAGTTTGCTGAGTGCCCTGACAATTGTGACAAAAGGACGCTGTATTGGGCATATGTTCCTTACCCACCTTTCTTTGCCTGTATCCCAGACTGGACAAGCTGCTTTGCCTCATGTTTTTAGACCTTGTGGAACAGAGAACATTGAGACTGTAGAAACTGCCTTCAAAATTTAATCAAATAGAGAAGTCATAATGACTCTTCTCTTTCCTTTAATGTGACCTGAATAAATCATGGATTAGTCTGGAAATCAGTCCAATATTGGAAAAAAAGCAAATGGCAGTCTGCATTTGGCGGGCTAGTTCTGGACATTTTCAGAAACAAATTAGAAAATTGACAGTTTCTTAGGCTAGAACAAAGAAGTAGGCTTCAGGCATGAAAATGACTTTGGACTAAGACAGGCAAGTATGCTCAGATAGTTTGATCATCCTGATAAGCCCTTAGAAATAGTGATCACTGGAGTGATCATGGGACTCTGTTTACTGCCTTGCTTGTTCTTTGACTATCTGGGTTTATTGTCTTGCTTGTTTCTTGACTATTTGCATCTATTGTATTGTTAGTTCCTCAACCTAGAACTGACCTTAATACTTGCAGGTAATTAAAATGGTATAAAAGCAAAAAGGAGGAGGAGGGATGGGATAGGGAGTTTATGGGGGCAGGAATCGGAAAAGGAAATAACATCTGAAATATAAATAAATAAATTATCCAATAAAAAAGAAACTAAATAAAGACATAAATGAAAGATATTAAAATAATAGTAATATATACGTAGTATGAAAAATTAATAAAAAACAATATATTGAATTTAAAAAGAAAGAAAATTGACAGCTGCCTGGTATGAAGTTACATTTGCAGTGGATAAAATTGGAATAGGATCTGGATTTAAAACAATGACAGGATCTGGATTTCGAGCAAGTGTTAGTACATGTATTAAGGTTCCGAATCTTTTATTAATAGTCCATGTTAAAATTACTTTTGTTTCTTCTACAATATTTAATGTAAGTTGTATTGATTGTACATATTCTAAATGTGTTATTGTATTGAAATATGGCATACCTGATATGGTGGTTTATCAACTAGCTTTTATTTTATTGCCTGTGAGTATGACAGGACCTTGGTATTCTGAAGAAAAAAGCTTGCAGATAATGAAAGGAGTAAGCCAAGCTTTAAGCAGAAGCAAGAGGGTAGTGGGCTTGATTATTTAGTAGGGAAAATAATGAAGTAATTGTCAATAATCTGCTTCCTTTCAGGTTAAGACAAAAGGGAATACAAGAAAATACACACAAATCTACTCAGTTATCCAAAAGTGTACCTTGAAACCAGAAATACTGATACTAAATCATTTATAATACCTAGTGAGCCATATCAAATATATTCATATAAGTACATTTAACCATATCTGCATCCTTACATCTATACATGAGATCTTGGTTTCTTAAACTTGTCCGATAATGTCGTAAGACAATCTAATACTAACTCTGTGATATTTCCTGACTTAAATCAGAAATAGTATTATGCTAATATTAAATTGCAATATTAAAATAATTATTACTATAAAGCCAAAGACCAAAGTCAGATACAAGTGTATACATACTAGTATATGTATGCAGGATTTTATAAAAATATAATGCCTGTGAATGCACCGCGTTGTGATGGTTAATGTTGCCAACAGAATCCAGAACCACTCAGAAGACAGACTTCAAGGCACACATGTAAGAAATAATCTCTCTCTCTCTCTCTCTCTCTCTCTCTCTCTCTCTCTCTCTTTCTCTCTCTTTCTCACTCTCTTTCTCTCTCTCTCTCTCTCTCTGATTTTTCTCTTTTTTTATTTCTCTTG